>CP125977.1:305882099-307082099 GCA_030063025.1 Avena longiglumis
TGAACTATTTAAGTAGAAGTGATTTCTTCCTCATTAGCTCCATTTTGATTCTCATTTGCATCTTGTGATGAATGAAGTGAACTTGAGCTCTCTAGTGCTTCTATTTTCTCTTAGAACGCATTTACTAGTATTCGATGAGATTCTGAAAGACCAGAAAGACAAGTGATATGAACTGGTTTTGTATCCACCCACTTTCCTTCGTTATCTTCAACTCTTTCTCTTTTGGTAGAGGAAGGCATTCCCAGTATAAATGATGATTCTTGCTTTCGTATTGTTAATGTTTTCAATTGTACACGGAAGGGGTTTGTGACCACTACCATTTTAGTCAGGGATTTCTCCTCATATTGTTGGAGAAACCATTCTTTGCTAACATGGCTCAGCCTAGCAATGGCTGGGAATTTCTTCTCCCAGAATTCAAAAAAAAATGTCCGCCACTTTGTTGCTTTCAGCACGTTTTCTAATGCCCCTTCTTTTCTGGATGTCCGCTGGAAGAAGGCCGATAACACACTAAGTTTACTAATAAGGGGTGCCTTAAAGCTATCCTTTCTGGTCTTGTTTATAGAGCGAGGGATAGCAAGGCCTTGTACAAGGGGAGAGAATCAATAATAAAAGGGATGAAGGTTCGAAGCAAAAGAGCAATGGAAGACAACGCTTACCAAAAAAGTACGAACCATAGCCCCACTTGCTTCCTTTAGGAAAGAATAGAGTTATTGACAGCCTACTTGAATTGATATCATGGGTCTATTATCCCCGACTCTGAAAAGCGTTCCTTAAAGTGAAATAAGTGAGATTCGACCTCCAAGAAAGTATTAGTTTGGCTTTCGAGAAATGCAGTACCATCCACTCCAATGTACAATGTATCTTTTTCGTCACCAGTATTTAGTTAGAGGGGGTCTAGGTCAAGGACAAGAGCCAGCAAGAGGTGAGCGGGGGTGTGCTTGTTAGCACAGAGGCCAGGAGTAATACACTTTATTTGTCTTCTTTCGGGAAGGTAAGATTGCTAATACGGCACCCAGGATATTACCACTTTATCAAACAAAAAAGGAGTAAGCAGCTCGATCAAACCGTTGGGTTGGTGATCAAAGCACGTTCTAACTGCATTTGCAGACTTGAACGATATCTACCCTTTCGGTGGAGTTCTTTTTGCTTTGCTCGACAAGATCAACTACGCTATTTCTCAGGCCTTGGAAGAACTACTTTGGGAAAACGAATCACATCCATTTCGGATGAATGGGCACGTCCGTCTTCTATGCAACAAAGACGAGGATCAGTGCCAAGGCAAGGCCAACACAGAGGTACTAGTTTCAGCATTCATTCCGCAGAGGTTCTTTCACCTTTACCACTATCAGGAACATCTGGGGACCCTGTTATTCCTAAATACTGCATGAAACCCCCTTCTTTTGCATTCCACACCCGGTGTACTTTTCCGATCAGGTCCTTCTCGCTATGGCAGAATCTTGCATTTCGAATGATCGAATTGAAATATCGATATCGCTATCTGCTGGAGTCTAAAGTATCTCGGTAAGGGGAAGTAAGAGAGTTGTCAGATCGAGATAAAAGAGTCGTAGTTTAAGAAGACATATCCAACAGAAATCGCATCAACCGCCGTCTGGAATCTTCTCGACTAACCCATTCAGGAGAAGCATTCGATAAGAGAAACACCATCTGGGAAGGATCTCGCACCCACACAATAAGTCAATTGAAGCAAAAGTGCAAGTGCGCATACGGATATGACGAAACCCCCTCTTTCACCTGCACCCGCTGTTGTCTTTTTCCCAAGTACGCGAGGAGCAAAGGATTGGGTCCAGAGTGGAACTAACAGCTAGCTACCTTAGGCGTTTTCTCGCTCTGTTTTCGATTGCAAGATTCTATGAGCTGCCTCCAGATGTCCACTTCTTAGGTCATGAATGAAAAGGATAGCACGGGGAACTCACTTGAAACAGTGAATAAAAGATTGAGTCTAGTCAAGATGCAAAAGGATTACCCACATCAAGTAGGTAAATTGTCTGAGGCCACAGCTATCTTCGAATAAAGTATTACGACTCTATGGGCCCTGCGTGCGGGTGGCACAATTCCTCCCTACCCGAGGGTTGCGCCAAGGAGATCCTATGTCCCCGTATCTATTCCTGCCATCACATTGAATAAGTGCTAGGACTAGATTCTGATTTCGATAGTGAGAAAGCCATGTGGAAGGCTACCTAATTAGCCATTTCCTTGGCTCCGCCGCTTTATCGATCACAAAACTCGTAGTTTTAGAAACTTCCATCAGAACATAAACTAAGAAACATTGTCAGACACGCCATGAAGAGTAATCAGTTCCCCTTTGTGCTCAAACTTCATGATTTTGTTTTTCCAGTGAACCCACATGGGGCTGTGTTGTTCCAACCAATCCGCTCCCAATATCATATCATAAGCCCCGAAGTAGATGAACCAAAGTCGCTGTTCATAGCCTCCACACGCTCAAACAATCCGACTGAACAATCAGAGAATGGCTGCCTACCGCGCTTTCCCGACCAGTTGCGTCCATTTTCTCCAAAGTTCCGTATCGCCTTTGTTACGAGAAAGTACTAATGCTTTGTTACTCGAAAGCCGTTCCAATCAAGGCAAGAGCCAGAAGTAGACCGACTTGTAGATCGGGTAGCAATAGGCTATGACATAGCTCACTTTACCAAGAACATAGGGCGTAAGATCAAGCGGTTCTTCCACCGAAAGATGGGGATCCTGTCTCTCCACAAGGGTTCCCTTTCTATCGAACTGGCCTTGGCAAGTCGCTTTAATTCCACTGGAGGGTTGTAGCTAGACCAATTCTCTACATTGTTATTATTGTCCTCCCGACCGATCGATCACATCCTAAACTCTGTATGTCAAGCTAAGAGTAACCATAGTCTCAGCAAATAGATAGTCTCCTTCCTTTGTTACCGGTCTTCTTAGAATGCCGGGCCACGCCCAGTTTCCCTAAGTGACATGGCTAATAGGAATATTACAGATTGCCTCAGCGTCCATTTTAGATTCCCGTCCATATCTGTTACGGTTTGTTTCCTAGAGCAGCACTTAGGAGCAGTTGGAAAATAAACCACTTTCAACACCGGGCTAAGAGACATAGGATCTTGTAGAATCCGCCAGGCTTAAATGGTGCAAGCAGATTCTCAATTTCAATGTCTCAAAATCCCATGCCTCCCGTATACTTCGGCATCGTCATCAAGTCCGACGAGACCCATGCCGTTTTCTCCATTCTTGCTGCTAAACCAGAACGCTCTAATCAGCGACGTTATGTGCTGATACAAACAATCCCCTCGGTAATTTGAAGCATGACATAGAATATGTAGATACGGCTTGGACAAGAGACACTTTATCAATACACTTTCTTTCCCCCCACCGACAAAGTCTTCTCGATCCAACCTTGAACACGTTTCCACCGACGAAAAAGAAAAGAGAACAATTGGAGATCATCTTCCACTTGTCCTTTTACCACCGCGGTGACTCTTAGCCCATAAACCCAGACAAAGCCATAGACCATTTAGTAGCGCATCGCGAAGGAAAAAAGTCGCGCATCCTTACCTTTTCATATTTGTAACGTTGACAGACCGAGGAAGACCGTATCCTGGTGTTAGGAGACCGGTCTTGCTGATCAAACATTGTACTTACTGTATTAGTATTTATGCAGCCCCTGTCCATCTGGTTGGAGCAAAAAAAATGAGCAATGCATCACAAGGCGGAAAAACCTATTTGCAAAATCCAATCTTTCCAATAGAATCAGCCCGAACTGAGACTTAGGTAATAAGCAAAACACGAAGAAGAGTAGACTCGACTATAAAGGAGGACGAATCGAGACCGCTTTCTGGTTGAAGGGGAGAAAAAGTACTCAAGTTGTCGTAACTTATGCGGGTGCCAATCGACCTTTACAAATGCTGATAAAGTGGGTTGTGGCTCACCCTAAGGGGCTTCTGGTGCTTCTGCCAAGTTTTTGTTCTGGCTCCAGCAATAACATCGAGGGTTCTCTCCCAAAGCGCTTACTTGTAGCAGCCCTAAGGAGTCTTTTGAAGTGCTCGCATTCGTAGGCTCCGGCTGCTAGAAGGCAGTTCTCATAATTTTAGGATGATGGATTTCTTATTCACAAGCTAGATCGTATTATAAAGGAACGAGGCGCATCTATAGTAGGTGGGTCCCAGCTCTTCACGAGGGTCAGTGCGGCTTTAAAGCTCCTAAGTCGTCCACTATACAATAAAAGAATCGAAGCCAGAGGAAACAAGTGAAGGTGGATCAGCGATTCCTGTTCAGGTGGTTCCAAAACTAGAAACTATTCCTCTACTCGCTATGCACAAAAAACCTTAGAAAATAAGTATAGTCTAGATCGTACTCATGAAACTCATATAAGAACAAGGTATGGAAATTCATCTTTACAGATCGGAGGAAGAGTAGGTTATTCAGCCCGAGACTCGAGATGATCGATCTTGAAATGATAAGAGAAGGACCCACCCCTATAAATAAACTATTCCAATGACTTTGTTCGCTTCCCCTGAGGCAACGGCTGTACTCGGCACACAGACCTGGCTTATGAGCAGGATTTCTCAGCCAAGTGCGTATGGTTGCTACCTGTATTCTGATAGGCCACTTAATGACACTGGCTCCCAGTTATTGACTTATGAAGAATGGCTTCTCGATGGAAGAGAAACAATAATAGGAAAATAGGAAGCTGCAATCTGAACCTAAAACTAGACAAAAGGAGAGAGATTGGCTCAGTTCAGTAGGAGGAATTTCTACCGATTATTGAGTGGTTTGTTTCCTTTCCCCTGAAAGGTCAAATGGTTTATTTGCACCTGTAGTGGGACACCTCTCCCAGCTCTTAGGTTCAAGCAGGAAACTATGTTAAGGAGCTGATCCGAATACAGATACAAGGCCCCCACTCATAACAACGAACGGTGAGCTTTCCCACTAGCCTTCACAGGAGCAGCACAATCATGGCCAAAAACAAAACAAAAAAGATCGTAGTACGAGAGAACCAATGGCATTTATCTATTCTAAGTAGTTTCTTCTTTTCTTTTTAGAGGACCTGGCCAACTCTAATTCCAATGCTGCAATCCTATTGGTTTACTGAATGAGGGTGGGTAGACCGAAACGCTGAAGTGTTGTTATTTACTTCCTTCGATAACATAGATTGTCCACTCTTATGCCCCATGCATAAAAATGGCTTGTGCTTTAGTTTCGAATAAAAGAATCGAAAAAAAGTAGGTGGATCGGGATCGCTATTACGAGTATTCGAGTTCTTGTTTTCCTTTCCTTGGAAAAGGAATTATTTCATGAGAAGTGCACCGGTAGAAATGTGACTAAATATGATCTTGATCCATAGCTCGGACACCTGGGACCATACTATTACGATGATGCTGGAACGTATGCGATGGGACCTAGAGATCAGCATAATGGAAGAAGTGACTCCTGAGATGAGAGTATCATATCGATCTAGTATCTACTTTTCACGGGAGAAGGATCACAGGAGCGATTTTTTTTATAGTCAGTCTGGCTGCAAGCAGGCTAAGTCCAGGCAATGAAATTCTGTTGGGACATGCCCAAAGTGGCTTTTGCCAGAAGAAGCTGCGGGATAGGGAAAAATAGGCAGTTAGAGAACCCCATTGTTCGAGAATAACTTGCAGTCGAAGGAACGAAAGTATGCTCGACTGAAAGGAGAAGGAATTAAGGCTTGCCCTTACTCTATTCTTATTTCTCACTCCTTCGTCCATCATACTCCCTGCACTCCCCAAACTCTATGGGTTGCGTTAGCTATACGAGCGAATTGGCTGTTTCGAGCGCGTAGCAATGCGAGATAGAAGATTGAGCTTGCATGCAATAGCTATAGGTTAGTGAAAGTAGGCACGAGTGGAGGGCACTAGTAGCCTTATCACGTCAGGTAGCTTGCTATCCGAACAACTACGATATACTAATCTTCGATACAACTACGCCTATCGGCTTACGGCCAAGACCACTTTCAGATAGAGAGTCATGGGCTTCTATCAAGTACTGGAGGCAAGCTCGTCAACTAGTACATAGCCATAGCATAGCTATGATGAGTCCAAGGTTTACGCATCCTATTTTCGCCTGCATATCTTCTCAATCAGCTTCCGAACAAGACGACCCAGCGCAACACTACGCCCTATTGCAAGCGTTGTAAACAATATATTAGGAAAGTGAGGCAAGCAAGCTCACGTAACTACATTCACATATCTTACGTAAGTTAACAAAGCGAAAGCAACTCTACTTATCTATCTACTTCACACATGATAAGTTCTGTTAGGAATAGAATATCTGGGCTTGCAATAGATCAGTTCTAGGCATTACATTAGTTGCATCATTAAGCAAAAAGGAGCATCAGAGGTTTTTTCTTTCCGAGTTGCGTGCTACTTCTTCCGATGAAAAGTAACGAATTGATCGATTTGCGGTAACAGCAAGGATCGGTATATGGTAGTCCTCTGGTAGGAAGAGGTTGCTTGCAAGGCTAGACTAAGCACACAAGCTGTATACCAACGATTCTTGTGGCGTCTAGTGCCAGCAAGGGCCCTATTAGCTTACTCACTGCGTACTTAAATAATAGTTGGTTGCAAGAAGAAATGCGGTAAATAGGAAGCGTTCGCCGACTTTGATAGGCAAGGCAAGAATAAGAAATAAGGGGAACAGTAGGTGTGTTAGTATCTTTTCTTCTTGGCGAGTTCAATACTTTATGTGGTTTGAATGCATCAAGGATTCCTTGTTCTTTGGAAGGGAATCCACTTCTCCTCCTACCGAAGACTGAAGAGTAAACCTTGCATTCATTCTCTAAGGATTAACAAGGTTAGGAATAGGCTATAGGCTCGACTGCAAGGAGAGAAGGAAGCAGCTTGACTTTCACGACTATCAGGGCACCTACTGAACTAGATGCAACTCAAAAGAAAGCTCCAACTCTATCTAGTGAAGGTTTAGGCTTTCTTCGGACAAGCTTTTTTCTTTCCTTGCGTCTCTGACTTCTGCTTCTGCTAGGTGAAGAATGAGACTATTTAAAGGCTTATTCGAGCTAGTCTAGTAGGCATCGCTTTCTATCGGAACCGTTAGCCTCGCCCCATTCAAAAAGCTATCAATCTGATTCCCGAAGTCAAAGTCAAGCTTCCCCGCCTGGCAAGAGTGAAACTCTCTCCTTGACGTATTGATGGTTCCATCCTCTCTTAGTCTTGGCTCTGCCTCGTACTACCTTTGCTCCTAACTACCTAACGCCGAGCTAAGTGCCCTCCTTTCCATCTCCGTCTTAGTAGAGCTTCCACCTCCTTTCAGTTGAAAAGCCAGTTCTTCCGAGCGGGAAGTCTTATGAATCTGAATTGTCACTTCTTTATTTTATGACTTCTTGTATGAACAAAGCAAAGTGGAAAAAAGCCTTTTTGAACTTCAATTGATAAGGAAAGCGGGAAAGGTCCGATACAAAGGAAAGGGTTGCGAGGCTTAACGATTTTGAATATAGCAGTTGAGGTGGCACCTGTTCCCCCGGGGCAGGGGTATATGCCCGTAGCTTTCTTCTGTCACTTGTGGAAGGTATGGCGTGATGGCTAGAATATACTCTGAAATATCACTGTACATAAATCGCACTGAGGTCACTCGAGAAGTAGCGGAAAAGAGGGACCCTTTTCTTTGCCTAAAGAAAGTTTGCATGGTGTCTTTTCTTTTTGTTGAGGTGCGCCAGCGGCGAGCAGTTGTATGACCTTATGTTCTACTATGTTGGCAGGTCACAGAGGCCACGAGCGAGTGAGTTAGGTAAAAGACACTAAGGTAACAGATATATATTCACTGTACTCTAGAAATGGAACTCGAAAGTGGTTAGTATTTCTGATTTTTCCCTAAAGAGATCCTTTTAGATTAGGTACTTTTTTGATTTTTTCTCGACTCCATGGATAATGAGTTTCGATGTATTGGGCGTTTCCGTTTAGAAATAGAAGCTTTTTCGTGCTTGCTTGCGAGCATTGGAATGGCCTGAATGGAATGAATATTAAGATAAATAAAAGAAATAAAATAAACCATTGATAAAGTTATTCATTCTTATATTAATTTCCTATACTTGACCGAACTACTTCCAATTCCGTTATTTCAACTACACCAAATGATCTTTCGAATTGGTCAAGACTCTCCTGTTTATGGCCCCCTTCTATTCTATATGGTACCTGTTGTTGTTTCATTGAATTTGCTTCAGGCTCGCGATTCTACTTTGATCGTTATGGATTGGTACCAAGATCAAGTCCTAGGCAAGCGGACCTAATTTTCACAGCCGGTACGGTAACAATGAAAATGGCTCCTTCTTTAGTGAGATTCTATGAGCAAATGCCTGAACCAAAATACGTCATTGCTATGGGAGCTTGTACTATTACAGGGGGAATGTTCAGTACGGATTCCTATAGTACTGTTCGGGGAGTCGATAAGTCAATTCCTGTGGATGTCTACTTGCCGGGCTGCCCACCTAAACCGGAGGCGGTTATAGATGCCCTAACAAAACTTCGTAAGAAGATATCGCGAGAAATAGTTGAGGATCGAACTCTATCTCAAAAGAGAAATCGAAGTTTTACTACCAGTCACAAGCTTTATGTTCGGCGCAGTACTCATACTGGAACTTACGAGCAAGAATTGCTCTATCAATCACCATCTACTTTAGACATATCTTCAGAAACTTTTTTCGAATCCAAAAGTATCCTACAAATTAGGAAGGGCTCTTTTGTGCAGAAAAAGAAAGAGCAGGGCAATCTTTCAAACTTGCATTCGAAATGTGAAATATTTATACAAAGGGGGAGAGATCAAGACAATGCAGCAGGGTTGGTTATCTAATTGGCTAGTCATGAGGTGGTTCATAGATCTTGGGATTCCATTGCTGTCATTTTATATGTATATGGTTACGTTCCCAATGTGCTTATGACGTAGCACCTGGTGGATCTTTAGCTAGCGTGTATCATCTTACGAGAATACAGTATGGTATAGATAACCCAGAAGAAGTATGCATAAAAGTCTTTGCCCAAAAGGATAATCCTAGAATCCCGTCTGTCTTCTGGATTTGGAGAAGTGCCGATTTTCAAGAACGCGAATCTTATGATATGGTGGGAATCTCTTATGATAATCATCCACGCCTTAAACGTATCCTAATGCCTTAAAGTTGGATAGGCTGGCCCTTACGTAAGGACTATATAACCCCCAATTTCTATGAAATAGAAGATGCTCATTGAATGATAAGAAATTCATGCTCACTTATACAACACAACTCCAGATTTGATTCAAGTCAAGGAAGATTTTTACGTTCTGTTCCTAGACGAAACGGAATACCTATTATATTCGAATTCATTCCTATTATACGGGTCCAGATAGACTGAGCAAAAAAGGGCTTCATTTCGATTCTCCAATTTGGAAAATCACATATTAATTTCCTTCGTATGAACTGCAAAATACGATGACTCAAAGAAGTTCCCTACCACGAACTTTGTACCGCGCGCATTACTTAGAACAACTAGGAAAGTAAGATAAGCAAGAAATCCAAATATTCGGAATAGCGGAATAAGAAATGCAAAAATGAAGAAAAGGGAACCTAATCTCACCTCCTTCTGTACCATAAAGAAAAGAACCTGAGATTTTGACCCACCCTTCTCTAAAAAGAAAAAGAAGTGTCTCTATTTAGAGATTTCTCTACTTAGATGAATAAATCATACTCCATCTATATTATTCACTAATATGTATCCCAATCCATCTCGAGTAATTTGTATCAATACCTATTCGGTAGATCCTTTTTTCTGTGCCAGGAACCAGATTTGAACTGGTGACACGAGGATTTTCAATCCTCTGCTCTACCAACTGAGCTATCCTGACCATTTATTGTGCATCATCCTAGTAGAGTAATTGTATCTATGTCAATTAAAGGGACTAAAAAAGAAAAAAGTATTCTAAAATTGGACTTAGTAAATATAAGGATAATGATATGGATTGTGAATGACTTACTTAATAATAGGGATGACTTGCCTATACTATAATATGTTCATTTGTATGAATGGGATAAGATCGGGGATCGTCACTGACTTAGAACTTTCTACTTTTTAAAGTAGAGACTTAACTGACTGGGTAAACTGTTTGCGGGCAAATCCTAAACTATTGCATTATTTTTTGGAAGGTCCGACGCAAATGAATTGATAATCCGACATGAATTCACTTAACCAGCATTTGATAGATTATCCAACCCGGATTCCGGCGAAAAGACTGGAATTCTAGGAGGACTATAATGAGGAGGACGACAGACCAAATCACGATCTACTAAAAGGAGAAATGGTGGTTCGAGTCCACGTCGTGAGATTTCGAAGAATAGGAATTTCATGGCCATAATGTGCTTTTTTTCCTCGGATTCATTGGAACCCTCTTTTTCCTCGCGAAAATGGTTCCTGTAAAGCAAACTAAGAGCGGGGAAGGAACTAGGGCGGGCATAAGCTCACCAATTAGGATGCGTGATTCACGCATCTTTTTTTCGAATGATCAGGGCTTTTCCTTTGGGGCTGGGAGGGTAACAAACAGGGAAGGGCACCTGCTCTCCAATTTCGATTCTTTGTTATCCGTACCGAACTTATCTGTTCCAAACGCGAGAGTCATTCTTTCGATTCAGTAGAGCGATAATCCATATTTTAGGAGTATACTGGGCGAATTCTTCTAAGAAATAAGAAAAGTAGGGCAATAGTTGACTCTTCACACTTACCCCATCTCAGCTTTCATTGAAAATCGCGTCAATAAAATGATCAAAAACCACCGGGTCGAGTTCGCTTCTCCCTTCCTTTTGGTGTTTAGGATGTGAAGTTGATATAAGAAGAGAGGAAAGGGGAACTGCTTGACAAGACTAGCTAGGCTGACCTTCCAGCCATACTCCATCCAAAGGCCCACGAACGGAAGTGCTAAAGGTTTCATGTGATGCTGACCTCAATGAACCTCGAGAATTCGTTCATCCCTTCGCTCCGAGGATTGGTCGAGTACTTGGCCACATGCATGAGTAGGCCTGTTTGGGATGTCCCATTAAAAAGGTAGGTCCCATATTTGAAATAAGAAAATCAGATCAGATAGCGCTCAAGAGGAGAGTCTCCATACGAGAAATCCTTCACTCGCAGGGAATTCAAATAGATGTGTTGAAGATCATCAAAGAAAGGAAAAAGACTGAATTCGATCCATCTCCTCCCTTTTCTTTAAACCAAGAGCTACTCCTCCCTTTTCTTTTTTGATTTCATTTCAATACGATTTCGTTTGTGTTCATGTTTTCAATTTAGAACCCCACGGGAGTGAATAGAAAAAAGCAAAATACCCCTGTGATACGCCTTCCTTTACCTATTTCTAGATAGATTGATGTTCAATGGAGGGAAACTTGCCATTCCTTCTTTCCTTTGAAATTGTACATGTTTTTTATTCTTAACTAATTGTATCCTTTTTGTTCCCATCGAGCTTTCTTGCCTAGTGACTAAGGATTTTCACACTTGTTGTGTCTAGGCTGCTAAGATTTTCTCATAAAACACTAACAGAAGTGTTAGAGGGATTGATTCACTTTCGATAAGAATCCAAAAGCAAGTTCCCTATACTACCTTCTTTCCCTCCTCTGTTTCTGTCTTTAAGAGGCTGTGCATCCGGCAGGAATCGAACCTACTTTTTGACCCATTTTGTCTTTCTAGGTTGGTGGGCGCTTTCACCATTCAGCCATGGATGCTTTAGCGAGTGAACTAGGTTTTTATTTGAGAGCGAACTAGGTTTTTAGTGGTATTCCTTCTCGAGCTTCTATTTCTTCCGTTAAGGGAGATTCGGGAAAAGATGGAATAGGAAGACGTGTTTCCAGAACGAACAAGATACGGGTAGAGAAGGGGAAGTTAGCAAAGTTAGACAAGATTGGAATGGGCATAGGAACATGTATTGATGTACCAGATCGGCTAATGCTCCCAGGTTGATGCGATGTATTCCACCAGTTGACTGGAGACTTTATTATTGGTATATCGATCGGTCCAGCACGGATTGAAATAGGAGCCAGTTCGACAGGAAGCTTTTGAAAACGCAGTGCACCTAGGTAAATAAGGAACAAGATGAATACAGAAGTTAAACGAGCATCCCACACCCGAAAGGTACCCCACATAGGCCTTCCCCGAAACCCCCCAGTCACTAACGTAAACAAAGTAGAAAAAGCACCAATTTCTGTACCGGTTCCGGAAGAGCGAAGAAAAAGGGGATGTTTTGTTAATGGGAACAAGGAACTGTTTATAGCTGTCGCGATATAAATAACTATACTCATCCGAGCTGCAGGAACATGTACATACGAAATACGAGAATTTCCACCTTGTTGAAGATCTGGTGGTGCTACCCGAAGACTTAAATGAATAGCCATCGCTGTTAAGAACAACCGAGATCCAATGAGAATTTGCGCGTAGCTTTTTGTCTTTGACATAAAAAAATAAGGTTGTAATAACGAAACTGACATTTTGTTTTCCTTGCCTTGCAAGTGGAACAAGAAAGACTATCTAGTTATTTTGATTCTATAAACAATCAAAGGATTTCCATGGAATGACGGAATTCCCCTTGCTTAGTTTTCGCTCCGCTCGTGCGTGGCACTCCTTGCTTGCGGAGCGGCATATCGGAAAAATCAGGATTGACTTTCTATACGGGCCCGTCCCCTCTTACCCCTAACTAACCATTATGCTGCTCTCGCCTTTTTTTAGTCTTATCTTTCAAAAATGCACTACTAATTTTTACGGCCTCCTTAGTCACCCTATCCACTCTCGTCCTGTTTTCGGGTGGGGAGGAGGATATTTCGATGATTTCTCCCTCCGTAGTTGGAAAACGCGTGGGTGAGTAGAGTCTGCTTTGCTTTGGGGGCACCGGCAAGAAGCTTCGGCCACCCTACTCTGACTTGATTAGCTACTAGTAACTAGGATCGTTCAAACAGTCAGTCAGCAATGCGTACTTCTTTCCTAGTTGAGTGGATCTGCGTAGCAGAGCCCAATCTTCTACCACAAGCTCTGACCTGACTTGTTGTACTTGATTCTATTTACGTGGGTGAATCCTTGGATAAGGGCTTTCATCCCATAAAAGAGAAGTGAGTCCGCATGTCGGCAAATGATTTGGAATTGGAATTGGCTACAGAGGAAACTGAAGCCCTAACTCCCCATTCTTTCTATCTTACATCGCCATCGAGCCCTGGCTGTAGAGTCACTGGTTTCTTATCGCAATGGATTTCTGTTTTCTTTACCTTATTTTGATCGTTCAACCCTGATCTGGATAGATAGCTCGGCTTCTATTAGCTGAGAATGGTTTTGTCAAGGAGCTATACAACAACAATGAACTCACTTCTGATCAAATTGGATTGGATGAATCGGTAATCTTTCTCTGTCTTGTGAGAGAGAGTCACTTGCTGTATTGAGAGCGGGTGGGTGACATGCATTAAGCGAAATCAGTTGTTATGTTTTTGATCTTCTTTGCGCGAGAAGACCCTTGACTGAGGAGACGTGTTTGGCTTGGATGATGCCGCTATGGTCATCTATATGATTAGACCTTCTCCTCCAAGCAAGATAGCGTCGGTTACAAAGAGGAAGATAGATCGCGTCGGTTTACAAAAGCCTGTCGGTATGGAATGAACCAACAGTTGATAACCAAAGGCAGATAAGATAACAACTTGGATGCAACAGATAGACAAGGGATTACACACACACACACACATATCCTAAGGTACTACGGAAACCCAGAACACGTGAATCCTAGTTTGAATTTTGAGACGAGAATTGAAAACGTTGCACTTCCTTACCAGAAAAGGGTGGGTGGGAGGGTAAGAAGAAAAGTGGAAGCAGTCCTACTCTCGCGTTTTGTTTTTCCCTAATATACATAACTACCAAAATATTTGCTAGACTGACAACGACCGTTTGGATGAAACCCTGAAGGTCGGGATGGCTCTGATACCAATTGTAACTACCTCGGTGAACTACGCTCCTAGATACAAGCCTGGATGAGTGATAGCGGTTGAAATAGTACGGTGGGGCCCCAAAAGCCACTCACTGGTAGTCCTTTCAGACGTCCCAACCGCTACCCTCTCAACGGGACTCAGGCGGCGTGAGTCGGCAGCGAAGGGATCAACTACGTACACAAGTGGGTATGTACGCAAGCCACCATACAAGAGTACATCACAGCCATCCCATCTAGAAGAAAGAAAATATAGCAACGCCATACGGCAAGATTCAAATGACCTAGATAAATCTATATTTTAGGATAACTCATACAACACACATCGAGTATCATGCGAAGCGGCAAATGTAATCCGAGTACGGATAAGAAGCAAATCGGCATAAGATGCCATAGAAATAAGCACATCCCAACTACAGGTCTCACGGATCCCGTTCCGGAATCTCTACACCATACGATCGTTGCCACATCATCGGCTTCTTCCACCCAAGATCCGTCCCGAGAAGGCACTGTTCATCTCGAATCAAGAATTTATCGTGTGAGACCCTAAGGGTACTCAGCAAGTCTTAATGCCTCTAAAGGGGACACAACCTGGGTGACGAATTGCAACAAAAGATAAACCCTAGCAATTCTACAGATAACGCTAACCATCCGCCTAACCAATGATAGATGTCCGTGAATTTAAGTACAACATTATAATGGTAATCTCATCCGATCCATCCTCCTCCTCGCTTACCAACAAGGAAGCGGACGAACAACCCCATCCGTTGGCAATTTTATTAACCATTCCATGAGTATTGCACTATTTACTAGTCAAGTTACTTTAGTCATATTAAAAGCGGTACTTTAGTTATGCTTGTCTATGATCAAGAAACTGCTCCAAGTCGTCCATATCCGGACACGGCTTTGAAAGTTTTACCGGGTGCACCAATAGCAACACACGATCAACCTCGAAAACCAAAACAAAACCCAACGAGGCTTTCACGATCGAACAATCACAAGATTCAGAAATATTTGTGGGCCACCCCATTGAGTAGATCCATGAACGAGTAAGCAAGCCCGAGACGGACTCAAGGTTTGCGACAATGGTCATAGCATTGGGAACCCGAAAGTGTGGCTGGGCTTGTCGACCGCGTAATCAATCCGCTTACCTAAGCGATGTACAAAGGTGCCCCTCGCACAAATTAAATACAAAGTAGCATGGCATAAGTACAGGATAGTAAATAAAACCTCAAACTAGTTTGTGGCCCCAAGAAATAAGACGGAATCAAGCTCGCCTGTGGGGTCCCATATACCTCGGATGTGGATAGCGCGATAAATCAAGGAACAGGAATCAAGTACTGGGTCTTACGGACACAAGTGAGCAGGAAAACCAAATAGCAGATGTTGCCCACCGTGCCACTTTCTTTAGTTATCCCGAACTACTCAAAGTTAAGTTGTTTAAGTACCTCATTATTCATCGACTCACAAACCCTACACATGCTGTTCTACGACTCGCATGGCTCAAACAACTCCTATAGTAATGGCTCATGGGGTGGGGGAAACAAGCTTGGTGGGGTTTAAAAGTAAAGGCTATGCATACTTGGGATTCAGTTTAATGCAATCGCGACTCAATGATGCAAGAATAAGATAGAGGCAATAGGTACTGTATGTATGCAAGCATGTGGTAGTGCTTGCCTGGTATCTCTGTTGAAGCAAGGGACGGTTCTGGGTAGTGCTCCTGGTTCTCTTGATATGACCCCTGCTCAGTGTCTATCCGAGAAAAACCAAACAAACAAGGCCAACATGAATATAGAGCACAAGCATTGGAATTAAATGCGTCAAGCAAACAATCATGCCATGATGAATGATGCACAAGTTGCATGGCAATAAGTAGCATGGCATGGGTGAGGTGTGGAGGACAAGAAAATAACATTTGAATTGGGTTTTAGTCATATTTTGTTGCCATAACATTTGTTGTTCAACATATATTTATATGATGCATGCTGCAACTGAAGACATGGATATCATAAACAGAAAGGTCTCGTCGAGCTGATCAATTTGGACTACTCATTTGCTTAATTTGGAATTATAAAACCAAAATTATGAATTATTGAAAATCCAGTGGCATTTGATGTAATTAACATGAACTTGGAATTTTACTTGTGCAAAATACAAAATAGATGGCATATTTGAATTCCTCTCATCTTGCTGATATCCAATCATATATTATTTGTCAAATTTGGAATTAGTATGTAAAAGTTATTAAAAATCTGAATAGAATTTGAATTTGGAATTTATTTAAACAGATTTTGAATTTTAAAACAGTTCCTGAACGTTTCCTACTCAGACTGACCCAGCCTGAGTCGCAGACAGGTGGGCCAGGGGGTTTCTCTGGCCCACACGGCAAGGTTCACAGGATAAACTGGACAGGGTTTATTAAAACAAACAATGGAGCCTAAATGCAAAAAGTATACAGACACTGACAAGTGGGCTTCCAGGGACCGCGGGTTGACGCAAACAAAAGGGCCAGGGGTCATCTGCAAAACGAACACGCGGGCCAGGGGAGGACTGCGGGTTTATTCCTGGTTCTTGCGGGAGCCTTTTTAGAAAAAGGTCACCGCCGCTGACAGGTGGGGCCTCGAGGATCGGGTTGGGTTGAGCAACGAAACGCCGGGGGTTTTGAGCAAAAGCAGTCCGGCACTGTGGATCTTCTCCCTCGCAGGTTCGACGCACAAGGCGCAGGTGGGGCTCGAACCCACGCTCTCTGGCGCGCTAGCGGGGTCCGTTGCCACTGGGGTGGGCTAGGCTAGGTGACAGGGAGGCGGCATATCATTCTGGAGAACCTGAAGATTGCTCAAAGTCGTCAGAAGAGCAACTATGACAGGAAGCACACAGATATGGTATATGCCCCTGGTGATCTAGTCTACCTTCGTGTCACTCCCATGAGAGGAACACACCGCTTCGGTATCAAAGGAAAGTTGGCTCCTAGATACATCGGTCCTTTCAAGATACGTGGTAGAACGGGAGAAGTTGCTTACGCACTTGAGCTTCCGGAAAAACTCAAAGTCCATGATGTTTTCCACATCTCTCAGCTCAAGAAGTGCTTCAAAGACCCCGGCAAGACTGTGGATCATGAGCTAATCGACCTCCAAGAAGATCTGTCTTATCAAGAACACCCCACCAAAATCCTTGAGACCGCAGAACGTAGGACTCGCAACAAGTCCATCAAGTTTTGCAAGGTGCAGTGGTCACACCATTCTGTTGATGAAGCAACATGGGAGCGTGAAGATGAACTCCGTGCCAACCATCCTTCTCTCTTTGTGTCTTCTTCTTCTTCTTCCTAGAATCTCGGGGCGAGATTCCTGTTTAGTGGGGGAGAGTTGTAGCATCCCAGTTGTCTAACCCCTGTAATGCTACATGTCATAGTAATAAAATGGGCCACTTCCAACATATAATTGTTGCATCATCATCACATCATGCTCATGTCATCATGTCCCCTTGCATTTGAGCATCATATAAAACCTTTTTCTTGATTGGTTCTTATCTCATGTGCATGATTAATTGTATTTGCCTCTTGATATTGTATTTGGCTCTTGATACATTGTTATATGCCCAAGTTGAGTTGGGGGCATCTCTCTTTTGACTTCACCACCTTTTCTTTCACCACCTTATAATTCCACCATCCAGTAATATGGGCTTGGCATTTTATTGAGTTACCCCTAACCCATGTTGTTGGTTGGATCCACTCTTGATCTTTGCTTGGCCTTGTCCACATTTTGGAAGGAAGATGAATAGTGCCATATTAATATCCTTGTTCTCACAAGGATAATTGTGGCATTAATTATTCTGCATGGGCCATGCAATAGCCACCTTTGCCCTAGCTTTTGGTTTTTGCTTGTTTTCTAAATGGATCCTTTCCTCTTTGTTTGATCTTGTTTTGTGAGTATCAACCCTAGCCCTCTCCCCATGCACCCACATGTGCTAATGGGCATGCCCAACCAGAAAACCCTCCCCTCTCTCTTGGATCATGCTTGGCCATTATTTTTGGATCATGCATGAACTAAAGTAGAACCCCACCACCATATGGCCATCTTTCTTCCCCTCTCCCTCCTTTTCTTGCTTGAGCTTGTTTAGAGCTTGTACTTGAAGCATGCTTGAGCAAGTTAGCACCCCCTCCATCTTTTCTTACCTCTTTTAGCAAAACCCTAGTCCCACCCTTTCCATCTGTCCTCTAGCTAAACCTAAACCCTAAGCTACCTTCCCCCTCTAATCAACATCCCCCTAAAACTAAACCCTAATTTATATCTATCCTAAAACTAAACCCTATACTACATCTCCCTCTACCAAAACCCAAACAATCTCCCCTCCCTCTCCCATATCTAGCATGCCCCTCTAGCCTGGCCGCCTAGCTTCCCCCTCACGACCTGGCACCCCATACCTAGCCCTAGCCGAGTGTTCCCCCTTCCCTCTTTCTCCCCTCTTGGCCAGGACCTGCCCAGCGCCCTACCCCACCGCCGCCTCACCGGCGCCCAGGGGCCACCGCCTCCCTTCCTTCCAGCTCTACCACGCCATCCTGGACCCCCATGCCGAGCACGTGAGCCAAAAGGTGGCCGGCGCCCGCCAGCTAACCTCCCCACGCTAGCCTCCTCCCCTGGCGTTCTTATCCCTTCCTCCCTCTCCGAGCCTCCCAGATCTACCCCAAGCACCCCGCCTCTTCCCTTTCCATCCCCAAGCTTTCCCTCGCCACACACGCGCCTACCACCGCCTGCACGATCTAACCGGAGGCGTGCCGCCCAGCGTTGTCGAGGAGGTCTCGAGCTCGCTGCGACGATCCGGAGCTAGACGCGAGAAGGAGGAGCCCCGCACCGCCAACTCGCCGCCCGGAAACCCTAGGTCGCCGGAGCTCGCCGACGCACGCTGCACTCGCCCGATCCGACCACACCGCACGCCATGGTAAGCACACGAGCCTCCTGACATCTTCCCCTTTTCGCTTCCTGGTTCGCGGTCCCAGCTAAGCGCTCATGGGCGCAAGGCGCTGCCCTCCGCGCTGCCGCGCACCAGCTCATCTAGCGCGCGCCCGCCTCCCTGTCACCTAGCCTAGCCCACCCCAGTGGCAACGGACCCCGCTAGCGCGCCAGAGAGCGTGGGTTCGAGCCCCACCTGCGCCGCGCCGCGCGCCGCGCGCGTCAGACGCACGCGAGGGAGAAGATCCACAGTACACCGGACTGTTTTGCTCAAAACCCCCTGGCCGTTTCTGTTGCTCCAACCCGCAGTCCTCGAGGCCCCACCTGTCAGCGGCGGTGACCTTTTTCTAAAAAGGCTCCCGCAAGAACCAGGAATAAACCCGCAGTCCTCCCCTGGCCCGCGTGTTCGTTTTGCAGATGACCCCTGGCCCTTTTGTTTGCGTCAACCCGCGGTCCCTGGAAGCCCACTTGTCGTCTCAGATACTTTTTGCATTTAGGCTCGTTGTTTGTTTTAATAAACCCATCAGCTTTATCCTGAACGCTGCAGGGGCTGAGAAACCCCTGCCCACTGCGCGACTCAGGGGTGGTCGAGTAGGAAACGTCAGAACTGTTTTAAAATTCAAAATCTGTTTAAATAAATTCCAAATTCAAATTCTATTCAGATTTTAATAACTTTTACATACTAATTCCAAATTTGACAAATAATATATGATTGGATATCAGCAAGATGAGAGGAATTCAAATATGCCATCTATTTTGTATTTTGCACAAGTAAAATTCCAAGTTCATGTTAATTAGATCAAATGCCACTGGATTTTCAATAATTCATAATTTTTGTTTTATAATTCCAAATTAAGCAAATGAGTAGTCCAAATTGATCACTGACGAGACCTTTCTGTTTATGATATCCATGTCTTCAGTTGCAGCATGCATCATATAAATATATGTTGAACAACAAATGTTATGGCAACAAAATATGACTAAAACCCAATTCAAATGTTATTTTCTTGTCCTCCACACCTCACCCATGCCATGCTACTTATTGCCATGCAACTTGTGCATCATTCATCATGGCATGATTGTTTGCTTGACGCATTTAATTCCAATGCTTGTGCTCTATATTCATGTTGGCCTTGTTTGTTTGGTTTTTCTGATAGACACGAAAGGTGGGTCATATCAAGAGAACCAGAGCACTACCTGTAACTCCCCTTGCTTCAACAGAGATACTGTGCAAGCACTACCACATGCTTGCATACATACAGTACCTATTGCCTCTATCTTATTCTTGCATCATTGAGTCGCGATTGCATTAAACTGAATCCCAAGTATGCATAGCCTTTACTTTTAAACCCCACCAAGCTTGTTTCCCCCACCCCATGAGCCATTACTATAGGAGTTGTTTGAGCCATGCGAGTCGTAGAACAGCATGTGTAGGGTTTGTGAGAGTCTGATGAATAATGAGGTACTTAAACAACTTAACCTGAGTAGTTCTGGGATAACTAAAGAAAGTGGCACCGGTGGGCAACATCTGCTATTTGGTTTTTCCTGCTCACTTGTGTCCCGTAAGACCCCGAGTACTTGATTCCTGTTCCTTGATTTATCGCGCTATCCACATCCGGGAGGTATATGGGACCCCGGCCGAGCTTGATTCCGTCTTATTTCTTGGGGCCACAAACTAGTTTGAGGTTTTATTTATATCTGTACTTATGCCATGCTACTTCGTATTTAATTTGTGCGAGAGGGGCACACTGCATCGCTTAGGTAAGCGGATTGATTACGCGTATCGAAGCCCAGCCACACTTCGGTTCCCGCCGCCATACCATTGTCGCAAACCTTGAGTCCGTCTCGGGCTTGCTTACTGCTATGGATCTACTCAATGGGTGGCCTCAAATATTTCTGAATCTTGTGATTGTTCACCGTGAAAGCCTCGTTGGGTTTTGTTTTGGTTTTTCCGAGGTTGATCGAGCGTGTGTTGCTATTGGTGCACCCCGCCGGTAAAACTTTCTCAAAGCCGTGTCCGCGGATATGGACGACTTGGAGCAGCTTTCTTGATCATAGACAAGCATAACTAAAGTACCGCTTTTAATATGACTAAAGTAACTTGACTAGTAAATAGTGCAATACTCATGGAATGGTTAATAAAATTGCCAACGGATGGGGTTGTTCGTCCGCTTCCTTGTTGGTAAGGGAGGAGGATGGATCGGATGAGATTACCATTATAATCGTTGTACTTAAATTCACGGACATCCGTCTATCATTGGTTAGGCGGATGGTTAGAGTTATCTCAGAGAATTGCTAGGGTTTATCTTTTGCTGCAATTGCGCCACCCTGTTGTGTCCCCTTTAGAGGCATTAAGACTTGCTGAGTACCCTTAGGGTCTCACACGATAAATTCTTGATTCAGATGAACAGGTACCTTCTCAGGACGGATACTGGGTGGAAGAAGCCGATGATGTGGGCAACGATCGTATGGTGTAGAGATTCCGGGAACGGGGATCCGTGAGACCTGTAGTTGGGATGTGCTTATTTCTATGGCATCTTATGCCGATTTGCTTCTTATCCGTACTCGGATTCTGTTTGCCGCTTCCGCATGATACTCTGATGTGTGTTGTATGAGGAGTTATCCTAAAATATAGATTTATCTAGGTCATTTGAATCTTGCCGTATGGCGTTGCTATATTTTCTTTCTTCTAGATGGGATGGCTATGATGTACTCTTGTATGGTGGCTTGCGTACATACCCACTTGTGTACGTAGTTGATCCCTTCGCCTGCCGACTACGCCGCCCGTACAGGTCCCTTTGAGAGGGTAGCGGTTGGGACGTCTGAAAGGACTACCAGTGAGTGGCTTTTGGGGCCCCACCGTACTATTTCAACCGCTATCACTCATCCAGGCTTGTATCTAGGAGCGTAGTTCACCGAGATAGTTACACCCCCCCCTGTGCCCCTGCAGGGCACAACAAGGCAGCGCATCCCCAAATCTAGAGAGCGGGCTGGAGCATGCCGTCAGTGCCCATGATATAGCTGAGCCTCGAGAGCGCGGTCATGGAGGGGAAGCACGATCTTGGGTGAGAGGAGACTCCTGTCGGCATGGTGGTCTAGGGGATGGGAAGAGAGAAATACAGATAGGTCTCCTCCATGTTTTGCACCGCCGGAGGCTATGTCCACATCCTTCTTCGTGGGCCAGCCAAGCGCAACACGCAACATGGCACCGACAAACCAGACCAAATAAAGGGAAAACGGGCAAGCGACCACATCTCTTCAATTCTGGGGAGCTTAGAACTCTTACTTAAATATGCTAGAGACATCAATTAAGCATCTCTGCCTAAAAAGGAAAAAAACACTTTACCTACAATAATCCCCAATCCACATATGTCTGTTCCTATCTCAAGTCGTAGTGCTAAACTTTGATAGTTCAAAAATGGTATATGAAGAGAAGTTCTTTATTTTTCATGTCTAATACCCACAATCCTTTAGATAGATGAAAAGAGTTTAACCATTCATCAATAATGCTAGAGCTTATCAGGTAACAAACTATGCCAATAAACACAGTTCAGAATTACTCGGATGTAAGATGACCTGATGAGATACAAATATATATGAAAAATATGATAGCTGATAATGCCAACCCATTGGAGCATTACATATATTGAATAACCATCTGTATAACCTCATTAATTATCTTCACTACTTACAAACGTTAGGCATGAATCAATTCATGATTTGTGGCCCAAGCACAACTAGTCACAAAAGGTTATCTTAACCAGAAATATGATTCACAATGCGCCTAATGCAAGATGGACAACAATAAAAATACTCCCTCTGATCTATATTAATTCTCTTTGAATCGGATGTATCTTGACATGTTTTAGTGTTAGATACATCCAATTCAATGACACTTAATATGGATCGAAGGGAGTAATAAAAATACTAAAACATATTAAATCACTACGTGATGCAAGGTCAGCACAATCAATATTTTTTCCATTGCATGACTCACATCATAGAAGATAATGTGGCAATGTACTACTACTGGCCAATAGCAAGCAGGTTGAGAGCATGAATTGACATGGCTAAAATGTAAATGGAGAAATGAGGTTGATCCAAATACATCATTGTCTGCCTTGTTTTATGTAGTATTATGTGCATCAGTCAATTCAACACATAGAGCCTATAGGATCTTAGTTATCAACGATCACTGAAACAAAATTAGTAGTAGTACATATACACTACCCATAAGCTAGTTGACATAGGTATCGAACATTTATTCCTAAAGCAACATCATCCACTGGGATTTTGAAAAGCATGGGTGCATCTATCTTCATTACCACGCTAATACTATGGAAGAAAAATTGAATTCATAACATCTTAAAGATAACAACCTGAACTATTTAAGTCAGGAAGAGACCAAGAATACTTTTCCAATGCACGCCCCTTATCAAGTCTAAAGATGGACTCCATTTCAACAACAAGAGTATAAAATCTCACACATTTCTTTGCTTTTGAACAACTGTTTCTTTGTGTCCATTTACCATAAGACAAAATAAAATTATTTCTCTATAGTAGTGTTTCTTTACTTCCTTAACATAAACATGCTAAGGAAAGTGAAGATGCTAGCTGCATATGTATTCTAAGATAAAAGTTCAGATTCGCGTTAGCTAATATCTACTCTCCACCTGCAATAATACTACATAAGGACTAAAACTTTAGATATGTAATTATCAATATGTTTTTCATAATATGCAGATATGGTATTTACTTGGTGCTAAATATTCATGCACAAAATCAGGCTTCCTTATGTACATTACTATGTCAAGAATACCTTATCACAAGCTAAAAATTAGAGACTGAAAATAAAGTACCCCGTGTTTTGTATGTTCTTCTGCCCCGCAAGCAAGGTGTAACAACTAACATGCAAATACATTTTATCTTCTGTAGATCAGAGGTGACCATTACATAACTGGCTTTCTTTAGTTGCTCCGGTAATGACAGACAACACGTTGGGGTTCGACGGACACCAAGCGATACAGAGCTGGGCTAACGAAACACCAAGGTCAGAAGCAATGGTTTTGAGCCCATTCACTTTTCTAAGTGTGTCGTCAACCAGAGACCTGTCAGACAGGTTCGGAAAAGATAAAACAAAACACTCCTCTAAGGATGATACTGGGAATAATAAGCATCAGACATGGAAACTGGTTTAGCACGGATATATTTGTTAGGCGCCAGACTACGTAAGTTACCATAGTTACCTTGTAATTATCTAGGGAAAACCAACTTTCAGAAGGTATATTCCCTTTGCTATATTTTACTGAAGCTAGAGGACACCATGTAGTCAATCCAATGCCATAAGTAGTGTAAAGAGGTATGAACTTGACTCAACCTGCAGAAATACAATATGTTTCTTAGATTTTCTAACATAGATCATGTGAACACATACATGGCAGCGTGTCTGCCTATATCAACAAACTATTTCAAACAATATACTCGGAAAATAGTCCACAACACATGGGTACTAAAAGCTGGGCAGATACTTGCTCAGTTTTTTATAAAGATATACTTTCTCAGTTGAATGCCAATTACAGTTTAGTACAGGCAATAAATGAACTCCAAATAGACACAAATAAACATAACACAATATTCTATATGTGTGCTTTGGTAGTTTACCATGTCAGAATGTTTCATATATGGATCTGCTATGCCTAACTTGGCATCCAAGTCTGATCATTACTGGAGTGAGTGGACTACAGAGTTCACAAATAATTCGAGTGGAAAAAATGTTGCTGATGGCTCAGTACAACCACCACATGAAGACTACAATATTTTCCTTTTGAAGAATGTTTAAAGGCCACAAACAAACCTGAACCCTGAGATTGAAACCATGGTTGCCTATCTTCTAGTGTTGGTACTGGAGGCCAGTCCACTGGAGTACATTGATCGGGCAGTTATTTTCTGAATATGAGATTGCAGATCGGTCTAGACCCAGCAGCAAACATGATACACCTGCAAGGTGAAGAAGCAACAAATCCAGGTCTAGCAACTACTAAAAAATTTCAATTCCTCATATCTATTGAAGAACATTCAGTGAACTGCGTCATCGAGGCCCTGATATGTAGCTCAAAGAATCAAATATCTATTGGGGAATTTTATATTATTTGAGTGGCACTAAACAATTAAGAAGAAAAGGAAAAAAAGGAAGATTTAACTTTTTGGAATATATATCGTCGAATACCTACTGGGCTTCAATTGGCCAAAGAGTAGCAGATTACTCCTTTAGCACTTCCGGTTTCATGGATTGCTACATATAAATGAGCTATCATTACAATGCACTGGATTCAAGTTATCTAATGAAAGATATCCAATGCACTGCACAACTTCTATGTTTGGTGAAACTACTGGACATGCATACTTCCAATCAGAATAGAACAAATTAATATTGTCGCGATGTTGTATTGGCACACGTATGGACTCAAAATATGGATAAACCAAATCATGCATAATCCATCCAAAATAATTATTCAGACCCATCTATCCAACAATTAACACCATGTTCGTGCTTTCCCATAGTAATTGTCAAAAGGTAACAAAAATTGGAAAGGACAAAAGGTAGAGGACGACATACCTCCGGCCGATGCGACCTGTCGTTAGAGCGGACGCCGGCAACAGATGATTGGTGGACGACCCAGAGATTAAAAGGAGACATGGCGTGTCACCACACCAGTGACCTCCATGACAAAGGAGCCGAGCTTGTCGACGACAACGAGGCCAAAGCAGATGTAAAGTGCAAGTGGGAGAGGGGGGATTGGGAGGGGCGGAGGAGCCGACTCGCTTTAGCATGGGGGGCACCGGTCTGAGGAGGGGAGGGGTGATGACGGGCGAGGTGGAGGAGGTCAGCGGCGACGCTGATGGGTAACTAAATGGGGAGATGGGAGGTGGAGGCGACCGTTTCCACCGCTGAACAATCTCGTGCAGGTTTTGTCCACATCAAATGTCAGTTGTTGGTGGGTCCCACACCTTGGAGCAACAACAAATCCTCAATTCCAGGGAGCTTAGAGCTCCTTAGGGATTTGGAAAACAACATTTTTTTAAAACCCTCATAAGTTTTTTCTTAGACCATGATACAAAAATTACATTGACACCGATGATTAGCCAAACTCCAAACAGAGCAAACCCAACCTCATACGGAGTACAATACTACTTAACGACTTCTAGGGGGAGTCCATGTCTTCTCGGGCGACTTGGTATCCTCCTCCATGGGAAACTTGGATGCGTCTTCTATGGTACCATCGCCAAGCAGCGACTCAGGGATGTTGGGAAGGACGCCACCGTGCGCGATGGTGACGCCATCCAACAGCTTGCTGAGCTCCTCGTCATGCATGATGCCAATCATCATGTGCCTCAGGATGATGCGGATCTTCCTGCTGTGCTTGGCGGCTTGCCCAGAGAGCTCTAGCACCTCGGTGGTGAGGTACCTAAGAGCGACTGTGAGGTAGACGGGATCCCAGAAGCCTATGCCCTAGGAGTACCAACCCTCCTTGAGGTAGAACGAGATCCGGCCGACGAGGAAATGCAACCCAAACTTGATGGACCTGTCACCTGCATCTTCCTGTGCCTGCCTGGTGCGGGATTGTGACCTGGAGTGGCCACAGTAGGATTCAGAAGCCCGTGACATGTCTTATTTTTCTCCACGGCCTTTGTCGCTACCACCTGGATATTCTTCTTCTTCCCCCGGGGAGCTCCGGTCTTCGGAGCCATAGTTGCAAAGTCGTAAAGGAGTAGGTTGAAGAAGAGGAAGAAAGGTTAATTGTGGAGGTCTGGTGAAGATGCCCAGGTCGTTTATATTGAAACTCTAACAGCATATTTTTTACCATTTTACTATGATTTTTTAATAAAAGGTTTTGTGCATGAACCAATGCATAGGCCGGGATTCTACTCCCCTTTTCGAAAGAAAAAAACGACCTTGCTCATTTTTGCAATGTTTCCATATTTTCTTTGGCTTTTTTAAAACATGGTCAGATGTGTCGGCATGAAAATTCATACAAAGAAGTTATATCTTTCAAAATAGTCGTTGGTTTTCAGTATAAATGTGTGGGTACAATAATTATACTATATGAATTTCAGACAAATTTCATGTACTTGTACTTCAAATTTTACCTACTTTGGTCAATTGACAAAACGTCATTTAAGTGTGACAAATTAGATAGAAATCTTCAACATTCATGAAACTTGTTAAGTATAAACCATACTCTATTTTATTTGAAATTAAGTGTGTCGTGGCACTCAGAGCCCTACTCTTTGCACTATGTTTAAAAATATTTACATGTGACAATTCTAAAATTATTTGAAAATGTTTGAAAACATAAAGTTGAAAAGTAACATTAACAATATTAGTATGTCATGCCAAGATGCACCCATCTACCATAAATGGACACATTATTATAAACTATATAGATAATGGCCATGACCTTAGTCATTATTTAGCTAAAACACAAGTATGTTAACACAACACTGGTTATATTGTGAAGCAAATGTTTTTAGACCTTATCAAACATCATGTTTATCATTTACGGAAGAGAACACCATACACAAGTGCTTAACCTTTTTATTGTTTTATTTTGAAGCACGTGTTACAGAAAAAACATTCCTCTGAGCTCACGTTCTCCCCCTCTCTCTCTCTCTCTCTCTCTCTCTCTCTCTCTCTTCGATTTTCCCCTCCATTTCCAACCATATTCGTTATAGTATTGGTACTACTAGATTTATAGAAAAACCATTCCTCTCACTAGGAAAATTGAGATTGTCTCTTTTCCTAATACTTGTTGGAAACTCCCCTTGGCAACATTGTTTACCATGCCAAGATGCACCAATCTACTAAATATGCGAAAATTTTCATAAACATGATGTTGGATATGGCCATGACCTTGGTCTTTCGTCTTGAAACATGTTCACATACATGCTAGGTCAATTTTCTGAGGCAAGTTTTTCTAAAGTTATCAAAAGGACGCCATGCGCAAGTCTTTGTTTTTAGGATTTTTTTAATTTATTCTATTTATTTCAAATAGAGTCAACATTTTTGGCACACAAATTATTAGCAAGAAGTTGAATCTTTCGTAACTCTTGGATGTTCTTGTATATTGATTGCCCGGTGGGTATAATACCTTGATGGGACCTATGTAAAATCTAAGAGCAGTCTACCATTTTTTTGTACTTCAAATTAATTTGACCTAGTTTCGATAAATCCACATAAATCCATTTATGTGAGCAAGATGGTTGTTTACATGCATCCTTTGTAGAGGCTTGGCTATCCCATTAGCAAACAGTTCGCTATAGACCTAATTCTAAACTCTATTCCTAGTGCGTATGGTAAGTTCATATCAAACTAGCACATGCATGGTATGGATAAGAAGCTCATTGAATTTCATCGTATGGAAAAGTAGGCAGAGGCGGATCTCAAGAAAGGCGCCAGTCAAGTGTTGATGGTGCAGAATAAGGCTAAGTTCAAGAAAAGTTCTTGGACTAAGAATAAGGAAAAGTCGGGAGGAACGACTAAGCCATCTCCTTCAGCCGGATCCACTTGCATCTATTGCAAGGCGGATGGCCACTGGAAGAGGAATGACAGCATGTATTTGGCCGACAAAGCCAAGAGTGGAGGTATGTCTTCTAACTCAAGTACGCTTGTTTGCAATGTTATAGATATTTATCTTGCTGATGCACATAATAGTTCTTGGGTATATGATACCGGATCAGTTATTCACATCTGCAACTCGTTGCGAGGAATGGTGATGGCTATGAAATATAGCCATCCACGTCCGCATTTAAACTAGATATTATTCATATATATGATGAAATATCTCTCTAAAACCTGCCACTAATGCCTAATGATCAAAGGGGTATGCAATCCTTTCTTGCTATTTTTGCCTGCATAGATAATGACATATTATGAAGGGAATCACTACATAAATGCCAAATATACGAAATTTCCAACACGTCAAAGAATCCAAGAGCCATGAGGAGGCAACTACAAGTTTAACGACCAACTATATAGCTCGCCGCTGTATAGTTTGCACCGACCTCCTTAGGTCAAACAGAACAACTTTCGTTAGGGGACCCCTATATAAAGAGGCTTCAGGCGACGAGAAACAAGCCCCCGACTCCACAACATCGCTTCTTTCACCCCTAAACTCTCCCTGCCGCCACGCCGAAGGAATAGATCTAGATCTAAACCTCTAAACCCTTCTCCACCACCATAGACATCTTCCACCACTTGTAATAGTAGATCTCATCTCCAATTGGCAACATTGTAAGACTATTTGTTATCAAATCTATGAGCTCTATTACAATGTTTATGATTGTCGATTTCATCTCTATGTGCAAGTAATTCTCCTTGGGGTAAGGGCTTCGGCCTAGCCATGTAGTTTTTGTGCATCTTATTTATCATAGATGGGATCATGTATTAGTTTGTGTGACATGATCATTGTAGTACTCTCTCTTGCCTCAATCTAAGGACTTGTCAGGTACCCAAGACCCCGAGGATTGATCCAGGTAAAGGGAGTGTGAGTAATGACTGATCTGCAGGATAGGAACCCCAGGGACAGAAAAGGTAGTACGGCTGTATGTGAGGAACTTACTTGAGACTAATGGTGACATCACTATGCATATCATTAGTTCTCTTTCTTCTATGGATGAGACTAGTAGGTTATGTCCATAAGCGATTACGGAGATGATAACATTTATGGATGCACTACCCACTTATAATTATATTTCTCTAACAATTACATGAGTACTTTATTATTATTATCTATAATTCCCATCAGATGTTTTTGCACAGCTACTGGTGAAAACCGAAGACCCTAGGCCCTCTCTCTCTCCATCGTCAACAACAACAACAAGAAGATCACAAACTCTTGGTCCTATGAAAATGCAATATGAATTCTAAAACTCTCGAAGGTCCGTTTAAGTAATCTCACTTTGCCTTCTGCT
The DNA here is from genome assembly GCA_030063025.1 of Avena longiglumis. Classification (NCBI taxonomy): domain Eukaryota; kingdom Viridiplantae; phylum Streptophyta; class Magnoliopsida; order Poales; family Poaceae; genus Avena; species Avena longiglumis. Next base: position 305,911,961 of record CP125977.1, read on the forward strand.
TCCCAAGGATTCGATAAACAGAGGTCTACTAGGGAAAAATAGCTATACTACATTCGTAGTCTGGATCGAAGGTATCAACCCTTTTTCTAGCGCCGTTGCCGGGGAAGCAATAGCTACCCTGGTGACATTAGATGGAACCTTGCTAGTTTTAATTCTCGTTTTTAATTTTGATAGTTTACTTTCAGTTTTTATTTGAAAAACCAAAAAAATTATTTAGTCTTTTAATTCTTGCTTTATCATCATTAGTACTTGTTTAAGAAAATACAAAAACATAGGAAGTATGGCTGAAAAGAATCTTGGGGAGTTTGTAACTCCTAACAATGATTATTTACATACTCCTATTACTCAGCCAGCAATTGCTTCTGAAGATTATGAAATTAAGCCCCACTATTTAAGTTTAGTTCAACAGAATCAATTTGGAGGCTCTACTATAGAAGATGCAGGTATGCACTTAAATACTTTCACTGAAATATGTGATATGATGCGCATTAAAGATGTTGACCCCGATGCGGTCAAGTTGTGCTTATTTCCTTTCTCTCTTAGAGGAAGAGAAAAATAATGTTTGTTATCTTTTCCTAGAAATACTATTGCATCATGGGTGGAATGTATTTCTTTATTTATGACTAAATTATTTCCACCTGCAAAGACTATGCAACTCATATCTAATATTACTTGTTTTAGATAGGAAGAGCGTGAGCCACTAGCTCTTGCTTGGGAGAGAATGAAAGAATCCATGAGAAACTGTCCCAGCCATGGAATGGCTCTTAACCCTGTTTCTAAGTCTATACTAGATACTGGAGCTACAGGAACATTTATGGGTAAGCAAATTACCAAAGCAAACCAGCTCCTAGACAATATGCAAGACAACCATCCCCAATGGCATGTGGAAAGATCAAATATGAAGAAGGTGAACTCCATCACACCTCAAGAGAACAAAGAACTCAATGCTAAGTTGGATGAGCTTATATTAGCCGTTAAAGGTAAGGAAACCCTGGTAAGAACTACTCCTGAACCAACTATTGAAGAAGTAGACTTTATAGCTCGTAACGATTATAACCCTGCTTGGAAGAAGATACAATCCAAACTTTCAAAAACATTATTCTGGTCCTACAGGTAGCTCTAATAATAATATGGATTCAAGCAATACTAGTCTCCAATAAACTCTTAAATATTTTATGGAATCACAAAATGAGCAAAACAATATTCTAGTCAAAATTACAGAGAATCATGATGCTATGCTTGGTAAATTATCTAACCAAGCTGTTAGTTTGAGAAACGATTTGTAGGCCCTCCAAGAAAGAACAAGGATCGTTGAGGCACAACTAGGTAAGATAACCTAGAGTCAAACTCTCATTCTAGCAAAATTTGCAGGTAAAGCTGAGTCCAATCCAGTTGAAGATCTCAAAGATGATAATAATCCAAAGGGAGGAGCCTGAAGAACTTGATTATAGCAATGCTCCTTCACCAAACTACACTATTGAAGATGTTGTAAAAAGGATCAATATCAAGATTCCGGTAAGTGAAGGAAATGAAGAAGCCATGTATCAACACTTTTTTAATCAGGTAGCAATAAAGGTACATGAGCTTGAAGAAGAATATAAGAAAATTGTTGAAAAATTGCCTGTTAAGCTAGATGATATATTTGAGCCCACTATTAAGATTAAAATTGTGACTAATGAAATAGCTGCACTGTGTGGTCTAGGTGCAAGTGTTTCAACAATTCCAAAGAGTTTTTTTAATAAGTTAAATCTTGGCTCTTTTGAAATTACCGAACTAAAATTACATCTAGCAGATTCTACCTATAAACAAGAAGTTGGCATTAAAGAAAACACTTTAGTTTACATTAAAGGCTGACCTGCTCTTATTGATTTTGTTATTGTTGACATGTCTGAAGATGCTACTGCCCATATCATATTAGATTGTCCTTTCTTAAGAACTATTCAGGCTTTAATCAATTTGCATTTAGGGAATGTGAATCTCCAGTTGCCTTCCTGGGATCCTTTTTTCATTCATTTCCCCAGGAAAAAGAAAGCCAAGCAAGATGATAAGGAGGCCATCACTTTGAAGGCCAATTACTTTGGAGTGGGTGTTCCACTCATATGGCCTAAGTGAGAAATATCAAGGTCAAGCTATTGACCATAAAATAAAGCTGCATGGGAGGCAACCCATGTGAAATAAAGGTTTGAGTTAAGTTTTAAGTTTTACTTTTAGTTTTTGTACAATAAAGAGTTCTAGAAAACTTGAGTGAGAGGAAGAGATTCAGCGGTACTAAAAATTCCTACTTTATATATGCCATAGTTGCTCGAAATTTTAGTCTGTCATTTTTCTTTCAAAACTAGGTGTTTCTCTAAGTTTTAGTCTAAAAAGTAATCCTCTAATAAATAGAATTTTTTTGATGTGTAAAGAAAGGTTAACGACCAACTACACATCGGGAATAAAAATTCCCGCCGTATAGTTGCGGCCGTATAGTTATGTTACCCGTCGACAATTTTTCATCCCAGAGTATAAAAGGTTTGATGACCAACTATACAGTGTGAACAAAAGTTCTCGCCCTACAGTTGTCGCCATATAGTTACAGCCGCCAGAAAAAAACCCTAGGAAACCCTAAAATTTTGCCGTCAGACCAACTATGCAGTCGGAACACCTTGTTCCCTCCGTATAGTTGCGTCCGACCACTTATACGCTCGGGGAGGTACCAAAAACATCAAAAACACAATCCTTTTTCTCTCCTCTACCTCCAAACTCTCTGAAAACCTCAAGGGATCTTCACCCCTGCTCAATTTCGTTCGAATTCCTCGCACACAAGTGATCTATGGTATGTTTCTCCTCCAATCCTCCAATTACTTTTTGCAAATTCATCTTTGATATATTGTCATTATCAATCTAAGGTGAGACTTATATTTGAACTATTGCCATGATTATCTTGCCTAGATTGATATGTTGAGGAGATTCTTTAGTGTGATATGATGAGGAATATGCTATGACTATTATTGTTGGATCAAAAGTTTTATATTTGTCTCTTTTATTTTTAGAAGATGAACACGAGGATCCAGACACGTGATTTTTCCGCAGCTATTTCTTCTCGGGCTGCAGCTCAGGAACACATGGGGATTCTATTCAAGAACGAAGCCCACCGTGATCGTTTCGACAAGATCAAAAACCGAGAAGTGGGCTTGCCCTATCACTTTGAACCAATTCGGTATTTCTGATGACTTTAATTTACTTTGCAATAGAGTTGGCCTACAAACCTTTGTATTCCATGATGCACCAACCTATCGCCGGTTAACCATTGAATTTCTTAGCTGTTTGCAAAGCACCGTTAATGCATGGCATGGGGATGATAAGATTTCTTTCCGACTCATGAACAAGAATTATTCTCTAACACTTGATGAATGGTGCAATTATTTTGGTTTACCCAACCATGATCCTAGTGCTCTGCGCACAGATTTTACCAACATGAAACCTTCCCCTGAACTCTGTTATAATAGAATGAGCTTTACTTCTAGAGTAAGTAGAGGGAAGAATATTCAACATCCTCCTATTTTCTATTTGTTCTATGTTATTGCTAACACCTTGCAGGCGTGCAATGAGTTTACAAGATTCAATGAGGAGGACATCTTAGTCCTTGCAAAAGCTGCTTTCAATTATGACAACTTGTCACTTAACTTCGGCGCAATTCTTGTGCGCTACTTGGAGTACCAATCCCACCAAAGCCAAGGACCAACCACTTGTGGAGACGTCATCACCGTGCTTGCCAATGCATTGGGCATCGACCTAGGTGAGTTACAGCCGGTGCTAGGTGAGCGATTTGTTGGTTTCTCTACTTTGAGGGCTTGTGGAATGCTTACTAGGAGAGGTGGTGTTTATTATTTGCATATTTCTAGAGCTGGGCATCTCTACCCCACTCCTTTTCCTAATTATCTTTTCTCTATCAAGGAAGGATGTGTTCTTTATGACTTGGAGGTTGAGCAACACCAACCCGAGTAGGATGAGTGTTGGGGATATACTTTTCGGGTATATCCACAGGACCCACTGACCAGGGTGGCTCACCAACGGGTTAGATCTTTGCTTCACGGGAGGCCCAGCCAGAGAAACAGGAGGAGCCACTTCCATCTACGACAAGGCCCAGAAGAGTTACCGACTTAGGCCTGTAGTATTACTTGTAGTCCAAGCTGTATCTAGTTACCGACTCTGTAACGTAGCCGGATAGGTCTCTCCTTAACCCTAGGTCCATGTGACTATATAATCCGGACCTATGGGAGCCTTTAGGGAAAAACCAATCTAACAACACCACAACCTAGTCGCACAGGCAAACCTCTCTTGTAATCCATTGTAACATCTGGCTTTCGCCGATATATTATTGGGTTTCTAGTAGGAGTAGGATCCGATCACCGTAGTCGGATCGAACCTGGGTAAACTTGTGTTCACCATTCCCAGAACATCCGATGTCTCACACCCCATCTTCTCAACGCCGTCAGGACCCCCTATGGCGTACTTGTCAACAATCCGAAGATAGTTGGTGCCCATAGTGGGGCGGGTGACTTTTGGAGGTTCGTTCCAGGTGGAATCTGCGCGTACAGGAATCGTCAAAACAATCGCTATGGGTCGCGTGGTCTATGCCAGTGATGTCCATCTCGCTCTTCTCAATGAGACTTGGATTCCGGGTAGCAAGCCCGTGACAACCTACACGATCATGACTATCGGCGAGATCGATATTTTTACCTCGATTTCGTTGAAACCGCCCAACCCACCCTTGAGGTGATGACCATGGAGGAAGAACAATCCGGATCTGCTCTATCCGCAGAGGCAGAAGAGTTCAAGATCCCGAAAAACTCGAACCCACCCAGCCCACTCCTGCAGTGGAAGAAGTGGTGGAAGAAAAATCCGGATCTGATCTCCCCATTGAGATCGGATACACAGATGAGGAATGTATCCGCTTCGGATCCGGTCCAACCGATGTCGTAGCAGAAAAAACATTCTTGAGGCACATGATAAAGAAGATGACAAAACGCCCCTACGTCGATTACGAAGTAATCGCTGAAACAAAGGAAAGCTTTGAGATGGCAGAGGCGGAAACCCAGCTGTGCCGATACCTTCAGAAGATGAACAAGAAGAAGCATTGATTCATATACCACGTAAGCTCTGGATCCGACTCTGTCGATGCTGGAGCCGGAAACGATTCAGTTCTCGACGCAATCGAAGAAAACACGGACTTACCTAGTTCCCCTAAGGAGTCAACAACGTCGCCGGAACTTTGAGACTTCGAGAAGGAGATGGAGGAGTATGAAGAAGAATACGCCTCCAAACCAGTGCAAGGTGAGCCGGAGAACCCTCCGCGTCCGTATGATAGCATGGATGAGTACTACACCTCGCAAGATGACATGGACACCGGAGACTCGTCCGAGGTCCAGAAGACAACTACTATGGAAAGTACCGACGAAATTTTATCTCCCAGTACCGGACGAAAATCCGTCTTTGCCACCGGTACGCATGTCAAGGCTAATGGGCGGTCAAAGAATAAGAAGAAGAATAAAAATCCGACACCGGCAGAGACGGACATCGAGGAAACAAATGAATAAAAGTTTTATGAAGAGATCGAGATGGAGAATCAGGACGGAGATCCGATAAAACCCATGGCGATCGACCCTCCTCTAGATGGACACGTTGTCACCAAGGGTGCACGAGAAATCTACAGATATGCTCTCACAATACCAATCCCAACTGCTTCGGATCTTACTCTGGATGCGTTGGAGAAAAGTGATAAGGACCTGGAAAAGCACCACTTGTCTTTACTCCAAGAGGCTGCACGCATCCTCGAGCTTAAACAACAGTTAGACAGCGATCCTGCTAAATACCATTCAGATTTCAAGCGACTACCAAACAAGACAATGGGAGGTCTGGTTCTTGCTAATAGGAAACCGGATATCCATAGAGATCTATCCGATGGTAAATTTGGAGAGAAGATTTGAGTCTACAATAGCTCGAGCTATCCTCACCAATAATCCGTTGCCTGAGGAGGTCCGGCAATGCGTTGCATTGCTAGACAAAGGATTGAAACAACAGAGAAAACAACCACGTCATTTAGTGGCAAGCTGGCCTCAAGTCGGAAGTGTGCCACACTGGCGCTGACCAAAGCATCGACGAAAGACCCCGCAGGGATACAAATCAACACTATCGTCCTAGGGGAGAAGAAGAAAATTCAAGGATCGGATCAAACGGTCATCATCGTAGGCCCGCACGTGACTGGGCGAGAGTTATTCTGGCTAAGTCCGAAGATGCCATCAAGGTAATGGTACCTCATTAGGGCCATCATTAGCAAAACAACCACTACACAGAAGACCCGGAAGTGCGCCGCCAGCGAGAATAGGATCAACTAAGAATGCCACCACCGAGTCGTCCGGCTGGTAACGCCGGATGAAGAGATGATCCAGATCATCCTGAATCAAGTAGGGACGGATCCCAAAGAAACCAACCTTGGAGTCAGCATAATGAGGCTCCACTACCACCACGTAACCCAGCCGAAAATAATCCACCAGGACCACCATCGCCCCCAGGCAGCGACCATGAAGGATCTCATCGTAGCCATGGAAGCCGCAGGGGCGAAGGCGGCAATGGTGAGAGGAGAAGCAGAAATCCGACTCCGGCGCACAGAAGCCGCGAGCCTCCAAGGCGCAGGTCTCTCTTGCCAAATGACGCCCGCCACCGTATTGAGTCAAACATATAAGCACGACTGTATGAGGAAGAAGACGTATATGTGGGACCCAAGTGCTTTGGACCACACATCCGCCAAACCAAATTTCTGGTTGAGTTTGGTATTGCCAAAAACATCCAACCCTACGACAGTGTGGCTCGTCCAGATACTTGGCTTCAAGATTTTTTCCAGGATTGCTGCATCTCCAAAGGAGGAAACAGCCTGATCGCAGTCCGATATCTCCCGATTATGCTGCATCGCGAAAGGAGGAAACTACGAGAGAATTAAATTCATAACTGGTATGCTATGTAAAGTGCATTCTTTTCAAAATACTAGGGAACATATAGGAGGCCCTGCACAGTCCGAGACTTGCAACGTTGCACTCAAAGACCTAGAGAAACTTGACGGGATTACCTCAGACACTGGATCTACACAAAAAACTTTTGTGAGGGAGTAAACGAGCAAACTACGATTGAGGCTTTCATTGCAGGACTCCTAGTCATACTTTTGCGTCACAGACTGGACCGTGAGCATGTCACATATTTGGGAGAGATGATAAAAACAGCGAGCAAGTATGCAGATGCCGATGATGATTTAGAAGGGCTGCTTAATATTCTGGCCAATCCTAATGCGGCCAAACAGCCAAAACAACAAAACTCAGAAGCGCAAGAACACCTCAGAAGATCCGAAGGATGAGGAGGGCACGGAGGCGGGAGGGGTCGAGGCCGTGGAACTTCCCGAATCCAGTGCAGAGGAGAGCAGTAACCTGGAAGAACCTATACTTGGGCCGACATTGCCAACAATCCCTGTGTCCACCACTTGGATAGTAACGGAGGATCTACCCACTCAAATGCCGAGTGTCGTTTCAATGATGACATAAAAAAGACGAATCCGCTAGCTATAAAGCCAAGCAACGAAAAGGAAAGAAAAAATCCGACAAAGGCAAGGAGCCCAATGTTGGGGATCTACTTTCCGGTATACCCACAGGACTCGCTGACCAAGGTGGCCCACCAACGGGTTAGAGCTTTTGCTTCATGGGTGGCCCAGTCAGAGAAAGAGGAGGAGCCAGTTCCTGCTACGACAAGGCCTAGAAGAGTTACCAACTTAGGCCTGTAGTATTACTTGTAGTCCAAGCCGTATCTAGTTACCGACTCTGTAACGTAGCCGGATAAGTCTCTCCTGTAACCCTAGGCCCTAGTATCTATATAAACCATCTCTATGGGAGCCTTTAGGGCACAACAAATCTTACTACCACAATCACAACTCGCACAAGAAAACCTCTCTTGTAATCCGCTGTAACATCCGGCTTACGCGAATATATTACTAGGTTGCTAGCAGGAGTAGGATCCGATCACCACAGTCAGATCTGAACCTGGGTAAACTTGTGCACACCGCTCCTGGAACATCCGACGTCTCACACCCCATCTTTCCAACGCCACTAGGACCCCCTATGGTATACTTGTCTACAATCGACGACAGTTGGCGCCTACCTTGGGGCAGGTGACCTTTGGAGCCTCGATCCAAGCGGAATCTATGCGTTCAGGAATCGGCAAAACTATCACCATGGGTCATGTGGTCTACGCCAGTGATGTCCCTCTCTTCCTTCTCGACAAGACCTGGATTCCGGCTTCAAAACCCGTGACGATCTACACGATCATGTCTATCAGCGAGATCGATATTTATCTCGGTTTTGCTGAACCCGCCCAACCTACCCATGAGGTAATAACCATGGCGGAGGAAAAAGCTGGATCTACTTTGTCCGTAGAGGCAGAAGGGTTCGAAATCCCGGAGAAAATTGAACCCACCCAACCCACTCCTGTAGTGGAAGAAGAGGTGGAAGAAAAATCTGGATCTGACCTCCCTGAAGAGATTGGATACACGGACGAAGACTACATCCGCTACGGATCCGTCCCTACCGATGTCATAGCAGAAAAAGAACTCTTGAGGAGCAAGATAAATAAGATGACGAGACGCCCCTATATCGATTATGAAGGAATCACCGATATCAAGGAAAGCTTTGAGATAGAGGAGGCAGAAACCCAGATGTGCCACTACCTCAAGAACATGAACAAGAAGAAGCATAGTTTCGTGTACCACATAAGCTCTAGATCTGATTCTGTTGATGCTGGAGCCGGCAGCGATTCAGTCCTAGACGCGAACGAAGAAAACGCCAACTTACCTCGCTTCCCTCAGGAGTCAATAACGTCGCAGGAACTTTGAGACTTTGACAAGAAGATGGAGGAGTACGAACAAGAGCACGCCTCCAATCCAACGCAAGGTGAGCCGGAAAATTCTCCTAGTCCATATGATAGCATGGATGAAAGCAACACCTCGCAGGATGACATGGATACCGGAGATTCCTCCGAGGTCCACAAGACAACCACTACAGAAAGTACCGACAGAAGTTTATCCCCTGGTACCGGACCAAAATCCGTCTTTGCCACTGGTACTCACGTTAAGGCTACTGGGTGGTCAAAGGAGAAGAAGAAGAACAAGAATCCGACAACGGGAGAGCCGGACGTCGAGGAAACCAATGAAGAAAAAGTTGATGAAGAGATCGAGATGGAGAATCAGGATGGAGATCCGATTAATACCACACCGATCGACCCTCCTGTGGATAGACACGTTGTCACCAAGGGTGCATGTGAAATTTACAGAGATGATCTCACGATTTCAATACCAACGGCTTCAGATCTTACTCCGGAGGCACTAGAGAAAAGGGCTGAGGACCTGGAAAAGCACTGTCTATTTCTGCTCGAGGAGGCCGTGCACATTGTCGAGTTTAAACAACAGTTAGACAGTGATCCTGCCAAATATAAGTCAGATTTCAAGCGACACCCAAACAAAACAAAGGGAGGTCTGTTTCTTGCCATCAAGAACTCGGATATCCACAAAGATCTATTCGACAGAAAAACGGAGAGAAGATCCGAGTCTACAGCACGCCGTTGGAAAATGCTGCTGCAGCTCGAGCCATCCTCGCCAATAATCCGTCTCTCCAGAGCAAGTCCAGCAGTGCGTCGTGTTGCTAGACAAAGGATTAAAGCAGCAAAAAACGGTCGCATCATTCAGTGGCAAGCTCGCCTCAAAGTCGGAATTTTGCCACACTGGCGCTGACTAAAGCCCTGATGGAAGGTTCCTCAGGGATACAGATCAACACTATCATCCCCGTGGAGAACAAGAGAATTCAAGAACCTGCTCAAATGGCCACTCTCACAGGGCAATGGTTACTCATTAGGACCATCGTCGGCAAAATAACCGCTACATAGAAGACCTGGAAGCACGCCGCCAGCGAGAAGAGCAAGATCGGCTCAGGATACCACCACAGAGTCGTCCGGCTGGTAACGCCAGATGAAGAGATCATCCGGATCGTCCTGAATCAAGTAGGGACGGAGCCCGAAGAAACCGGCATTAGAGTCAGCATAATGAGGCTCCACCGCCACCACGACATAACCCGACCATAAATAATCCACCAGGTCCACCATCGCCTCCTGGCAGTGACCATGAAGGATCCCGACGTAGCCATGGAAGCCGTAGGGGCGGAGGCAGCAATGGTGAGAGGAGAAGCAGAAATCCGACTCTGCCGCATAGAATCTGTGAGCCTCCAAGGCGCAGATCTCTCTTGCCAAACGACGCTCGCCATCGCATTGAATCAAACATAGAGGCAAGGCGGTATGAGGAATAAGATGTGTATGTGGTACCCAAGTGCTTTGGCCCACGCATACGTCGGACCAAATTTTCGGTTAACTTTGGTATTTGCAAACACATTCAGCCCTATGGCAGCGCGGCTCGGCCAGATACCTGGCTCCAGGATTTTTTCTAGGCTTGCTGCATCGCGAAAGGAGGAACCAGCCTGGTCGCAGTCTGATATCTCCTGCTTATGCTGAGGAAGATGGCTCGATCGTGGCTCAATGAACTACCAGAGAATTCAATTCATAACTGGTATTATATGCAAAGTGCGTTCTTTTCAAACTTCGAGGGAACATATAGGAGGCCCTGCATAGTCGGAGACTTGCAGTGTTGCACACAAAGACCCGGAGAAACCTGCTGGGATTACCTCAAACGCTGGACTGACAAGAAGAACTTCTGCGAGGGAGTAAATGATCAAACTATGATTGAAGCTTTTATCGCAGGACTTCTAGTCGGACTTTTGTGTCATAGACTGAAGCGTGACCACGTCACAGATTTGGGAGAAATGATAGAGACGGCAAGCAAATATGTTGATGCCGATGATGATTCAGAAGGGCTGCTAAATATTCTAGCCAATCCCAATGCAGCCAAACAGCCAAAACAACAAGCTCAAAAGCGCAAGAACACCTCGGACGAAAAACCAGCTCCGGGCAATGCAGCTGTCAACATAATGTTCGGATCTGGCGGACGAGGAGAGCGCGGAGGCGGCCGGGGTAGAGGCCGTGGAACTTCCCGAATGCAGGGCAGAGGATACTAGCAACCTGGAAGAACCTATACCTGGGCTAATATTGCCAATAATCCTTGTGTCCACCTCTTGGATAGTAACGGAGGATCTACCCACAAAAATGCCAAGTGTCGTTTCAATGACGACATCAAGAAATACGAATCCGCTGGCTACAGAGCCAAGCGACAAAAAAGAAAGAAAAATTCAAGAAAGGCAAGGAGCCCAAGGAAGATTCTGACATGGAAGAAGCGAATGCCGCACAGCCCAAGTCAGATGGAAAGAAGGAATTTCCAACTAAGAAAGACGCATACGTATGCTTCCTTGGATCTCAGTCGGCTAAAGAAAATAAGGTGGTTCTCCGTGAGCTCAACGCCACATTTCTGGGTATTTCATAGTTTCTGGATTGGTCGGACGTAACCATCCCCTTTGAGACGCTACATCGCATAAAGCTACATGAGAGCCAGTTGAGTTACAACAGTGTAACTTTCCATGGCATTGTTCAGGGAGACATGCGGATTCTCTAGGTGATATTACTCTGGACGTGACATTCTGAACCCGAGACAATTACCAGACCGAGCCACTCTTTTTCGAGGTGGTACCGTTCAAAAGTGCTTACCACGCCATCTCCGGACGTCTGGATTACTGGGCGTTCATGGCTCGTCCCTATTACATCTACATTATGATCAAACTTCCAGGTCCAAAGGGCGTAATCACCATCCGGGGAAATCCGAGGAAGGCGTGAGAGTACAACGAAGGATCTGCTGCCTTCGCCGAGGCCATGTTGCACGCCCAAGAGTACCAGGAGATCAAGAAGACCATCAACTCGTCTGAGATGCCCGCTATGAAGAACGAGGTGCTGAAGCCAAGTTTGCAGTTCTAGGCGTCGGAAGAGATGAAGAAAATGTCGCTGAAGGAAGATGATCCCTCCAAGACGACGAACATAGGTGTAGGCTTAGACCTCGCATAGGAAAGCAAGCTCGTCGAGTTCCTCAAAGATAATAGTGACATCTTCACATGGCAGCCTTCTGACATGACTGGAGTACCTAGGGAACTTGCCGAGCACTCTCTTAATGTGTACCCTGACGCTAAACCCGTCAAACAGTCTTTACGATGTTTTGATGACGAAAAGCGTAAAGCGATAGACAAGGAATTAGCCCGACTAGAGTTAGCCGGATTCATAACAGAGGTCATCCACACAGATTGGGTGGCAAATCCTGTACTCGTCCCTAAAAGTACAATATTGACTTAATGATGTTTGTTGGTTATACCTCTTTCAACAAGGCATGCCCAAAAGACCCGTTCCCTTTGCCATGAATCGATCAAGTCATCGACTCAACGGCAGGGTCGGAATTACTTTGTTTTCTCGATGCATACTCCGGATATCACCAAATACCGATGAAAGAGTCGGATCAAATTAAGACGTCTTTCGTCACTCCTTTAGGAACCTTCTGCTATAAAACTATGCCTTTCGACTTAAAGAATGCAGGAGCAACATATCAACGTAATATGCACCATTGCCTCAACGACCAAATTGGACGCAACGTCCATGTATACGTAGATGACATAGAAATTATGTTAAAAAAGAAGGGAACCTTAATTTCCAACTTGGAGGAAACCTTTGCTAGTCTAAGAAAATTCAATATGATGCTAAATCCGAAGAAATGTTTCTTTGGAATTCCAGCCGGAAAATTGTTAGGTTTTGATACGTTAGAAACGTATCTATAATTTTTGATGTTCCATGCTTGTTTTGTATCTACTTTGCTTTACTTGTCCACACTTTGAGGTGCTTTTTACATGTTTTCTGGTACTAACCTATTAACAAGTTGCAACAGTGCGACATGCCTGTTTTGTGCTATTTTTGGTTTTAGAAAAGTTAGTAAAGAAATATTCTCGGAATTTAACGGTACAAACGTCAAAGTCAATTACTTTCCGTGGGGAACAAGAAGTCCAGAGGAGAGCCGGAGGGGACGGCCAAGGGGGACAGACCCACCCCAGGCATGGGGGCAGGTGGGCCCATGCCTGGCTAGGGTTTGGTGGCCCTGGATGCCTCCCGGTCTCGCCCCTTCGCCTATAAGAAGCCCTCGATGCAGAAACCCTGGGTACCCGATCAGCAATCCACGAAATCGTCTGTAGCCGCCGCCACCATCGTCCCTAGATCGGGGGGATTTGAAGCTCTTCCCGGCACCCTGCCGGAGGGGAGATCGTCCCAGAGGCCTTCTCTCCAGTATGATTCGTGAGTAGTTTCACCTTGGACAATGGGTCCATGTAGTAGCTAGATGGTTGTATCTCCTCCTTTGTGCTTTCATGTATATATCTTGTGAGCTCCGTTCATGATCAAGTTATAATCTATTTGTAATCATGCATGTTGTGTTTGCGGGGATCCGATGGATATTGAGATTATTATGTTGGTTTGATTAATGGTTTTTATCTTTATGATTCTATCATGTGTGTGTTGTTTGTGATATTGCATGATCTCTGTTGCTAGTGGTTATCTTGGCCAAGTAGTTGCTAGTGACTCCAAGAGGGGGTATTTATGCTCGATAATGGGTTCATGCCTCTAGTTTCCAAGGGAAGTGACAGAAATATCTTTGGTTGTACATGTGTTGTTGCTACTAGGTAGAAAACAACGGTCTCTTGTTCATGGAACCAGTGGACTATTTACCTTACACACTTTGCTTAAAGCAGTTGTCTGTTGCTTGCAACTTAATACTGGAGGGGGTTCAGATGATAACCTGAAGGTGGTCTTCTAGTCATAGATGCAGTTTGATGACGGTCTATGTATATTGTTGTATTGCCCAATCAACTTCATAGGATCTTTGTGGCAAGTAATTGCATTGTTATGCCTTGCTCAGTTCCTATCAATTGCCTCGCTGTAATTTGTTTACCCTTCATGCCATGTTGTTTATCTAAGGAGAGCACCTCTAGTGAACTATGGACCCCGGTCCAATCTTTACCATTGATACATATTCCACTGTTACCTGTTTACTTGCTACAAACCATTACCTTCCACACCATATGTTTAATCCTTTCTTACAGCAAACCGGTGAGCTTGACAACCTCACTGATTCGTTGGGGCAAAGTCTTGAGTTTATGTTGTGCAGGTCTCCGCGTTGCTCGCAACACCTGTGTGACGTTTCCTTCCTCCTTCTGGTTCGATAACCTCGGTCTCAACTGAGGGAAGACTTGCTACTTGCTGCTTCACACCTTGCTCTTGGGGTTTCCAACGAAGTGCTCCACGTCAGCACCAGCCATCAAGTTTTCTGGCGCTGTTGCCGGGGAGGCTAAGGACGTCTTCACTAGGGGAGTCCTTCACTTCCTTTCTCTTTAATTTGTTTTTAGTTTGCTTTCCTTCTTTTGCTTGATTTTGTTTGCCTCTTTTCAAAAAACCCAAAAAAAATTAGTCTAGTTTAGTTTGCTTGCCTTATTCAAAAACACAAAAAAATTAGTTCCTACTCTGGTTGTTGGTCTATTGTTGCCTTTCTTGGTCATGCTTCCTATCAATGGATGGTTTCTTTGAAACTAGTGCTTATTGGCAAGGTGGGTTCACGGAAGAACAAAAGTATTATTATAAGGAACACCGTTTTTCACAAAAAAGGGAAACACTTATGGGAACAAATTAATAAGTTGAATACTAATGCTAGAGATGTGTGCTCTACTTATATTGTTACTTATTGCTTTGATAAAGCATGTTGCTACAGGAGGTATAAACACCTATCCTTTCAATGTGAGTATAATGATAATGTTACCATATCTTCTTATGTTAAAGGAAATTATGATTTTGATGATGAGGAACAAATTGAAGAATTTATTGCCTTCAAGGGTGCATTTGAACTTGCCAGTTTGCTTGAAAATACTGATGATGCATCTTATAAACATGAGGTTTTTGAGATACTTAAATTTTGCTTTGATATTTACAAGGAAGAAAATAGCTATATTCTTGAATATTTTAATATGCATTTTCCACATTTGGAAGAGACTAATGCCTTGCAGGAGCCTATCGAAGAAGAAATTGCTGAAACTGAAAGATCATTAGATAAAAAAGAGGAGGAGAGTGATGGTCAAGAGGAGGAAGAATGGATCTACCCATGTCTACCTTCTAATGAGAGTAACTCTTTATCCCTTACATTATTTGATTGTCCCCCATGCTTACCAAAGGAGGATGGATGTTATGTTCCCGTGGATCCGTTTGAAATATCTACTTTGGATAAAACCGGTGGAGGTTTTAATCCTACTATTTTTTAGCTTAAAAGAAATTATGAGTTTGTAGATCATGAAAAGCATGCTTTATGTGATAGCTATATTGTTGAGTTTATTCATGAGGCTACTGAAAATTATTATGAGAGAGGAAAATATGGTTATAGAAGATTTCATGATACTAAAACACCTCTCTTTGTGCTGAAAGTTTTGAAGTTACTCTTGTTTTCTCTTTCTATGCATGTCACTTTGTTCTTTGTGAACTTATTTGTGTACAAGATTCCTATGCATAGGAAGTGGGTTAGACTTAAATGTGTTTTGAATTTGCTTCTTGATGCTCTCTTTGACTTTAATTCATAATTCTTATGTGAGCATCTTCTCAAGCTATCAAGCCTAACTTAAAGGCTTAAAGAAAAGTACTTGTTGGGAGATAACGCAAGAGTTTACTTGAGTCTTTTAAGTTATTACTTCAGTAATGACCTCTCCTTATCCTTTTTGTTTGATTTTTGTGCCAAGGATGACCTCTAATGAGAGGGAAGTAAGATTTGGGGAGTTGCTGTCCCGAAACAGATTTCTGTCCTCCACCAAAAAAATTCGCGAGGAGGCTCTGTAACTCGGATTGAGCTCAAACATTTCGAATAAATCTCCCAGTATGTTAGATAACTTTCGTTAGTTCAACACTTTTTGAATTGAGCAATAGAAGATGTTCGAAAAAAATCGTTTCTACCTGATGGTCTGTTTTGACAGATTTCTGCCATTATTTGCACTTGCTTCTTATTGATTCCTTTTTGAGCTCTCTTTGGGTAAATTGAGTTTCTTTGAAGGAGTTACTACATTATCTTGTGTTTTTAGTGAAAATCCTTGCTGTTCCAAAGCTTTGCCAGTGGTCTAATATCTTTTGAATACACAATGTTTCTAATGAAGATTGTGTGAAGTTTTGTATGAAGGAAAAATTTAAGGTGTAGAGAGAGAATGATGCAATGAGATGAAGAATGGGCAAAAGCTCAAGCTTGGGGATTCCACCATGGTGTCACCCCAAGAAATATCCAAGAGGTACAAGCTTCAAAGCTTGGGGATGCCCAAGGCATCCCCTTCTTCATCAATAAAAAGCCTAGGCCTGTCTAGATACTTCGTTTTTATTGTTTCATGCATAGTTGTGTTGTTCTTGGAGCGTCTTAGTTTTTGTTTGCTTTGCTTAGGTTGTTTAGTTTTCTTGAATAAATTAGTTTGGACCCCCGTTCTCTCTGTGTTGTTTTGCAAATAAGGTTGCTTGGTTTTTGGAAAGGAGTAGTAAGTTCTTGCTTGAAGTGCAAGAGGAGCTTGCATTGACTGTGACTTAGACTTTAGCATGACATGCTAGGTGTTGTTTTAGCATTATGCTTAGTAATTATTGCTGTAGCATGTCTTATTCCAAACAATTGGGATTACTTAGTGTGCCTTGAAGAAATTATGTGTTGTTTTAGCATGCAAAAGCATAGTATTGTGGTATTCTCCTTTGATGTTTTACTTGGATTGACTTGGCACATGCTCACACCATGTTATGACTATGACAAGTCACCATTAGCCTCTATGATCATTTATTCCTTGACTTGTAGTACCACTCTTTGCTATGATTAGTTTGCTTTGTTGCATTGCATAATTATGGCCATTATTGCTCTCTTAGTTGGTTGCTCCCAGTCTTTTTCTAGCCTCCACTTGTATGAGTAAGTTCTACTCATGCCTCCAACTCCCAAGGAACCAAGTTATTCCAAAGTGTCCACTATAAATTCCCATGAATGGTGTGCTACACCATTCCAAGTATATTCTTGTTTTCATCTATCTTCCAATTAAAAACTATATTGTTATCTGAAAACTTAGTGATTAAAGCCCTCATGAACTTGATGGCACACTTTATTCTTCGCCCCTAATAAACTTGAACCATTGTGACAACTTTGTTGTATATGCTTGCACTTATAAGTTGGAATTAGCAGAACCGTGCTGTCATGGGGAATGTTTTCAACATTGCACTTGTACCTTGTTGTACGCAATTGATATCATGTTCTTTTGTCCATGGATGCCACCGGTGTGAAATAAAGAGGGAACTTGTAAGTCCATGGAGTTTGTATCATGTGTTAGAGAAACGCCTGGGCCGCTAGCCTAAGCCATGCCTAATCATGGTGGAAACTTGCAGCATCACCATAGTGACATCTATGAAGCATTCTTCTTATAAAAAAAGAGACACATTGAGAAAAGAGGAAAGAGATAAAAAAGCACCATATTCCCATGGTACATAAGAAGAATTTCTGAGATGCTCATTGTATGCTTGCCTTGTCATTTTGGTTATGGAAAAGCTCCTGTACCATGTGCAAGGGGTAGCCCATTGGCGGTTCTCAATGATATGCAAATACTTACAGTGACAAGAACTTATGTGGACCCAAAGTTGAGTATGCATGAGGTGTGGCCCTCGTATTCAAGGGGCATGAGATTGCCAACTTATACTTTGTCAAGCATATACTCCAGCTTTGCCACTTTAACCTTAACCACTTCAAGATGCTTATGATAGGGGCAATGAGGGCTGAAAGCTAACTAGTACCATAATTTTTGGAAGCTCTTTTTGAAACTTGTAATCACTTCTTCCTTTACAAAAAAGGCCTTTCTTCCACCATTATTGAGTCTCCACCTTCTACCTTTAGGCACCATTAGGAGAGCATAGTTGTCATTCTGTGCGCAGTGTTTCAAAGCTTATTAATTGATGCATATTGTGTTATTACTTGCTCTTGTGCTATTTGTTTCTAGTCACCCTTGTGAACTGTGCAGGAGTCCTATGCATTATATTGCTACTCTATGAGGGACAAGCTGATTGCCACTATACTATGTTTTCTGCATGTGTAACAAACAAACGTTTTTCAATGCATATTATTCATGATATTTGTTTGTAGCTTGCCATGTTGCATGCATAGTTACTATGTCCTATTGTTAGAACTCCATCTTTCATGCACATGTTTAGAGTTCTTTGATCCCAGCTTTCAATGCTTGCAAATGGTTGGATCTTTATTGTGAGGGTGCATGTCCCCTCAAAAATTATTCTGTTTATCACTTACCGACTCGAGGATGAGCAGGAGTTAAGCTTGGGGATGCTGATACATTGGAAATGTATTTATAATTTTTGATGTTCCATGCTTGTTTAGTATCTACTTTTCTTTACTTGTCCACACTTTGAGGTGCTTTTTATATGTTTTCTGGTACTAACCTATTAACAAGTTGCAATAGTGCTAGATGCACGTTTTCTGCTATTTTTGGTTTTAGAAAAGTTAGTAAATAAATATTCTCGAAATTGGACGGGACAAACGTCAAAGTCAATTACTTTCCGTGGGGAACAAGAAGTCTAGAGGAGAGCCGGAGGGGATGGCCAGACCCACCCCAGGCGCGGGGGCAGGTAGGCGCGTGCCTGGCTAGGGTTTGGTGGCCCTGGCCGCCTCCCGGTCTCGCCCCTTCGGCTATAAGAAGCCCCCGATGCAGAAACCCTAGGTACCCGATCAGAAATTCATGAAACCGTCTGTAGCCGCCGCCACCATCGTCCCAAGATCAGGGGGATCTGAAGCTCTTCCCGGCACCCTGCCGGAGGGGAGATCATCCCAGAGGCCTTCTCTCCGGTATGATTCGTGAGTAGTTCCACCTTGGACTATGTGTCCATGTAGTAGCTAGATGGTTATATCTCCTTCTTTGTGCTTTCATGTATAGATCTTGTGAGCTCCATTCATGATCAAGATCTAATCTATTTGTAATCATGCATGTTGTGTCCCCGTGGATCCGATGGATATTGAGATTATTATGTTGGTTTGATTAATGGTTTTATCTTTATGATTCTATCATGTTTGTGTTGTTTATGATCTTGCATGCTCTCCGTTGCTAGTTGTTATCTTGGCCAAGTAGTTGCTAGTGACTCCATGAGGGGGCATTTATGCTCGATAGTGGGTTCATGCCTCTAGTTTCCAAGGGAAGTGACAGAAATCTCTTCGGTTGTAGATGTATTGTTGCTACTAGGGAGAAAACAATGGTCTCTTGTTCATGGAACATGTGGACTGTTTACCTTACACACTTTTCTTAAAGCAGTTGTCTGTTGCTTGCAACTTAATACTGGAGGGGGTTCGGATGATAACCTGAAGGTGGACTTGTAGTCATAGATGCAGTTGGATGACGGTCTATGTATATTGTTTTATTGCCTAATCAACTTCATAGGATCTTTCTGGCTAGTAATTGCATTGTTATGCCTTGCTCGGTTCTTGTCAATTGCCTCGCTGTAATTTGTTTACCCTTCATGCCATGTTGTTTATCTAAGGAGAGCACCTCTAGTGAACTATGGACCCCGGTCCAATCTTTACCATTGATACATCTTCCACCGTTACTTGTTTACTTGCTGCAAACCATTACCTTCCACACCATACGTTTAATCCTTTGTTACAGCAAACCGGTGAGCTTGGCAACCTCACTGATTCGTTGGGGCAAAGTCTTGAGTTTATGTTGTGCAGGTCTCCGCATTGCTCGCAACACCTGTGTGATGTTTCCTTCCTCCTTCTAGTTCAATAACCTCGGTCTCAACTGAGGGAAGACATGTTGCTTGCTGCTTCACACCTTGCTCTTGGGGTTTCCAACAAAGTGCTCCACGTTAGCACCAGCCATCAGGTTTCATCGTCTCTGAGCGAGTCATAGAGGTGAACCGGGACAAAATCAAGGCTATACTCAACATTACTAGGCCAACTCGCCTGAAGGATGTGCAACATCTCACTGGTTGCATTTAGCAGTGAGTCGGTTCGTCAGCCGGCTCGGTGAAAGATCCGCACCTTTATACAAACTCTTGAAGAAAACCGACAAGTTTGTCTGGACCCAGGAAGCTGAAACTTCCCTGCAAAGTATGAAAGACCTACTTTCAAACCCACCAGTTCTCGCAGGGACAGAACCTCAGGAGCCTATGTTACTATACATTGCAGCGACCAACAAGGTCATAAGTGTAGTAATAGTAGTGGAGCGCGAGGAAGAAGGCCACGGGCATAAGGTGTAGCGACCAACTTATTACCTAAGTGAGGTCTTGACAGAGTCGAAACAACGATATCTACACCATGAAAAGCTAGCCTATGGAGTGTTCTCGAGCCTCACGGTCTCATGGTTGCTTGACTCCAGGATAGCATCTATGTATTTCTCCTTCAATAGTGAGCTTCTCAAGCTTGTCCCGGAGCTCAGCATTTTCCAGTTCCAAGACCTTGTAGTTCTCGGATTGCTCCACCATCTTTCTAGACTCGCACAACAGTTATACAAAGGGAAAAATATCAGTCGGACAGAATAAGTTTGACTATGACAATAGCTAACTGACAAAGAGGAAGTGGGAAAAGTTTACCTTCTCCTTCATCTTTCTCAACTTTTAACTTTGAATTCTCAAGGCGCAAGGTTTTGATCTCCTTGCATTTATTACAAATGTTCTTGAGCAATTCCTGGTTGGAAGATGCAAAATTTTCTGTAAGTTTAGAGATGGAATATCATCAGACGGATACTAAGACTCGGGCTGCAAATTTAACTAAGTAAAAATACAACACGAGCCTTGGGGGCTACACTACGTCGTTCTTTTGTAACTTAGAAGCATCAAATCGGATCCAATGATGTCTATCCGACTTTATGCTTGGGGGCTAGAGGATATGATAATAAAATAAATACAAATAATAATCGGAAACTTACAATGTGTTCCAAGTGCAACTTCTCAAATCTGAGTGTAGTGTTGTGAAACACTTCCTCGGCAAGGGAGAGGGAGGGAACATCCGTCGCTAGGAGTTCGCTAGACTCTATCTTAGCATCCCGAAACAAAATTTGGTCCAGGAGGCTAACCAGCTTGACATACTCCTGCTCCTGGCTTGCTTCCTCTACGGTTAAGGTTTGCTTCTCAAGGCTGGACTGAGACAGCCTGAGGATCTATTCCTTCTTCCTCTTTAGGCCAGAGACAGCAGAGCCGGCCACTTTATCAAAAGTTCTTGTAGACATTACAATGGGATCATTACCCTTGATGGGTTCACCCTTGTTATTTACTTGATCACTAACGGTGACCAAGGCTTTTGAGACATTATCAGCATCAGGAGAGGCAGAAGCCTCTGGTGCTGATGGAGTACTGGATGGAGTTGGTGGCGGCATGGCAGGGGAGATGACAAGCTTCTGCTGACGTAGTTGCTTGCCCGGCTTGCTTTCTGGATTGGTCTTACTCTTCAAAACTGATTTAGCTCTAAAGGAATAAAATCCGAATATCCGTTGTGCTTTGGAGAGAAAGAAAGGTACAAGGTACTAAAAAAAGACATGGTGCTTACTTTTTAACTACTTGCAGCACTTGGATACCATCAGTGATAACAACTTCCTTCGCCTTACGCTTCTTCGAGGCGGAGGCGGTAACTTCTTGCACCTCACCATCCCCCGTCGCCTCCAGATCGTCTGAGAGATAGCCCTCTAGAGGTGCTAGCTCAGACTCGGAGAGTTTCTCGAGCTGACAAAGTCATCGATGAAAATAGAGTCGGAGAGAAAGAACAGAAAAGAACGACAAAATGGGAAAGCAGAGTCGAAATATTTACCGGAGTCAGAGGACGGTTGGACGTGAACATCTTCATGGAAACATCTGGAACTTTTCGTTCCACTCTTTCCTTGATCAAATACTGCATGAGGGTCTTGTAGTCCTTCGCCGGAATCCGGTGTGGGCTCACCCACAGGCTGTCCTTCTTGTCACTGGTGAAGGTATGCATGAGGCATTCTCTGTAATGCTGCAGAGGCTGGATCTAGCGATCCAGCCAGCAGTGGATCAAGTCGGATCCGTGGAGGCCCTTGTGCTTCATCAGAAACTCAATCCGCCTCTTGGCTAGGATCAAGATATCTGACAATTCTGGCGCTTCCGCGTCCCATGACTTCTGCTGGGGACGGAACCGTCGGCGAATGCCGGAATACCTTCCACCTTTCCAGGGGCCGGAATATCCTTGTGATAAAAGAAGGTTCGGGCCCAGCGTTTGATGGATTCACTAGCTTTAATCCTAGGATAAACACGGTTTATCCTAAGGACTAAGCTAAGGGTGCCGGTGGTGTAAGGCACACCGGCGCTAATAGAATTCTTCCGGGTACCATAGTAATACCGGAAAAGGGTGAGACTTGGCCTAATGCCAAGAAACCCCTCACACAGAGCTGCATGAGTGCTAAGCTCGAGCAGAGAGTTGTGAGGGAGGTATGATCTGCACACCATAATGATTGAGGACCTGTACGAAGAAGTCCGACGGTGGCAGGCTGAGGCCACGGTCGAAGTGCGTGCCGAATAGCACCCGCTCGCCGTCACGTGGGGTGGGAACAGCATGCCCTAAGGCGCTTCGCCACGCGCCGGCGATGATGAATCCTTCGTCCTCCATGACCTAGAGTTTGGCGTCGTCCATGACGCTGGGGACCCAGAGGCCCCGCATCTTCTTCTCATCCGCCGTTGATGAACCCGCCGCCGCTCCCAAACCCGAGGCGGATGCCATCGTTCTTGGAGAAGAAGGACTGGTGGGGGAGAGAGATTTTTCCTAAGGCGTGTAGATGGGAATGGTTGCAGAGCGCTCGAGGAGTACGAGGAGACAATGAATGAATCGATGGAGAGATAAATATGGGAGAAGGGTTTTCTCCTCTCTTTTATTTACCTCTGCGCCAAGATTCGTGCGTTGATACGCGCGATTTATGCCACGGGTATAGGAGAGAGGTGGGTAACTTCCTCGCGACTCCTCCGCCCCTCGATTCTAGCATGGGCATTGAAACGGTGCTCTATTCCATAAGGAGCGGACCCACCAACGATCGTGTCAATGGGACTCTTGTCAGTGACAAGACCTGGTCTGAAAAGTTGTCAGCCCGCACGCTGCTGAAAAATCCGGCTCATGTTTCAAACTAAGCAAGGAAAACACTGAATGAAAAACAAAACAAAACATATCCGACTTAACTTACTCGGAATCCTACAATACTAAATGATGTTTTAGGGAACCCTTCAAGATTCTCAAGACGAAGAAACGATCAAGCCAGACGATTTTTCCGACGTTGGATCTTGGAGACTTCCGGGGGCTACTGTTGGGGATATACTTTCTCGGTATATCCACAGGACTCACTGACCAGGGTGGGCCACCAACGGGTTAGAGATCTTGCTTCACGGGCGGCCCAGTCAGAGAAAGAGGAGGAGACAGTTCCGGCTACAACAAGGCCCAGAAGAGTTACGGACTTAGGCATGTAGTATTACTTGTAGTCCAAGCTGTATCTAGTTACCGACTTTATAATGTAGCCGGATAGGTCTCTCCTATAACCCTAGGCCCTGGTATCTATATAAACCATCCCTATGGGAGACTTTAGGGCACAACCAATCTTACTACCACAATCACAACTCGCACAAGCGAACCTCTCTTGTAATCCGATGTAACATCCGGCTTACGCCGATATATTACTGGGTGGCTAGCAGGAGTAGCATCCAATCACCATAGTTAGATCTGAACTTGGGTAAATGTGTGTTCACCACTCCTGGAACATCCGACGTCTCACACCCCATCTTTCCAACGCCACTAGGACCCCCTATGGCGTACTTGTTGACAATACGACGACACCCAAGAAGATTCCGACATGGAAGAAGCGGACGCCGCACATCTCAAGTCGGATGGAAAAATGGATTATCCCACAAAGAAAGACACATATTTCTGCTTCCTTGGGACTCAACCGGCTAACGTCAAAAAGGCGGTTCTCCGTGAGCCTAATGCTATGGTTCCAGATGTTCCCCAATTTCTGGATTGGTCGGATGTAACCATCACCTTTGACTGCTCAGATCACTCGAGGAAAACACATCGTCTTGGAAAATACCCTCCGATCGTCAAATCTCTTAGTGATGGCTATGAGTTCTCTAAAAACCTCATGGATGGTCGTATAAGCATTAACGTCCTCTACCTCGAAACGCTCCACCGCATGAAGATCCACGAAAGCCAGTTGAGCTACAGTAGTGTAACTTTCCATGGCATTGTATAAGGGAGACAGGCGGATTCTCACACTGGACGTGACATTCAGAACTAGAGACAATTACCGGACCGAACCACTCTCTTTCAAGGTGGTACCGTTCAAAAGTGCTTAACACGCCATCTTCGGGCGTCCGGCTTATTGGGCGTTCATGGCTTGTCCCTGTTACATTTACAACATGATAAAACTTCCAGGTCTAAAGGGCATCATCACCATCCAGCGAAATCCGAATAAAGCGCGAGAGTGTGATGAAGGATCTGCCGCCTTTGCCGAAGCTGTGCTGCACGCCTAGGAGTACCAGGAGATCAAGAAGACCATTGATCCGTCCAAGATGCCCTCTACGAAGAACGAGGTGCTGAAGCCAAGCATGCAGTTCAAGGCGTCGGAAGAGATAAAGAAAACGTCGCTGAAGGAAGATGATCTCTCCAAGACGACGAACATAGGGGTAGGCTTAGACCATACATAGGAAAGAACGCTCGTCGAATTCCTCAAAACTAATAGTGATATCTTCGCATGGCATCCTTCTGACATGACCAGAGTACCTAGGGAACTTGCTGAACATTCTCTTAATGTGTACCCTGACGCTAAACCCATCAAACAGTCCCTACGACGATTTGGTGATGAAAAGCAGAAAGCAATAGCCAAGGAATTAGCCCGACTTGAATGAGTCGGATTCATAACCGAGGTCATCGACCCAGATTGGGTGGCAAATCCTGTACTTGTCCCTAAAAAGGACACTATTGATTTTAGGATGTGTGTTGATTATACCGCTTTGAAGAAATCTTGTCAAAAAGACCCGTTCCCTTTGCCAAGAATCGATCAACTTATCGACTCAACGATAGGGTCGGAATTACTCTGTTTTCTCGACGCATATTTCGGGTATCACCAAATACCGATGAAAAATTCGGATCAAATCAAGACATCTTTCGTCACTCCTTTCGGAACCTTCTGCTACAAAACTATGCCTTTTGGCTTAAAGAACGCATGAGCAACATATCCGCGTACTATGAAACATTGTCTTAACGCTCAAATAGGATGCAACGTCCATGTATACGTAGACGACATAGCAGTGATGTCCAAAAAGAAGGAAACTTTAATTTCCGACATGTAGGAAACATTTGCTAGCCTACAAAAATTCAATATGATGCTAAATCCGAAGAAGTGTTTCTTTGGAATTCCAGCCGAAAAATTGTTAGGTTTCATCATGTCTGAAAGAGGCATAGAGGTGAACCGGGACAAAATTAAGTCTATACTCAACATTACCGGGCCGACTCGCCTAAATGACGTACACTGTCTCACTGGTTGCATCACAGTAGTGAGTCGGTTCGTCAGCCGGCTGGGAGAAAGAGCCGCACCTTTATACAAAATCTTGAAGAAAACCGACAAATTTGTCTGGACCTAGGAAGCCGATGCTGCCCTACAAAGTTTCAAAGACCTACTTTCAAATCCACCAGTTCTTGCAGCACCAGAGCCTTAGGAGCCTATATTACTTTGCATTGCAGCGACTAACAAAGTCATAATTGTGGTAATAGTAATAGAGCGCGAGGAGAAGGCCATGAGAATAAGGTGCAGCGTCCAACCTACTACCTGAGTGAGGTTCTGACAGAGATGAAACAACGGTATCCACACCATCAAAAACTAGCCTATGGAGTGTTCTTTGCATCCAGAAAGCTACGCTACTACTTTCAAGAGCACAAGATCACATTAGTGAGTACTGCTCCCCTGCGAGAAAAAAATCAACAATCGTGATGCCACAGGACGTGTCGCAAAGTGGGGAATAGAGCTTGTAGCTTTCGACATTGAGTACAAGCCGTGCACCGCAATCAAGTCACAAATTTTTGCCAATTTCTTCGTTGATTGGACAGAGATGGCATAAAATACAAGTGCTCCAGACTCGGAATTTTTGGACCCTTCACTTTGATGGATCAAAAGAATGAGGAGGCTCGGGGGCTGGCGTGGTGCTCAAGTCACCCCAAGGAGATAAGTTGTTCTATGTGTTACAAATACACTTCACGGCAACCAATAATATTGTCGAGTATAAAGCATTGTTACATGGAATACGCATGGCCAACAACATTGGCGTAACAAGACTTATGTGTTACAGAGACTCGGATTTAGTTGCTCAATAAGTATCCAATATCTGTAATGCAAACAAACACATGGCAGCCTACAAAGCTGTCATAAATAAATTATTTAAATTGTTCGAGGGTTTTGAGGTTCTACATATCCCTCGAGCAGAAAATGAGGAAGCAGATGCTTCATCAAGGATAAGCTCTGCACGAAAATAAGTCCCAGATGGCGCTTTTTTAGAGCATTTAAAGGTCCCCTCCATCACTGGAGTCGATGAGGACTATCCGACGAAATTCGACTCACCTTTAATAGCAGTTTTGGTTGTAATGCCCAGCTAGACAAAACCCTATCTGAATTTCCTGATAGACGGAAAATTACTCGAAGACGAAGTCCTGAGCCGGCAGATCGTCCGACGAGCAAAAGCCTACACTATAATAAATGGTGAGCTCTATAAGCGGAGTGTTTCTGGGGTTTTTTTAGTGATGTATTTCTCCGGAAGAAGGAGTGGAAATATTGCGAGAAATCCACGAAGGAAAGTGTAGTCACCATGCTTCAGCCACATCTTTAGTGGCAAAGGATTTTATAAACGGATTCTTTTGGCTTACAGCTAAGGCGGATGCCGATAAACTGGTCAAATCGTGCAAAGGCTGCCAAAAGTACGCCCGTCAGGCACATGTTTCGGCTGATTAGCTAGGAACTATCCCTATTACATTGCCATTTGCGGTCTGGGGGCTTGATATGGTAGGGCCGTTTCATATGGAAAAGTGTGGATTTACTCACCTACTAGTGATGGTGGATAAATTTACAAAGTGGATTGAGGATAAATCCGTAACAAGTTGCGACGGAGCCACAGCCAGAAAGTTCGTCGAGGACGTAATAATCTGATTCGGACATCCGCACAATATAACTACTGATAACTGAGCAACTTTTCCACGGGGAAACTTGCCGAATTTTGCGAGGAGCAAGGGATCCAACTCGATATTGCATCAGTCGCGCATCCACATGCTAATGGACAAGTCGAGAGAACTAACGGTCTTATTTTTCAAGGACTCTGACCTCGCCTCGAGGCACCACTTAGTCATGCCACGGGGGCTTGGGAGGAAGAATTACCGTCTGTGATATGGAGCATACGTACAACTCCTAACAGGAAAACCGGATACACTTCTTTTCTCTTGGTCTATGGTGAAGAAGCAGTTCTTCCAAGTGATTTAATTCATCAATCTCCTCGAGTCAAAGCGTATATCGAAGAAGATGCATAATTTTGTCGACAATATGATCTCGATATAATCGAAGAAGTTCGCATCGTTGTTGAGCAGCGATCTATAGCCTATTAGCACAAGTTTCAAAAGTATCATAGTCAGAGAGTGCAGAACCGTTCTTTCAGGAAGGGCGATTTGGTTCTCCGACTTGTGCAAAAAAGAAAGCACAAACTTTTCCCGATTTGGGAAGGACCTTTTATGATAAGCAGAGTTCTGCATAATGGGTCATATTACTTAACCAATATAATACCAGTCAAGGAAAGACCAGATACTCGGAAGAGAAAGAGAGCAGGCGGTAGTACAGACCCGGATGAGGTAGACCGTCCATGGAATGTTGCACAGCTACGTCCCTTCTATTATTAGTTATATTTCCTTGTAATCATATATGTACATGTTCAAAGTGAAATAAAGTATTGGTTTCCTCATATGTTATTTTTGAGAAGTTTTTTATCATCTTATTTCTAAATGACCATGTCGTTTTCAGAAATCCTAGAATGCTTGAAAGTACTTGATACTCATGTTCGTTCTGGTTATGATTTTTGAGTATTTAGAAAAATGTTACCTTAGGGTAAAAAATTCAATTTATTGTTTATACTTTGGTTTTTATATGATTGCTTAGACGCGGATATTTTCCGAGTAATGAATTGCTTATCTGATTACTAGAAGCTGACTTTGTTTCCGAGTTTAAACTGGTTTAGCAATTAAGCTCTGTTGCTCGGCAAATTTTCCGTGCTAAATGTTTGCCAGCTCATGAAAGGGATGAGGCAGAGAGCCAGAAAAAACGACAAGTGTAAACATAAAAGAGTGTTTAAGATCGTTTCAGGCACACGCATAAAAATATATACAAACAAGTGCTAAGATAGTAAAGGCATTATTTCTTACAGACCAGCACATACAAAAGCAAAATATTGTTTCCATCATTACATGCCAAATGATAAAGTTTAGAGTAATGCATTAGAAATGTTTATGTTGTAGAATCAGGAGGTGGTGATGAAGAACGTGGAGCGCTGGAGTCGACATCATCGTCGCCCTGGACCTGGGACTCAGAAGCTCCTTCGACGAGGCTATCTTCCGGCTCTTGAGGCGAGGGAGGAACGACGACGGATTCAAAGAATGGCGTCGTATAACTGGTCATCTCCGCACCACGACAAGCATAACCTACACAGGATTATTGGATATCCTTGATGTTATGTGGGTTACCCTCATCGTCCTCGTCAGTGATGCCCTTGGTGACGTGCCAGATCGACATATCGCTATGGTGGCTCATCACCATGGTAAGGGCGGTCTGCGTAGCGGTCTGAGCGTAGGAGATCTTCCAGTCTTCGATGAGCTTCAGAATCTCCTTGGCTTTGTCCCTCACCTCGAGCACTGGCATTTTGCACAAGTCATAAAGTCTGACCGACTCGCCAGCCTTGTAACACCCCGTCCACTGGGCCCGAGGGGTGTCACTCCTGGTATGTTAATAGGATATCTAGAATGGTCCCTCCAGACCAACACTAGTCTTTTTTGCGCACTTTGTCCTCACTCATGTGCACTCGGTACCCGCTTCCCGGTCAGTCACCCATCCTAGAATTTCTCTAGGCCAAGCACGCTTAACCTTAGAGTTCTTTTTAGATGAGCTTCCGTAAAAGAAGTTGCAACTTGTTTGTATGGGTTTCCTATCAATCCTATTGAGCCATGCACCAGGGCCTCACATAAACCCACCCTTAGAAGATCGACGTCCTCGTCGATGAACCACAAGCCAGGAATGTCCCCTCTTAGCACACGTCTGCACGTCCAGTGCCGAAACATGTGCCATGTCGTGTACACTCCGGGCCACACACGCCATGCGCCACATGTCCGCCACTGACCCGCACACGCCCATGTAACCATGAGAGTCAGCTCTGATACCACTTGTAACACCCCCAGTCACTCTGGACCGAAGGCTGTCACTTCTAGCAGTTCAATAGGATCTCTAGACTAACCCCACAGACCAACACTAGTCTTTTCTGCGCACTATGTCCTCACTCATGCGCACCCGGTACCCACTTCCCGGTCAGTCACCCATCCTAGAATTGCTCTAGGCCAAGCACGCTTAACCTTAGAGTTCTTTTCAGATGAGCTTCTGGAAAAGAAGTTGTAACTTGTTGGTATGGGTTTCCTATCAATCCTATTGAGCCATGTGCCAGGGTCTCACAAGCCTCTTCAAGAGTCTGGCGGAAGTAAAAAAGAAGATCTCAGACGAGCTTTATGCGCTCGAGGCGGGGTTCAGAGGAAGAAGAGTCGGAAAGGTTTAGAGGATCTGGGAAAGAACCAAACATCAAAACTGACTAAAAGAAAGTCGAAAAATCAATCAAAAAGAGAAAGTCGAAAATCTTACCTAGCACAGAGTGGTTCCACTGAGCATGATCCTCTCGGAGACTATTCAGTTCATTTTGTGTGGCCTGGGCTAGATACCTCTGCCTCTCGAATTCCTTCTTGAGATCATCAATTTGTTTATCTCGAAGGGCTAGCAGCCTCTCAAGCCTCTCGGTCTCCATGTTGCTTGACTCTAGGACGGAATTTACGGATTTCTCCTATTTAGCCTTTAGCTTCTCGAGCTCATCCCGGAGTTCAGCATTCTCCATCTCCAAGACCTTGAAGTTCTCGGCTTGATCAACCATCTTGCTGGATTCACTAGGTAATTCTGCAAAGGGAAAAATATCAATCGAACAGAACAGTTTGACTATGGAAATCACTAAATGAAAAAGAGGGAGTCGGAAAAGTTTACCTTCTGCTTCATCTTTCTCAATCTTCAACTTTGAATTCCAAGGCGCAGAACCTTAATCTCCTTGCACTTGTTGCATATATTATTGAGCAATTCCTGGTTGGAAGATGCAATTTTCTGTAAGTTCAAAGACGGATTACCGTCAGAAGGCTACTAAGACTCGGGCTACAGATTTAACCAAGTAAACATACAGCACGAGCCTTGGGGGCTACACTACATCATTCTTTTGCATCCTATAAGCATCAACTCGGATTCAATGCTATGATGTTTATCCGACTTTATGCTTGGGGATAGAGGATATGATAATAAACACTTCAAATAAGATTCAGAAAACTTACAATATGTTCTAGATGCAGCTTCTCAAATCCGATTTTAGTGTTGCAAAACACTTTCTCAGCAAGGGAGAGGAAGGGAACATCCGTCGCTGGGAATTCTCCAGACTCGATTTTGCAC
The DNA here is from genome assembly GCA_030063025.1 of Avena longiglumis. Classification (NCBI taxonomy): domain Eukaryota; kingdom Viridiplantae; phylum Streptophyta; class Magnoliopsida; order Poales; family Poaceae; genus Avena; species Avena longiglumis. Next base: position 305,942,791 of record CP125977.1, read on the forward strand.
CCCGGACCAAAATTTGGTCTAGGAGGCTAACCAGCTTCCTTGGCCTCCGGATCAACTTGGCCTTGCCTTGATGATCCAGGAGGCTAAGCAGTGACAACCACCTCCTTGGCCTTGCGCTTCTTGGAAGCGGAGGTAGGAACTTCTTTCACCTCATCATCCTCCGTCGCCTCCGAATTGTCTGAAAGATAGCCCTCTACTGGAGCTAGCTCAGACTCGGGGAGTTTCTCGAGCTGATAAAGTCAAAAAGCGTCGATGAAAATAGGGTCAGAGGAAAAGATAGAAAAGAATGACAAAACGCAAATGCAGAGTCGAAATATTTACCGGAGTCAGAGGACGAGTAGATGCAAACATCTTCAGGTAGAGATCCGGAACTTTTATTTACACTCTCTCCTTGATCAAAAACTACAAGAAGGTCTTGTAATCTTTCGTCGGAATACGATTTGGGATGACCCGCAGGTTGTCCTTCTTGTCGCTGGTGAATGTGTGCATGAGACGATATTCGTGATACTGTAGAGGCTGGATCCGGCAATCCAGCCAGCAGTGGATCAAGTCGGATCCATGGAGGCCCTTATGCTTCATCAGAAACTCAATCCTCCTCTTGGTGAGGATCAAGATATCCGAAAGTTTCAGCGCCTCCGCGTCCCATGATTTCTGGTGGGGAGCTGCACCGTCGACGAATGCCGAAAGACCTTCCGCCTTTTCAGTAGCTGGAATATCCTTGTTGTAGAAGAAGATTCTGGCACAACGTTTTATAGATTCACTAGCGGTAATCCTAGGATAAACTTGGTTTCTCCTAAGGACTAAGCTAAGACTGTCGGTGGTCTAAGGAACACCTCGATGAAGAAGTCCGACAATGGCAGGCTAAGGCCGCAGTCGACGTGCGTGCCGAACAACGCTCTCTCTCCATTACGCGGTGTGGGAGTGGCGTTTCCAGCGACGAGGTAGCCCTCGTCCTCCATGACCTGGAGCTTAGTGTTATCCATGATGCTCGGGACCTAGAGGGCCCACATCTTCCTTTCGTTCGTCGTCGTCGTGCCTGCCGCCGCCGATCCAGAGCTAGATTTTGTTGCCATCACGCTTGGGGAAGATGAAAGAACGGTGGATGTTGGGGTTTTCTCGTGGCGCTTAGATGAGAATGGTTGTGGAGAGCTCGAGGAGTACGAGGAGGCAATAAGTGAAACGATGGAGAGACAAACTGGGGGAGAAGGGTTTCCACTTTATTTTATTTGCCTCTGCGCCAAGATTCGCATTCAAACCGCGCGATTTGCGCCACGCGTATATGAGAGAGGGAGGTGACTTCCTCGCGACTCCTCCGCCCCCTCGATTCTCGTGTGAGCATTAAAACGGTTCTCTGTTCTATAGGGAGTGGACCCACCAATGGTCGTGTTGACGAGACTCTTGTCAGTGACAAAGACTGATCTGAAAAGTTGTTAGACATCACGTCGATATTTAAAATATAGCTCATGTTTCAAACTGAGCAAGGAAAAGACTAAAGGTTAGAACAAAATATATATGACTCAGATGAATCAGAATCCTACACTATTGAAAGAATTTTTTGGGAACCCTTCAAGATTCTCAAGACGAAGAAACCATCAAGCTAGACGATTTATCCGTCTTTGGATCTTGGAGACTTCTGGGGGCTACTGTTGGGGATATACTTTCCAGGTATACCAATAGGACTCGCAGACCAGGTTGGCCAACCAACGAGTTAGAGCTTTGCTCCACGGGCGATCCAGTCATAGAAAGAGGAGGATCCACTTCCAGCTACGACAAGGCCTAGAAGAGGTACCGACTTAGGCCTATAGTATTACTTATAGTCCAAGCTGTATCTTGTTACCGACTCTATAACGTAGCCGGATAGGTCTCTCCTGTAAACCCAGGTCCCGGTGACTATATAAAACGGCCATATGGGAGCCTTTAGGGCACAACCAATCTAACAACACCACAATATACTCGCACAGGTGAACCTCTCTTGTAATCCATTGTAACATCTGACTTTTGCCGATATATTACGAGTTTTCTAGCAGGAGTAAGATTCGATCACCGCAGTCGGATCTAAACCTAGGTAAACTTGTGTTCACCGTTCCCGGAACATCCGACGTCTCACACACCATCTTCTCATGCCATCAGGACACCCTATGGCGTACTTGTCGATAATCCGAAGACCATGAGGACCAAGAGGAGGAGCAAGAAGTCCCTCATTAGGAGGAGCAGCCACAAAACCAGTTCGCTACATATCAAGATATTCAAGGACTTGGAGAAACTCTAGAGAGAATGCACAATCTCGCCCTGAACCTCCGAGAAACAAGTAACCTTTCAACTCAATTTTTGGACTGGAGTTACAACTTTTCCCCCCACCACAGTGATTTGAAGGGCTTGCAAAAGCCTATGCTTGGGGAGGTTTTCTATCTATTTTATATATTTTGGTTTTTATTTTCTTTATCTTATTTTCGAGGTTATGCTTTTATTTGAGTTTATAAGAACCCGTGTTAGTTTCCCAACACTTTATCTTAGTTATTTTACTTTATTTGACATTTTCAAGACGAGCTTTGCCGACAATTTACTATTCTTTAAATCCCCCTTCTCAAAAACCACAAAAAGATTTCTCCGTTTATCTTTATTTTCCCTCTCTCTTTTTTCTTTCCACCTCGAAGTTCTCGTTGATTTGCAAGAGAGTGATTGACTTCAAGTTTCCAAGAAACAAATAAAAAGGGAAGAGAGAAGTGGAACCAAACAAGAGAGGTATGCCTTATGGATCCCCACTTTTGAAGTTTGAGAAACCCATGCTAGTAAGTAGTAATGTTGAGATGTTATATTGGTGGAGTGAGTCTCTATATTGTAGTAAAATTTTGTTCACATGGTTATTTCATTGGGTATGTTTTGTTCCAGCTCTTGTAGTTAACCAAGTCTTGCCTAAAATTTTTCTAAACAATTGAAATAAGAAAAATTCTTACAATTAAAGACTTGGGTGTTGAAGTGTTTTAGTCTTGAAAGCTTATTCCTAGAGACACTCAACACCAATAATTATTGACTTGATAGCTCTCTTTGAAAAGATTTGTTCAATTGAATTAATGTTTAGCATTTTTTTGCGAGCATGCCATAGTTTGAATTTTAAATCATAAGAATGGTATAGCTTTATGCCGGTCAAGCTTCATGGGATGCCAATAACTCCGCTGTCCTATAGACGATCTTCATGGAGGAAACTCCTAGATTTCGGCTATGAGTTAATTAAACATTTGTACCAGCAATGATATAATGGTAAGACTCTTGGCACTCCTAGGTAGCTGTAACATGATGTTATCATTCCTCTGGTTGATATCAGTAATCATTATGCAAAAGGAACAAAAACCTTAGTGATGCCACGAGTGTCCATCTCAGCCGGATAAACTAATGAAATTTTTTGGCATGCTCTCAGTTACTTAAGAACTAAAAATTCACGAAGGACAATGAATAGAAAAGTAATGCTTGAAAAGTCTTGATTTATTGATGTGGGAGAATTGAGATACTCTAGTATATATGATTTTCATGAAAAACTCTCACACTCTTAATTCCACATGATTACACTTTATTGTTCAAAGGCAACCCTATGAGTTAATTACATGACATGGAATAAATTTTACTCTTCTGAATCATCCATGCTTGCAATTATTTTGTTGCGCTATAAGGATTCATGAAATACGTATGGTATGCTTCCATTACTCTATCTATGCTAATGTTTTTCAGATTAATAAAGTGGAGGAAACATGAGACTACCAATTATGAGTAAGATCGTCTTCTCGTTATTTCAGTTTAAATGTTGAGTTCCCTTTTGATTTTGGTTTTCTTGCTCGAGGACGATCATGTTTAAGCTTTGGGAGGATGATGTCTGTGAAATATATCCATCCACGTCCGCATTTAAACTAGATATTATTCATATATTTGATGAAATATCTCTCTAAAACCTGCCACTAATGCCTAATGATTAAATGGGTATGCAATCCTTTCTTGCTATTTTTCCTACGAAGATAATGACGTATTATGAAGGGAATCACTACATAAATGCCAAAGATACGAGGATTCCAACACGTTAAAGAAACCATGAGCCGTGAGGAGGCAACTGCAAGTTTGACGACCAACTATATGGTCCGCCGCCATATAGTTTGCACCGACCTCCTTAGGTCAATCAGAACAACTTTCATAAAGGGACCCCTATATAAAAAGGCTTTACGAGATGAGAAACAAGCCCCCGACTCCACAACATCGCTTCTTTCACCCTATACTCTACCCTCCGCCATGCCGGAGGAATAGATCTAGATCTAAACCTCTAACCCCTTCTCCACCACCATAGCCATCTTCCACCACTTGTAATAGTAGATCTCATCTCCAATTGGCGACGTTGTAAGACTATTTGTTATCAAATCTATGATCTCTATTACAATGTTTATGATTTTCGATTTCATCTCTATGTGTGAGTAATTCTCCTTGGGCTAAGGTCTTCGACCTACCCTTGTAGATTTTGTCCATGTTATTTATCATAAGTGGGATCATGTATTAGTTTGTATGACATGATGATTGTAGTACCCTCTCTTGCCTAAATCTAAGGACCTGTCAGGTACCCAAGACCCCGAGGATTGTTCCAGGTAAAGGGAGTGTGAGTAACGACTGATCTGTAGGATAGGAACCCTAGTGACAGAAAGGGTAGTATGGCTGTCTGTGAGGAACTTACTTGGAACTAATGGTGACATCACTATGCATATCATTAGTTCTCTTTCTTCTATGGATGAGACTACAAGGTTATTGCCATAAGCGGTTGCGGAGGTGATAACATTTATGGATGCACTTACCACATATAATTATCTTTCTCTAACAATTACATGAGTACATTATTATTATCTATTATTCCCATCAGATGTTTCTGCACAACTACTGGTGAAAACTGAAGACCCTAGGCTTTCTCTCTCTCCATCGTCAACAACAACCGATAGGGCAAAGGTGTCCGATCTTTCGATGAGATGATGATAATTGATTTGGTGGAGTTCGGGCTTGACGATCCGACTACACGTGCGAGCACGAGCGCCAATGCAATCGCTAGGCCAATCTCCTGAAGGTTAACGATCCTGCGGGAACACGGTCAGCCTGACCAGCGAGGGTCTTAATTCCTACCTGAAATCGAGAACAAGTAAGAACCAATATTGCAATCAAGATATTGCGGATTAAGAGGAAAGCTTTATTGACGAGGTGGGATCCTGAATAGGTGCGAAGTACAAGAGGCCTCTGCGACGCTCGAGCCTTGGCGAAGTTTCCATGATGGCTAACTTAATGTCTAAACAAAATCCGAGTCTAGGGGGTCGGCTATGGGGAGTATTTAAGGGCGAAAAGGTGGGGTTTCGGCCAGCCATGGAAGTGGTGGCCGAATCCAACCCTAAAAGTCCTTTTCCCCTCAAATACGGACTCTAAAAAGTGGCTAATTAAAATCTTGCAAAAATTACATGGGCCTGACCCAAAATAAAAGGTGTCGAAGCACCATATTAAGCTATGGACGAATTCGTAAAGTATTGATCTTGAATATTTCGTCCAAGCCTTCTTTCTTCATTATGGTGGCCTCAAAGTTCTGAAATCTTCATCCGTAGCCTTCTCTTGGATCATCACATGCTTGCTGCCATCTCCATGCATGTCCATTCTCCAATGCTTGTCCCTCTCATCCATGCTTGGTCCATCATTCCTAAGAGTAAGAAATACATCTGACTTAGGCAGCATCATATTCTCATGTATGTGAGGAATAGTTCCAAGAAACGAAAGTACCTGATAGTTAAGTTGTTTGGCACGAGATCTTGTGATGGTTCCTTGTATGTGTGTTGCTGTAGGTACAACGGTTGTATCAATAGAAGGGATGTCCACATCATGCTCCCCTTCTTGAATTGAAGTCGTCCTCGACGCAATCTCATCTTCCTCACCAAAGTAAGGCTTCAAATCTGCAATGTTAAACGTAGGACTAACCGTACCAAAGTCTGCAGGCAACTCAAGTTTATATGCATTATCATTTATTTTCTCTAACACCTTAAAGGGACAAGCATCACGTGGCATTAACTTAGACTTGCGTAAATCAGGAAAGCGATCCTTATGCAAATGTAACCAAACAAGATCTCCAACATCAAACACAACATGCTTTCTCCCTTTATCCCCAGCAAGTTTATACTTAGCATTCATATGTTCGATGTTATCTTTAGTAGTCTTATGCAAGTTTAATATTATTTCAGCGTGTTGTGTAGCATCCAAATTATGTTGCACCGAACTAGGTAAAGGCAATAAATCAATAGGTGCACGAGGAACAAAACCATAGACGATCTCAAACGGGCACATCTTTGTGGTAGAATGCAGTGAACGATTATAAGCAAATTCTATATGAGGTAAACACTCTTCCCACAATTTTAAGTTCTTCTTTAAAACAGCCCGCAACATAGTAGACAAAGTTCTATTTACTACATTCAGTTTGACCATCAGTTTGGGGATGACATGTAGTACTAAACAGCAATTTAGTCCCCAACTTAGCCCATAAACATCTCCAAAAGTGGCTAAGAAATTTAGTATCACGATCAGAAACAATAGTATTTGGCACACCATGCAAACAAACAATTTCACGAAAGAACAAATCAGCAATATGCGCAGCATCATCCGTTTTATGACAAGGAATAAAGTGTGCCATCTTAGAAAACCGATCCACAACAACAAAAATACTATCCCTCCCCTTCTGTGTTCGTGGCAATCCCAAAACAAAGTCCATAGAAATATCCTCCCAAGGAACACTAGGAACAGGAAGAGGCATATATAAACCATGTGGATTAAGGCGAGACTTAGCTTTTTGACAAGTAGTGCAGCATGCCACAAATCTCTCAACATCTCGACGCATACGTGGCCAAAAGAAGTGTGCAGCAAGAACATCATCCATCTTCTTGACACCAAAGTGTCCCATCAATCCTCCTCCATGCGCCTCCTGTAACAACAAAAGACGAACATAACTATCTGGAATGCATAGTTTGTTAGCACGGAACACAAATCCATCATTGAAGACGAACTTGTTCCAAGTTCTACCATCTCTACAATTCTGCAACACATCTTTAAATTCAGCATCATGCACATATTGTTCCTTAATAGTTTCCAATCCAAATATTTTGAAGTCAAGTTGAGATAACAAAGCATAACGGCGCGACAAAGCATCAGCAATAATATTATCTTTACCCTTTTTGTGTTTGATAACATAAGGAAAAGACTCAATAAATTCAACCCACTTTGCATGACGACGATTCAACTTATCTTGACTACGAATATGCTTCAAAGATTCATGATCAGAATGAATAACAAATTCCTTAGGCCATAGATAATGTTGCCAAGTTTCTAATGTCCAAACCAACGCATATAATTCTTTATCATAAGTAGAATAGTTCAGACTAGCCCCACTCAATTTCTCGCTAAAATATGCAACAGGTTTTCCCTCTTGTAATAACACCCCTCCCAAACCAATTCCACTAGCATCACATTCAAGCTCAAAAGTCTTAGTAAAATCAGGAAGTTGGAGTAAGGGAGCATGTGTTAGCTTATCTTTCAATATGACGAAGGCCTGTTGTTGTGCATCGCCCCAAACAAAGGGCACATCCTTCTTGGTAAGCTCATTCAACGGCGCGGCAATTGATCCAAAGTCTTTGACAAAGCGCCTATAAAAACCAGCGAGGCCAAGAAAACTCCTCACTTGTGTGACCGTCTTGGGCTGCGGCCAATTCTCAATAGCTTCAATCTTGGCTGGATCCACTTCAATATCCTGTGACGTAACAACATAGCCAAGAAACGCAACTCGATTGGTGCAAAAGGTGCACTTCTCAAGGTTACCAAACAAACGTGCATCACGTAAAGCATTGAAAACATCACGTAAATGGTCCAAATGATCCTCTAAAGATTTTCTATAAATCAGAATATCATCAAAGTAGACTACCACAAAACGTCCAATGAAAGCACGTAAAACGTCGTTCATTAATCTCATGAAAGTGCTAGGTGCATTAGTTAAACCAAACGGCATTACTAACCACTCATATAAACCGAACTTAGTTTTAAATGTTGTTTTCCATTCATCTCCTAATTTCATACGAATCTGGTGGTAACCTGTAGCACCCCGGATAAAACCACTACTAGAAAATCGCGTTGTTTTTGTGCATTGCATCATCATGACCGCTTGCTCATATCATCATGCCACATTGCATTTGGGCATCGTCATGTCATCTTGCATTTGTTTGCATAAAACTATTTTCGAAAAAAACATATTTTGTTTTCTAAACACCTCATCTTTTATTCAAACTACAAAACCCGGGTCTCCGGAATATTTCGTTTTGTCTACCCACGGTTTGCAAAAGCCCCATTTTAAATAAATAAAATGTTTAATTATTTTTAGGGGGCAGCCGTACCGGGCCGATCCGACCCAGTCGACCACCCCCAGTACAAAACCAGCCTACCCAGACCTTTTCCTACCCAGCCTATCCTACCCATCCCCAGCCACCTCACCCCACCCTATCCCCTCGCGCCACCTCACCACTTCCTCCACCCCACCCACTCATAGCCCGCCACCTGCCCCAACTCCTTGCCACCTCCCCACCAACCCCCACACACTCAGACAAACACACGCACACCACTCATGCGAACCCACCCAATCCCCAGATCCCACCAACCACACTGCGCACTCCTGGGCCCCACCCCGAACACCCCCTACACGGGAACCCCTCTCCTCGCTCGATCTTCCCTCTTCCCCACCCCGCGCCTCCTCCCACATCGCGAGCCCCGCCGTCGCTGCACATCTTCTCCCTGGCGCCGCTCGCTCCAAGCCCGCTCCTTGCCCGCTTGCAGCACTCAGATTCCTCCCCGCCTCTCCTTCCCTCGGTCGAGCGCCACCGCCGCCCCTTCTCCTGACTCACCTTGAGCTCCGCTGCGTGGTCGGGCCTCGGACCACGCCGTCCTCCCTCTCGGCCCATCACCGACCCTCGCCGACCTCGAGCCTCCCTCGCTGCGCCTCCCTCGCCTCGCCTCCTCCGTCTGCACCAAGACGTGTCCCGGGCACTGCCGGCCTCTTTCCGTCTGAACCACGACTCCCTGCATCCGGTCGTCATCGCCGCCGAACGTCGCCCTCGTCTGTCCCAGCTTCCTCCTCGAGCTCAAGCCCACTGCTCGCCGTGGCCTCTATGCACCGCCCCTCCATGGGTCGCCTCCGGTTGTGCTCCCTGTAGCGCGTGGCCTCCGACAAGGCGAGCTCGTCCGTGTTGGGTTCCTGCAGCGACACACCGCCCTCCCCTCGTGTCAAGTCCGGCCGTCCTTCTCCTAGCCGCGTGTGTGCCCTGGTGCCTTTCGCTGTTCAGTGCAGATCCTGTTGCGTGTATTGTTGTGTGGTGGTACTCTGGAGACAAGAATACGGTGTGGCGCTAAAGACAAGACTGACCCGTAACAAGTTCTTCGATCCCGTCGCCAAGATCTTCAATCGGATCCGAGGACACCGAGACCCCGGTGCGACAAGTACTCCTTCCCGGACGCCGAGCTCGCCGAGAACCCGGACGCCAAGATCACCGACACGGAACGTCAAGACCGACCCGATACGAGGACCCGACAAGATCTTCGTGACGACAAGATCGGCACCAACCAGGGCGAATCCAATGCGCCCCTGACACCAAACCAGGTCCTTCTTCCCGGATGCGACAAGATCTACTTCCGTTGTCCGAGACCGATTCCGTCGAACCGTTCCCCCCGTTGAACCCTATCAAACCCCGAACCCCTCGGAGCCCAAGTTCGCCGAACCCTAATGTGATTCCCTATTCGAGACCTCCCATTATTTTATAATATGACATTATCAACTGATGCATATTAAATTGTTCATGCATGCATACTTGTCTGTGGTTTGGGGGCATTATGCCAATTCATCTCATAATTAAATATGGAGTCGATATGCGGGATATCTTTGTATTATTCCAGACTTCATTTAAATTGGCATAGTGAACCGAAGCCATGTTTGGTCTTGCTAATCCAACATTTAATTTGCGGGGTGGATAAATAACTTGAACCGTTTAATTAAATGTCGGGACCCCGGTTCCGCTTAATATGATCTAAATGCATTGCACCTTTGCCATGTCATACATCATACATGCATCATGCCCGATCTTCTGTCATAGTATTAAATAGTGCATCCGGTGTTTGTGCTAGTGTTTTGCTTCTTCACGGATTAGGCCGATGAGTTGATGCGAGTTTCGACCCGATCTTCGGATGAACCTTCGGCAATGTTTTCAGGCGAGCACCTCCCCCTTTCTACCTATCTTACTTTTATAGTATTTATTCCCTCCTGTTTATCTATTGCTATCTGTGTTGCGTTGCTCTAGTTTTCGTACCCGTGATATCCCTTGCAGCCTTATATTGCCTTGGACACATCCTATTACCTGTTGTTTGGTAGATAGTTGGACTTGCGCGTCGTAGTCGCTTGCTCAAGTGCTGTTGCGTGTCGTCCAGTACCACAGTTGTTGGAGTATTGTCGCCTGTTTAATGTTGGAGATGATCATGGCTTTAATTATTGTTTAATAATTAAAATTGAGAGTAGGTAAATGCAGAGGCACCGGTGGGTAATAGACAATATTTGGTTGTTAACCGTCCACTTGTGTCCCGTAGGACCCCGAGTTCTTGACACCTGTTCCGAGATCGAGCGCGCTAACCACAGGTGGGGTGTATGGGCACCCCCATCGATTAGTACCTGATTTCAAAGTACTGTTCTGGGGGCCACAATTAGTTTGGGGCTTTATTACTATTCTGTACTTATGCCATGCTTTACTGCTTAATTTAAAATTGTGCGCATCTTGCTGTCTCGCTTTGGAAGCGGAGTGTTTTCGTGATCGACAAGCCCACACATTTTCGGGTTCCCGATCGTTTGACCATCGACGCAAACCGAGTCCGTCTCGAGACCGCCGACTTCGCTATGGTAGCTTAGTGGGTGGCCCCATGTACTTGCTTTGGTGCGGGAAACGTCATGACTTAGGCCCCGCCGATATACCGATGGGTGTATGTTAACGATCCGCAAAAGGGTCGAAGTGCGTGTGGATACTTTGGTGCACCCCTGCAGGGTTTAATCTTTTCGAAAAGCTGTGTCCGCGGTTATGGACGACTTGGAGCACAGTTCTCGATCAAAGACAACTATAACTAAAGTTTACTGTTATAATTTGACTTGTATCCGATATGACTAGTAATCAGCTTCACTACAACGGAATGGCTAAATAAAAGTACCAAGAACTGCTGGGTTTGGGATGTCTCATGCTAATCGTATCTGACTAGTAAGTGTTGCAACTACAACGGAATGTTTAACTAAAACTTAACGCTTATTATATCAGGATGACTCATGCCATCTTTATTTGACTAGTAATTGCCGCCACTATAACGGAATGAATAAAACTGCCAACTGTGTGAGTTCCTCGGTTGACTTCCTCGTTTGGTCTCGAGGGGGAAATACCAGGATGGGTATGTTTGGTGGTAGTATCAGGATGGTTCCGAATAGGTCTTTCTTATCCCTCTCTGATAGCCGACAGTTATCTCGAGTCTCTATAGGTTGTTTAGTGCATTGCCGCGCTGCCGCTCAGTCCACCATACCTATGTAGGAGAGGACCGCCGAATTCTAGTCTCGCCGTGTACTGGCCTCAGTACTGATCGCTCTCTTTTTCCTTTGCCCTTTGGCGGCACCCCTTTTGTTGAAGCAGGTTTTGAGATCAACGTCGTTAGCAGGGTTACCCTTCCGGCTTGGCCTGGGCAGGGTTATGGACGCCATTGGTTATTCTTCAGGGCTCTTAGTCCCATTTGCATCTTGTCCGTAGTCGGACGCTGTATCATTTTCAAGGTGATTTGGATCTTTGTACTATATATCTATATTCTTGACTCATTGAGTCGCCGTTGTATATATCTGTTTTGTGGGTTCCATCGAGGACTATTGTGTAATGGTATTACTTCGTTTTCCACCCGCACGCAAGTGCCTGGTGGGCACCTTTGAATCATTTCTATGCGGGTTTTGGCGGGAAGCGCTGAAACTTGCATAGGGCCGATTCTGAGGGTGTTACATAACCACTACGCAAATCAACTTTAGAAAACATGGTAGAGCCACTCAATTCATCAAGCATGTCATCTACACGTGGAATAGGATGACGATATCGAATAGTAATATTATTGATAGCTCTACAATCATTACACATGCGCGAATAACCATCTTTCTTAGGTACCAAAATAATAGGAACATCACAGGGGCTAAGGGACTCACGAATATGATCTCTGTCGAGTAGTTCCTGAATTTGGCGTTGTATCTCCTTTGTCTCCTCTGGATTGGTTCTATATGGCGCGTGTTTGGGCAACGTAGCACCATGAATTAGATCAATTTGGTGCTCAATTACTCTAATAGGAGGTAGCCCTGGTGGTATCTCAGCTAGAAAAACGTCCTCATATTCCTGCAAAAGGTTAGCAACAACAGGTGGCAAAGAAGGAGGCATATCGTCAAATGAAAACAAAACCTCTTTGCAGACAATTGCATAACATTTAGTATTGTTTATATCTTGTTCAGAAATATCAATTATATTTGCAAGCATACATGGACTCTTGAAATGAATTTCAGTAGCATGTTTAGAGTCAGATTTAGTGTTCTTTGGTGGTATAAAATCTGCAGCAACAATCTGATTCTCACTTTTATTTTTCACCTCAGTTTTAGCTCTACTAGCTCTAGCAAGATCATCTTTTAAAATCTGTTCGGGAGTCATATGTTTTAGACCAATTTTATTTCCATCATGCATAAGAGAATAGTGATTAGTTTTACCATTATGAATAGATTCTCTATCAAATTGCCATGGTCTACCAAGTAACAAAGAACAAGCTTGCATAGGTACAACATCACAATCAACAAAATCAGAATATGTACCAATAGTAAAATGCATGCGTACCGTTCTTGTTACCTTGATCTTGCGATAACTCTCAAACCATTGGATGTAATATGAATGTGGGCATTGTCTTGTTGGAAGCGCAAGCTTCTCTACCATGTCAACAGGCGATTATTACAACTCCTCCATCAATGATGATCCAGATAGCTCTTTCCTTGACAACACCACGTGTTTGGAACAGGTTGTGGCGTTGATCTGGCTCAGATTTTCTCAATTGCACACTCAACACACGTTGTGTAATTAAGCTCTTGTATTGATCAGCAGCCCATTACCTGTCTCTTCATCGATCGTAATTGTCTCCATCTCGAGCAGAAATAAGGGCTAGTGTATCTTCATCGAAGTCACTCGCTGAATCGTATTGACCATCTTCTCGCACCATCATCACACGTTGTGTTGTGCACTGTCTCTCAATATGACCAAAACCCCAGCACTTGCGGCATTGTATATCCTTTGTCTTACCCGTGGAAGCCATAGAAGATGCACTACCAGCAGGAGCATTGGATGATGGTGGAGGAGCAGCTGGAAATCTTGTGGTGGCCTTGGATGTGGTAGTAGCTGGTGGCGAATCACGAGGAGGCGCTGATATCCTTTGCTCTCCTTCTGGACTTACGACCGGACTCTTAGCTCGACACGGACTTTATCTTAACACGGAAACAATAAAGAAGGAAAGTAAAAAGAAATAACTAGGAAACAATAACTCTACTCAGACTCGTACCACAACAGGAAACTGATCGGATCTGTGTCGCGGTAGGAAGGCGGTGGCGGAGTATTAGGGTTTATGGTGGCAGGGTAAATGGCGGCGGAATATGGTGGTGGTGATCGGCGAGTGTGGCGGTGACTACTATGATCAGAACTCGAAACTCTAAGGGACGAGACACTAAGACCATCAACTCGACGCGACGATGTAGACACAAATTCAATAATGCAAAAACTGAAAAGATAATGCGAGGCGTAGATTGGTTATGGGATGGATCTAAACTCTAACTGTGTTTTTGGCTTTTTCGTGGGTTATAGGTAAAAACAGATCTAATCTACGAAAAACAGTAAAATCTCACCGAGCAACCTGAAATCTGATACCACTTGATAGGGCAAAGGTGTCCGATCTTTCGATGAGATGATGATAATCGATTTGGTGGAGTTCGGGCTTGACGATCCGACTACACGTGCGAGCACGAGCGCCAATGCAATCGCTAGGCCAATCTCCTGGAGGTTACTGATCCTGGAACACGATCGGCTGACCATGAGGGTCTTAATTCCTACCTGAAATCGAGAACAAGTAAGGACCAATATTGCAATCAAGATATTGCGGATTAAGAGGAATGCTTTATTGAAGAGGTGGGATCCTGAATAGGTGCGAAGTACAAGAGGCCTCTACGACGCTCGAGCCTTGGCGAAGTTGCTATGATGGCTAACTTAATGTCTAAACAAAATCCGAGTCTAGGGGTCGGCTATGGGGAGTATTTAAGGGCGAAAAGGTGGGGTTTCGGCCAGCCATAGAAGTGGTGGCCAAATCCAACCCTAAAAGTCTTTTTCCCCTCAAATACGGACTCTAAAAAGTGGCTAATTAAAATCCTGCGAAAATTACATGGGCCTGGCCCAAAATAAAAGGTGTCGCAGCACCATATTAAGCTATGGATGAATTCGTAAAGTATTGATCTTGAATATTTCGTCCAAGCCTTCTTTCTTCATTATGGTGGCCTCAAAGTTCTGAAATCTTCATCCGTGGCCTTCTCTTGGATCATCACATGCTTGCTGCCATCTCCATGCATGGCCATGCTACAATGCTTGTCCCTCTCATCCATGCTTGGTCCATCATTCCTAAGAGTAAGAAATATATCTGACTTAGGCAGCATCATATTGTCATGTATGTGAGGAATAGTTCCAAGAAACGAAAGTACCTGATAGTTAAGTTGTTTGGCATGAGATCTTTTGATGGGTCCTTGTATGTGTGTTGATGTAGGTACAACGGTTGTATCAATAGAAGGGATGTCCACATCAACAACAACAAGATCGCAAACCCTTGGTCCGGTGAAAATGCAGTAGGAATTCTAAAACTCCTGAAGGTCCATTTAAGTAATCTCACTTTGCTGTCTGCTTCCCGAGGATTCGATAAACCTTGGTCTACTACGTAAAAAGAGCTATACTACATCCAATCCGGATCGAAGGTATCAATTGGTAAGAACTAGGAGCGTAGCAAGAGGCGAGGTTGATATCCGAGTCGGCAACAAGGCAAGAGTCAGTGCATTGGAAGTCGGAACGATGCAACTTCATTTACTTTATGGATTCACTATGGAACTGAATAATTGTTATTATGTTCCAATGCTTAGTCGAAACATTATGTCTGCCTCATGTTTGATGATACAAGGCTATGAGTCGAATATTAACAATAATGGTTGTTCTTTATATTTGAATGACATGTTTCACGGCTTTGCACCCGTCCAGAACAAGTTATTTATTTTGAATTTTGATGTTGGGTCAGTTTATAACATAAATGTTAAAAGTATGAAACCAAATCATCTGAATATGACTTACTTTTTGCACTATCGGCTTGGTCATATAAGTTGGAAACACATGAAGAAGCTCCATGATGATGGACTCCTAACTTTGTTTGACTTGGAGACATTCGAGACATGTGAATCTTGTCTACTCGGCAAAATGACCAAGACACCTTTTGCAAACATGTCACATGAAATTTTTTCCAAATTTTGAAATGTGAAAAATAAATAAACAAAATAAATAATGGTTGAAATTTAGGGTGAAAAGAAACTTTTTGCTTCTAAATAGACACGCCAAAACCCTTCTTGATTTTTTTTGAATAAAAGGGAATCCAACAATTCAATCAAGTGAAATGCATTCATTAATGAATGTATCTTGAAATTTAAACACTTTGGAAAATACAGCAAAACCCTAAAAACCTAATGGAAGAAAATCATTTCCAAGATCTCTCAAAGACTATGTGTCACATCCCAAATTTTAGATTTGGTCTTGCATATCATTCATATCACTGCATCATTCTTTTCCATGCAAAACCGTCGAGCTAAAAGGCTCGGCGAAGCGCCATTTGCAAAACCCTATTCTATTTTGCTACGAGGTTCCTGCAGGAAGCTTTAGTAGGACTAGCGTGGTCCACCCTTATAGCCTAGTGTTTTCGCTCAAAACTTGGGACTAGATTGTTCCCCTCGACTGTACGAAACCGTAGGCGCAAGAATCGCTCGAATCGGAGCTCGTACGGAGAAGTTGCGGCCGTTTTAGTGAATCGCGGAACGGTCCGAATTTCGGACCGATTCGAGTCCTAAACCAACTCTGCGAATTGAGTAGGACCAGCGAGGCCCCACTTAAGGACCGAACCGCCGCCTGCCAAGCCGCTGCCCCGAGGCCGCCGCCTCAGCGACCCTGGCCACGGCCGCCATCCCATTGCCGCTCCATCCCCGCCCGGTGAGGCCGCCACCTCTCTCCTCTCCTCTCTCGCATCGCCCGCCGCCGCCACCGCCGCCTCCGCGCACGCCGCGCCTGCCGTCCTACCCGCCACCGCGCCTACTGCGCTTCGTTCTTCTGCGCCGCCGCCAACCGCCGCATCCTCCGCCGCCACGCGCGCTTCTTGCCGCCAGCCGCTGCTGCTGCCACGCCAAGCTGCGCCGCTTAACGCCCAGGCCGCATGCCGCCGCCACAGATGCGCGCTGCCACGCACACGCACGCGCATGCACGCACGCATGCTCGCGTGCCGAACACCACCGCCGTTGCGTGACCGTTTTAATCTGTTGCGCTGATCCTCTCCATCCGCGCAGGAAAGACACCGACGCCGGAATCGATCGCCGCACCGTCCGGAGTCTGTTTCGTCGCTTGTTTCCGGTAAGACTGCAGCCACCGCCAGATCTCAGATCGGCAGCTTAGATCGTTCGTTGACCGGTCAGACTCAGGCGTTGACTAGTCAGACGCCCAGTCAGCGGACGCTTTGACAAGTCAACAGACACAATTGACTGGTTAATTTCGTTAATCCTTTTAGTTGACAGATTTGGGTAGAATCTTGTAAATTGCGTAGTAATTAAACCGCTTGGCCAAAAATTGCAAATAAAATATGTGTAGATTCAGTGAGTCGTGTAGAATCTCGCTGTACCTTTGGTTCAAGCTTTTGCAGCAAGGTTTAGTACAGTTTAATTAAACTAGTTAGTAGCCTTTTAGGAGTAATAAATTCGTAGAAAAAGATCCGTAGCTCCAAAAATCGCGTATGATATGTCCCTGGATTCAGTGGAACGAGGGGAATCTCATCGTGAATGAAAAAGATAGGCTTACAGTAAAAACTTCTGTAGAAACTGTCTAGTTGCTTTCTGCAGTGTTTTAATTACTCGGGGAGTTTTATAATTCCTTTTTGAGTAATTTCAGTTGGTACTGCTTCTAATCAGCGATGCCTATGCGGTAGATTTTTTCCAAGATTTTACAAATAGTATACTACCGGTAGTGAATTATTTGAGTTCTAGCTCTAGTTTTGAGCATTACTTTTGTCTATTAGTTTTCCTAGCGCTAAAACTATTTTCCATGCATGCAATCGATAGTATTATTGAATAGGATTATGTGGTGCAGCTGTAGCACCAATTCACTTGTCGTTCTTGCATTAATGTATCATATTTGTTGCATATGTTGTGGATTGTTTGTTTATGAATGCAATTGTATCGTGTAGATTGTGACGAGTGCAACGCTTGCTCGTGTGTGGATTGTTTTTCCGACCGCTACAACCAAGGCAAGTAGATGCTACTTTGTTCATGATATCTTTCTACTATTTTAAATGCATTGTCGTGTATTTTGTAGTTGCATGTATAGGATGATACTATCGCTATGCTATGTCCTATTATGTGGTAGGGCTTTTCCTGTAGATGAACCACCATTGGTAGATGTGCTTAGCCATGCTATGTTGAACGAGGGCTGGGTTATATCATTGATACTTGTTTCTAAAAGTATTGGTTTGTGAAAACTAAAACAACTTAATCAATGAATCATCTGGGTGTGATGGTATTGATAATTTTTGGTGGTTTCATTATGAAAGGCACCTGGTATCAAGAGAGAATGATTGGATTCTTTATTGTGTAGCTTACGTGTATAACAATGTGCCAATAATGGAATGGGCGGTTGGTTGGACTTAGTAGGTTGTGGTAACTCGAAACCGCGTATCCAGAGATGTAGAATTTTGGTAGGTTGGACCGGTGCGCGTCGGGATTGAGGAGCTACTTCCTAACAGTCTTCTTGGACTTCTCCTATCATCACCCAAAATGAGAGTGATGGTACGAATGGGCTGGCCAAGTCACATGGGTAAAGTGTACTAACCCCCAGGGGTGTATAATCTAATCGATTAGCCGTGTCCCCGATTATGGACAACTGAGTTGCTAGATATTGATTCCATGACATGTTTCTCGCTCATTCTAATTTCATAATTGTTTTAATATTGTTGGGTTAACTTAATTGGGATCTTTTCAAAGAAAACTGAAAACTGTTTATGAAATTAGGACAAATGTATTTGCAAATGCAAGCCAGACACAGCTCAACTTGCCAAATATGCATGTAGATGTTAGTGCTATTGTCTCCATTACTAGCTCTACTTGCCATACATTCCATGTATTGACCCTTTGGGGCTGCTACGTTTCATGTTGCAGGTTATTCCGATTCTGAGTAATCGATATAGGCCACGGTACTCCACTCGGCACTTGTTCACTTGTGGGCAATTTGAAGAATGGAGGATTTACTTTATTTATGTTTCTACCTGAATAATTTGAGCTAGCTTTGTGCTAAGCTTTTATTGTAATAATGGTACTCTGGATCTTCGTTATTCATGATACACAGATATTTTGCTATGTTATCTATCTTACTCTATTATGGGCCAGTGAACCGATCCAGGGATTGGCATGTCACATAGAGGCCACGGTCTTTTCAGAACCGGGGTGTTACAGGATGGTATCAGAGCCCGTGTGTCGACTGTAGGATCGTGACCTATATTGGATTAGGAAGCCATAGAATTATTAAAGCCTATATTAACTCTGTCTTTCACCTTATGCCTTTCACCCTCGTAAATTTTTACCATATGATATTCTCACACTTTCCTCTTTTACTTGATAGATGGGAGACGTCAGGACTGAGTATGTCACCATGGAGTCACCAAGGCCCTTTGCAAGGCAGTTGGCACAACTCTCGTAGTCATTGGGATTGCCACTGCCCATGTTCAAGGGAAGAAGGCTGTACACCTATGGATATGGAGAGGATGCATGGGAGATCACTACCTTCATATTCTGAGATGCCGCCTTGCCAAACCCCGTGCACTTGACCTACACCAAGACATACTGCAACTGGGGGCTTGGAATCAACTTGGCCATACATGAAGCCCTGTCTCGCCAATGCCATTATGTTCGACACCTACTACCAGCAGATTCACCCTACCGTGACTATGGGAGGCGTGATGAAGATGGGAACATTGTGGTTACCCCGGGCGACAGGAACAACATGCCGCCCCGTCGGAGGCACATAGAGGACATGGAAAGGGAGAATGGAGCTCTAGCAGAGAAGGTGAGGATGATAAAGGAGATTGCAGATTTTACTAGAAATGGTATGGTGGTCCAAGGACAGGAGATTGACACCTTGCATGAAGCTGTGGGGGTTCTGGAGAATGCCTTGATAGCCAGAGATGCAACCATAGCTCATCTTCATGGTACGGTGCAGGAGAACACCCAGAACATACAACAGTTGCAAGGGACCGTACAGGAAAGGGGCCAAACTATTGAAGCTATGACAGCCCAGATTGCTGCTCTCCAAGCACAGCTAAATCCACCCTCTGATGATGACAATGGAGATGATGGCAACAATGGGGATGATGATGACAGTGGAGATGATGATGATGATGAGGACGAGGATGATGATGATGGAGACGATGATGGTGGAGGAGATGAAGCTGTTGCTGTTGCAGCTGAGAATGAAGAAGAAGAAGAGGAGGATCCAGAAGAGGTGGAGTTTGAGATCTCAAGTGATGATTCAGGAGAGGTGTACACTCCGCCGCCATGGTTGTACCGCGAGCCGAAGCGCCAACGCATGACCGAAGGACCTACCTCAACCTCTTCAAGAAGTAGATAGAAGTCCACCAATTAGTCCACGTTAGGCAAATTCGTTAGGATTAGTCTCGATCGATGTGAATCTTAGTTCGTGTTAGTTTAAGAGTGATTAGTTGCTTATTTGTGTACTCCAATATCCCAGGAATTATTTGTGCAAATTTTATTAAAGAGTTATGGAAAGTTTGGTTACTATCTGTGTTATTTTCGCTGCAGTTTTTCTGCTGATACAGCAGTACTGTACGATTTTTCATATTTTTCTGGTAACACGGAAAAATCTGAAAAAAATTTTGGCTGATGCGAAACTCTCTGTACTATATGTGCAAAAATCAGCTAATTTTTCTGACGAGTTTAAGTCAGGCGGAAAAAATTCGCGAACGCTGCTGGACTGTTCTGGCAGATTGCTGTTTTGGTTGTTTAGATGATCAACTGTTTAGTTAACCATTGCCAACTCTTGCAAAATTATTTCAGTAGGTATATACTGCTAAGATAACACCTGGGATGTTGCTGGATCACTTGTTTGTTGATGTGTTGCTTGCTTGTGATTGTCTGCCATTGTTTGATGTTGTTTGATCATATGCATGGGTAGAATCATATTACCGTAGTTGATTCTTTCTAAACTTACCTGTGCTGAACCGCAGATGCCTCCCCGCCATAAACCCACTGAGTTGGAGCAACTCATGGCAGCTCAGGCACAGCTGACCCAAGTGATGACTCAGTTCATGGCAAATCAGAACAACAACAATGGAAACAATCAGCCTCAGGGAGATGCTCTCACCAGATTTCTGAGGTTAAGGCCAAGTTCTCTCGCAACGGAACCAATGGTTGCTCTAGACTGGTTGCGTTCAGTCAACAAGGATCTAGTAACTTGGATGCACGATGCTGAGAAGGTGAGGTTTGCCGCTCACCTACTAGAGGGACCAGCCGCTTGGTGGGACACATTTCATCACCCACCAGCTGGACACTATGACTTGGGCAATGTTTGAGGAAGGTTTCAGGACCAACCACGTGTCTTCGTGAGTTACGAGCACGAAGAGGAAGGAGTTCCAACTGCGCCAAACCAATCGCACCGTGGTGAGTACATTGAGGAGTTAAACAACCTGTCCAGTTACGAACAAGAGGATGTTGACACTGATGCAAAAAGGAGGGAGAGATTCCTGGATGGCCTCAGTGATGAGCTTTCAGTGCAGCTACTGGTGGTTTATTGCCCCACTTTCCAGGAGCTTATGGACAAGGCCAGGATCTTGGAAGGGAAGCACAAGCAGGTGGAGAACCGCAAGAGAAAGAGTAACAATCACCACTCTGGTTCACATCACAAGTCTCGCACTTCATATGATGGGTACTCCAAGCATGGAGGGAGTGACCATGGGAGCCATGACCGCCACCACCATGGAGGCGATGGGCATCGTCATGACAACCATAGGAGCAACCACCACAGCCACAAGGGAGGACACTCTCACCACTCTGGAGTACACGGTGGACATGACCGCAACCGTGATCGCAACTTTGTGAAGAAAGATCTGAGTGAGGTGACGTGCTTCAAGTGTAGCGAAGGACACTATGCTGACAACTGTCCGGAGAGGAAAGTTCTGAAGCCAACTAACAACGAGAAGGCCACAGTGAACAACATGAATGTGGAGGAGATTCCAGATGAGCCTGACCTTGTGATTGGTAAGTTTCCAATCAACACTCACCATGCACTTATACTTTTCGATACTGGTGCATCACATTCATTCATATCAAGGGCATTTGTGGATAAGTATAAGTTACCTACTGAGTCTATGAAGAGGTCTTTTAGAGTGAGTTCACCTGGAGGAGATATGATAGCTAGTGCGGGATGCCGCGATTTAACTGTGAGGATTGGAACACACAACTTCATTGCACATTTGGTAGTGTTGGATTCACAGGGATTAGATGTCATTCTGGGTATGGATTGGATGTCTATGCATGGGGGACACATAGATTGTGCACAACGAGCTGTTTCGCTCAAAACCCCGGATGGTAAGAGGATTAGATTCAAGTCGGCTGTACGACCAGGAAGGTGTAAGTTGAATTCTCTTAAGGGGGTTAGCATGGATACTGTGCCAGTGATTAGGGATTACCCCGACGTGTTTCCGGAAGAACTGCCAGGAATGCCACCCGACAGGGAGGTAGAGTTTCTTTTCGACCTGATGCCGGGAACAGGACCAATAGGAAAGAAACCATATAAGATGGATGTGGATGAGTTGAAGGAATTGAAGAAGCAGTTGAAGGAACAGCTGGAAAAGGGATTCATTCAGCCTAGTGCGTCGTCATGGGGAGCACCTGTACTGTTTGTGGAAAAGAAAGACAACACCAAGAGATTAGTGGTGGACTATCTCTCGCTGAATGAAGTAACCATCAAGAACAAATACCCTCTGCCGAACATAAATGATTTGTTTGATCAACTGGAAGGAGCAAAGGTGTTCAGCAAGATTGATCTGCGATCAGGCTACTTCCAATTGAAGATCCGGGAGGAGGACGTACCAAAAACTGCCTTCACCACTAGGTATGGTTTATATGAGTATACAATTATGTCTTTTGGACTAACGAATGCCCCGGCGTATTTCATGACCATGATGAACAAGGTATTTATGGAGTATTTGGACAAGTTCGTGGTGGTGTTTATTGATGACATACTGATATATTCCAAGGATGATGCTGAGCATGAGAAACATCTGAGAATGATTATGGAGAAACTGATGGAACACAAGCTATATGCCAAATTCAGCAAGTGTGAATTCTGGCTTAACACCGTTGGGTTTCTTGGACACGTAGTGTCAGGAGAAGGAGTCGCTGTTGATCCAAGCAAAGTGACTGTAGTAACTGAGTGGGAAGCACCCAAGAATGCGGGAGAGATTCAAAGCTTTTTGGGACTTGCTGGATATTACAGGAGGTTCATTGAAAACTTTTCCAAGATTGCTAAGCCGATGACTGAACTTTTGAAGAAGGAGAGGAAGTTTGAGTGGTCAGATGTATGTGAAGCCAGCTTTCAGGAACTGAAGCGTCGACTAGTGACCGCGCATGTTCTGTGTTTATCAGATCTTCAGAAGGATTTCCAAGTGTACTGTGATGATTCTCGACAGGGACTTGGGAGTGTGCTGATGCAAGATGGGATAGTGGTGTCATATGCCTCGCGACAACTCAAGCACCATGAGCGGAATTACCCCACACACGACTTGGAGTTAGCGTCAGTGGTTCATGCGCTCAAGGTATGGAGGCATTACTTAATGGGAAAACACTGTGATGTGTACACCGACCACAAGAGCCTGAAGTACATATTTACACAGAAGGAACTGAACATGAGACAAAGGAGATGGTTGGAGCTTATCAAGGATTATGATATGAATCTGCAATACCACCCAGGAAAGGCCAATGTAGTGGCATATGCTCTGAGCCGAAAAGTTTATGCCAACGGATTGACAATTGGTGAATTGACTGAGGATTTGTGCAAGCAATTCAAGGACCTTAGACTGGAGGTAGTATCTGAAGGATACTTGGCAACAATGTAAGTCCAACCAACGCTACAGGACAAGATCATAAAGGCTCAGATAGGAGACAAGGAAATACAAGAGATAAAGGAAAAGATGAAGGAGAATCGTGAGAAGGATATTCGCGAGGATGAACATGATACCTTTTGGTATGGAGACCGTTTGTGTGTGCCCAGCGACCCGGAGATAAGGGAGTTGATTCTGCAGGAGGCTCATAACTCGCCATACTCCATACATCCGGGCAACACAAATATGTATATGGATTTGAAGAGCAGATTTTGGTGGAACAACATGAAGGGATATATTGCCAAGCATATTGCCCTATGTGATGTGTGTAGCCGAGTGAAGGCTGAACACGAAGCGGAGGCTTTCTGACCTTTGCCCGTCTTGGATTGGAAGTGGGATAGAGTGGGAATGGATTTTATCACAGATTGCCAGGACCAGGTCAGGATATGACTCTATTTGGGTAGTGGTCGACCATTTGACCAAGGTAGCCCACTTTATACCGGTGAAGACGACCTATACGAGTGCAAAGTTGGCCAAGATTTACATGGATAGGATTGTGTGCCTACATGGAGTTCCCAAGAGTATTGTATCTGATAGAGGTACACACTTTATCTCACACTTCTGGTTCCAGCTGCATGAGTCACTTGGTACTAGATTGGAGTTTAGCGTTTCACCCTGATGATGGAGCCGGGAGAGGGTGAATCAGATTTTGGAGGACATGCTGAGAGCTTGCACTTTGGCTCATGGATCTAGTTGGGATGAGAATTTACCGTATGCGGATTTTTCCTACAACAACAACTATCAAACCAGCATTAAGACGTCACCGTTTGATGTACTGTATGGGAAACGGTGCCGGACGCCATTGCTATGGGATGGAGTAGGAGAACGTCAGTTGTTTGGGCCTGATTTGATCAAGGACGCTGAGGAGAAGGTCGCCTTGATTAGGGACATGCTGAAGGTAGCACAATCAAGGCATAAGAGCTATGCGGACGCCAAGCGCAAGGAAGTGGTGTATGAGATAGGTGATAGAGCATACCTCAGAGTATCGCCGCTTCGAGGAATCAAGAGATTTGGAATTAAGGTGGTGGCACCTCGGTTTATTGGACCGTATCGAGTCTTAGCACGCAAAGGGGAGGTTGCTTATCAGTTGGAGTTGCCAGAAGCCTTGTCCGCTGTTCACAACGTGTTCCACGTATCCCAGCTGAAGAAGTGCCACCCGGAAATGGTGGATACACCATTGAGAGACACTGTACCGCTAGAGGAGGTTCAACTTGAGAACGACTTGACCTATGAGGAGAAACCAGTCAAAATTCTGGAGACAGCAGAAAGGATTACCCGTACCAAGACGATCAGGTTTTGCAAGGTGCAGTGGAGCCACCACACAAAAGAGGAAGCCACGTGGGAGCGTGAGGATGACATCCGAGAGGACTACCCACACCTATTTGCTAGCGCTTGAATCTAGGGGAGATTCATCTTAAGGGGGTTAGTCTTGTCACATCCCAAATTTTAGATTTGGTCTTGCATATCATTCATATCACTACATCATGCTTTTCCATGCAAAACCATCGAGTGAAAAGGCTCGGCGAAGCGCCATTTGCAAAACCCTATTCTATTTTGCTACGAGGTTCCTGCGGGAAGCTTTAGTAGGACTAGCGTGGTCCACCCTTGTATCATAGTGTTTTCGCTCAAACCTTGGGACTAGATTGTTCCCCTCGACTGTACGAAACCGTAGGCGCACGAATCGCTCGAATCGGGCTCAGACGGAGAAGTTGCGACGTTAGTGAATCGCGGAAGCGGTCCGAATTCGGACCGATTTCGAGTCCTAAACCAACTCTGCGCCGAATTGGAGTAGGACCGCGAGCCCCGCAAGGGACTGAACCGCCGCCCTGCCTCGTTTTCGCCCGCCTACGCCGCGTCCGAGGCCGCCGCCTTGCCCGATCGCCGCCTCCAGCGCGACCCAGCGCCCGCCGCGCCCGACGCCGCATGGCCGCCATCCCGCCGCCGGTGAGGCGCGCCTCCTCTCTCCTCTCTCTCTCTCGCTGCTGCACGCCGCGCCGCCGCCTCCGCGCGCCGCGCCGCCGCTGCCGCCCTACCCGCCACGCCGCCCGCTGCTGCCTTCGCCGCGCCCGCGCTGCCGCAGCCAACCCGCCATCGCCCGCCGCTGCTGCCGCTCGCGCCGCCAGCGCGCCGCATGCTGCGCATCTTGCCGCGCACACGCACACGCATGCATGCACGCACGCACGCATGCTCGCGTGCCGAACACCGCCGCCGTTGCGTGACCGTTTTAATCCGTTGCGCTGATGCTCTCCATCCGCGCAGGAAAGACACCGACGCCGGAATCGATCGCCGCACCGTCCGGAGTCCGTTTCGTCGCTTATTTCCGGTAAGACTGCAGCCACCGCCAGATCTCAGATCGGCGGCTTAGATCGTTCGTTGACCGGTCAGACTCAGGCGTTGACTAGTCAGACGCCCAGTCAGCGGACGCTTTGACCAGTCAACAGACACAATTGACTGGTTAATTTCGTTAATCCTTTTAGTTGACAGATTTGGGTAGAAGCTTGTAAATTGCGTAGTAATTAAACCGCTTGGCCAAAAATTGCAAAT
The DNA here is from genome assembly GCA_030063025.1 of Avena longiglumis. Lineage (NCBI taxonomy): Eukaryota > Viridiplantae > Streptophyta > Magnoliopsida > Poales > Poaceae > Avena > Avena longiglumis. The sequence goes on from CP125977.1 coordinate 305,968,948, forward strand.
AAAATATGTGTAGATTCAGTGAGTCGTGTAGAATCTCGCTGTACCTTTGGTTCAGGCTTTTGCAGTAAGGTTTAGTACAGTTTAATCAAACTAGTTAGTATCCTTTTCGGAGTAATAAATTCGTAGAAAAAGATCCGTAGCTCCGAAAATCGCGTATGATATGTCCCTGGATTCAGTAGAACGAAGGGAATCTCATCGTTAATTAAAAAGATAGGCTTACAGTAAAAACTTCTGCAGAAACTGTCTAGTGGCTTTCTGCAGTGTTTTAATTACTCGGGGAGTTTTATAATTCCTTTTTGAGTAATTCCAGTTGGTACTGCTTCTAATTAGCGATGCCTATGCGGTAGATTTTTCCCAAGATTTTACAAACAATATAATACCGGTAGTGAATTATTTGAGTTCTAGCTCTAGTTTTGAGCATTACTTTTGTCTATTAGTTTTCCTAGCGCTAAAACTATTTTCCATGCATGCAATCGGTAGTATTATTGAATAGGATTATGTGGTGCAGCTGTAGCACCAATTCACTTGTCGTTCTTGCATTCATGCATCATATTTGTTGCATATGTTGTGGATTGTTTGTTTATGAATGTAATTGTATCGTGTAGATTGTGACGAGTGTAACGCTTGCTCGTGTGTGGATTGCTCTTTCGACCGCTACAACCAAGGCAAGTTGATTCTACTTTGTTCATGATATCGCCCTACTATTTTTAATGCATTGTCGTGTATTTTGTAGTTGCATGTGTAGGATGATACTATCGCTATGCTATGTCCTATTATGTGGTAGGGCTTTCCTTGTAGATGAACCAACGTTGGTAGATGTGCTTAGCCATGCTATGTTGATCGAGGGCTGGGTTACATCATTGATACTTGTTTCTAAAAGTATTGGTTTGTGAAAACTAAAACAACTTAATCAATGAATCATCTGGGTGTGATGGTATTGATAATTTTTGGTGGTTTCATTGCGGAAAGGCACCCAGGTATCAAGAGAGAATGATTGGCTTCTTTATTGTGTAGTTTACGTCTATAACCATGTGCCAATAATGGAATGGGCGGTTGGTTGGACTTAGTAGGTTGTGGTAACTCGAACCCGCGTATACAGAGATGTAGAATTTTGGTAGGTTGGACCGGTGCGCGTTGGGATTGAGGAGCTACTTCCCGAACAGTCTCTTCTTGGACTTCTCCCTATCATCACCCAAAATGAGAGTGATGGTACGAGCTGGGCTGGCCAAGTCACATGGGTAAAGTGTACTAACCCCTGTAGGGTGTATAATCTAATCGATTAGCCGTGTCCCCGGTTATGGACAACTGAGTTGCTAGATATTGATTCCATGACATGTTTCTCGTTCATTCTAATTTCATAATTGTTTTAATATTGTTGGGTTAACTTAATTGGGATCTTTTCAAAGAAAACTGAAAACTGTTTATGAAATTAGGACAAATGTATTTGCAAATGCAAGCCAGACACAGCTCCACTTGCCAAATATGCATATATATGTTAGTGCTATTGTCTCCATTACTAGATCTACTTGCCATACATTCCATGTATTGACCCTTTGGGGCTGCTACGTTTCATGTTGCAGGTTATTCCGATTCTGAGTAATCGATATAGGCCACGGTACTCCACTCGGCACTTGTTCACTTATGGGCAATTTGAAGAATGGAGGATTTACTTTATTTATGTTTCTACCTGAATAATTTGAGCTAGCTTTGTGCTAAGCTTTTATTGTAATAATGGTACTCTGGATCTTCGTTATTCATGATACACAGATATTTTGCTATGTTATCTATCTTACTCTATTATGGGCCAGTGAACCGATCCAGGGATTGGCATGTCACATAGAGGCCACGGTCTTTTCAGAACCGGGTGTTACGAGGATATCGAGCCCGTGTGTCGTAGAGGATCGTGACCTATATTGGATTAGGAAGCCATAGAATTATTAAAGCCTATATTAACTCTGTCTTTCACCTTATGCCTTTCACCCTCGTAAATTCTTACCATATGATATTCTCACACTTTCCTCTTTTACTTGATAGATGGGAGACGTCAGGACTGAGTATGTCACCATGGAGTCACCAAGGCCCTTTGCAAGGCAGTTGGCACAACTCTCGCAGTCATTGGGATTGCCACTGCCCATGTTCAAGGGAAGAAGGCTGTACACCTATGGATATGGAGAGGATGCATGGGAGATCACTACCTTCATATTCTGAGATGCCGCCTTGCCAAACCCCGTGCACTTGACCTACACCAAGACATACTGCAACTGGGGGCTTGGAATCAACTTGGCCATACATGAAGCCCTGTCTCGCCAATGCCATTATGTTCGACACCTACTACCAGCAGATTCACCCTACCGTGACTATGGGAGGCGTGATGAAGATGGGAAAATTGTGGTTACCCCGGGCGATAGGAACAACATGCCGCCCCGTCGGAGGCACATAGAGGACATGGAAAGGGAGAATGGAGCTCTAGCAGAGAAGGTGAGGATGATAAAGGAGATTGCAGATTTTACTAGAAATGGTATGGTGGTCCAAGGACAGGAGATTGACACCTTGCATGAAGCTGTGGGGGTTCTGGAAAATGCCTTGATAGCCAGAGATGCAACCATAGCTCATCTTCATGGTACGGTGCAGGAGAACACCCAGAACATACAACAGTTGCAAGGGACCGTCCAGGAAAGGGGCCAAACTATTGAAGCTATGACAGCCCAGATTGCTTCTCTCCAAGCACAGCTAAATCCACCCTCTGATGATGACAATGGAGATGGTGGCAACAATGGGGATGATGATGATAGTGGAGATGATGATGATGATGAGGACGAGGATGATGATGATGGAGACGATGATGGTGGAGGAGATGAAGCTGTTCATTGTTGCGGTGAGAATGAAGAAGAAGAGGAGGATCCAGAAGAGGTGGAGTTTGAGATCTCAAGTGATGATTCAGGAGAGGTGTACACTCCGCCGCCATGGTTGTACCGCGAGCCGAAGCGCCAACGCATGACCGAAGGACCTACCTCAACCTCTTCAAGAAGTAGATAGAAGTCCACCAATTAGTCCACGTTAGGCAAATTTGTTAGGATTAGTCTCGATCGATGTGAATCTTAGTTCGTGTTTGTTTAAGAGTGATTAGTTGCTTATTTGTGTACTCCAATATCCCAGGAATTATTTGTGCAAATTTTATTAAAGAGTTATGGAAAGTTTGGTTACTATCTGTGTTATTTTCGCTGCAGTTTTTCTGCTGATACAGCAGTACTGTACGATTTTTCATATTTTTCTGGTAACTCGGAAAAATCTGAAAAAAAATTTGGCTGATGCGAAACTCTCTGTACTATATGTGCAAAAATCAGCTAATTTTTCTGACGAGTTTACGTCAGGCGGAAAAAATTCGCGAACGCTGCTGGACTGTTCTGGCAGATTGCTGTTTTGGTTGTTTAGTTGATCAACTGTTTAGTTAACCATTGCCAACTCTTGCAAAATTATTTCAGTAGGTATATACTGCTAAGATAACACCTGGGATGTTGCTGGATCACTTGTTTGTTGATGTGTTGCTTGCTTGTGATTGTCTGCCATTGTTTGATGTTGTTTGATCATATGCATGGGTAGAATCCTATTACCGTAGTTGATTCTTTCTAAACTTACCTGTGCTGAACCGCAGATGCCTCCCTGCCATCAACCCACTGAGTTGGAGCAACTCATGGCAGCTCAGGCACAGCTGACCCAAGTGATGACTCAGTTCATGGCAAATCAGAACAACAACAATGGAAACAATCAGCCTCAGGGAGATGCTCTCACCAGATTTCTGAGGTTAAGGCCAACCAAGTTCTCTACTGCAACGGAACAAATGGTTGCTCTCGACTGGTTGCGTTCAGTCAACAAGGATCTAGTAACTGTTGGATGCACTGATGCTGAGAAGGTGAGGTTTGTCGCTCACCTACTGGAGGGACCAGCCGCTTCTTGGTGGGACACATTTCAGATCACCCACCCGCTGGACACTATGACTTGGGCAATGTTTGAGGAAGGTTTCAGGACCAACCACGTGTCTTCAGGAGTTCTGAGCCTGAAGAGGAAGGAGTTCCGCAACTTGCGCCAAACCAATCGCACTATGGCTGTGTACATTGAGGAGTTCAACAACCTGTCCCGTTATGCACCTGAGGATGTTGACACTGATGCAAAAAGGAGGGAGAGATTCCTGGATGGCCTCAGTGATGAGCTTTCAGTGCAGCTACTGGTGGTTTATTGCCCCACTTTCTAGGAGCTTATGGACAAGGCCAGGATCTTGGAAGGGAAGCACAAACAGGTGGAGAACCGCAAGAGAAAGAGTAACAATAACCACTCTGGTTCACATCACAAGTCTCGCACTTCATATGATGGGTACTCCAAGCATGGAGGGAGTGACCATGGGAGCCATGACCGCCACCACCATGGAGGCGATGGTCATCGTCATGACAACCATAGGAGCAACCACCACAGCCACAAGGGAGGACACTCTCACCACTCTGGAGTACACGGTGGACATGACCGCAACCGTGATCGCAACTTTGTGAAGAAAGATCTGAGTGAGGTGACGTGCTTCAAGTGTAAGCAGAAGGGACACTATGCTGACAACTGTCCGGAGAGGAAAGTTCTGAAGCCAACTAACAACGAGAAGGCCACAGTGAACAACATGAATGTGGAGGAGATTCCAGATGAGCCTGACCTTGTGATTGGTAAGTTTCCAATCAACACTCACCCTGCACTTATACTTTTCGATACTGGTGCATCACATTCATTCATATCAAGGGCATTTGTGGATAAGTATAAGTTACCTACTGAGTCTATGAAGAGGTCTTTTAGAGTGAGTTCACCTGGAGGAGATATGATAGCTAGTGCGGGATGCCGCGATTTAACTGTGAGGATTGGAACACACAACTTCATTGCACATTTGGTAGTGTTGGATTCACAGGGATTAGATATCATTCTGGGTATGGATTGGATGTCTATGCATGGGGGACACATAGATTGTGCTGTGAGCTGTTTCGCTCAAAACCCGGATGGTAAGAGGATTAGATTCAAGTCATGCGACCAGGAAGGTGTAAGTTGAATTCTCTTAAGGGGGTTAGCATGGATACTGTGCCAGTGATTAGGGATTACCCCGACGTGTTTCCGGAAGAACTGCCAGGAATGCCACCCGACAGGGAGGTAGAGTTTCTTTTCGACCTGATGCCGGGAACAGGACCAATAGGAAAGAAACCATATAAGATGGATGTGGATGAGCTGAAGGAATTGAAGAAGCAGTTGAAGGAACAGCTGGAAAAGGGATTCATTCAGCCTAGTGCGTCGTCATGGGGAGCACCTGTACTGTTTGTGGAAAAGAAAGACAACACCAAGAGATTAGTGGTGGACTATCGCTCGCTGAATGAAGTAACCATCAAGAACAAATACCCTCTGCCGAACATAAATGATTTGTTTGATCAACTGGAAGGAGCAAAGGTGTTCAGCAAGATTGATCTGCGATCAGGCTACTTCCAATTGAAGATCCGGGAGGAGGACGTACCAAAAACTGCCTTCACCACTAGGTATGGTTTATATGAGTATACAATTATGTCTTTTGAACTAACGAATGCCCCGGCGTATTTCATGACCATGATGAACAAGGTATTTATGGAGTATTTGGACAAGTTCGTGGTGGTGTTTATTGATGACATACTGATATATTCCAAGGATGATGCTGAGCATGAGAAACATCTGAGAATGATTATGGAGAAACTGATGGAACACAAGCTGTATGCCAAATTCAGCAAGTGTGAATTCTGGCTTAACACCGTTGGGTTTCTTGGACACGTAGTGTCAGGAGAAGGAGTGCTGTTGATCCAAGCAAAGTGACTGTAGTAACTGAGTGGGAAGCACCCAAGAATGCGGGAGAGATTCAAAGCTTTTTGGGACTTGCTGGATATTACAGGAGGTTCATTGAAAACTTTTCCAAGATTGCTAAGCCGATGACTGAACTTTTGAAGAAGGAGAGGAAGTTTGAGTGGTCAGATGTATGTGAAGCCAGCTTTCAGGAATTGAAGCGTCGACTAGTGACCGCGCCTGTTCTGTGTTTATCAGATCTTCAGAAGGATTTCCAAGTGTACTGTGATGATTCTCGATAGGGACTTGGGAGTGTGCTGATGCAAGATGGGAGAGTGGTCTCATATGCCTCGCGACAACTCAAGCACCATGAGCGGAATTACCCCACACACGACTTGGAGTTAGCGTCAGTGGTTCATGCGCTCAAGGTATGGAGGCATTACTTAATGGGAAAACACTGTGATGTGTACACCGACCACAAGAGCCTGAAGTACATATTTACACAGAAGGAACTGAACATGAGACAAAGGAGATGGTTGGAGCTTATCAAGGATTATGATATGAATCTGCAATACCACCCAGGAAAGGCCAATGTAGTGGCATATGCTCTGAGCCGAAAAGTTTATGCCAACGGATTGACAATTGGTGAATTGACTGAGGATTTGTGCAAGCAATTCAAGGACCTTAGACTGGAGGTAGTATCTGAAGGATACTTGGCAACAATGTAAGTCCAACCAACGCTACAGGACAAGATCATAAAGGCTCAGATAGGAGACAAGGAAATACAAGAGATAAAGGAAAAGATGAAGGAGAATCGTGAGAAGGATATTCGCGAGGATGAACATGATACCTTTTGGTATGGAGACCGTTTGTGTGTGCCCAGCGACCCGGAGATAAGGGAGTTGATTCTGCAGGAGGCTCATAACTCGCCATACTCCATACATCCGGGCAACACAAATATGTATATGGATTTGAAGAGCAGATTTTGGTGGAACAACATGAAGGGAGATATTGCCAAGCATATTGCCCTATGTGATGTGTGTAGCCGAGTGAAGGCTGAACACCAGAAGCCAGCAGGACTGCTACAGCCTTTGCCCGTGCTGGATTGGAAGTGGGATAGAGTGGGAATGGATTTTATCACAGGACTGCCCAGGACCAGGTCAGGATATGACTCTATTTGGGTAGTGGTCGACCATTTGACCAAGGTAGCCCACTTTATACCGGTGAAGACGACCTATACGAGTGCAAAGTTGGCCAAGATTTACATGGACAGGATTGTGTGCCTACATGGAGTTCCCAAGAGTATTGTATCTGATAGAGGCACCCACTTTACCTCACACTTCTGGTGCCAGCTGCATGAGTCACTTGGTACTAGATTGGAGTTTAGCACAGCGTTTCACCCGCAGACTGATGGACAGACCGAGAGGGTGAATCAGATTTTGGAGGACATGCTGAGAGCTTGCACTTTGGCTCATGGATCTAGTTGGGATGAGAATTTACCGTATGCGGATTTTTCCTACAACAACAACTATCAAACCAGCATTAAGACGTCACCGTTTGATGTACTGTATGGGAAACGGTGCCGGACGCCATTGCTATGGGATGGAGTAGGAGAACGTCAGTTGTTTGGGCCTGATTTGATCAAGGACGCTGAGGAGAAGGTCGCCTTGATTAGGGACATGCTGAAGGTAGCACAATCAAGGCATAAGAGCTATGCGGACGCCAAGCGCAAGGAAGTGGTGTATGAGATAGGTGATAGAGCATACCTCAGAGTATCGCCGCTTCGAGGAATCAAGAGATTTGGAATTAAGGGTAAGCTGGCACCTCGGTTTATTGGACCGTATCGAGTCTTAGCACGCAAAGGGGAGGTTGCTTATCAGTTGGAGTTGCCAGAAGCCTTGTCCGCTGTTCACAACGTGTTCCACGTATCCCAGCTGAAGAAGTGCCACCCGGAAATGGTGGATACACCATTGAGAGACACTGTACCGCTAGAGGAGGTTCAGCTTGAGAACAACTTGACCTATGAGGAGAAACCAGTCAAAATTCTGGAGACAGCAGAAAGGATTACCCATACCAAGACGATCAGGTTTTGCAAGGTGCAGTGGAGCCACCACACAGAAGAGGAAGCCACGTGGGAGCGTGAGGATGACATCCGAGAGGACTACCCACACCTATTTGCTAGCCGCGCCGAATCTCGAGGACGAGATTCATCTTAAGGGGGTTAGTCTTGTCACATCCCAAATTTTAGATTTGGTCTTGCATATCATTCATATCACTGCATCATGCTTTTCCATGCAAAACCATCGAGTGAAAAGGCTCGGCGAAGCGCCATTTGCAAAACCCTATTCTATTTTGCTACGAGGTTCCTGCGGGAAGCTTTAGTAGGACTAGCGTGGTCCACCCTTGTATCATAGTGTTTTCGCTCAAACCTTGGGACTAGATTGTTCCCCTCGACTGTACGAAACCGTAGGCGCAAGAATCGCTCGAATCGGAGCTCGTACGGAGAAGTTGCGGCCGTTTTAGTGAATCGCCGGAAAACGGTCCGAATTTCTGGACCGATTTCCGAGTCCTAAACCAACTCTGCGCCGAATTGGAGTAGGACCCGCGCAGGCCCCACTTAAGGGACCGAACCGCCGCCGCCCCTGCCTCGTTTTTCGGGCCCGCCCTTACGCGTCCGAGGCCGCCGCGCGCCGCCTCGCGCCTCCGCGCGCCGCCGCCAGCGACCCGCCGCCGCCATCCCCGCCGCCAGGTGAGGCCGCCTCCTCTCTCCTCTCCCTCTCTCTCGCTGCGCACCGCCGCCATCGCGCCGCTGCCACCGCGCCGCCGCCTCGCGCGAGCCGCCGCGCCCTCGCTGCCGCCCTACCGCCACCAGCGCCTGCTGCGCCTGCGCTGCCCCGCGCCGCCCAGCAACCCCGCCATTGCCGCCGCTGCTGCGCTCGCGCCGCTGCGCACGCCACCGCTAGCTGCTGCGCTAACGCCCGCATTGCGCTATTGCCGCCGCATCTGCCGCTGCGCCGCGCCTGCGCGCACACGCATGCATGCCGCATGCACGCGACGCATGCTCGTTTAACACCGCCGCCCGTTGCGTGACCGTTTTAATCCGTTCTTGATGCTCTCCATCCGCGGGAAAAGACACCGACGCCGGAATCGATCGCCGCACCGTCCGGAGTCCGTTTCGTCGCTTATTTCCGGTAAGACTGCAGCCACCGCCAGATCTCAGATCGGCGGCTTAGATCGTTCGTTGACCGGTCAGACTCAGGCGTTGACTAGTCGGGCCTTGATCGTGACGCTTTGACGATCAATGAGACACAATTGACTGGTTAATTTCGTTAATCCTTTTAGTTGACAGATTTTGGTAGAATCTTGTAAATTGCGTAGTAATTAAACCGCTTGGCCAAAAATTGCAAATAAAATATGTGTAGATTCAGTGAGTCGTGTAGAATCTCGCTGTACCTTTGGTTCAGGCTTTTGCAGTAAGGTTTAGTACAGTTTAATCAAACTAGTTAGTATCCTTTTCAGAGTAATAAATTCGTAGAAAAAGATCCGTAGCTCCGAAAATCGCGTATGATATGTCCCTGGATTCAGTGGAACGAAGGGAATCTCATCGTGAATTAAAAAGATAGGCTTACAGTAAAAACTTCTGCAGAAACTGTCTAGTGGCTCTCTGCAGTGTTTTAATTACTCGGGGAGTTTTATAATTCCTTTTTGAGTAATTCCAGTTGGTACTGCTTCTAATCAGCGATGCCTATGCGGTAGATTTTTCCCAAGATTTTACAAACAATATAATACCGGTAGTGAATTATTTGAGTTCTAGCTCTAGTTTTGAGCATTACTTTTGTCTATTAGTTTTCCTAGCGCTAAAACTATTTTCCATGCATGCAATCGGTAGTATTATTGAATAGGATTATGTGGTGCAGCTGCAGCACCAATTCACTTGTCGTTCTTGCATTCATGCATCATATTTGTTGCATATGTTGTGGATTGTTTGTTTATGAATGCAATTGTATCGTGTAGATTGTGACGAGTGCAACGCTTGCTCGTGTGTGGATTGTTCTTCCGACCGCTACAACCAAGGCAAGTTGATTCTACTTTGTTCATGATATCGTCCTACTATTTTCAATGCATTGTCGTGTATTTTGTAGTTGCATGTGTAGGATGATACTATCGCTATGCTATGTCCTATTATGTGGTAGGGCTTTCCTTGTAGATGAACCACCGTTGGTAGATGTGCTTAGCCATGCTATGTTGATCGAGGGCTGGGTTACATCATTGATACTTGTTTCTAAAAGTATTGGTTTGTGAAAACTAAAACAACTTAATCAATGAATCATCTGGGTGTGATAGTATTGATAATTTTTGGTGGTTTCATTGCGGAAAGGCACCCAGGTATCAAGAGAGAATGATTGGCTTCTTTATTGTGTAGCTTACGTGTATAACCATGTGCCAATAATGGAATGGGCGGTTGGTTGGACTTAGTAGGTTGTGGTAACTCGAACCCGCGTATCCAGAGATGTAGAATTTTGGTAGGTTGGACCGGTGCGCGTCGGGATTGAGGAGCTACTTCCCGAACAGTCTCTTCTTGGACTTCTCCCTATCATCACCCAAAATGAGAGTGATGGTACGAGCTGGGCTGGCCAAGTCACATGGGTAAAGTGTACTAACCCCTGCAGGGTGTATAATCTAATCGATTAGCCGTGTCCCCGGTTATGGACAACTGAGTTGCTAGATATTGATTCCATGACATGTTTCTCGCTCATTCTAATTTCATAATTGTTTTAATATTGTTGGGTTAACTTAATTGGGATCTTTTCAAAGAAAATTGAAAACTGTTTATGAAAGTAGGACAAATGTATTTGCAAATGCAAGCCGGAACATGACTCCACTTGCCAAATATGCATGTAGATGTTAGTGCTATTGTCTCCATTACTAGCTCTACTTGCCATACATTCCATGTATTGACCCTTGAGGCTGCTACGTTTCATGTTGCAGTTATTCCGATTCTGAGTCGATATATAGGCCACAAGATCCACTCGGCACTTGTTCACTTGTGGGCAATTTGAAGAATGGAGGATTTACTTTATTTATGTTGCTACCTGAATAATTTGATCTAGCTTTGTGCTAAGCTTTTATTGTAATAATGGTACTCTGGATCTTCGTTATTCATGATACACGAATATTTTTCTATGTTATCTATTTTACTCTATTGTGGGCCAATGAACCGATCCAGGGATTGGCATGTCACATAGAGGCCACGGTCTTTTCAGAACCGGGGTGTTACACTATGGATTTGATCCATATAAAAATTCAGCAACAAACATTTATAAATGATCAAAATGATAAATAAAAATATTATAAAACCATAGAAATTGGTTTCACTTAATTTGGACCCATGGATAAAAACTTATGAATTTATGAAGATAAAAGGAATTAATTTCCAAAGCTAATAAAGCTCCTAACTAAAAATCCATGCCAAATCTTGAGCAAGTAATCCCAAAAGGATTTAAAAAGGTAAAAAAAATATTAAATAAAATTATACAAATTGGAATCACCAATTTTGGATCTATAAATAAAAAGATATGGATTTTATAAGATAAAAAAAAGAAATAAATAAGGAATATTTGAAGGCCAAATTAAATATTGGATAAATCCATAAACAAATGAAAGTTATTGAATAATAAAAAGGAGTAAAAGATTATTTAAATAAAATCATAAGGATTGAACAATATCCAATTTTATTTAAATAAAGACAAATTGCCTAAACTAAATAATAAATCCCAATAAAATTATTTAGAAGACAATTTAAAACTTGAATTAACTCCATAAGAAAATGGAATAAAAATAATCCAAATAAAATAAATGAATAAAGATTATTCAATTAAAATTTTATGGACTTTAACTAAATTGAATTCTATTTGAATAAAGACAAAATTCCTAATATAAATGATTAATCAAATCATGAGAAAATAATAATTGATATTGCCGAAGAAAATTAAAAGTTATCTATTTAACTTAAAAAGATAAAAGGATTTATTAAATGGAATTATATGGTTTGGAACCATATTCAAACTCATTTAAATAAAGACAAAGATATTAAACCATATTAAAATATTTGAAATAATTCAAAGTGGATTATTTAAACACACTAATGAATAAATAAACCAACCAAAAAGTGTTTAATGAAAATTTGAATTTAAATGAAGGCTTGAATAAATGGTTTGAACAAAACAATTGTCTAAGTTAAATAAATAACAAACCATATGAGAATATAAGAAATATTCTAAAATGGAATATTTAAATACATTATTAATTAAGATTAAACCTACTAAAAATGTTTGAGAGAAATATGAATTAAAAAGTAAGCTTTTGAATCATATTAAATATTACATGAAAATAAAGATGAATGTCTATTTAAATAAATAATAAAAAGAGAATACAAGGAAATATTCTAAAAATGGGCCTAAAAGTACTTTGTTAAACAATATTAAAATATACTGAAAGTTTGGAAAAGGTTTGATTAAACAATCTGAATTCAATTGGGTGTTTGTATTTGAAAACAGAAAATGAAATCAGAAAAAGTAAAAGAAAACAGAGAAGAAAAAAAGGGAAAGAAGAAACCCAACCCAGTCCAGCCCAACTTGGCCCAGCAAAGCCCACTCTCTCCCCTCCCCACGCGAAGCGTTTTCTTACCCACTCGCCTACCCCCTCACCCGCTAATGATCTGACCCCACCGAACCCCCTTCTCCTTCGCTGACTTGGCGACCCCACTGCCAGATCACCTCGTCTTCAACCCCGCGACCGTTCTTCCCCAAAATTCCGCCGTCGTTTCCTTCCTTGATTCGCGTCGTTAATTCGCAATAACGCTGCGGCAATTCTTCCCTGCGACCACGCCCTCATAAGCTCCCTCCTCTCCTCTTCCTTTCCCCTCACTCTCCCCAACTCCTCCGCCACCAGGTTCTGTGAATTGTCCTTTGCACCCCCACTGCTCCAACGACTATTCCCGGCCGATTTCGGCAAGCACGACCACTCCCACTGCCCCTAGCCTCCACGAGCGTGTTCCCCAGTGTTTCCTGCATCTGCCCATACCATATACTTGCATGCGCATGCCCAGAGGCTCGGCAACGTCGATGACTGAGCACCACCGATGACCGCGTCCACTCTGGCGACCTCTCCCCATAAGCCCGGCCCTCCCCTCTCTCTCTGGAAGATGCCACTTAACCCTATGTTCCTTCGCGCGTCTAAAACCACATCTCTTTTGCCTTCTCATGTGATGTAGCCTCGCCTCCGTCAAGACCAGCACGCGCCCGACGAGAAGCGCAGCTCCGGCAAGCAATTGACAGCAGCTCCGTTCGCCCCTTCGTCAACTACGAGTACCTTGAGCTTCGCCACACCCCTATGAACACTCTGATCTCCTCCCTCTCCTGCGCTTCCTAGTTTCACCGGAACGCGTTTTCCCGAGCGCGCTACCGCCGTCCACAGTCGTAGCGCCGCCAGTTTCTGACCAAATCATTTACACCCATTAGATCTGGATCGTGAGGATAGGATAGCTTAACGTAAACGAAGGGGTACGCTCTGAGCCATGTGTTGTTATTTAAATCTGACGGTCAGTATTGCTCGATCCGCACGAACCGTTACCAACCAATAGGAAGTAGCCACGTAGCCCAGACTCTGTTTTTAAAACAGAAACATTTCTATTAGATGATTGAATTTGAAAAATTCATAACTTTAGATGTACACGTCCAAATTTTACAAATTTTATATCACTAGATTAAGAAAAATAAAACCTTTGCAACCATGCCATTTGTTTAGTGTTTTCCTTCTGTAAAATTGATTGTTTTTGCAGAAACATTTCTAGGTTTATTTTGGTTATAAAATTTATTCTAAAAATGTTTTTAGGGTAAAATCTTTTGCAAATGTTTTGTTTTGAACCTACTGACCATAAAAACCAACTTTTGGCTTTAGAATTATATTTTGCTAAACACAAGGAATTATTCTTTGAAAAAAGACATTTCTAGTAAAACAAAAATATTTGCTATGGTTTAAAAATGCTTTTTGAGTAAAACCTTTTTCAAATGGTTTTATTTAAACTATCTGATCCTAAACACTAAGTTTTGGATTTAAAAATGTATTTGATTAACCCTAGAAAAATTATTACTTTGTTTAAAGGCATTTCTAGCAAAATAAAATATTGCTTTGATTTAAAAATGTATTTTGGATGAAACCTTTTGAAAATGGATTAGTCTTAAACACTTTGACCATAAACACTAACATTTGTGTTTAAAAAATATATTTGTCAAACACTAGAAATTGTTGCTTTGATCATTTCTAGCGAAACAAAAACAATTTAAATGGCCCATTTTCACTAACTTGGTTTCAAATGGCTTTGCCACTTTTATAAATGACCAATAGGTGTTTTGAAATGTTTATAGCCTATTAGGAACCACTTTTCCAAATAAAACATTCTCTTGCATGCATTGTTTTGTTTCTTTATTTTATTTTATGAATTATTTGAATGCTAGTTTGAATTTGTGCCTTGATTGAAATTGTAGTGAACCTTGAAGAATGTGACATTTGCAAGATCAATGAGTGAACTTATATTCTCTACCAAAAAGGCAAGTGGTGCTTCATACTTTTTCCCCATTATTTTCACTATGCATTAGTGATATTTTGAGTAGGACTTGGATGGAATTTTATAAGTATAAACTATGCCTTGGGAAATCCTAGTAGATGATTCCTTAGTAGAATTTTCCCTAAGTTATGATTCTTGCTACTATTATGCTTAGACTAGCTAGTAGAAAACAAGGGTGGATTATATTCATGCTATGAAATATTTCTAAGTCTATGACTTGTGTTTTGTTAATAAAACAACTATGTGAATGAATCACCTGGGTGGAATGGAATGAAAGGTTTGTGTTCAGTGGTTACACAAGTCCAGTATACTAGGGAAAACATGGGCATCACCAAGTCCAGTATACTAGGGAAAACTTGGTATCACACTTGTGGAAAGCCACCCAGGAACAAAGAGATTTGAGATGTCAAATGTTGAGAAGCTTCAAGTGCAGCCACATGGCAATAACTTAGCCAGATGGACAGTTGGTGGTAGGGGGTGATAGGTTTGGAGCGCGTCCATTTTGGTCTAAGGGAAGGCTTCTGAAAGATCTTGTCTCGATGCAGGTCGAGTCTTTTGGGGAAAGTGCACCACCTCTTGAGAGAGTAAAATCTAAGTACTTAGACGTGTCCCCGACAATGGACAAATTGAGAATCAAGACATGGAAGCTATCAATGTCGTGACCTTGGATCAATAAAGATCCTAAGTCCCTGTGATTTACATGCTAGTCCCTGGATCAATAGCTAGCACTCACAGTCGATGAATATTACGTAAAACACAAAGTCATTATTACACGGAGAATCCAGAGTATGAATTTATTACAAATTTGCTTAGCATTAAGCTAGCTCAAATAACAGCGGAAACATAAAGCAGCTTGAGTCCATCAATGCCCCAGGCTTTTCGAGTGTAGACTCGCGGTCCCTACGCACCTTTCAATCTTCGGATTCTGTACATAAGACGTGCAGCCAACAAGTTGGGTCAATACTTTGAATGTATTGGCAAATTACACCAAGGGGAGAAAAGACTAACTCTACATGCAAGGCTAGTTCAGGCTGTGGAGTTTATTTGCTCAAACCTAGTTTTCTTAAGTATGGAGGAGAAGAGAAGATTTCACTACTTTGTAAACATTTGTTTAAGTAATTTATGATCGAATGGAACACGAGGATATTACTCACCAAGTGTCCAAACAACCTAACACTTGGATATTACTCACCAAGTTCCCAAAACCCTCCCAATGACGATATGATTCACGCCTTGGGTTTTTAGAAAAACTTTTAAGTTGAAGATCCTTCAGAGGCTCCATCCTTCATATGCTCAATGCTGTTCTGTTTCTGTGAACACGGCTAATCGATCAGTTTGCAATACTCTCTAGAGTTTGTGCACTTTACCCACAATCCACGATCAAGTCCTTTTACAGACAAGACCATAGCGAGGCTTTCGCTTAGTAGCCCCTCTACCTTCTGGATCCAACCGTGCCAAGAATCTCCAAATGTTGTTACCCAGGTGAGGTTTCCCACTAAGTACTAGGACAAGACAGAGCCCATATGTATTGTGGTTGCACTGGAAGCTTCTGAATTCTGAAACATGGCAGACTTCTTTGATTCCTGGGCGGCCGTCCTCCACAAAAAACTCACTCGTTGTCCCGACAACCGTTCCTCCTAGAAGAAAATTTAGTTTTATTTTGAAGTGGATTTGAGAAGAAAAGTTTGCTCAATAGAGCCTTTATACTTAGAAAAATTCATTGTCTTTCGAAACCCCAACGGTACTTTATATATATAGCATAGCAAGCAATACTTGGCAAAAACAGGGGTAACCTATTAGGAGGGGCAATCCTAAGTATAGAGCTACTCATGGCATACTACAAAATCATCGCACTTGCAAAATAATGCTAAGGAAAAATTCTACTAGAACATCCTACACATGCATACTATAGAATTTTGAAGATCACATGCATAGAATCAAAACTGGGAAATAAATATGAACAAGTGGTGTAACTTGCCTTGGTCCGAGCAGCACTCTACACAATGATACTCCTCAGCGCACTCCGAACAATCTAACAAAACACAAACATAGATCCGATCACAACTTGCACAAATTAATGACACAGAGATAACATGCATGCATGCAACATGGTGATTATGCAAGTTTGTTTCTTTTGGGTTTGCTAATGTGTTGTGGATATTGCTAGTATTAGTCTCCCACAGATCTTAATTAATTTGGATTATAATTTTAATTCTTAGGCTCATAGGGAGATCCAATCATCTAATTAGCCCCGAATCAGATCTAATGATCTTAAGCAAGGTTTTATAATTTTGTTCAGTATGTATTGTAAAAACAAAGTCAACGGAATAAGAATCAACTAAAATGGTGTTTTAATTATTTTTATATGAATTAAACACTCCACTATAGGGATTAAATTCTACACAGAAAAACCTACTGCAAACTCGTAATATTATTACGGATCTCTCACAATTTATATCACATACACAATTTGTGAATCCAAGCATATATTCATAATTTAATAAATACATGCAATTTAATTTCTATAATTTAATGAACTTAATACAATATGATAATTTAAACGCCCTAATACTAATCGTCGCGATATTCTTGGCGGCGATTCAGCAGGCGTGTGGCAGCGTGTGAACGTGGCAGCGCCGCAGGCTTGGCCTTACCGCTTTCTCAGTTACTTCTAATCTACGGGTACGATCGACTTCTGGTAGGGTTCACGTTGGCGGCGCGGTGGCGTTGGCGATGGCGGGCGGCGATATGGCGGGCTCCGGCTGGCGCGGCGCTCTGCGAGGAAAATCGATGCCGGCGTTGTGCGAGAATCAAGCCCAGGTGATAAAGGGGAGAAGGGGAAGGCAGGGACGTCGACCCCAAGATCGACCTCAGCTTCGGTAATGGCGATGGCGGCGAGATCTGAAGAATCGAAGCGACGACTAGGGTTTGGAAGGGGGAGCGACGAGGTCAAGGGTTGGGGGATGGGCTGGATAAGGGGCGGAATCCTAGGGCTAAGCGTTGAATCGAATCCTACCAGGATTCCGTTTGGAATCGTCTTGAGGGTTGCGGGAGTGGGGACGTGTCGGTGTGAGAGGGCGGTAAGCGAGTGGAGCTTGCTTGCTGGGCCTCTGGCGGCCACAGCCGTTGTGCGTGCCGCGCGGTGTGACAGGGAAGGGGTATTGGGCTGGGCCAGGTAGCGCGTGGGTCGGTTGGGTAGTTATTAGTATTATTATTATTATTTATTGTTTTCCATTTTCTGTAATTACTAAAACATCAATAACTATTGTATAACAAACTCAAATTTAGCGAAACAAGTTCCTAATTTTTTGTAAAAATGAGGTGGTCATCTTAGGGCCATAGAATATTATTTTTACATAGTTTTTAGAAGGGTCAAAAAAGATTACTTCATTCTTGCTCACATAGATGGATTTTTCTTCATTAGGGTTTTGTTAGGGTTTTGATTGCAACTTTAATTTGCAGGATGAAATGATGCAAGGATGATGCATGCTTCTAGTAACATCTTAGTATAGAATCTGGGATGTTACAAACCTACCCCCCTTAAGAAGAATCTCGTCCCCGAGATTCGGGTCGTCTAGCAAATAGGTGTGGGTGTTCCGCCTTCAAATCTTTTTCACGTTCCCACGTGGCTTCCTCCTCAGAATGGTGGTTCCATTGGACTTTGCAGAATCTGATAGTCTTGGTGCGAGTAATCCTTTCGGATGTTTCCAAAATTTTGACGGGCTTCTCCTCATAAGTAAGGTCATTTTCCAATTGAACCTCATCTAGGGGAACTGTATCTCTTAGCGGTGTTTCGGCCATTTCCGGGTGGCACTCCTTTAGTTGCGACACATGAAACACATCATGAACAGTCAGTCCTTCTGGTAACTCCAACTGATAAGCAACTTCCCCTCTACGAGCCAGAACCTTATATGGTCATATGAATCGTGGGGCTAACTTCCCTTGAATCCGAACCTCTTAACTCCTCGCAGTGGTGAAACTCGGAGTTACGCATGGTCCCCTATTTTTTAAGTCACATGCCTGCGCTTGGAATCAGCATAGCTCTTTTTCCGGGATTGGGCTACCTTTAGCCTATCTTGAATCTGCCGTACCTTTTCCTCGGCATCCTTGATCAACTCAGGTCCAAACAGACTACGTTCACCAACTCCACTCCATAATAGCGGAGTCCTACACTTCCTGCCATATAGAACTTCAAACAGAGCCATATTGATACTTGTCTGGTAGCTGTTGTTGTACGAGAACTCAACATACGGCAAGTTATCATCCCAACTAGACCCATAGTCTAGTGCGCAAGCTCTCAACATATCTTCCAGAATCTGGTTCACCCTTTCCGTTTGGCCATCATGCGAGGTGGAAGCGATCGAATTGTAGTCGGGTTCCGAGAGACTCATGTAACTGTTGCCAAAACTTTGATGTGAACTGGGTGCCTCTATCTGATACAATTCCCTTAGGAACACCATGAAGACTTACAATCCTTGACATATATATCTTGGCAAGCTTAGAACTTGTGTACGTGGTCTTTACGAGGATGAAGTGATCCACCTTGGTAAAGTGGTCCACCACTACCCAGATAGAATCAAATCCTGAACGAGTCCGGGGCAATCCCGTGATAAAATCCATGCCTACCTTGTCCCACTTCCATTCGGGTAAAGGTAGTGGTTGCAGTAATACGGCTGGTTTCTGATGTTCGGCCTTAACTCTATTGCATACATAACATAGGGAAATATACTCAACAATTTCTCTTTTCAAATTATTCCACCAGAATCTATCCTTCACATCCATATACATCTTCGTGTTACCCGGATGAATTGAGTATGGTTAGTCGTGAGCCTCTTGTAAAATCAATTTCCTGATATCGGGGTCATTGGGAACGCACAAACGCTTTCCATACCAAAGGGTTCCTTGTTCGTCCAGACGAAAATCTGTTGTCTTCCCTTCACTTATTTTGACTCTTACTTATTCCAACTCTTAATCTCCCTTTTGTGCTTCCTTGATTCTCTCTTGAAGAGTAGGCACTATTTCCATAGTCGCTACGTGTCCTTTCGGAACTATTTCTAGCCTGAGATCTTTGAATTGCTTGCATAAATCCTCTGGAAGTTACCCTGCGGTAAGTCCATTCACATAAAATTTACGACTTAAGGCGTTGGCTACCACATTTGCTTTTTCGGGGTGGTATTGCAAATCCAAGTCATAATCCTTAATCAGTTCAAGCCATCTTCTTTGCCTCATATTCAACTACTTTTGGGTGAAGATGTACTTCAAGCTCTTATGATCCGTGAACACATCACAATGTTTACCCATGAGGTAGTGTGTCCATACCTTGAGTGCATGTACCACAGACGCAAGTTCCAAATCATGTGTGGGTTAGTTGTGTTCGTGGTTCTTAAGTTGTCAAGAGGCATAGGATACCACATTCCCATCTTGCATCAATACACTTCCTAGTCCTTGTCGAGAAGCGTCACAATAGACTTGAAAATCCTTTTGGATATCAGGCAGACACATAACTGGTGTCGTTACAAGGCGTTTCTTCAACTCTTGAAAGCTTGCTTCACATGCCTCGGTCCATAGGAATTTATTTTCTTTATTCAACAGTTCTATCATGGGTTTTGCTATTTTGGAGAAGTTTTCAATGAACCTCCGGTAATATCCTGCGAGGCCCAAGAAACTCCTAATATCTCCCACATTCTTGGGTAACTCCCATTCCGTTATGGAAGCTACCTTACTAGGATCTATGGCAACTCCTTTTGCCGACACAACATGACCAAGGAATCCCACTTCCTTTAACCAGAATTCGCATTTGCTGAATTTGGCATACAACTTGTGTTCTCCTAGTTTCTCCATAATTAAGCGCAGATGCTTCTCATGTTCCTTCTCATCCTTGGAGTATATGAGTATATCATCTATTAATACCACGATAAATTTATCCAAATATTCCATGAACACCTTGTTCATCATGGTCATGAAGTATGCCGGGGCATTGTTTAGACCAAATGACATCATCGTGTACTCATACAATCCGTATCTTGTGGTGAAGGCTGTTTTGGGCACATCCTGTTCTCGAATCTTTAGCTAAAAATAGCCTGATCGCAGATCGATCTTTGAGAACAAACTGGCTCCCTTTAATTGATCAAACAGGTCATTGATGTTAGGCAGAGGGTACTTGTTCTTGATCGTCACTTCATTCAACGAGCGGTAGTCCACAACCAGCCTCTTGGTTTTATCCTTCTTTCCACGAATAGGACAGGTGCTCCCCAAGATGACGCGCTGGGTTGAATGAATCCCTTGTCCAATTGTTCCCTAAGATGTTTCTTGAGTTCCTTCAACTCGTCCACATCCATCTTGTATGGTCTCTTAGCTATCGTCCATGTGCCTGGCATTAAGTCAATGAGGAACTCGATATCACGGTCGGGAGGCATCCCGGGTAACTCTTCCGGAAAGACATCCGGGTATTCCTTTACAATGGGTAGATCCTCCAAGCTGACCCCCTTAAGAGAGTTCACCATAACTTCCTTAAGTGTGAAATTTGACTTGATACGAATCCTCTTCCCTTCTGGTGTTGTGAGTGTGGCCGTCCTTTTGGCACAGTCTATGACTCCTTCATATTCGGTCATCCAATTCATGCCCAAGATGATGTCTAATCCTTGTGACTCCAAAACTACTAGACTTGTGGGGAAGATGTGTGTCCCAATCCTTAGTTCTAGTCCCTGGTAACCAGAGTTTGCCACTATTTCTCCTCCAGGAGAACTTACCCTTAGGGGAGAATTTATAGTCTCCGTAGGTATCTTGCCTCTATCCACAAATACCCTTGATATGAATGAATGCGATGCACCAGTATCAAAAAGAACAACTGCAGGAGTGGAATTGAGCTTGAACTTACCAATTACGGAGTCCGGTGCGTCACAAGCATCCTCCATAGAGACATGATTTACCGTGGCTTTGACAAATGGATTTGGCTTCTTCCCGTTTCCGTTGCCATGGTTGTGTCCATTGCCATTCCCATTGCCATTGCCATTCTTCTTCTCGGGGCAAGTGGTTGCATAGTGCCCTGTCTTGTTGCACTTAAAGCATGTTACCTCACCGAGATCCTTTATGTTTGTGCTATTTCCATTGCGGTGCTTATGCCCATTGTGTTTGTGACCACCATGGTGATGACCGTTATGGTTATGGCCATTTCCGTTATAAGGTGGTGGTGAGTAAGTACGCTGCTTCTGGTATCGGACAGAGTGCTTGTGACGGTTAGACTTCCTTTTGCGGTTCTCTATGCTCTTCCTCTTGGATTCAACCACAATGGCTCTTTCCAAGAGCTCCTGAAAATTGTCAAACTTCTGAGCCACAAGCTGAATATATATCTCATCATTGGGTCCTCCTAAGAATTCCTCCTGCCTCTTGGCATCAGTGGAAACATCATCGGGTGCATAATAGGCTAGCTTGTTGAAAAGCTCACCATACTCGGTGACAGAACGGTGCAGCTGGTGTAAGTCGCGAAACTCGCGCCTTTTCAGGGTCATGACACCAGCAGCCACATGATGAGTGCGGAAAGCTAACTCGAACTGATCCCAAGTGATAGCATCAATATCCAGGTGGGTGACTTGGTAGTTATTCCACCATTCTGCAGCAGGTCCTTTGAGCTAATGCACGGCATAATGCACCCTGTCGGCTCTGACAGCTTCCACAGTGTCTAATTTCTTGTTAATTGTGCGGAGCCAGTCATCTGCAATGATTGGTACAGCGCGGCTGGTGAAAGTAGGTGGGTTCAACCTCAAAAACCAAGTCAAGCGATCCTATTGAGGTGGCGGTGGCGGAGGTGGCGCGTTGTTGTTGTTTTGCATGTTCTGAGTGAGCAGTTGGATCAGCTAGTTCTTACTGGCCAAAATTTGTGCAATTTCTGGAGGAATTTCGGTGTTCGCACGTCTTGGCGGCATCTGTGGGGTTTGAGCAACAAGTTAAGAAATATACAGAAAGACTAAGTAGTAAACTCCTACCCTTATGAAACACACAACGCACACAAGACCCAAATAGCACAAGTTTAACACAGAAATCATCCATGTTTAACCAAACCAAACATGTCTTGGTATTTATTACAATCGCGAATATCGTTCTACTATGGAATTTAAAGGTGGTCCAACTACTACACATCTACCACGCCTTCCTCTTCCTCGTCCTCGAACGAGTAGCCTTCCTGTTCTAGGGTTGTTTTGTACAGCTCCATCTCCTTTGTGGTGGCTTCAAGCTTCTCTTGGAGGTCCTTTATCTCATCCTGCAGCTTCTTGGTAGTGGTTTCTAGCTGCTCCTGTAGTCCCTCTGATGTGGACATCCC
Source organism: Avena longiglumis (assembly GCA_030063025.1). Lineage (NCBI taxonomy): Eukaryota > Viridiplantae > Streptophyta > Magnoliopsida > Poales > Poaceae > Avena > Avena longiglumis. Next base: position 305,991,717 of record CP125977.1, read on the forward strand.
ATCTATTGATACAACCGTTGTACCTACAGCTACACACATACAAGGACCTATCACGCGATAACTCTACTCGGACTCGTGTCGCGTTAGGAAAGGTGATCGGATCCGTGTCGCGGTAGGAAGGCGGTGGCGAAGTCTTAGGGTTTATGGTGGCTGGGTGTATGGCGGCGGAATATGGTGGAGGAATATGGTGGCAGTGATCTGCGAGTGTGGAGGTGACTACTGTGATCAGAACTCGAAACTCTAAGGGACGAGACACTAAGACCAACAAATCGACGCGACGATGTAGACACAAATTCAACAAAGCAAAAACTGAAAACATAATGCGAGGCATAGATTGGTGATGGGATGGATCTAAACTCTAACTATGTTTTTGGCTTTTTAGTGGGTTATAGGTAAAACAGATCTAATCTACGAAAGCAGTAAAATCTCACCGAGCAACCTGAAATCTGATACCACTTGATAGGGCAAAGGTGTCCGATCTTTCGATGAGATGGTGATAGTCGATTTGGTGGAGTTCGGGCTTGACGATCCGACTACACGTGCGAGCACGAGCGCCAATGCAATCGCTAGGCCAATCTCCTGGAGGATACCGATCCTACGGGAACACGATCAGCCTGACCAGCGAGGGTATTAATTCCTACCTGAAATCGAGAACAAGTAACAACTAATATTGCAATCAAGATATTGCGGATTAAGATGAAAGCTTTATTGAAAAGGTGGGATCCTGTATAGGTGAGAAGTACAAGAGGCCTCTGCGACGCTCGAGCCTTGGCGAAGTTGCTATGATGGCTAACTTAATGTCTAAACAAAATCCAAGTCTACGGTGACAGCTATGGGAAGTATTTAAGGAGGAAAAGGTGGGGTTTCGGCTAGCCATAGAAGTGGTGGCCGGATCCAACACTAGAAGTCCTTTTCTCCTCAAATACGGACTCTAAAAAGTGGCTAATTAAAATCCTGCGAAAATTACATGGGCCTGGCCCAAAATAAAGGTGTCGCAACACCATATTAAGCTATGGACGAATTTGTGAAGTATTGATCTTGAATATTTTGTCCAAGCCTTCTTTCTTCATTATGGTGGCCTGAAAGTTCTGAAATCTTCATCTGTGGCCTTGTCTTGAATCATCTCATGCTTGCTGCCATCTCCATGCATGGCCATGCTCCAATGCTTGTCCCTCTCATCCATGCTTGGTCCATCATTTCTAAGAGTAATAAATACATCTGATTTAGGCAGCATCATATTCTCATGTATGTGAGGAATAGTTCCAAAAAACGAAAGTACCTGATAGTTAAGTTGTTTGGCACGAGATCTTTTGATAGGTCCTTGTATGTGTGTAGGCGTAGGTACAACGGTTGTATCCATAGATGGGATGTCCACATGTAAAACACGAGTCCATGTGATTTACATGCTAGTACCTGGATCAATAGCTAGCACTCACAGTCGATGAATATCATGTAAAACACAAAGTCATTATTACACGGAGAATCCAGAGTATGAATTTATCACAAATTTTCTCTCATTAAGCTAGCTCAAATAACAGCGGAAACATAAAGCAGCTTGAGTCCATCAACACCCCAGGCTTGTCGAGTGTAGACTCACGATCCCTACGCACCTTTCAATCTTCGGATTCTGCACATAAGACATGCAGCCAACAAGTTGGGTCAATACTTTGAATGTATTGGCATATTACACCAAGGGAAGAAAAGACTAACTCTACATGCAAGGCTAGTTCAGACTGTGGAGTTTATTTTCTCAAAGCTAGTTTTCTGAAGTATGGAGGAGAAGAGAATATTTCCCTACTTTGTAAACATTTGTTTAAGTAATTTATGGTCGAATGGCACACGAGGATATTACTCACCAAGTGTCCAAACAACCTAACACTTGGATATTACTCACCAAGTTCCCAAAACCCTCCCAATGACGATATGACTCACGCCTTGGGTTTTTAGAAAAACTTTAAGTTTTTGAAAGGGAGAGTGATGGAGGGGTTAACCTCTTGGGTGGCCCGATCTTCACGGATCTCATGGTAAAATCGATGGGAAAGCGAGGGGAAAGGGAGAAGGTAGTGGAAGCGAACACACACCTCGCGAAGAACACGATGAACACATGCAAAACTCACACGATACAAGGCCGATTGCTCCCGAATGGCGGCCACCGGTCCGATAGAATCCTCGCAAGGAAAGATCGGTCAACATGCTCCGTCAAATCCACATCGGAGAGGGAAGAATACCTTGGGGAGGGTCTTGACAACTTGGAGACGAGACATCGAACTCCAAGGCCTTGTTCAACGATGGATGCGTGATGCAAAGTCCAATCGAGGTTGGTGACGATAGTCGGTCCCCTTGTAAGGGGATGAGGCAAAACTAGAGATTCCACACAAGGGGGTTGTCTTTAGTCTATCATCTATGCCTAAGGGATACATGAAGGGGTGGGCACTCTATTTATAGGCCAGCCACATAAACAGAGGTAGTTTAGGGATAAAGCAAGGGTTTGGACGAGCTAGAGGGGTACATGGGCCGAAGGCCCAACTAGCGGCGCGCAGGCCCATCATGTGGGCCGGAGACTCCGGTGTGGTGGGCCGGAGACTCCGGTCTGGGCCGAAGACTCCGGTCTATCTCCGGTGTCGTCTCCGGAGGTGCATACAGACTATCCTCGGTTCGGTTGCTGGGGTCGGTCCAGAGGTCGGTCCGAAGACTCCGGTGTAGCAGGACCGAAGACTCCGGTGTAGGCTGGAGACTCCGGTGGTTCAGCTGTGGCTTCTTCCGCCTCCTCTTCCAAGCCTCTGTCCTGTCGGGCTTGATGTTCCGGGCTTCCTCCCTTGCCTTCGTACTTGTCGGTGTGAACCTATCATGCATATGTTACGGATTATGAAGTAGTATACCATTCAATAGGGTAGGAAGTGGGCTCGCATAGAGGAACGGATTCACCTTTGGAGTCCATGAAGACTTGGCGTAAGTTGGATACCATGATGTGGTAACTATCGTAGGTCGGGCTGCATCATCTCCCCCCCCCCTTCAAAAAGAGTCGTCCTCGACTCTCCATGTTCATCACGAAGTAGAAGAGATCGAAGGACATCCTTGATCCTAGGGTTCACCATACAGTCGTCCTCGGGAAGATTGACTTGACAACACTTCAATGTTCCTTCACCTTCCTTGAAGCCTACAAAGCTCACAATAAAAGCGAAGCAACACTCAAAGCGTAGCCAATTCATGAAGATTATTGCATGAGTGCTCAAGTAGAAGGAAGTCACCTTATCTTGTAGAGATAACTCGATGAAGGGTAGACATAGGTAACTCTCTTCGGTTCTTCTTGTCAACACGTGGTTGGTAGAGGTTGACATGTATGCATTTGTACCTACACACAACAAAGACCAAGCAACATATGTTTATGTGTGATAGAGGAGCATGTCATTTGTGGCATGTCCATTCTTGTTCACAACACGATTAACACAACTCAAGTATAGCAAACGGGATGCATATGCAAGGTCAAAGTGCATGGAAGTCGTTGCAAAATCATCCAAATGTGGGAACTCAAAAACTCCATATAACATCTTATTGTGGAATTCAAAGCAATCGAATAGAAATTCGATCAACATCTTTGATGCAAAACTAGGAGAATTTGGCAAAAACACAAAAGGAGGAATATCCAAAACAACATCATTATGTGTGCCAACCAACCATTGGAAAGATAAATTGTTCGACATGTTGGATGTCACACACAAATCATTGATAGCAAATATCATGGGAATATGAGTATCCCAAGCGGAAGCCAAAGTAACGTGTTTGCAAACAAACCAAATGAAAGAGCAAGTGGTCCTTATGTTTGTTGCAACAACAAGACGAGATTCTTTGGAAGCTCTCATGACAATACATGCTCTTAATGGAATTGTGGTTGCACACAGAACATCGGAAAGAGAAAATGTTCAACATTTTTGTTGCAACACACAAAGCATCATTATCCAAAAGCAAAGAAACATGAATGTCACAAGGTGAGATAATACCATCAACATGCTTGCAATCAAACCATAGGAAAGAGAAATTTGCCAACATGAAAGATGCAAAGCATGCAAAAGGTATCAGAGCTGGGTTAGATCTTGAACTCACTTGTGGGATGCTCTCTAGAGCTCTTTTTGTCAACTCGTGCTCAACCGAGGTTGACATTCTTGTGCGGTGTGGCATCCCGCAAAACCACTACTAGAAAATCGCGTTGAATTTGTGCATTGCATCGTCATCATCATGCATTGTTTGCATAAAACTATTTCGCAAAGCCCGTTTTGTTTTCTAAAACGTCCCGTCTTTTATTCAAACGCCAAAACCGGGTCCCCGGAATATTTTGTTTTGGCCGCTATCGGTTTGCAGACGGCCCGTTTAAAACAAACAAACGTTTTAATTATTTTAGCGGGGCAGTCGAACGGGCCGATTGACCCGAACGACCGCCCCAGAAAACTAAATCGGTCCATCTAGTCTGCCCCTATTAATCCTAAAGCTACCCAGTTCTCTACCCTCTCTCCCCAGCCACCTCACCCTGGCCAATAGTCCCTCGCCACCTCACCCTCTTCCCTCACCCCCTCCTCTCACGTGCTGCCACGTGGCTCCCTCACCCATCTCTCTTCTCTCTCTCTTCCCTCCCTCACAGCGCGCCACAACCACACAGTCTCCCTCCCACCAGATCCCACCTCCCCCCAGTCAGCCTCCACCCAGTCCACCCCTCACCTACCCCTACCTGGCCCGCTGCCCCTGGGACCCACGTTCTCCCTGGACCCGCGCGTCCCCACTCACCCTGGACCCCTGGCCCACCACTACCGCACGCACGCGAGCCCCCCCACCCGCGTCGTCTTCTCCCTGCCGCGGCCGCTCCTTCTCTCACCTCTCCCCTCCCCGGCCACCCCGCCCCAGTCCACCGCCCTCCGCCTCCCTGCTCGCCCCGCACCCCCCCTCCCGGCGTCCCGCCACCTCCGCGCCCGCCACGTCTACCTCGCCTCGCCCTGAGCCCGCCTCGCCGTTCCGGAGCCGCCCAGCGTCTGGCCCGGCCCCGTCCGCTCCCGCAGCCGCTGGCCCGGCCACCTCCGACCCGCAGGCCCCTGCCTCGCTGAGCCCAGCCTTGAGCCGCCCAGCGTTCCGTCTGGCCCGTCCGCTCCCGCACCTCGCTTGGGCTCGCCGCCGCCATGCCGTCGCCGTGCTCTTCCCGCCTCGGAGTCGCCCGCTGCCGTCGCCAAGCCTCCCGAGCCCTCCCGCTGGCTGTGCCTGCCTCGCCTGTCGCCGTCATCGCCGGCGGGTCCCGCTTCGTCGGTCCGCGTCGCCGAGCCAATCCTGCCCCAAGCTGCACCGCCTCTGGCCTCACTGCCTCCTCCGCGGAAGAACCCTCCGAGCGAGCCCGCTGCCCCGGATCTGCCCCGAGCAGCCGCCGTCGCCGGCGTCGCCAAGGTCGCCCCGTCCAGCCCCTGCATGGTGCTCGTGCGTGTTTGCATTGGTGCTTGTGTGTGTTGTACCAGGGGCCGAACCCGAAGGCCTCCGACAGGGACCCACAAGATCTGCTTCCTGGACGCGCCATGGTTTCGGTGGAACCCTCAAGCGCCAAGTCCGCCTCACGAACCCCGGAGACCAAGCCTCGACACCCCGAACCCGGTACCGCGTCAAGATCGCCTTCTCGGACCCCGTTGACGCCAAGATCTTCGCCGTAGAGCGACAAGGCCTTCGACAAGACAAGGAACGCCAAGTGCTTCACCCCGGACACCGAGTCCACCGAGACCCCGATGCGACAAGTGCTTCGTCCCGAAGACCGACAACGTGACCCGAAGACCCCCGGACGCGACAAGAACGACCCCGGAGTCCGAGAACGCTTCCGCCGAACCCCCGAACCCCAGATCCGTCGAACCCTGAGACCGACCCCGAGCCCCGGAACCCAAGATCGTCGAGCCCCCCCTCTGATGTGTGACCCCTTATCCGAGAACCCTATTTTAAAACATAATAACAACTTATTGCATATTAACGGCCATACTTGCATGCATAATTATGTGGTTCGGGGGCCTTATGCCGATTCACCTAATAATTAAATATGGGGCCCATATGCGGGCAATCTAGTCTCATATCGGCCTCATTTAAATTTGTGTAGCGAACCGGTAACTTACCTTGACTTGTTAAACACCATTTAAATTGCGGGGGTTCTAAATAACTTAAACCACCTAAATAATTGTCGGGACCCCGGTTCCACTTAATATGACCTAATTGCATCGCACCTTGCCATGCCATACATCATACATGCATCATGCCGATCTTCTGCCGTGTATTAAATATTGCACCCGGTGTTTATTCTAGTGTTTTGCTGCTTCGCGGATAAGGCCGTTGAGTTGATGTGAGCTTCGCCCCGATCTTCGGTTGAACCTTCGACAATGTTTTCAGGCGAGCATCTCCCCCTTTCTACCTATCTTACTTTTATAGTCTTTATTCCCTCCTGTTGATCTAGTGCTATCTGTGTTGCGATGCTCTAGTTTTCGTACCCTTTGATATCCCCTGCAGCCGTATATTGCCTTGGACACATCCTATTACCTGTTGTTTGGTAGATAGTTGGACTTGCGTGTCGTAGTCGCTTGCTCAAGTGTTGTCGTGTGTTGTCAAATGCCACAGTTGTTGATGTATTGCCGCATGTTGATGTTGGAGATGATTCTAGTTTTACTTATCGTCACTTTAATTTCTGTTTAACAACTAAAATTGAAATAAGCAGAGGCATCGGTGGGTGATAGAAAATATTTGGTTTCCGAACGCCCACTTGTGTCCCGTAAGACCCCGAGTGCTTGATACCTGTTCCTTGATTTTTTGCGCGCTATCCACATCCGGGAGGTATATGGGACCCCCCTGAGCCAGAGCTTGATTCCGTCTTATTTCTTGGGGCCACAAACTAGTTTGAGGTTTTATTTACGATCCTGTACTTATGCCATGCTACTTTCTGTATTTAAAATTGTGCGAGGAGCACACTGTACTGTTTTGGATGCGGAGTGATTACGCGGTATCGACAAGCCCAGCCACACTTTCGGGTTCCCAGTCGCTTACAGCCATTGTCGCAACCTTGAGGCCGTCTCGGAGCTTGCTTACTCCGTTGCGGGATCTACTCAAAGGGGTGGCCCCCTGAAATAATTCTGAATCCTGTGATTGTTCAGTCGTGAAAGCCTCGTTGGGTTTTGATTTGGTTTTTCCGAGGTTGATCGAGCGTGTGTTGCTATTGGTGCACCCCGGCCGGGTAAAACTTTCTGAAAGCCGTGTCCGCGGATATGGACGACTTGGAGCACAGTATCTCGATCATAGACAAGCATAACTAAAGTTTACTGCTATAAATTTGACTTATAATGACTAGTAATCAGCTTCACTATAACGGAATGGCTAATTAATACTGCCCACAATTGCTTGTTTGGTTGTCGCTTGCGACAATTGTACCTGATTAGTAAATCTTGCAACTACAACGGAATGGCTAAGTAAAAGTACCAACAACTGCTGGGTTTTGGGGTTATCTCATGATAATTGCATCTGACTAGTAAGTGTTGCCACTATAACGGAATGACTAACTAAAAGTGCCCACTGCTTACTTTATCAGGATGATTATCTAAACCTGACTAGTAAAGTGCCACAACTATAACTGAATAATTAAAACTGCCAACTTTGTGAGTTCCTCGGTTGACTTCCTCGTTTGGTCTCGAGGGGGAAACACCAGGATGGGTTTGTTTGGTGTTAGCTTCAGGTTGGATCCGGATAGGTCATTCTTACCCCTCTCTGATAACCGCCAGTTGTATCGAGTCTCTATAGGTTGTTTAGTGCATGCTGCCGCTCAGTCCACCATACCTATGTAGGCGAGGACCGCCGAATTCTAGCCTCGCCGTGTACTGGCCTCAGTACTGACGCTCCTTTTTCCTTTGCCCTTTGTCGGCACCCCTTTTGTTTAAGCAGGTTTTGAGATCGAAGCCGTTGGCAGGGTTACCCTTCCGGCTTGGCCTGGGCAGGGTTATGGACGCCATTGGTTATTCTTCAGGGCTCTTAGCCCCATTTGCATCTTGTCCGTAGTCGGACGCTCTATCATTTTCAAGGTGATTTGGATCTTTGTATAATATATCTGCATTCTTGACTCTTCGAGTCGCTGTTATATATACCTGTTCTGTGGGTCCCATCGAGGACTGTTGTGTAATGTTATTACTTCGTTTTCCACCCGCACGAAAGTGCCTGGTGGGCACCTTTGAATCGTTTCTATGCGGGTTTGGCGAATTTTGCTCAAACTTGCATAGGTCCGATTCGAGGGTTGTCAGAGTGGTATCGAGCTCGCGGTTGCGATACCCACAAGTCCACTCAGAGGATAACCTAGCTAACGGCCGAAGTAGAGTGTCAAAACTATTTTTGCAAAATCGGTTGGATAGTTCTGATTAGGTCTGATTTTACTCCTTACCCCTCTGCTGTTCCCCTCTTACCCCTACGCGTTTTGAATCCGCTCTCGTCTCTTTCTTCGAGTCCAGGAATTCTCGTGGTTGGGTTTCCGTCGTACCTTCAGGGTTTCGCTTCCTTCTTTGATAACGGTGCTCTGCCATCCGGTGTTCAAGATGCCTGATGAATCCGTCTACGGTGTTACCATCCTTTGTTCCTTGCTTGTGCCTTCCGGTGTTTTCCGACGCGACGACATCCCCTACGCTAGACCCGATGTGGAGTCCGCATCACTCCTTTGTTTCCGAACTCGCTTGTCGAGATCTTCAGTCTGATTCCGAGAATGGTTGCACGCTTTTCCACTGATTGTGCGGAGTAATAGTTTGGGTGCGTGATGGATTGGCCCCCATGCCGACTACCCTCTCTATTCGCTTTTGTACATTGAAGTGGACGAGAATGCATCAGTTCCCTCTTCCTATCGAAGCTAGAGGTGGCTTTAATTGTGGATACCTCTACCTTCGACCTTTTTTTCCCCGGAGTGTTCCCTCGACGATCACGGACAACGGCCTCTTGTTAGTGGTGTCGCGAGGATCTACACGAAGCGAGAAGACGCAGACCGCCGACCTTCTTTCCGGTACCATGAGGCGGATCTCGAGGGCGAGATCCATTGTTAGTGGTGTCGAATTGTGGCATCCCGCAAAACCACTACTAGAAAATCGCGTTGAATTTGTGCATTGCATCGTCATCATCATGCATTGTTTGCATAAAACTATTTCGCAAAGCCCGTTTTGTTTTCTAAAACGTCCCGTCTTTTATTCAAACGCGAAAACCGGGTCCCCGGAATATTTTGTTTTGGCCGCTATCGGTTTGCAGACGGCCCGTTTAAAACAAACAAACGTTTTAATTATTTTAGCGGGGCAGTCGAACGGGCCGATTGACCCGAACGACCGCCCCAGAAAACTAAATCGGTCCATCTAGTCTGCCCCTATTAATCCTAAAGCTACCCAATTCTCTACCCTCTCTCCCCAGCCACCTCACCCTGGCCAATAGTCCCTCTCCACCTCACCCTCTTCCCTCACCCCCTCCTCTCACGTGCTGCCACGTGGCTCCCTCACCCATCTCTCTTCTCTCTCTCTTCCCTCCCTCACAGCGCGCCACAACCACACAGTCTCCCTCCCACCAGATCCCACCTCCCCCCAGTCAGCCTCCACCCAGTCCACCCCTCACCTACCCCTACCTGGCTGCCCACAGGACCCACGTTCTCCACGGACCTGGCGTCCCACTCACCTGGACCCCACCACTACCAGACGCCTTGAGCCCCCAGCGTCGTCTTCTCCCGCCATGGCCGCTCCTTCTCACCTCTCCCTCCGGCGCCTGCGCCCCGGTCCACCGCCCTCCGCCTCCTGCTCGCCCTTTGCACCCCTCCGGCCCCGCCACCTCCGCGCCCGCCACCGTCTGCTCCCTCGCCCTGAGCCCGCCTCGCGCCCGTTCCCGAGCCGCCAGCGTCGCGCCCGGCCCGTCCGCGCTCCAGCCTGGCCCGGCCACCTCCGAGCCCAGCCTCGCCCGCAGGCCCCTTGTGAGCCGCCCGCGTTCCGTCGCCGTCGCTCCCGCACCTCACCCGCGGGCTCGTCGCCCGCTGCCGTCGTGTGCTCTTCCCGCCTACGGAGTCGCCCAGCCGTCACCAAGCCTCCCGAGCCCTCCATGGGCGAGCCTCGCTTGTCGCGTCATCGCCCGGCGGGTCCCGCTCGTCGGTCGCGTCGCCGAGCCAATCCTTTAAGCTGCCGCACCGGCCTCGCTGCCTCCTCGCGGAAGAACCCTCCGGCGAGCCCTCGCCCGGATCTGCCTCGAGCGTGCGTCGCCGGCGTCGCCAAGGTCGCCCCGTCCAGCCCCTGCATGGTGCTCGTGCGTGTTTGCATTGGTGCTTGTGTGTGCTGTACCAGGGGCCGAACCCGAAGGCCTCCGACAGGGACCCACAAGATCTGCTTCCTGGACGCGCCATGGTTTCGGTGGAACCCTCAAACGCCAAGTCCGCCTCACGAACCCCGGAGACCAAGCCTCGACACCCCGAACCCGGTACCGCGTCAAGATCGCCTTCTCGGACCCCGTTGACGCCAAGATCTTCGCCGTAGAGCGACAAGGCCTTCGACAAGACAAGGAACGCCAAGTGCTTCACCCCGGACACCGAGTCCACCGAGACCCCGATGCGACAAGTGCTTCGTCCCGAAGACCGACAACGTGACCCGAAGACCCCCGGACGCGACAAGAACGACCCCGGAGTCCGAGAACGCTTCCGCCGAACCCCCGAACCCCAGATCCGTCGAACCCTGAGACCGACCCGAGCCGGAACCCAAGATCGCCGAGCCCCCTCGATGTGTGACCCTATCCGAGAACCCTATTTTAAAACATAATAACAACTTATTGCATATTAACGGCCATACTTGCATGCATAATTATGTGGTTGGGGCCTTATGCCGATTCACCTAATAATTAAATATGGGGCCCATATCACGGGCAATCTAGTCTCATATCGGCCTCATTTAAATTTGTGTAGCGAACGGTAACTTACCTTGACTTGTTAAACACCATTTAAATTGCGGGGTTCTAAATAACTTAAACCACCTAAATAATTGTCGGGACCCGGTTCCACTTAATATGACCTAATTGCATCGCACCTTGCCATGCCATACATCATACATGCATCATGCCGATCTTACCGTGTATTAAATATTGCACCGGTGTTTATTCTAGTGTTTTGTTGCTTCGGATAAGGCCGTTGAGTTGATGTGAGCTTACCGATCTTGGTTGAACCTTCGACAATGTTTTCGGTGAGCATCTCCCCTTTCTACCTATCTTACTTTTATAGTCTTTATTCCCTCCTGTTGATCTAGTGCTATCTCGTGTTGCGATGCTCTAGTTTTCGTACCCTTGATATCCCTGCGGTAGTATATTGCCTTGGACACATCCTATTACCTGTTGTTTGGTAGATAGTTGGACTTGCGTGTCGTAGTCGCTTGCTCAAGTGTTGTCGCGTGTTGTCAAATGCCACAGTTGTTGATGTATTGCCGCATGTTGATGTTGAAGATGATTCTAGTTTTACTTATCGTCACTTTAATTTCTGTTTAACAACTAAAATTGAAATAAGCGAGGCATCGGTGGGTGATAGAAAATATTTGGTTTCAACGCCCACTTGTGTCCGTAAGACCCGAGTGCTTGATACATTCCTTGATTTTTTGCGCGCTATCCACATCCGGGAGGTATATGGGACCCCCCTGAGCCAGAGCTTGATTCCGTCTTATTTCTTGGGGCCACAAACTAGTTTGAGGTTTTATTTACGATCCTGTACTTATGCCATGCTACTTTCTGTATTTAAAATTGTGCGAGGAGCACACTGTACTGTTTTGGATGCGGAGTGATTACGCGGTATCGACAAACCCAGCCACACTTTCGGGTTCCCAGTCGCTTACAGCCATTGTCGCAACCTTGAGGCCGTCTCGGAGCTTGCTTACTCCGTTGCGGGATCTACTCAAAGGGGTGGCCCCCTGAAATAATTCTGAATCCTGTGATTGTTCAGTCGTGAAAGCCTCGTTGGGTTTTAATTTGGTTTTTCCGAGGTTGATCGAGCGTGTGTTGCTATTGGTGCACCCGGGTAAAACTTTTCAAAGCCGTGTCGCATGGATATGGACGACTTGGAGCACAGTATCTCGATCATAGTCAAGCATAACTAAAGTTTACTGCTATAAATTTGACTTATAATGACTAGTAATCAGCTTCACTATAACGGAATGGCTAATTAATACTGCCCACAATTGCTTGTTTGGTTGTCGCTTGCGACAATTGTACCTGATTAGTAAATCTTGCAACTACAACGGAATGGCTAAGTAAAAGTACCAACAACTGCTGGGTTTTGGGGTTATCTCATGATAATTGCATCTGACTAGTAAGTGTTGCCACTATAACGGAATGACTAACTAAAAGTGCCCACTGCTTACTTTATCAGGATGATTATCTAAACCTGACTAGTAAAGTGCCACAACTATAACTGAATAATTAAAACTGCCAACTTTGTGAGTTCCTCGGTTGACTTCCTCGTTTGGTCTCGAGGGGGAAACACCAGGATGGGTTTGTTTGGTGTTAGCTTCAGGTTGGATCCGGATAGGTCATTCTTACCCCTCTCTGATAACCGCCAGTTGTATCGAGTCTCTATAGGTTGTTTAGTGCATCCTTGCCGCTCGATCCACCATACCTATGTAGGCGAGGACCGCGAATCTAGCCTCGCGTGTCTTGGCCTCAAGATCGACGCTCCTTCTTTTTCCTTTGCCCTTTGTCGGCACCTTTTGTTTAAGCAGGTTTTGAGATCGACGCCGTTGGCGGGTTACCCTTCCGGCGCTTTGGCAGGGTTATGGACGCCATTGGTTATTCTTCAGGGCTCTTAGCCCCATTTGCATCTTGTCCGTAGTCGGACGCTCTATCATTTTCAAGGTGATTTGGATCTTTGTATAATATATCTGCATTCTTGACTCTTCGAGTCGCTGTTATATATACCTGTTCTGTGGGTCCCATCGAGGACTGTTGTGTAATGATATTACTTCGTTTTCCACCCGCACGAAAGTGCCTGGTGGGCACCTTTGAATCGTTTCTATGCGGGTTTGGCGAATTTTGCTCAAACTTGCATAGGTCCGATTCTGAGGGTGTTACATGCGGGTACCTACACACATCATACACAAAAGGAAGAACGTGTGTGCATGTTAGAGATACACATCATCCATCATGACGTATCTCTTCTTGTGCACATCACCGTTAATGTCAATCAAGTATGACATAGATGCATGGTAAGTATGCAAGTGGGGAACATGCTTATCATGGTAATCATCAAAATCTCCAAAAATTGAGAAAGCTATGGGGGCCATCTCATTATAACGCATATGATAAATATTGTTGCAAGCAAAACAAGTGAAATAGCAAGCATTCATCTTATCGCAAGCAATGGGAGAAATTGAATGACTAGCATGACAAGACAAGTCCGAAGCAATTGGAGGATACACACAAGATGCATAGCATGGCATGTTTATGGCAATGATATGGCAATCAAACAATTCCATATGATCAATATTATGCAAAGGAAAAGCATCACATGGGAATATTGATGAAGCATAAGTAATTTCACAAGTATCATCCATAGAATGCATATCCTCACAATTAATCATGCACACTAGTGGGATCATGGCATCATCAACACCCTTATTGTTACCTTGTTCATACCTCTCATATGAAGTGGGTGTTGTGGAAGTAGTGGCCTCCTTGTGGACGACTTTGTCTTCTTGATGTAGCCATGGCATAGCATCATCTTCGTGCACCATGTACATCTTCTCTAATTGAGGCATCATTGCTTCATGGATTGGCGCGTCATCAACCATGGAACCTAGCACAACACAAGAGAACACACTAGAGGTAGAGGGTAAGTTGTTAGAAATCGAAATGGTCTCACTTGACCTATCAACTACCACTCTCAACTCACTAGGTGTATCACTCATGCCCTCCAAGTGGAAGAACTCAATCTCACATAAGGTGGAGTCACTCATCTCACTCTTGTTCTCACTCAAGTGGGCTAAGTGGATCTCATACTCACATGGGATTGGTACCACATCATAACTCAAGCATATAGGGGTAGGCTCGGGTTCCTCAACTCCATGCGCCTCCTTTGGTGAAGGGAAAATCCCATGCTCACCATTCTTGACCTTATCGCCTTCAAGGTTGGATGCCATAAGATGGGCATCATCACTCGCCTCCTTAGTCGAAGGGAAAATCCCATGCTCGACCGTCTTGTGGCCATCTCATAGTAGTGGTGGAGGTAGGCTCATGCTATCCAACTTGGCGAAGTAGAGGTCTTCATTTTCCACATTCGCGAGGTCACGGAAGTCAAGCATAGGCGTTGCAGCTTGATGGCGTGGAGGAAGGCTTGCTCTTGGTGCCATTGTGGTGGTGGCACGAGTAGTTGAAGGTGCCCTATGATGGTGTCGTCGGAGGTCATTGGCGTGCCTTGCCGATGGTTGATGTTGGTGAAGCACTTGTTCATCCACATGCCGCTCACGACGGTGATCATTTGCCTTGGCACTCTTCTTGTGCTTGTGGTGCCTTCTTGAGCTTGCTTGAGCATTATGGTTGGTGCTCATCAAGAATTCTTCGTCGTGGTGGCGAAGATGCCTTTGATGATGTCTTGTATCCTCTTTATGGTGGCGATGCTCATGAGAGGATGTTTGTCGATGAAGATTCTTGTTTCCTGGCGCCTCTTGATGTATATGATGTTTGGACGCCACTCTTCTTTGGATAGGAGGTGGAGATTGGTGCCTTGGAGGTGATGGAGCTTGGCGCCTTGGAGATGGTGGAGCTTGACGCCATCTAGGTGGTGGCACTTGATGCCTTGTCGATGGTGGCGCTTGACGCCTTGGAGGTGGTGGCGCTTGTCGTCTTGGAGGTGGATCATCGAAGTAGGTGGTGCCCTTTGGTGTGGCACGCTTGGCCTTGAAGGTCATGGGATCTTGATGATGCGCCTCCGCTTGCTTGGCATAGTAGGCTTCCATCTCCACACGGTGGAGGAATTCTTCATGGCTCATGGAGGAGCCATCAAAGTCGATGAAGTTCTCCGTGTCCTCCATGCTTGGCGACGCGTCGTCGATGTCGCACTCGAAGTCGTCCATTCTTGGGGATTAATTGTTGGTGTAGTTCTCCATATCACCCAAGCATGTGGAGTGATTGTCGGTGTAGTGCTCCATATTCTCCATGAATGAGGAGCCATTGTCGATGTAGAGCTCCAAGTCTTCCATGCATGTGGAGCCGTTGTCGGTGTAGTGCTCTGTCATGTCCTCTATAATTGTGGAGTCGTAGTCATGGTGGCTCATCATGGATTCTTCATAGATATCATTCTCGGTCCCGGAGTCCCTAGACATGCTTCACAAGACCAAGTGTTGTATATGGAAGTGGTAGAGGGTGTTAGGGATACAACATCGAACCTTACATTACCTTGGACGATAGTATCGTGCAAGTGGCCACACTTGAGAGCAATAAACCAAGCAAAGTGAAGTTCACGCGGAACACCAAAACCAACTACTAACCAAAAAAACACACACACAAGGCCTATGGTGGATAGGTATGGAAAGTGGCATGTCAAGAACCAATCCGTAATCAAGATGTTGTAATGGCAAGTAAAGAACCACAATGATCACAAAGAAAAACAAGTCAATCCACAAGATAGGAAATATGTACAAGGAAACACACACGGTGGGATAAATGGGACTTGTGCGATGGAGAAAGTGAGCTAAGAACCAAATGATTACCTAGCAAAGACTATAAGCTCGTGTCACACAAGTATAAGGAGAGATGATAGTTCGATTGCAATTGATTGGTGGGCTACAAGATATGCACAATAAGTACCACCTATATGATGTTCATCGATCTTGCGCTTCCTATTCTATGAGGCACATGTATTTTTCTTTTTTTTTTCTTTTTATTTTTCACTTGCCTCTTCCTTGTGCCAACAACTATACAAGATAACTATATGAGATAGTGCTCACACGTTTGCTCGGAATTCTACAAGGTATCAAATGTCCATATCCCAAGCAATCATAAGAGGAACTAGTCTCAATAGGTGTTTGTTGCTCGCAAAGATAGTGGGGTTCACAAAGGAATGCAAGTGGGGAAAGTCGCGGAATGTTTATACCTTTCATCGACGATCTTCACCCTTTATTATTGGATTCCGCCTTGCTCACAGAATTTGGATGGAGTATATAGCATTAGCAAATCGGATGATGATATAGAGCTCCTTCTCCTCTTCGAAATGAGCTAAAGAACACCAAAATCCGAGTTGAAATGCAAAAGTTATGCTCAAAACCGTGCTGCAGTTTTTCTGTCTCCAGGGAGGGGCGGAGACTCCGGTCTGGAGGTCCGGAGACTCCGGTCTGGAGCTCAAAAAGTCCGGAGACTCCGGTCTAGGCCGAAGACTCCGGTCCGGGAGATTCCAGAGCGTCCAGAACTCGAATGGGACGCGTTTTGGGCGGAAAAACTCGAACCAAAACCTCAAATTGATGGGGGAAATCAAGGGATTAGGCCATGTGAACGCAGGGGAAGGTAGATCAACTAGTTTAGCAAGTAATCCATGGATCAAAACCTACCAAAACTCACTGAAATCATAGATCGATCCAAAACACGAATTGGGGCTGTTTTTGGTGGAATTTTCGAATTTATAGGGAAAAGACCAAATCTATGAGAAATCTGTGGCAACCAAAAGCTGCTAATACCAGATGATGGAGGGGTTAACCTCTTGGGTGTCCTGATCTTCACGGATGACGTGGTCAAATCGATGGGAAAGCGAGGGGAAAGGGAGAAGGTACCGGAAGCGAACACACACCTCGCGAAGAACACGATGAACACATGCAAAACTCACACGATACAAGGCCGATTGCTCCCGAACGGCGGCCACCGGTCCGATAGAATCCTCGCAACGAAAGATCGGTCAATGTGCTCCCGCAAATCCACATCGGAGAGGGAAGAACACCTTGGGGAGGGTCTTGACAACTTGGAGACGAGACATCGAACTCCAAGGCCTTGTTCAACGATGGATGCGTGATGCAAAGTCCAATCAAGGTTGGTGACGATAGTCGGTCCCCTTGTAAGGGGATGAGGCAAAACTAGAGATTCCACACAAGGGGGTTGTCTTTAGTCTATCATCTATGCCTAAAGGGATACATGAAGGGGTGGGGGCTCTATTTATAGGCCAGCCACATAAACAGGGGTAGTTTAGGGATAAAGCTAGGGTTTGGACGAGCTAGAGGGGTACATGGGCCAAAGGCCCATCTGGCGGCGCGCAGGCCCATCTTGTGGGCTGGAGACTCCGGTGTGGTGGGCCGGAGACTCCGGTATATCTCCGGTGTCGTCTCCGGAGGGGCATACAGACTGTCCCCGGGTCGGTTCCTGGGGTCGGTCCAGAGGTCGGTCCGGAGACTTCGGTGTAGCAGGACCGGAGACTCCCGTGTAGGCCGGAGACTCCGGTGGTTTAGTCGTGGCTTAGCCTCCGTCTTGTCGGGCTTTATGTTCCGGGCTTCCTCCCTTGCCTCCGTACTTTTCGGTGTGAACCTATCATGCATATGTGACGGAGTATGAAGTAGCGTACCATTCAATAGGGTAGGAAGTGGGCTCACATAGAGGAACGGATTCACCTTTGGAGTCCATGACGACTTGGCGTAAGTTGGAGACCATGATGTGGTAATGACCATAGGTCGGGCTGCATCAGAGAGAGAGGAAGTGTAAGGTTCCCAACCTTTAATAAGGTAGAGATCCCTGTGTTTACAATGCTAGTCCCTGGATCAATAGCTAGCATCCACAGTTAAGATGTAATATCAAGAAACAAAGGTCATAATACAACTTTATAACTAGGAATAAAATAATTTATTACATCTTACATAGCTCATTTGGCTATTTCATTACAATGCAGCAGAATATAACAATAGCATGGGGTCCTTCATCTTCAAAGTGCCACAGACAGACATGTTGGTTGTAGACTTGTAATACTAATCAATAAACTTCACTATCATCAAACAAACCTGCAACATAACAAGTTACAGCCACAAGGGTCAATACATTTGAATTGTATTGGCAAGTGATACTATGGTAATATTGTGAAGTCTATCATCTATATGCATTTGGCTAAGTCGAGCTTAGGCTTGCTTTGCTCAAAATAGATTTTCCTTATCTTTTGAAAACACTAAGTTTTGTTTGTCAAAATCACCCAAGGCATCTCCCAATAGAAATTGGTGATCCTTCAACCCTTGTTCAACCACAAGTTTTTAACTTAGAAATTGGGATGAGGAGATTCTTGATAGCTTTCATGTCTTGATGCTCAAATTGTCCTTTGCCAGGGACATGGCTAAGTACTTAGATTTTACACTCTGTAGAGGTGGTGCACTTTCCCCACAAGACTTGGTTTCACCAAGACAAGATCTTTCAGAAGCCTTCCCTTAGACCAGAATGGACGTGTTCCAACCTATCATCCCCTACCACCAACTGTCCATTTGTATAAGTTATTGCAACCTATATGATCCAGGTAGAGCCCATAATGCCAAGTGGCTGCACTTGAAGCTTCTCAACATTTGACATCTCAAATCTCTTTGTTCCTGGGTGGCCATCCACAAGTGAGATACCAAGTTTTCCCCAGTATACTGGACTTGGTGATGCCCAAGTTTTCCCCAGCATACTGGACTTGCATAACCACTCAACACAAACCATTCATTCCATTCCACCGAGGTGATTCATTCACTTAGTTGTTTTATTAAACAAAAACACAAGTCCTTGACTTAGAAATATTCCATAGCATGAAATATAATCCACCCTTGGTTGCTACTAGCTAAGCTAAGCATGATAGTAGTAGGAAATCTTAACTTAGGAAATTCTACTAAGGTTTCATCTACTAGGATTTCCCATGGCATAGTATATACTTAGCAAAATTCCATGCAAGTCCTACTTAGAAATATCACTAATGCATAGTGAAAATAATGGGACAAAAGTATGAAGCATCACTTGCCTTTTTGGTAGAGAATATAAGTTCACTCCTTGTCTTTGCAATGATCACACTCTTCAAATCACTACAATTCAATCAAGCAAGGCAATATTTCAATCTACCATTCAAACAACACATCACATAAAATGATAGAAAGAAAACAATGCATGCAAGCATGCCAAAGATGGTTTATTTGGAAAAGTGATTTCTAATGGGTTATCAACATTGGAAAACACCTATTGGTCATTTTATATAAGTGGCAAAATCATTTGCAAAAGATTTTACTTATAAATCATTTTTGAACCAAATCAATATTTTATGTGGTTGAAAATGACTTTAGCAAAGCAACAATTTTTATATGGTTCACCAAATATATTTTTAATTCTAAACTTGGTGTTTGGGATCATAGAGTTTAAATCAAAACATTTCCCAAAGGTTTTCCTCCAAAATCATTTTTAACAATTAAACCATATTTTTATTTGACTAGAAATGTTTTAATTCAAGGTTTTATTCTTTTCTTCACCAAATATGTTTTTGAAACCACAAATTGATTTCTATGGTCAGTAGGTTCAAAACAAACCATTTGCCAAAGGTTTTATCTCAAAAATCATTTTAGAACAATTTTTATATTCTAAATATGCCTACACAAGTTTCTACAATAACAAATAATTTAACCGAAGCAATTTTATAAACAAAGGGCATGGTCAGAAAGTACCTGTCTTGCTGATTCCATTGATATAAAATTTGCAAAATTTGGACGTGTAGTTTGAAAGTTATGAATTTTACAAAATTGAACATCAAATAGATGATTTCTGATTTTATTCAAACAGACGGGGCCACGTGGAGCATTTTTCATTGGGCGGTACCGCTTCGGTTGGATCGAGCCTTCTGGGCCGTCAGATCAAAACGACTACGCACAGTACAGATCAAAAGATACCCCTTTGATTAAGTTTCTATCGTGTGCGTTGGATCTAAATCCTACGGCGCTCAACCACTGACCATTCACTAGCGGTGCTGGCGGCGGCGACTGGCGGCGGAGCGGCCTAGCGGTGGCTTTTCTGGCAATGCAGGAAGCGACAGAGGGTTGGGAGAACCTCACCAGGTTCGCAGGGAGTTGCTGATGCTCAACTTGCTTGCGGGAAGGCAGGGGGCATACAGGGTTGATGACAATTGCTCGTCGGAGTTGTCCACTGGCTCGGGCTCGCATGGTCGTCGACAGGGGCGAGGCTACAAGGCACGGAAGAGCAAAGCAGTGGGTCTGTTAGACGCGCGATAGAGAGGAGAGCGTAGGAGTATCATCGCGAGAGGAAGGGGAGGTCGATGTTACCGGGGAGAGGTCAACGGAGTTGGAGACAGACGGCGGCGTGTTCAGTCGAGGTTTCTGCCGACGATGGGGGGCACGCGCGAGAGAGCTGAGGCCACTGGGAGGTTCAGGGAGTGATGGGGATCATGCCTGTGTGGCCGTGAGAGCGAGGCGCGACGGCGACTGACCTGAATTGGAGGTGGATCTCGCCGGAGGCAGTGGCGGTCTAAGAGGAAATCAGGGCAGCCTTGGGGCTCCGGTGGGGCGACGACTAGGGGAAAGAGAGAGGAGGGAGAGGAGGTTAAGAGGGAGCGGTCACCGACGGGGGTTACTCGGCCAGTAACGCGAATTCATGCCGGCATTCAAACGACAGTAATGGTCAGAGAGGGGGCGCGATCAGCGGCGGGTGAGGACGACGGTGAGGTGGAAGTTGGGTCGCTTGACAGCGAGAGAGAAGGAGGAGGTGGGGTCCAACCGTCATTCGTTGTGCGGGTGAGTTTCTGAGTAAGAAGAAAACGGTTCGGGGGTGAGAGGGAGTGGGCTGCTGGGCCTTAGTGGGCTAGCTGGCCTGGGCTGCTCTGTTTCATTTTTTTTGTTCTAAATGTTTTTCCTTTTCCATTTATAATATTCTGTTTTGATTTTTTTAATCAATTCAAGCACCATTTGAATTCAAACCTTTCTCAAACTTTGTGTGGATTCAAACACTGATTAATAAAACATTCTGAATTCAATTTTTGAATAAATCTTTTATTCTTTTTAGGGTCTTTTAATCATTTAAAATTGTCCCTTGCATTTATTAAATGAGATCAAATATATTTTTAAACATTATTTAAATTTCATTTTTCCACAAAACCTTTTCAGTAGGTTTTAATTGAAATTATAAAACACTTTGGAATTTTATTTAAAACACTTTAATAAGTTTTTAATGTTTATTTGAAAATGGAGAAAAAACCTTTACTCAAATATAATTGGGTATAATAATCCCTATTATTTTATTTAAATAAACCTTTACTCTATTTTATCAAATAGAAATATTTTATTTCAAAAGCTTGGCCAAGATTAAATTTGACTCTTTTAAAATAGTCCTTATTTATATTTCTACCTTTTCTTATGAAAACCATATCTTTTTATTTAAAGACCCAAAAATAGTGATTCCAACTATTATAACTTTATTTATTATTTGTTTATCTTTTTAAATCCTTTTAGGATTATTTGCTCACCATTTGGTATGGATTTTAGATAAGTGCTTTATTAGCTTTGGAAATTACTTTTCCTTATCTTATTAAATTCATAAGATTTTATTCCTAGCTCCAAATTAAGTGAAACCAATTTCTATGGTTTTATAATATTTCCATTTGTCATTCTTGATCATTTTGAAATGTTTGTATGACCAATTTTTATATGGATCCAATCCATAGTCCTAGATATAACTTGAAAATGATTTTCTCCCATTAGGGTTTTTAGGGTTTTGGTTTATTTCTCAAGTGTTTAAATTTCCAGATGCATTTATGAAGAAGGCATTCCACTTGATTTGAATTTAGTTGGATTCAAATGTTAACGAAAGTTTGTTCAAGATGGGATTTTAAGTTTCCATTTAGAAACAAAAGTTTCTTTTCACCCTAAATTTCAACAATTATTTATTTTGTTTATTTATTTTTCACATTACAAGATTTGGAAAATCTTGGTATGTGACAGGCTACCACCCTTAAAATAAATCTCGTCCCGAGATTTGGGGAGGCTAGGGGTTACAAGTTGGCTCAAAGCAACTAGGGTACTACCACCCTTAAAAATTTTCCAACTAGATTACTTCTTGGCTTGCTTGGGATCTTGTTGAAACCTCTCTGGACAAACATCTGCATAATGCCCTTTGTTTCCACACTTGAAACATGTGACAAGGCTGAGATCCTTCATAGGCTTTATCTTGTGCTTCATCTTTTCTGGACAATTGCTTGCATAATGTCCTTGGTCACCACAATTGTAACATGTGATAAGATTGAGTTTTTCACGTATCTTCTATGGACAAGTTGACACATAATGGCCTAACTCTTTGCAGTTGTTGCACCACACTTGGTTAATCTCCTTGTACCTTTTCTTCTTCTCTGGACATTCATTGGCATAGTGGCCCATCTCTTTGCAATGGCAACATTGCACTTGGCTTTTGTCTTTCTTCTTCTTGGGTTTCTCCAAAGCTAGGAGTGCTTCTAGTTCATGTTCTTCATATCTTATCTCAAAGGTAGGAAAGTTTCCTGGTCTCCTTGACCTTTTCCTTGGATAATACATATGTCTCCTCTTTGGGCCTTTAAACTGAGTCATATTGCATGGAGGTGCAAGCTGAGATTTTCCTTTATCTTCATCCTTATTGGTAGAAGTTGTTCCCTTATGGTAGTCTGCAATCAGTTGTTTCACTCCACCTTGTTTCCTTTGTTGAACTATGGAGTAGATGGGGCATTGGATAGGGACATGATTATTTCCTTCACATAAGAAACAAGCAGCTTGAGATGTGGGGCATTGATTAGTTGGATGTTTCTCTTCACAATTGGGGAATTGATCTTCATGCTCCTTGGAAGTGTGATCCTTGTCTCCACAAATATTGCAAGCTTTGGTTCCTTCTAGAATATCATCCTTGACATCCTTGTTGTCACAAACTCCTTGGGAAGAGTTGTCTCCCATGTTGATCATTTGATCTGTCACCTTATGCAACAATTGGGTTTGGGTTTCCAAAAACCTTTGCATGGTTGGATCTAACTCACTGGTGTTGGCTAAAACTGAGTTGTTACTTGGTTCAACTGGGTTTGGGTTACTATGAGTTCTCTCATGTTGTCCTCTTGGTTGTTGTTGTTGCCATCCTTGATGTTGGAGTTTCTTGGAGTAGTCATCTGTTTGGGTTGGATTTGGGATTAGAATAGGCAAAATATTTCTAAGGGAATAATTATAATCACACACATCACAATTCACACAAGCAAAGTGCAAGCAATCACAAACAAACATTCCACTCAAACAACAAGTTTCAAGCATATTTTTAGGCAACCAAAAATATTTTTTTGTTACACCACATAAGTTGGTGGGTTTGACTTAAACTAAACATGGCGGTCCATCTATATGGTTCACTTGAGATCATTCCATCCTTCTTAGTTGGTTCTTCTTGAATGAGATCATGGTTTTCTTGGGAAAAATCTTGGTCATAAAACTTTAAAGTGATGATGGTTCCTTCTAAGTTGTATTCCCTTAGTCTTCAAGTCTTGAGTAATATTCCTTGTCTCACTTGTAGTCCTTGATTATATCCAAGTTGAAGTCCTTGGTGAAAATAAAGTTGAAATCACCTGAAGATGTTGAAGTCATTTGAGTTGATGAAGTCCTTTGCACATGGTGAAGTCTTTGGCCATGGGGTAGGCTTTGTCCATCAAGTTTGAAATAGAAGAGACCAAAATATTGAGGAAAGAGTTTACAAGATTGGTTGCAAATATGTTTTGGAACAAATTCAACTCCTATTTTTATAAGGGGTTTTTGTCCAATCCTAGGGTTACAAATCCTACAAGCAACACAATGCTCTGATACCATCTATAAGGTTCCCAACCTTTAATAAGGTAGAGATCCCTGTGTTTAGAATGCTAGTCCCTAGATCAATAGCTAGCATCCACAATTAAGATGTAATATCAAGAAACAAAGGTCATAATACAACTTTATAACCAGGAATAAAATAATTTATTAAATCTTACATAGCTCATTTGGCTATTTCATTACAATGCAGCAGAATATAACAATAGCATGGGGTCCTTCATCTTCAAAGTGCCACAGGCAGACATGTTGGTTGTAGACTTGTAATCCTAATCAATAAACTTCACTAACATCAAACAAACCTGCAACATAACAAGTTACAGCCACAAGGGTCAATACATTTGAATTGTATTGGCAAGTGATACTATGGTAATATTGTGAACTCTATCATCTATATGCATTTGGCTAAGTGGAGCTTAGGCTTGCTTTGCTCAAAATAGATTTTCCTTATCTTTTGAAAACACTAAGTTTTGTTTGTCAAAATCACCCAAGGCATCTCCCAATAGAAATTGGTGATCCTTCAACCCTTGTTTAACCACAAGTTTTTAACTTAGAAATTGGGATGAGGAGATTCTTGATAGCTTCCATGACTTGATGCTCAAATTGTCCTTTGCCAGGGACATGGCTAAGTACTTAGATTTTACACTCTGCAGAGGTGGTGCACTTTCCCCACAAGACTTGGTTTCACCAAGACAAGATCTTTCAGAAGCCTTCCCTTAGACCAGAATGGACGCGTTCCAACCTATCATCCCCTACCACCAACTGTCCATTTGGCTAAGTTATTGCAACCTATATGATCCAGGCAGAGCCCATAATGCCAAGTGGCTGCACTTGAAGCTTCTCAACATTTGACATCTCAAATCTCTTTGTTCCTGGGTGGCCATCCACAAGTGAGATACCAAGTTTTCCCCAGTATACTGGACTTGGTGATGCCAAGTTTTCCCCAGCATACTGGACTTGCATAACCACTCAACACAAACCATTCTTTCCATTCCACCCAGGTGATTCATTCACTTAGTTGCTTTATTAAACAAAAACACAAGTCCTTGACTTAGAAATATTCCATAGCATGAAATATAATCCACCCTTGGTTGCTACTAGCTAAGCTAAGAATGATAGTAGTAGGAAATCTTAACTTAGGAAATTCTACTAAGGTTTCATCTACTAGGATTTCCCATGGCATAGTATATACTTAGCAAAATTCCATGCAAGTCCTACTTAGAAATATCACTAATGCATAGTGAAACTAATGGGACAAAAGTATGAAGCAACACTTGACTTTTTGGTAGAGAATATAAGTTCACTCCTTGTCTTTGCAATGATCACACTCTTCAAATCACTACAATTCAATCAAGCAAGGCAATATTTCAATCTACCATTCAAGCAACACATCACATAAAATGATAGAAACAAAACAATGCATGCAAGCATGCCATAGATGGTTTATTTGGAAAAGTGGTTTCTAATGGGTTATAAACATTGGAAAACACCTATTGGTCATTTTATATAAGTGGCAAAATCATTTGCAAAAGATTTTACTTATAAATCATTTTTTGAACCAAATCAATATTTTATGTGGTTGAAAATGACTTTAGCAAAGAACAAATTTTATATGGTTCACCAAATATATTTTTAATTCTAAACTTGGTGTTTGGGGTCATAGAGTTTAAATCAAAACATTTCCCAAAGGTTTTCCTCCAAAATCATTTTTAACAATTAAACCATATTTTTATTTGACTAGAAATGTTTTAATTCAAGGTTTTCTTCTTATGCTTCACCAAATATGTTTTTGAAACCACAAATTGATTTCTATGGTCAGTAGGTTCAAAACAAACCATTTGCCAAAGGTTTTATCCATAAAATCATTTTAGAACAATTTTATATTCTAAATATGCCTACACAAGTTTTTGCAAAAACAAACAATTTAACAGAAGCAATTTTATAAACAAAGGGCATGGTCAGAAAGTACCTGTCTTGCTGATTCCATTGATATAAAATTTGCAAAATTTGGACGTGTGGTTTGAAAGTTATGAATTTTACAAAATTGAACATCAAATAGACCATTTCTGATTTTATTCAAACAGACAGGGCCACGTAGAGCATTTTCATTGGGTGGTACCGCTTCGGTTGGATCGAGCCTTCTAGGCCGTCAGGTCTAAACGACTACGCACGGTACATATCAAAAGATACCCCTTCGATTAAGTTTCTATCTCGTGCGTTGGATCTAAATCCTACGACGCTCAACCACAGACCATTCACTAGCGGTGCTGGCGGCGGTGACTGGCGGCGGAGCGGCCTGGCGGTGGCGTTGCTGGCGATGCAGGAAGCGAGAGAGGGTGGGGAGAAGCTCACCAGGTTCGTAGGGAGTTGCTGATGCTCAACTTGCTTGCGGGAAGGCAGGGGGCGTACAGGGTTGATGATAATTGCTCGTCGGAGTTGTCCACTGGCTCGGGCTCGCACGGTCGTCGACGGGGGCGAGGCTACAAGGCACGGAAGAGCAAAGCAGTGGGTCTGTTAGACGCGCGATAGAGAGAGGAGAGCATAGGAGTATCATCGCGAGAGGAAGGGGAGGTCGGTGTTACCGGGGAGAGCTCGGCGGAGTTGGAGACAGACGGTGGCGTGTTCAGTCGAGGTTGCTGCCGACGATGGGGGCACGCGCGAGCGAGCTGAGGCCACTGGCAGGTTCAGGGAGTGATGGGGATCATGCCTGCATGGTCATGAGAGCGAGGTGCGATGGCGACTGACCTGAATTGGAGGTGGATCTCGCCAGAGGCAGTGGCGGTCTAAGAGGAAATCAGGGCAGCCTAGGGGCTCCGGTGGGGCGACGACTGGGGGAAAGAGAGAGGAGGGAGAGGCGGTTAAGAGGGAGCGGTCACCGACAGGGGGTTACTCGGCTAGTAACGCGAATTCATGCCGGCTTCAAACGACAGTAATGGCCAGAGAGGGGGCGCGGTCAGCGGCGGGTGAGGATGACGGTGAGGTGGCAGTGGGGTCGCTTGACAGCGAGAGAGAGAAGGAGGAGGTGGGGTCCAACCATCATTCGTTGTGCGGGTGAGTTTCTGAGTAAGAAGAAAACGGTTCGGGGGTGAGAGGGAGTGGGATGCTGGGCCTTAGTGGGCTAGCTGAGCTGGGCTGCTCCGGTTTCATTTTTTTTGTTCTGAATGTTTTTCCTTTTCCATTTCTAATATTCTGTTTTGATTTTGTTTAATCAATTCAAGCACCATTTGAATTCAAACCTTTGTCAAACTTTGTGTAGATTCAAACACTGATTAATAAAACATTCTGAATTCAATTTTTGAATAAATCTTTTATTCTTTTTAGGGTCTTTTAATCATTTAAAATTGTCCCTTGCATTTATTAAATGAGATCAAATATATTTTTAAACCTTATTTAAATTTCTTTTGTCCATAAAACCACAAATTTATATTGAAATTATAAAAAACTTTGGAATTTTATTTAAAACACTTTAATAAGTTTTTAATGTTTATTTGAAAATGGAAAAAAACCTTTACTCAAATATAATTAGGTATTATAAATCCCTATTATTTTATTTAAATAAACCTTTACTCTATTTTATCAAATAGAAATATTTTACTTCAAAAGCTTGGCCAAGATTAAATTTGACTCTTTTAAAATAGTTCTTATTTATATTTCTACCTTTGCTTATGAAAACCATAGCTTTTTATTTAAAGACCCAAAAATAGTGATTCCAACTATTATAACTTTATTTATTATTTGTTTATCTTTTTAAATCCTTTTAGGATTATTTGCTCACCACTTAGTATGGATTTTAGATAAGTGCTTTATTAGCTTTGGAAATTACTTTTCCTTATCTTATTAAATTCATAAGATTTTATTCCTGGCTCCAAATTAAGTGAAACCAATTTCTATGGTTTTATAATATTTCCATTTGTCATTCTTGATCATTTTGAAATGTTTGTATGACCAATTTTTATCTGGATCAAATCCATATCCCTAGAGATAACTTGAAAATGATTTTCTCCCATTAGGGTTTTTACGGTTTTGGTTTATTTCTCAAGTGTTTAAATTCCAGATGCATTTATGAAGAATGCATTCCACTTGATTTGAATTTAGTTGGATTCAAATGTTAACGAAAGTTTGTTCAAGATGGGATTTTAAGTTTCCATTTAGAAACAAAAGTTTCTTTTCACCCTAAATTTCAACATTATTTATTTTGTTTATTTATTTTTCACATTACAAGATTTGGAAAATCTTGGGATGTGATAGGAAGATCCTTCAGAGACTCCCATCCTTCAGAGGCTCCATCATTCAGATGCTCAATGTTGTTCTATTTCCGTGAACACGGTTGATCGATCAGATTGCAATACTCTCGAGATTTTGTGCACTTTACCCACAATCCACAATCAAGTCCTTTTACAGACAAGACCATGGCGAGGCTTTCCCTTAGTAGCCCCTCTACCTTCTGGATCCAACCGTGCTAAGAACCTCCAAATATTGTTACCCAGGTGAGGTTCCCCACTAAGTACTACGCCAAGACAGAGCCCATATGTATTGTGGTTGCACTGGAAGCTTCTGAATTCTGAAACATAGCAGACTTCTTTGATTCCTGGGCGGCCATCCTCCACCAAAAACTCACTCGTTGTCCCGACAACCGTTCCACCCAGAAGAAAACTTAGTTTTATTTTGAAGTGGATTTGAGGAGAAAATTTTGCTCAAGAGAGCCTTTATACTTATAAAAATACATTGTCTTTGGAACCCCCAACGGTACTTTATATATAGCATAGCAAGCAATACTTAGCAAAAACAGGGGTAACCTATTAGGAGGGGGAATCCTAAGTATAGAGCTACTCATGGAATACTACAAAATCATCGCACTTGCAGAATAATGCTAAGGAAAAATTCTACTAAAACATCCTACACATGCATACTACAGAATTTTGAAGATCACATGCATAGAATCAAAACTAGGACATAAATATGAACAAGTGGTGTAACTTGTGATGGTGCCAAGGTGTCCGATCTTTCGATGAGATGGTGATAGTCGATTTGGTGGAGTTCGGGCTTGACGATCCGACTACACGTGCGAGCACGAGCGCCAATGCAATCGCTAGGCCAATCTCCTGGAGGTTACCGATCCTGCGGGAACACGATCAGCCTGACCAGCGAGGATCTTAATTCCAACCTGAAATCGAGAACAAGTAAGAACTAATATTGCAATCAAGAAATTGCGGATTAAGATGGAAGCTTTATTGAAAAGGTGGGATCCTGTATATGCGCGAAGTACAAGAGGCCTCTGCGACGCTCGAGTCTTGACGAAGTTGCTATGATGGCTAACTTAATGTCTAAAAAAAACTGAGTCTATGGTGACATCTAAGGCGAGTATTTAAGGAGGAAAAGGTAGGGTTTCGGCTAGCCATAGAAGTGGTGGCCGAATCCAACCCTAGAAGTCCTTTTCTCCTCAAATACGGACTCTAAAAAGTGGCTATTTAAAATCCTACGAAAATTACATGGGCCTGGCCCAAAATAAAGGTGTCGCAGCACCATATTAAGCTATGGGCGAATTTGTGAAGTATTAATCTTGAATATTTTGTCCAAGCCTTGTTTCTTCATTATGGTGGCCACAAAGTTCTAAAATCTTCATCCTTGGCCTTCTCTTTGATCATCACATGCTTGCTGCCATCTCCATGCATGACCATGCTCCAATGCTTGTCCCTCTCATCCATGCTTGGTCCATCATTCCTAAGAGTAAGAAATACATCTGATTTAGGAAGCATCATATTCTCATGTATGTGAGGAATAGTTCCAAGAAACGAAAGTACCTGATAGTTAAGTCGTTTAGCACGAGATCGAGTGATAGGTCCTTGTATGTGTGTTGCTGTAGGTACAACGGTTGTATCAATAGATGGGATGTCCACATCATGCTCCCCTTCTTGAATTGAAGTCGTCCTCGACGCAATCTCATCTTCCTCACCAAAGTAAGGATTCAAATCTGCAATGTTAAACGTAGGACTAACCGTACCAAAGTCTACAGGCAACTCAAGTTTATATGCATTATCGTTTATTTTCTCTAACACCTTAAAGGGACCAGCAGCACGCGACATTAACTTTGACTTGCGTAAATTAGGAAAAATATCTTTACGCAAATGTAACCAAACAAGATCTCCAACATCAAACACAACATGCTTTCTCCCTTTGTCACCAGCAAGTTTATACTTAGAATTCATGTGTTATATGTTATCTTTAGTAGTATTATGCAAGTTTAATATCATTTCAGCGCGTTGTATAGCATCCAAATTATTTTGCACCGAAGAAGGTAAAGGCAATAAATCAATAGGTGCATGAGGAACAAAACCATACACGATCTCAAACGGGCACATCTTTGTGGTAGAATGCACTGGACGATTATAAGCAAATTCTATATGAGGTAAACACTCTTCCCACAATTTTAAGTTCTTCTTTAAAATAGCCCGCAACATAGTAGACAAAGTTCTATTTACCACTTCAGTTTGTCCATCAGTTTGGGGATGACATGTAGTACTAAACAGCAATTTAGTCCCTAACTTAGCCCATAAACATCTCGAAAAGTGGCTAAGAAATTTAGTATCACGATCAGAAACAATTGTATTTGGCACACCATGTAAATTAACAATTTCACGAAAGAACAAATCAGCAATATGAGCAGCATCATCCGTTTTATGACAAGGAATAAAGTGTGCCATCTTAGAAAACCGATCCACAACAACAAAAATACTATCCCTCCCCTTCTGTGTACGTGGCAATCCCAAAACAAAGTCCATAGAAATATCCTTCCAAGGAACACTAGGAACATGAAGAGGCATATATAAACCATGTGGATTAAGGCGAGACTTAGCTTTTTGACAAGTAGTGTAGCGTGCCACAAATCTCTCAACATCTCGACGCATACGTGGCCAAAAGAAGTGTGCAACAAGAACATCCTCTGTTTTCTTGACACCAAAGTGTCCCATCAATCCTCCTCCATGCGCCTCCTATAACAACAAAAGACGAACAGAACTATCTAGAATGCATAGTTTGTTAGCACGGAACACAAATCCATCATTGAAGACGAACTTGTTCCAAGTTCTACCATCTCTACAATTCTGCAACACATCTTTAAATTCAGCATCATGCACATATTGTTCCTTAATAGTTTCCAATCCAAATATTTTGAAGTCGAGTTGAGATAACAAAGTATAACGGCGTGACAAAGCATCAACAATAATATTATCTTTACCCTTTTTGTGTTTGATAACATAAGGAAAAGACTCAATAAATTCAACCCACTTTGCATGATGACGATTCAACTTAGCTTGACTACGAATATGCTTCAAAGATTCATGATCAGAATGTATAACAAATTATTTAGGCCATAGATAATGTTGCCAAGTTTCTAATGTCCGAACCAACGCATATAATTCTTTATCATAAGTAGAATAGTCCAGACTAGCCCCACTCAATTTCTCACTATAATATGCAATAGGTTTTCCCTCTTGTAATAACACACCTCCCAAACCAATTCCACTAGCATCACATTCAAGATCAAAAGTCTTACTAAAATCAGGAAGTTAGAGTAAGGGACCATGTGTTAGCTTATCTTTCAATATGACGAAGGCCTGTTGTTGTGCATCGCCCCAAACAAAGGGCACATCCTTATTGGTAAGTTCATTCAGCGGCGCGGCAATTGATCCAAAGTCTTTGACAAAGCGCCTATAAAAATCAGCGAGGCCAAGAAAACTCCTCACTTGTGTGACCGTCTTGGGATGCGGACAATTCTCAATAGCTTCAATCTTGGCTGGATCCACTTCAATACCCTGTGATGTAACAACATAGACAAGAAACGCAACTCGATGTGTGCAAAAGGTGCACTTCTCAAGATTCCCAAACAAACGTGCATCACGTAAAGCATTGAAAATAGCACGTAAATGGTCCAAATGATCCTCTAAAGATTTGTTATAAATCATAATATCATCAAAGTAGACTACCACAAAACGTCCAATGAAAGCATGTAAAACTTCGTTCATTAATCTCATGAAAGTGTTGGGTGCATTAGTTAAACCAAACGGCATCACTAACCACTCATACAAACCAAACTTAGTTTTAAATGTTGTTTTCCATTCATCTCCCAATTTCATACGAATCTGGTGGTAACCACTACGCAAATCAACTTTAGAAAACATTGTAGAGCTACTCAATTCATCAAGCATGTCATCCAAACGTGGAATAGGATGACGATATCGAATAGTAATATTATTGATAGCTCTACAATCAGTACACATGCGCGAAGAACCATCTTTTTTATGTACCAAAATAATAGGAACAACACATGGGCTAAGGGACTCATGAATATGATCTCTGTCGAGTAGTTCCTGAATTTCGCGTTGTATCTCCTTTGTCTCCTCCGTATTGGTTCTATATGGCGCGCGGTTGGGCAACATAGCACCATGAATTAGATCAATTGGGTGCTCAATTCTACTAATAGGAGGTAGTCCTGGTGGCAGCTCAGCGGGAAAGACATCCTCATATTCCTGCAAAAGGTTAGCAATAACGGGTGGCAAAGAAGGAGGCATATCCTCAAATGAAAACAAAACCTCTTTGCAGACAATTGCATAACATTGAGTATTGTTTACATCTAGTTCAGCAATATCAATTTTATTTGCAAGCATAAATCGACTCTTCAAACGAATTTCAGTAGCATGTTTAGAATCAGATTTAGTGTTCTTTGGTGGTACAAAATCTGCAGCAAAAATCTGATTCTCACTTTTATTTTTGTCCTCACTTTTAGCTCTACTAGCTCTAGCAAGATCATCTTTTAAAATCTGTTCGGGAGTCATAGGTTTTAGATCAATTTTATTTCAATCATGCATAAGAGAATAGTGATTAGTTTTGCCATTATGAACAGATTCTCTATCAAATTGCCATGGTCTACCAAGTAACAAAGAACAAGCTTGCATAGGTACAACATCACAATCAACAAAATCAGAATATGTACCAATAGTAAAATGCACGTGTACCATTCTTGTTACCTTGATCTTGCGAGAACTCTCAAACCATTGGATGTAATATGAATGTGTGCGTTGTCTTGTTGCAAGTGCAAGCTTCTCTACCATGTCAACACTAGCCAGATTATTACAACTCCCTCCATCAATGATGATCCTTCTTATAGATCTTTCCTTGACAACATCACGTGTTTGGAACATGTTGTGGCGTTGATCTTGCTCAGATTTGCTCAATTGCACACTCAACACACGTTGTGTAACTTACCTCTTGTATTGATCAGCAGTTTCAGCTCCCATTACCTCTGTCTCTTTATCAGAATCACAATTGTCTCCATCTCGAGCAGAAATAAGGGCTAGTGTATCTTCATCAAAGTCACTCGCTGAATCATATTGACCATCATCACGCACCATCATAACACGTTGTGTTGTGCACTGTCTCTCAATATGACCAAAACCCCAGCACTTGCGGCATTGTATATCCTTTGTTTTACCTGTGGAAGCCATAGACGACACACTACGAGCAGGAGAATTGGATGACGGTGGAGGAGCAGCAGACGGAAATCTTGTGGTGGCCTTGGATGTTGTAGTAGCTGATGGAGAATCACGAGAAGGAGGCGCTGATTGTCGGGATGTCCAAGTGGATGTGCGACCTGCAGAATTATTAGTCCTGCTCCATGGTGTTTGGCGATCCTACACTTCACGTTCATCTTTGCAAGCAAGATGAAACAAAGGAGTGATGGAATTATATTCCTTATAGTCTAATATGTGTTCAATGTCCTTGTTTAATCCACCAAAGAAACGTGCAAGCATTTGTTCAGTAGATTCAACAAGACCACACCGAACCATCCCCGTTTGCAATTCCTGATAATACTCTTCTACAGAATTTTTCCCTTTTTCCAAACGTGTCAGATTCTTTAGTAAATCACGTTGATAAGTGGGAGGCACAAAACGAACACGCATAGTAGTTTTTAAAGCAGTCCAAGTACGAGGAATAGTAGTATGATTTAGACGTCAATACTCAGACCACCAAAGGGAAGCAAATTTAGTAAATTCACATGTAGAAGCACTAACACGCATATTCTCAGGATATTTTAAACATGCAACACGTTGTTCTACTTCCATATCCCATGTAAGATATGCATCAGGATTATATTTACCCTCAAAAGATGGAATATTTAATTTAAGCTTTGCAACATGATCATCATCACGTACCGGTGGTCGAGCATTGCGGTGTTAATGTCGGGGATGGCCAGCAGGGTGTGGAGGTTGTTCCACCTCCTCGTCAAACAGGTCGTCGTCGGCGGCGTCGTAGTAGTACCCGTCGTCTGTCCCCAATGTCGCAGCAGCAGCCGCGGTGGAAGTCTGAGGTGCCTCAGCTTTGAGTCGCGGCCGAACCAGCAGTACGACCCGTGATCGGAATGCGCCATGCACCATGCCGAGGTGCCAATGGAGCGGGTGGGGGTGCCGGCAATCTGTCCAAAACCTCCTTGAACCGAGCGTCAAGCTTGTCGTTGAAGGATTTCTTGAGTCCATCGATCTTGTCCTTGGCGTTGGTGAGTTTGGTGTCAAACTCCTCTAGTCGTGCATCCACATCTTCAGCGCGACCGACCAAGAGCTCGGAGAAGTGGGCATGTAGTTCTTGGTTCGTCATTGTGGCAGGGTTACGCGAAGTATCTGTCATGGTTAGTCCTTTAAAAAGCACAGGTATATATGCCTATAACTACGGAAATATGGTGGAAGGCACCCGTAATCCGTCAAGCAATATACGAAGATCTTACAAGTTCTTTCCAAACAGCAGGAAAAGGCGATGTGCAACTGCGAGGAGCAGTGGGTCCAAAGATTGAACCGAGCGAACTAGGAGTCGAGACACCGCACGTAGAGAAATTTGTGAAGCTCTGGAAAGGCTTAGCAAAGGGGTTAGCAATTATCAAAACAGCAATACAAATGTTGAAAGAATGCTCAATGACGGTACTGTGCTGGTCCTAGGCTAGACCGTACTAGAGACGCGAGCCTAGATCACGAACGATGTCACGACGCGACACAACAAGCAATGTAGGATGATATGGCACCTTGAAAAGCGAACCGAGATGTCGAAAATCACTATGATGGCGAGTGTCTAGAACTTATTGATGGGGTCTAGAAATAGGTTAGCCCCAAAAAAATCGAAATTTTTGTATTATGCTCCCGAAAGCGCACAGGCGCCAAAAAAATATCTCTATAGGCCGATGGAGAAAAGTGATCCCTAGAGCCGAAAATCAGTATAGCCAGAAAAACATTTTGTTCCAGACTTTTTTTTGCTCTCCTTCTATACTTACGGCTGAACTTCTAACTCGACACGGACTTTAACTCAACACGGAAACAACAAGGAAGGAAAGTAAAACAGAAAAACTAGGAAACAGTAACTCAACTCGGACTCGTGCCGCGGCAGGAAAGGTGATCGGATCCGTGTCGCGGTAGGAAGGCGGTGGTGGAGTTTTCAGGTTTATGGTGGCTGGGTGTGTGGCGGCGGAATATAGTGGAGGAATATGGTGGTGGTGATCTGCGAGTGTGGCGGTGACTACTGTGATCAGAACTCGAAACTCTAAGGGACGAGACACTAAGACCAGCAACTCGACGCGACGATGTAGACACAAATTCAACAATGCAAAACTGAAAAGATAATGCGAGGTGTAGATTGGTGATGGGTTGGATCTAAACTCTAACTGTGTTTTTGGATTTTTTGTGGGTTATAGGTAAAACATATCTAATCTACGAAAGCAGTAAAATCTCACCGAGCAACCTGAAATCTGATACGACTTGATAGGGCAGAGGTGTCCGATCTTTCGATGAGATGGTGATAGTTAATTTGGTGGAGTTTGGGCTTGACGATCTGACTACACGTGCGAGCACGAGCTCCAACGCAATCTCTAGGACAATCTCCTGGAGGTTACCGATCCTGCGGGAACACGATCAGCCTGACCAGCGAGGGTCTTAATTCCTACCTGAAATCGAGAACAAGTAAGAACTAATATTGCAATCAAGATATTGAGGATTAAGATGAAAGCTTTATTGAAAAGGTGGGATCATGTATAGGTGCGAAGTACAAGAGGCCTCTGACGCCGAGCCTTCGAGCCTTGGCGAAGTTGCTATGATGGCTAACTTAATGTCTAAACAAAATCCGAGTCTATGGTGACGGCTAAGGCGAGTATTTAAGGAGGAAAAGGTAGGGTTTCGGACAGCCATAGAAGTGGTGGCCAAATCCAACTCTAGAAGTCCTTTTCTCCTCAAATACGGACTCTAAAAAGTGGCTATTTAAAATCCTGCGAAAATTACATGGGCCTGGCCCAAAATAAAGGTGTCGCGGCACCATATTAAGCTATGGACGAATTTGTGAAGTATTAATCTTGAATATTTCGTCCACGCCTTCTTTCTTCATTGTGGTGGCCTCAAAGTTCTGAAATCTTCATCCATGGCCTTCTCTTGGATCATCACATGCTTGCTGCCATATCCATGCATGACCATGCTCCAATGCTTGTCCCTCTCATCCATGCTTGGTCCATCATTCCTAAGAGTAAGAAATACATCTGATTTAGGCAGCATCATATTCTCATGTATGTGAGGAATAGTTCCAAGAAACAAAAGTACCTAATAGTTAAGTTGTTTAGCATGAGATCGAGTGATAGGTCCTTGTATGTGTGTAGTTGTAGGTACAACGGTTGTATCAATAGATGGGATGTCCACATCACTTAAGAGCGGGAGCAAGTTTGGATTGGATCTGTATCAGAAATCTGGTTTGGTTAGACCCGAGTCGAATTTGGACTAAGACAGTTAATCGGACTCACAGTGACTAATGTAATATCGGCTTTAGTGAATGGGCAACAAGTGAGGGAAGCTGACTTTCACTCGCTATATATAGTGGGGCGCAGATACCCAGGAGGGTAGTCGGTTAGGTCATTCCATGCATTGGAAACCC
The DNA here is from genome assembly GCA_030063025.1 of Avena longiglumis. Lineage (NCBI taxonomy): Eukaryota > Viridiplantae > Streptophyta > Magnoliopsida > Poales > Poaceae > Avena > Avena longiglumis. The sequence continues at coordinate 306,028,463 of CP125977.1, forward strand.
TAGCTTCATAGCAGTCCTACATCCGTACTAGACCTAGCAGTCCACCGCCAGCACTCCTCCTCGTACGTGCTAACACGAGCAGAGGTGTTGCACGATCAGAGCTTTGAAGATCGTTAATTGGATCGGATTGTAAGGACTACACTACATTCAACAGACGTGCTTTATCAATTCTGCAACTACGCGTCTTGTGGTAATCCTCGTGGCCTTCTACCTCAGCTAGATCTTGGGATAACCACGTTAGAGAGAAATTTTTCTTTTTTTCTCCTCGCGTCCCAACAGTGGTATCAGAGCGATCACTTCTGTTTTTAGGCTCTAGATCTTGCATATGTGATATGCAGTTTGAGAGAAAAAGTTTTGTTTTCCTCCTGGTGACACAACATAAATGACCCCCCGAAGGTTTCCTCAAAAAAATCGCAAAACTTTCAAAAGCAACCTACAATTTTCCTATAGTTCAAGATTGACCTAATTTCGATAAATCAGCATAAAGTCATTCAAGTGGGCAGAGTTAGCTAGCCAGAAGCTTGAAAAACCATAAAACATGGGAATCATAAGTATAACATGTCGGTCCACTACAAATATTTGAAGTGGCATTTAGATTCATAGTATTCATACTTTTTTATGAAAACAAACAATATCATCATCACTCGTAAAATTGAGAATGTTCTTTATTGTGTGTGAAGCAAGTATAGTAGTAATAAGGGTATGGCTCAGCTTCTCACTCGAGATGGACTCGACCGCTTTTCCTTTCTTACCTTTTGCCCTCTATGTGAAATTTAGGGACCTCTAGGTAATTGTAACATCCCAGGATTAGCACCTAGAATTATAGAGGACACAGGTTTGTGCATTGCATTCATGCATAAGAAAATCCGGAGAATTTTCGCGCAAAACTAAAGAAGCTGTAGAGGGATCGAGATCTCTCTTGTTCTGATGAAAACACTAGGACATGTGCGATGGATTTCCACATGACCTCTATTATACTTTTGTGTTTGAGGAGAAGGAAATTCAGATTTGAGTATTCAATTGGAGAATTTGAATTCTAAAATAATTTGAATTGGAATAATAATTGAAAGTAAATTGTAATAATAAATAAAAGGAGAACTCTTATTTATGATTAAGATACACTATTTACAATTATCTAAGTATACAAGATAATTGAAATTCAAACAAAAAAGGAAAAAGATTTACAAATAAGAACTAAGTTCATAATTATAATAAGATATGAATATTACAATAATTTAGATTACAAATAGAAAGAATAATTAAGCTTTATTAAGATTATATAGTATTACATTGTCTTTACAAAGAAATATATAAAACAAATAACTTTATTAAATTAGATACAACCATACAATGTCTTTAAATTATTTAAATAGAAAATAAATTACTATAATAGTTAAAAATAAAGAAAACATAAACTAAAGCTGATATCTTCTCATTCTCTTTTATATCTGCAAAACAAAACTAGTAGTAAATAAAAGAGGGGGTTAGTTTGGTTAGTATTGCTCTCAGGTACACAGTGTGATGCACTGTGAGGTTCATCACTGATTAGTAATTGGGGCCAAAGTAGAATATGTTTTTATCAGTAAGTTTGGCCTCAGAATGTGTGCATCACTGGCCTGAGAGAGGGGCAAGTTTCACCAAATAAAATAGGATCTGCTCTTACGAAATTTTAGCTTCAACTTTGAGCATCATTAGAATAGAGTCAAAAATTACACTTGGCAACTCAAAATAAAGATCAAGATCAGATAATAACAAACCTGCCAAGCAAAGCCTTGGTAAAGATATTCCACAGATACAACCTGGACAGGGGGAGGCTCCCTGAACCAACATCACACATGCAGGCAACTCATACATCTGCATGGTGTTGTGCTGTCAACACCAAAATCATCACAGGGAGTTCAAAAGGGGCAGCACAACCGCAGCAGCTGCAACTAACAAAACTGAGGTTTTCCATCCTCATTTCCACACCCCAACTCTGGTTGCTCCCTAAAGCCATCCAAGAGCTAGAACAAGAGGAAAATCAAGGTCAGGTAGCAGTTTCAGTAAAAGAAGGAGCAGGCCAACAAGGGAGGAGAAGTAATTAGGAAGGAGAAAGCTAGTTGTAGCAGATCAAGAAGCTCAAGTTTTAGTAAAGCAAGTTACAGAAGAGCAGTAGGTAGAGATCCACTAGGAGCATACCTCAGCTCATGCATCATATAATTTTGTTGTTTGCACCAATAGAATTAAGGGGAATAAGGGGTGCTACAAATCAATCTCTATTCAACCACCCTGCAACTAGCGTTTCTCTAGGAGGATTAGGAGAATAGTTTTTCCTCTCAGAGCTGCATAAATTTTTTATGCAGGTTCATCCTAGAGGTTTTCCTTACCACATCATCATATCTGTTCTTATCAAGGCAAAGCCTCAAATGTTGCATCATAGGCTAGGTCAAGAACTCAAATACAATAATCTATTCAAATTAAGCCGTAACCTTTGCATCCTTGGCAGGGACAAATAGTAGCAAATCAAACTGTTGAATCTACTGTTGTGCACACTCCACATGGGAGGCACCACAGTAGCGGATTCAATAACAGTAGAAGACACTAAACTGTTTAACATTAAACATCCAGTACCAAATCTATTCTTATTAAAAAGAAAGCCTCAGCTTTTGCATCATAGGCTAGAACATATTGCACACAATGATCATCAAGAGCTAGTGATCTTTGACCATGTAGATTCATCAACATAGCAGTAATCCTACTCACTATGGATATGATACTGTGCACCCTTCAATTGGGTTGCGCGGTATTAATCTTACAGCAGAGGAAACCACCAAAATAGATATCTGCTCTTTTCCACTAACTAGATGTCTCAGTCTTTGCATCATTGACAAGGGCAGGTATAGTAGATCATGTAACTATGGATTTCTACTGTGCACACTCAACTAAGGTACCACAGTAGCAAATTCCAAGCAACAAATATCACTAAATAATTTACACTAGCAACATCAGCAGATACCGATGCTTGTATATCATCTATAATCAAACAAGCTAAATCCTTGCATCATCTCCCTAACCAAAGTAGTTAGGGATCACTTAAGCCTCTATTGTCATGTTGATAGCATATGCAAATGGCAACCTCATCCCAAATGTGACTAATACCAAAGTAATCCCAATTCTTTCCTTAGTAATAATCTAGGAATCAAATCTTACATATGTGTTGTTGTCAAAAATATACACTTCACTTCATCAAGTGATAAACCATAGAAACCAGGAGTATGACAAGTTAAAGCAACCAACACAACTAACCTGATACTAGAATAAATTCTTGGAGGTTAGGAGGGGTCACTATAACTATATCCTTCTCATATTCCCAAATTAATGATCATGGGATCATTTCATTATAAATTTTCTTTATAAACATAGGCTCAAGAATATGAATTCTTAAGTAAACCTCCAGCACTAAGATCAATAGTCTAAATTAAAATACCATCATCAAAGATCATATTCTATCATTTGTTCCAGCAAACCATGAAACATAGCTTCAGTTTAGCAATGCACTGAACCAAGAATGCAGATAAACAACAGTACCAATAATTAACATATCCCTGATGCTAGGATGGGTAATTCATCCAAACTGAAGCAAGGCACTTAGTTGTGTCACATATATTCCAGGAAAAATCTTAGGCATGTTAAGAACAGCATCACTGAACCATAGTTTTGCACCTAAACGATTTCATCAGCTCGAAGGCCGGTCACTTAAGCATTACATGTTTGGATACATGGTTGTGGTAGTAGACAAGGAGGCCGACGTCGGGGTTGCAGAAGTTGCCTTCCCGCCGGTGTCGGAGAAGAAATGATACCTCAGTACCTCTCCCACCACCATATGAAAGTTAGGAAGCAGCACGACGGAGCAACAAAGGGCGCCGGGATTGCATCCCTGGATGCCGTCCCTCCGGTGTTAGGGATGGAAGTAGGTCGCAGTGGCGACTGTAGTACCACATCACCGTGGGGGTGTGCACAAGAGGCGGGGGAAGCAAATCAAGCCGAGGAGGTGGTAGATCATAGCACGGTGGGCCAAAGCCCCATCTGGCTGGCCATAGAGGGCGGCGGGAGCCGCCGGAATCGAGCAAGCAACAGCGGCGGCGGAGAGCAGTGCGAGAAGAGGAACAAGGATCGATAGGTGTCGCGAGAGGGGAGAGTTGGGCCGGGTGGGGTTATCCCCTAAGCCTGGTCTAGTCGGACCAGGCCGTCTGATGCAGCCAACCAAGCAGCCTCCAGCTAGATCCTTTGGGTCTGGTTCTAATAGAGAAAAAGAAAAAAATCAATTAAAGAATGAAATAAAATTACCAAAATGCCCTTCTGACATTTAAATCTCTAGAATATTATAGAAAAATCATAAAAATACATCTAATATATGAAAATCATCATAAAAGTAAGATCCACCGAATAAAAAAATAACTTTACTTGTTTAAAATAAAAATAAGGCAAATAAGTATTAACACCATTAAATCCTAAGTGAAATTTCATAAAAAAGGAAATACCCTAAAAATAAATAAAAAAATCATTTTTGTATATCAAAATAACTCTACTGTTTTATAAAAACAATAATTTAGAGTTTTACAAATAAAACATAAAGTAAATATTTAAAGACACTTAATTCTTTGATGAATTTTATAAAAATAAAGATAATACTTAAAAATAAATACAATTCATTTTTAAGGTCTTGAATAAATATATTACACTAGAAAAATATTAAATATATTATTAGAAAAGTCTTTAATATTTTAAATAATAAATCCTTATCTATTATTTATTTTATAAATTCTTAAAAAACTATTCTTAAGTAAGAATAATCACAATTGTTATAGAACCTTGAGTAATTAAAGTCTAAATACTAAATCCCAAATTCACAACTTAAATTCATACTCAAACTTAAGTAGAACTTTTAACCTTAAGGTATTCTTTTAAAAATCTTATTGAGTATTACTCATATATATAATATTATGAACAATCATTATATCTTAACCATTATTAACTTAACTTTAAATTCTAACAAATTACTAAGATCATTTAATTATGCTCCCATTATATAAATACAAATTATTTTCTTAATAAGCAAAACAAATTTAATCTAAATCATGCACTTAAAATATAAAGTGAATAATTCCACACCTTAGTTATACCTATCATAAATCTAAAACTTGGGAATAATTAAAATATATTACATCTTAAGTTTACTTAACCTTTTAAAGTTAACTTTAGTCTCAAACCTTATAAACATCAGGTCTAATAAATCACTTATGTTTTTATAGTTAACTTTGGTCTGCTTAACTTAAGACATAAAGCATCTCAAGTCCGAACTAATAAATCAAACACTAAAAGACATTAATCATGTTCTATTAACAATGATGATTGTTTAAACCTTAGAAAGGAAATCTTTTCTTCAAATGTTATTCTTTTTGCCACTTCAAAGAATAATCTCATAATAAATTCTTCAACTCTTAACAACTAAAACCAAGGAATATTACCTTAGTCACCAAATAACAATTAAACATAATCACATTACTTTATACTTTACCTGTGTATTAAGAATTATTATCACTTAGGTTCCTTATAAAGATCATTACTTAGAAAGTAAAATTTGAAGATAAACCAACTCTTGAAAGAATCACTTGAATTCACTTCACTCAAAGTATTGGGGATTCAATTTGAGAGTTTTACAAAATGCATATCATTACTTATGCATAACTGCATCTTGCTTCTTTAAACATTAGTCCTTACAGGACAAATGATGCCGATTTCAGATATTGGATCTTATGGTGTCTCGAAGACCGTGAGTGCATAATCTTGCAATCAAAAAAGGCAAGTTCACACTTTCTCATGTCCTTTGATTATTTTCTGTAAAGTATTTTACAAATCCAGTGTTGTCATCACCTACATTTGAAAAAGGTCAGAAAACACTATTTTCATAATAATGTGATTATAGGTTATTCACCATGAGGTAATAACCTACTTTAAGAGTTCCAATGGTAAAGGAACATATTATCTAGGACTTAACAACCAATGTCGCCAGTGATTCTTGCGCCATATATTACGCGTTGACCATGAGATTTGGAATGGGACGAAGAAGTCAGCTGTATCTTTTCCCTCTCGCATGGAGCTGGATGTGCGGGTCGTGCCTGTTATCACTTGTAGCATGCATATTATATGGTAATTCATAGAGGATATGCAGCATATGGGTGGGAGCCCTCAACGTCCCACGATAGTTCCGGCATCTGAACGGTCTGTACAAACCATTGTCGTAATTCAATAGGTGAGCATGGTGTACACCAAGGAGACATGCGGGGTCGCGGAGAAGGCAGTGATTGGCTTGGATCTTAGGTTGGGACTCAAACCAAGGAAGTTTGAACGGGGACATACTCCCGGCCGTGCAACAAAACCTAAGGTCTCTCATGGGTAAAGTGACGCACCTCTGTAGAGTTTAAGAACTGTAACTTGTTACTCCCTGTCCCGGGAAGGAGCTACGAATGCGGCGGGAAAGGAACTCCATGAAAGTTCTGGTAAAACCGTGAAGGCTGACGGACATAGCTTTTCAAAATAAAAGCAACCTTTGAAGAAATGTTTACGAAAACTTGCATGGTCTACGACCTATGGTATGTGGCTGTAGATATAGTGCATCAAACAATCCTTTTCTAGTGAACTTGCTGAGTATGCTCGTACTCAACGTATCTTCTTAACCCTTGCTAGATTCTGAAGCCATTAAGACGACGTCTACATCAAGTTATGTTCCAGGAATCATCATCAGAAGCTAAAGCTCTTCAATGGAGTCAAGGAAGTCAACATATACACCAACTCAAGTGAAGATGAAGTTACTGATTAGTTAGGAGTATAATCTCTAGCCATAGAACCTATTTTTGTAGTGTATTGCGATAGCAGCAATGCCAGACCATTAGTTAGATACTAGTCTTATTAGTATGATAATTTTTGAGTTATTTATTTCTGATTCTTCTTTGTAAGAAGTTTATTTCTCTCTTTTTAACCTGGAGTGTTCTCTGGATCTTGTGTAAAGAGTTGAGTTGTAACCTATAGTCATGTCTTGGACCTGTTGTGTTTCTGTTGTACTACTCCGAGGGATGTAATACTAGTGAACGGTGTTTCATTGGTGTTATGTCAATGACTATAGTGTACTACATCATGCAGTGTTATGCTGGGTCACCGCAGTAATTTTTTTTAGGTCTTTGATGTAAACCGTACTCCCACCGACCATGCCGAATTTTAACAACAAGTATGCTCTCAAAATATTAGAAAAATCTTTTGAAGCCAACCAAGAATTTAGTATATCAAAAACCACCGAAATCTTTTTTGCAAAACTTTCAAAGAAACCTACAATTTACTTGTGGTACAAATTTGACAAAATTTCGATAAATTGTCATAAAGTCTCATTCAAGTCGGCAAATTTAGCTAGGAAGTTTTAAAATTCACAAAAACATGGGAAAATTGAGAATGTTCTTTCCTGATAGATAGAAACTCACACCGACAACATCGTTTACTAAAATATGATGCACCCATCTACCTTAAAAAAGACAAATAATTCAAGAGAAATATATCATGCTTACTGTTACCTTAGTTTGACCTAATTTCGTTAAGTTAATAGGATGAAAAATCTTAACAAGAAATTGAACTTATTGTCAAAATTCATGGTGGTGGGTTGTGAGATATTAAATGACCCCCCCCCCATGGTTACCTCCAAAAAAATCGTAAAACTTTCAACGCAATCTACAATTTACTTGTAGTTGAAATTTTACCTAATTTCGATAAATTGACATAAAGTCATTCAAGTGGATAGAGTTGGCTAGGACGAAGTTTGAAAACTCGTAAAACATGGGAATCGTAAGTACAACATGCCGGTCCAATATATGTCTGAAATCTTGTCTTGTGGCATTCAGATCCATATTCTTCAGAATTTGTTCTCGGAAAGGAACAATCTTGTCATCACTCCGAAATTTTAGAATCTTATTTTCTGATAGTTGGAAACTCATACCGACGGTGTTGTTTGCTACAAGAAGATGCACTCATCTACCTATGAAATGACATTTAATTCAAGATCAATCTATCATGCTTACTTGTAGCTCAAGTTTGACCTAATTTCATTAAATTGTTAAGATGCAAAATATTATTAGAAAGAAAATCACTTGAGAAATTGAGAATGTTCTTTCCAAATAATTGGAAACTCACACCGATGGCATTGTTTAGTACAGGAATGTGCACCCATCTACCTCCAAAAAGACATTTAATTCAAGGGCAATCTACCGCGCTTACTTGTAGCTCAAGTTTGACCTAATTTCTTTAAATCGGCAAGAAGTCAGTGAAGTGTGCGAAGTTAGCTAGAAAGCTTGAAATTGGAATCATAAGAAACCGTGGTACCTTTTGTGTGATAATTGAGAGGGTTGCATTTTATTCTAACCGTGGTAGGTCTTGTAGGAGCGAGGTGCTTCAGTTAACACGGTTGGTGGAAGTACAAGTTACATCAAGGACCTCGTAAAAAATGAAAATTACATCCAAGTCCATGCATTTAGCACAATGTCCCTAAAACTAAGCAATGAATTGTGTTTCGAGGTTTGTGCATACTAGCATTCACTGTGCTAAAGACTAACAATAGAATCTTCTAGATGCTAAGAATGGAAAAGAATATCCAACGTTCAACAATGTTTGGATTTGACAGTCTTGATCCAATAGTCAATGTTCGAATTTCGAAAACGGAAAAGTTTTTAATTTTTTTCCGCCAAGGACCAAAGTGGTTTCCTTCCTATGTACTCCTCCTACTCCACAGTCACATGGTTGCCAAACATCCCAGAGAAACAGAGCCACCCTCTCAAAAAAGAGAGAGAAAGAAACAGAGCCGTCGTACTGAGGCACACGTGCACAGCACCACGCGGTGCATGAGGGAGATATCAGCTAAGCCGGTGCACAAGGGGATATGGGTGGAGAGATGAGAGGCAGCAAAGGAGAGAGAAACACAAAATTTATTTGCGTGCATAGGTTCTGAAATTTAAGGCGACAGGAGTACCTCGTGTAAGAAATCCATGAATAACTTTGTTTGGCATCGAACCGCTTTCAAATCCTCCTCTTCGTTGTTCTCTCACTGCCGCTTTTTTTAAGGCTCGCTGCCTCCATTTTGTTCTCTTACTTGTGTAGCTCAAGTTTGAACAAATTTCGTTAAATTGTCAAGATAAAAAATCTTAGCAAGAAGTTAAACCCTTTGTCCAAAATCTCGGTGGCGCACCTGCGTCGACCTGCCTTTTCATGCCATTTCACACCATGCGACCAGTAGCACGCTGGGTCGAAAGTAAGGAGCTTTTGTGTGTGTGTGTGAAGCAAGTACAATAGTATGAAGGGTATGGCTCCTCTGCTCACTCGAGAAGGACTCGGTCGCTTTTCCTTGCATAACTTTGCGGCCCTTTGTGCGTAATTTAGGGTCCTCTATGTAATTTTGAATTTTTTGAGGTCTTCGATGTAGACTGTAGTCCCACCGACCATGTTGAAAAAATATTTGGAAGCCAAGTACAAGAGGGTAGCTCTTACATGTGGGTCCTATCTTATGGACGAGTTTAACTAGATAAATTATGATGCAATAAGCTAGCTTGGTATAGAAAGTGGGTCCCATCTTAAAGAAAGGTTTGTCCGTATACATAGGTGATGTCCTAAGCTCTACCATTCGGACACTGTCTATATGAGATGTTTCTCTAGATCTACCAAACTGAAGATGCTAACTTTTGCATAGTAATTTTACATCTTGGTCATACACTACCAAGTGGGGCCCATTATTTGCTTTTTCCTTTAGACACTTATTCCTTGTACTCCCCTCGCCACCGTGCTAGACTCGATTTATTTTTTGCGAAATTCCACCGATCTATAAATAATGATCAACAACCGTATAAAGAGACACAAAAGTCATAAGTTGCTATTATACACTGTATTTCCTCAACAATTTTCATGCATAATCTCTTCTCGTTCTTCGATTTTCCCCTCTATTTTGAGCTATACTCTTTACATAAAATAACAATTTGACTAATTTTTTTAAATCTGTATAATGTTATTTAAGTGTACCAAGTTATCTAGTATTCTTGAAAAATTCGTCTAAACCTAGGGAATTGTAAGAAAGCATGGTCCACAATGTATGAAAATTGGGGAGGTGGCATTTTAGTTTAACTGGGGTGGGTCCCGTAGGAGCAATGAGCTTCAGTTAACACGGTCGTTGGAAGTACAAGTTGCATCAAGGACATTACAAAATGAAAAACACATCCAAGTCCATCCCTTGGAAAATTGAGAATGTTCTTTCCTAGTAGTTGGAAACTCACATCGATGGCATTGTTTACTAAAAGAAGATCGACATAAAGTCATTCAAGTGGGCAGAGTTAGCAAGGACGAAGTTTTAAAACTCATGAAACATGGGAATCATAAGTAGTACAACATGTCGGTCCACTATATATGTCTTAAAGCTTGCCTCATGGCATATTCAGATACAATATTCCTCGGACTTTCTTTACTGGATGGAACAATCTCGTCATCACTCAAAAAATTGAGAATGTTCTTTCCTAAAAGTTGGAAACTCACACCGACGCCATTGTTTACTAAAAGAAGACGCATCCATCTACCGTTGAAAATACAATTAATTCAAGATCAATCTATTGTGCTTACTCACAGCTCAAGTTTGACCTAATTTCGTTAAGTTGTCAAGATGAAAATCTTAAAAAGAAGTTGAACCTATTTTCAAAACTCTCGGTGGTGATTTATGATATAGTAAATGACAACCTGATGGTTACCTAAAAAATGGCAAAACTTTCAAAAGAAACCTACAATTTTCATGTAGCTCAAGATTGTCCTAAATTCAATAAATCGTCATAAAGTCATTCAAGTGGGTAGAGTTAGCTAGGTAGAAGCTTGAAAAATCATAAAACATGGGAATCGTAAGTACAGCATGTTGGTCCACTATAAATACTTGAAAGCTCTCCTTGTGGTATTCAGATTCATAGTCTTCATACTTTCTTTACGGAAAGAAACAATCTCATCATCACTCGTAAAATTTAGAATGTTAATTATTGTGTGTGTGAAGCAAGTATAGTAGTAAGAAGGGTATGGCTCGGCTACTCACTCAAGAAGGACCTGACTGCTTTAGGGACCTCTAGGTAATTTTGTATTTTTGAGGTCTTTGATGTAAATCGTACTCCCCACGACCATTGTGAATTTTAACAACAAGTATGCTCTTACAATTTTGAAAAAAAAAATCTTTTGAAGCCGACCAGGAATTCAGTATATCGAAAACCACCGAAAAGATTTTTAGTAAAACTTTCAAAGCATCATACAATTAACTTGTAGTAAAAATTTGACCTAATTTCGATAAATCTTCACAAAGTCTCATTCAAGTCAGCAAAGTTAGCTAGGAAGTTTTAAATTGCAAAACATGGGAAATTTGAGAATGTTCTTTCCTGATAGGTAGAAACTCACACCGACAACATCGTTTACTAAAAGATGATGCACCCATATACCTTCAAAAAGATAATTAATTCAAGATCAATCTATCTCAAGATCAATCTATCTCGCTTATTGCTACCTTAGTTTGACCTAATTTTGTTAAGTTGACAAGATAAAAAATCTTAACAAGAAATTGAACCTCTTGTCAAAATTCTCGGTGGTGGGTTGTGATATATTAAATGAACCCCCCGAGGGTTACCTCCAAAAAAATTCGTAAAACTTTCAACGCAATCTACAATTTACTTTTAGATGAAATTTGACCAAATTTTGATAAATCAACATAAAGTCATTCAAGTTGATAGAGTTAGCTAGGAGGAAGTTTGAAAACTCATAAAACATCGGAATCGTAGGTACAACATGTCGGTCCACTATATTTGTCTGGAAGCTTCTCTTGTGGCATTTAGATCCATATTCTTCAAACTTTCTATTTGGAAAGGAACAATCTCGTCATCACTCAGAAAATTTAGAATTTTATTTCCTGATAGTTGGAAATTCACACAAATGGTGTTGTTTTCTGCAATAATATGCACTCATCTACCTATGAAATGACATTTAATTCCAAGCAATTTATCATGCTTACTTTTAGCTCAAGTTTAACCTAATTTAGTTAAATTGTTAAGATGCAAATCTTATTAGCTAGAAGTTCACTCAGGAAATTGCGAATGTTCTTTCCAGATAGTTGGAAACTCACATCAACGACATTGTTTACTAGAAGAAGATGCACCCATCTAACTCCAAAAATATATTTAATTCAAGGGAAATCTACCGCGCTTACTTGTACCTCAAGTTTGACCTAATTTCCATAAATCGACATGAAGTCAGTAAAGTGTATGAATTTAGCTAGAAAGCTTGAAAAGTGGAACTATAAGAAACCTTAGTCCATTTTGTGTGATAATTGGGAGGTTTGCATGTCACATACCAAAATTTTCTAAATTTAGAAATGTGAAAAAAAATAAACAAAAGAAATAATTGTTGAAATTTAGGGTGAAAAGAAACTTTTTTCTTCTAAATGGAAACATCAAAACCCTTCTTGAACAAAATTTGAACAAAAGGAAACCCAACAAAATTTCAATCAAGTGAAATGCATTCATCAATGAATGTATCTTGAAATTTAAACACTTGGAAAAGTTAAATCAAAATCCCAAAAACCCTAGTGGAAGAAAATCATTTCCAAGATCTCTCTAAGACTATGGATTTGATGCATATAAAAATTCAGCAACTAACATTTATAAATGATCAAAAATGATAAATAAAAATATTATAAAACCATAGAAATTGGTTTCACTCAATTTGGAACCATGGATAAGAACTTATGAATTTAATAAGTTAAAAGGAAATAATTTCTAAGACTAATAAAGCCCCTATCTAAAATCCATACCAAATCTTGAGAAAATAAATCCTCAAGGGATTTAAAAAGATAAACAAATATTTAATAAAATCATACAAATTGGAATCACCAATTTTAGATCTATAAATAAAAAGATATGGATTTTATAAGGCAAAGAAAGAAAGAAATAAATAAGGAATATTTAAAAGCCAAATTAAATCTTGGCCAAATCCATAAGCAAATGGGATAAAGATAATACAAATAAAATAAAGGGATAAATAATATTTAAATAAAAGTATATGGGATTAAAGCATATTCTAATTATATTTAAATGGAGACAAAATCCCTAAGATAAATGATTAATTAAATCATGGGAAAAATAATGGAAATTGCCAAGAGGATTAAAAGTTATCTAAATGACTTAAAAAGAATAAAAGAATTATTTGAATAAATAATATGGATTAGAACCATATTTAAATAAAGACAAGTGACTATTTTAAATAAATAATAAACCATAAAAGAATAAAAGAAATATTCTAAAATGGACTTTGGAATATATTAATAAACAATATTAAAATCATACTGAAAGTTTGGAAAAGTTCTGAATTCAAATGGGTATTTGAATTATTTAAACAAAATGAAAACAGAAAATGAAATCAGAAAAAGAAAAAGAAAACAGGGAGAAAAAATAAGAAAATAAGCAGCCCACTAACCTACCCAGCCAACAGGCCCATCTGGCCCAACAAGCAGCCCACCTCCATCTCCCCACGAGCCCCTTTCTCTCACTCTCCCATACCCGCTCAGTCACTGACAAAACGACCCTGCACGAAACCCTCACCTCTCTGACTAACCGGCGCCACCGCCAGGTCATCTTCGTCCTCACCCACCCAGACGACCTGTTCTTCCCCGGCTGTTACTGCCGTTTAATACCCGCTTAAATTCGTCTTGATGCCGCGCTAAATCTGTCTGGTAATCACGCCCTCATAAGCGCCCATGTCCCCTCTATCTTTCCCCTCACTCGCTGCTCCCTCTCTGCCACCGGGCTGCCCCAATTTCACTCGAAACCCCCACTGTCTCCGATGTGTTCCTCGGTCGATTCCGGCGACACCCGACCTCCCCACTGCCCCTAGAGCAAACTAGTCTGATCCCCAGCCTCTTGCGCATCTCCCAGTACCTCCCTTTCTCCTGCGCGTGCCATAAAGGGTCGGCAACCACGATGTCTGAGCTCCACCGTGAACCACTTCAACTCCGGCGACCCATACTGGTATTCTCTGGTTGCGCCTTTCCCTCTCATTGATACTCCAGTACTCACAACTTTCCTACGCGTCTAACTACACCATTGATTTGTCTTATCTCGCACCGTAGCAGCTACTCCGTCATTGACAGTGAGAGCCCGCCGCCAGGACCATCTCCGGCGAGGAATCGCCAGTGACTCTGAGCGTCCTTGCCTCCCCACGAGCACGTTGAGCATCGGTACTCCACAGCGAACCTGGTGAGCATCTCCTCCCTCTCCCTCGCTTCCTGCTTTGGCCGGACCACCGCAGCCCGAGCGCGCCGCCAGTTGATGGTTAGAGCAGCGCGAGCCTTTAGATGTAGATCGTAAGGACGCGATAGAATCACTTAAACGAAGGGGTATGTTGCTTCTGTGCTGCACGATTTTCTTTAGATCCAACGGTCCACACTGCATGATCCAGACGAACTGGTATTGTCCAATAAGAATAGAACACGTAGCAAAGACTCTGCTTTTAAAACTGAAACATTTCTATTAGATGTTTAGATTTGAAAATTTATAACTTTAGATCTACACGTCCAAAATTTGCAAATTTTATATCAATTGATTCAGAAAAATGCAAAATTTGCAACCATGCCCTTAGTTTAGTGTTTTGCTTCTGAAAAATTTGTTGTTTTTGCAGAAACATATCTAGGCCTATTTTGAGTATAAAATTTATTCTAAAATAGATTTTAGTAGGGTAAAATCTTTTGCAAATATTTTGTTTTGAACCTACTGACCATAAGAATCAACTTTTGGATTTAAAAATATATTTTGTGACACTAAGGAATTATTCCTTTGAATAAAAAGCTTATCTAGTAAAATAAAAATGGTGCTTGATTTAAAAATGATTTTTGAGTGAAACCTTTTGAAAATGGATTTGTTTTAAACACTTTGACCATAAACACTAACATTTGTGTTTAAAAATATATTTGTCTAAACACTAAAAAATAGTACTTTGAGTTAAATCATTTCTAACAAAACAAAAATGATTTAAATGGCCCATTTTTCACTAACTTGATTTTAAATGGCTTTGCCACTTTTATAAATGACCAATAGGTGGTTTAAAATGTTTATAGCCTATTATAGACCACCTTTCCAAATAAAACAATCTTTTGCTTGCTTGCATGCATTGTTTTGTTTCTTTAATTTATGTGATGAATTGTTTGAATGCTAGTTTGAATATTTGCTTGCTTGATTGAATTGTTGTGAACTTTGAAGAGTGTGACTATTGCAAGATCAAGGAGTGAACCTTTATTCTCTACTAAAAAGGCAAGTGGCACTATCATCCATGTCCTACTATTTTCAATACACTTAGTGGAATTTTTGTAGTATGCATGATAGGGCTACTATGTTACTATGCTATGCTATGTCCTATTAGGATATCCTTTATATGTTCCTTAGTGGAAACATCATAGTTGTAGTATGCTTAGCCCTGCTATAGACTAGGGGTGGAATGCCATATTATGATTATATGAAGTGTTGGAAAAATATATGCTTTATATAATAAAACAAGTACTCAATGAATCACCTTGGTGGAATGTGGATACACAATTGTGGATAAGGTGGAAATGAAGGGAACCATATACAAATGCCTATCTTTTTCGTGTATGCACTAGAAGAATACCACCAAGGTACTTAGAGATTGAACATGTTTCTCGTACAGTAGCTTCCGTGTACAGCCACATGCTAAATGGGCTCTGGCTTAGTCAATTACATAGTGGAAGACCCTTGCATTGGTACCTATTCAGGTTAATTAGAATTATGTATTGGAAATATATCCTTACATTGGTGCCTGGTAGACGTGCTTAGCATTATGTCTTGGGAGGACTTCTATGGAAAGACTTTGTCACATTCTCGATCTGCCGGTAATCCATTTGGTGTGTACATATCCAGCGGCCACTGGTGGCATCAAGACGAGATTGTGTCATGTGGGTAAAGTGTATAACTTCTGCAGAAGATCAAATTCTTAGTACTAGCCGTGTCCTCGGTTACGGACAACTCTGAGCAACTAAGGCCTGAAGCTATGGAAGATCTCGACATTCCAATTTCTCAAAGTAAAACTTGATGGTGTCAACAAGGGATTAGAAGCACTTTGAGTTTTCCAAGGAGTTCAGAAAGATTGTTAAAAGATCAAAACTATTTTGAAAAGATAGGATAAAACCATATTGCTTTCTGCAAATGAGCCTAAACCCTACTTAGCCAAATATGCATATATTGATGGGTTCCAACTTATTTCCACATAGTAGTGAAACTTGCCAATACAGTTCAAATGTATTGACCCTTGTGGCTGTAACTTATTATGTTGCAGGTTTGTTTGATGTTAGTGAAGTGTGTTGAATAGGATTACAAGTCTACAACCAACATGATTGCTTGTGGCATTTTGAAGATAAAGGACTCCATGCTATATAGTTATTTCTGATGCATTGTGAAAAGATAGCCAAATGAGCTATGTAAGATGTAAAGAATTATTTTATTCCTGGTTATAAAGTTGTATTATGACCTTTGTTTCTTGATATTGCATCTTAAACTGTCGATGCTAGCTATTGATCCAGGGACTAGCATTGTAAATACAGGGATCTCTCCTTATCAGGTTGGGACCTCTACAGATGGTATCAGAGCATTGTGTTTCCTGTAGGATTATAACCCTAGGATTGGACAAAACCCCTTAGATAAATAGGAGTTGTATTTGTTCCAAAACTTATTTACAAACAATTTTGTAAACTCTTTCCTCAACCTTTTTGGTTTTGATTCTACATCTCTTCCTTTTCAACTTAATGGACAAAGCCTCCACCATGAGCAAAGACTTCACCAACACCAATGACTTCAACTTGAGTTTCACCAAGGACTTCAACTTGGACATTACTAAGGACTACAAGTGAGAACCATGAGACATTAGATTGCCTACCAACTACCTAAAACATTGATATCATGTTAGTGTATGGATCATACTGACGTATGAGGTATCACTATACTAGGTTGATTGTTTCAAAAAAACTTGTTATTTCCTTCGACTCGTGAGTTAAACTCATAAGTTGTTAAGTGATTAGTTGCTTGTTGATTGTTTGATTGAACTTGATTGTTTGCGGTTGTGTGTTAGGACTTATTTAGATCTATCTATCATTACTTATCCCTATTAAACCAACAGATGCCTCCCCGTCGTGCCAACCCCAACTAAAACAACAACAACATCACTCCCGAGATGCAGCAGTTGATGACAGCCCAAGCTCAACTGATGCAGATGATGATGCAGTTTGTGCAAAATTAGAATCAGAACAACAATAAAAACAACAACAATCAGAACAATCCTCCAGCATTTGACATGCTCACCAGATTTCTAAAACTGAGGCCTGCAAAGTTCTCAGGAACCACTGATCCAATGGTAGCCAATGACTGGTTACGTTCGGAGGACTTAGTGACTATTGGCTGCACCGACGAGGAAAAATTCAGGTTTGCAGCCCATCTGCTCGAAGGACCAGCAGCAACCTGGTGGGACAACTTTCAGATCACCACTCCCCTTGAGGCTGTGACTTGGGCTATTTTTGAGGATGGTTTTTGTACAACTCACATCTCATCCGGAGTGATGAACTTGAAGAAAAAGGAGTTCCACAACCTGAAACAGCATCACCGCAATGTGGCTAAGTACATCGAGGAGTTCAATAATCTGGAGCGCTATGCACCGGATGAAGTGGATATTGATGCTAAGAGGAAAGAGAAATTCCTCGAAGGACTTAATTATGAGTTGAACCTGCAGCTGCCTGTTGCCTATGTTCCAACTTATCAATCACTCTGTGACAAAGCCACCCTCTTGGAAAACAAGATGAAGCAAGTTGAAAACAGAAAGAGGAAGCATAGCCTTGACAAGTATCACTCAGGATCATCACAAAAGAAGCGTTCATTCAAAAAGAGCAATGGAGATTCTAGACCACATCAGCATGAAGCAAATGGACACACATCATCATCACTAGAATCACCACAACAACAATGGAAGTGGTAATAATAATGGGAATGATACTGACAATGGAGATGACCTTGGTCAGAACCAACATGGCAAATCCATGAAGAAGGATATTAGCCAGTTGCAGTGCTATAATTGTAAGCAACTTGGACAGTATGCATCAGACTGTCCTGAGAAGAAAAAGAATAAGGATGCTAGAAACTCTAATGGAAGCGATTCCAATGTGGCCCAGAAAGGACATGTGAACCACATCAACATGTATGGAACCCTTGACGAATTAGATGATGTGGATGGCAAGATTTAGCTAACTCAGTTGAGTCATATAAGGATCCCATGTTTGAATGTCAATTATTGATCCCATAGTCGGGTGAACCATCAATGCAACCCTACAAAATTTCCTTTTTAAGGGTGGTAGTACCCTAGTTGCCTTAAAGCCAACTTGTAACCTCTAGCCTTCCCAAATCTCGGGACGAGATTTCTTTTAAGGGTGGTAGCCTGTCACATCCCAAAATTTTCTAAATTTTGAAATGTGAAAAAAAAATTAACAAAAGAAATAATTGTTGACATTTAGGGTGAAAAGAAACTTTTTGCTTCTAAATGGAAACATCAAAACCCTTCTTGAACAAAATTTGAATAAAAGGAAATCCAACAAAATTTCAATCAAGTGAAATGCATTCATCAATGAATGTATCTTGAAATTTAAACACTTGGAAAAGTTAAATCAAAATCCCAAAAACCCTAGTGGAAGAAAATCATTTCCAAGATCTCTCTAAGACTATGGATTTGATCCATATAATAATTCAGCAACAAACATTTATAAATGATCAAAAATGATAAATAAAAATATTATAAAGCCATAGAAATTGGTTTCACTCAATTTGGAACCATGGATAAAAACTTATGAATTTAATAAGTTAAAAGGAAATAATTTCCAAGACTAATAAAGCCCCTATCTAAGATCCATACCAAATCTTGAGCAAATAAATCCTAAAGGGATTTAAAAATATAAAAAAATATTAAATAAAATTATACAAATTGGAATCACCAATTTTGGATCTATAAATAAAAAGATATGGATTATATAAGGCAAAGAAAGAAAGAAATAAATAAGGAATATTTAACAGCCAAATTAAATCTTGGCCAAATCCATAAGCAAATGGGATAAAGATAATCCAAATAAAATAAAGGGATAAATAATATTCAAATAAAAAAGTATATGGGATTAAACCATATTCTAATTTTATTTAAATGGAGACAAAATCCCTAAGATAAATGATTAATTAAATCATGGGAAAAATAATGAAAATTGCCAAGAGGATTAAAAGTTATCTAATTGACTTAAAAAGAATAAAATAATTATTTGAATAAATAATATTGATTGGAACCATATTTAAATCATATTTAAATAAAGACAAGCGACTATTTTAAATAAATAATAAACCATAAAAGAATAAAAGAAATATTCTAAAATGGACTTTGGAATATATTAATAAACAGTATTAAAATCATACTGAAAGTTTGGAAAAGTTCTGAATTCAAATGGGTATTTGAATTATTTAAACAAAATGAAAAAAGAAAATGAAATAAAAAAAAAGAAAACAGGGAGAAAAAATAAGAAAAGAAGCAGCCCACTAACCTACCCAGCCAACAGGCCCATCTGGCCCAACTAGCAGCCCACCTCCATCTCCCCACGAGCCCCTTTCTCACTCTCGCCCATACCCTCTCAATCACTGACAAAACGACCCTGCATGAAACCCTCACCTCTCTGACTAACCGGCCTCACCACCAAGTCATCGTTATCCTCACCCACCCCCACGACCTGTTCTTCCCCGGCTGTTACTGCCGTTTAATCCCCGCTTAAAATTTTTCTTAATGTCGCGCTAACTCCGCCCCGTAATCACGCCCTCATAAGCGCCCCTGTCCCCTCTATCTTTCCCCTCACTCGTCGCTCCCTCTATGCCACCGGGCTGCCCCAATTTCACTCGAAACCCCCACTGTCTCCGACATGTTCCTCGGTCGATTTCGGAGACACCCGACCTCCCCACTGCCCCAGAGCAAACGAGTCTGATCCCCAGCCTCTTGCGCATCTCCGAGTACCTCCCTTTCACCCGTGCGTGCCCGAAAGCGTCGGCAACCACGACATCTGAGCGCCACCATGAACCACTTCAACTCCGGTGACCCCTACTGGTATTCTCTGATTGCGCCTTTCCCCTCTCGTTGATACTCCGGCACTCGCAACTTTCCTACGCATCTAACCGCACCACTGATTTGTCTTAGCTCGCACCGTAGCGTCACCTCCGTCATCGACAGTGAGCGCCCGCCGCCAGGACCATCTCCGGCGAGGAATCGCGAGTGACTCCGAGCGCCCCCTGCCTCCCCACGTGCATGTTGAGCATCAGTACTCCACAGCGAACCTGGTGAGCATCTCCTCCCTCTCCCTTGCTTCCTGCTTTGGCCGGACCACCGCAGCCTGAGCGCGCCGCCGCTCGTCGTTGCCCAGCGCCGCTCTTTGCAGATAATTGCATAACATTGAGTATTGTTTACATCTAGTTCAGCAATATCAATTTTATTTGCAAGCATACATGGACTCTTCCAATGAATTTCAGTAGCATGTTTAGAATCAGATTTAGTGTTCTTTGGTGGTACAAAATCTGTAGCAACAATCTGATTCTCACTTTTATTTTTCTCCCCAGTTTTAGCTCTACTAGCTCTAGCAAGATCATCTTTTAAAATATGTTCGGGAGTCATAGGTTTTAGACCAATTTTCTTTCCATCATGCATAAGAGAATAGTGATTAGTTTTTCCATTCTGAACAGATTCTCTATCAAATTGCCATGGTCTACCATGTAACAAAGGACAAGCTTGCATAGGTACAACATCACAATCAACAAAATCAGAATATGTACCAATAGTAAAATGCACGCGTACCATTCTTGTTACCTTGATCTTGCGAGAACTCTCAAACCATTGGATGTAATATGACTGTGTGCGTTGTCTTGTTGGAAGTGCAAACTTCTCTACCATGTCAACACTAGCCAGATTATTACAACTCCCTCCATCAATGATGATCCTTATAGCTCTTTCCTTGACAACACCACGTGTTTGGAACAGGTTGTGGCGTTGATCTTGCTCAGATTTACTCAATTGCACACTCAACACACGTTGTGTAATTAAGCTCTTGTATTGATCAGCAGTTTCAGCTCCCATGACCTTTGTCTCTTCATCAGAATCACAATTGTCTCCATCTCGAGCAGAAATAAGGGCTAATGTATCTTCATCAAATCACTGGTTGAATCATATTGATCATCATCACGCACCATCATAACACGTTGTGTTGTGCACTGTCTCTCAATATGACCAAAACCCCAGCACTTGCGGCATTGTATATCCTTTGTTTTACCAAAACATACCCCTTTGTCATACCCCTTTGTTTAATGAACGCTTCTTTTGTGATGATCCTGAGTGATACTTGTCAAGGCTATGCTTCCTCTTTCTGTTTTCAACTTGCTTCATCTTGTTTTCCAAGAGGGTGGCTTTGTTACAGAGTGATTGATAAGTTGGAACATAGGCAACAGACAGCTGCAGGTTCAACTCATCATTAAGTCCTTCGAGGAATTTCTCTTTCCTCTTAGCATCAGTATCCACTTCATCCGGTGCATAGTGCGCTAGATTGTTTAACTCCTCGATGTACTCAGCCACACTGCGGTGACGTTGTTTCAGGTTGTGGAACTCCTTTTTCTTCAAGTTGATCACTCTGGATGAGATGTGAGCTGTACGAAAACCATCCTCAAAAATAGCCCAAGTCACATCCTCAAGGGGAGTGGTGATCTGAAAGTTGTCCCACCAGGTTGCTGCTGGTCCTTCGAGCAGATGTGCTGCAAACCTGACTTTTTCCTCGTCGATGCAACCAATAGTCACTAAGTCCTCTAAAAGTAACCAGTCATTGGCTACCACTGGATCAGTGGTTCCTGAGAACTTTGCAGGCCTCATTTTCAGAAATCTGGTGAGCATGTCAAATGCTGGAGGATTGTTCTGATTGTTGTTGTTCTTGTTATTGTTGTCCTGATTCTGATTTTCCACAAACTACATCATCATCTGCATCAGTTGAGCTTGAGCTGTCATCAACTGTTGCATCTCAGGAGTGATGTTGTTGTTGTTTTGGTTGGGGTTGGCACGACGAGGAGGCATTTGTTGGTTTAATAGGGATAAGTAATGATATATAGATCTAAAGAAGTCCTAACACACAACCGCAAACAATCAAGTTCAATCAAACAATCAACAAGCAACTAATCACTTAACAACTTATGAGTTTAACTCACGAGTCGAAGGAAACAAGTTTTCTTGAAACAATCAATCTATTATAGTCATACCTCATAGGTCAGTATGATGCATACACTAACATGATATCAATGTCTTAGGTAGATGGTAGGCAATCTAATGTCTCATGGTTCTCACTTGTATTCCTTAGTGATGTCCACGTTGAATTCCTTGGTGAAACTCAAGTTGAAGTCATTGGTGTTGGTGAAGTCTTTGCTCATGGTAGAGGATTTTTCCATCAAGATGAAAAGGAATAGATGTAGAATCAAAACAAAAAAGGTTGAGGAAAGAGTTTACAAAATTGTTTGTAAATAAGTTTTGGAACAAATACAACTCCTACTTCTCTAAGGGTTTTTGTCCAATCCTAGGGTTACAATCCTACAGGCAACACAGTGCTCTGATACCATCTGTAGAGGTCCCAACCTGGTAAGGAGAGATCCCTGTGTTTACAATGCTAGTCCCTGGATCAATAATTAGCATCCACAGTTTAAGATGTAATATCAAGAAACAAAGGTCATAATACAACTTTATAACCAGGAATAAAATAATTCTTTACATCTTACATAGCTCATTTGGCTATCTTTTCACAATGCAGCCGAAATAACTATATAGCATGGAGTCCTTTATCTTCAAACTGCCACAAGCAATCATGTTGGTTGTAGACTTGTAATCCTATTCAACACACTTCACTAACATCAAACAAACCTGCAACATAATAAGTTACAGCCACAAGGGTCAATACATTTGAATTGTATTAGCAAGTTTCACTACCATGTGGAAATAAGTTGGAACCTATCAATATATGCCTATTTGGCTAAGTAGGGTTTAGGCTCATTTGCAGAAAGCAATATGGTTTTATCCTATCTTTTCAAAATAGTTTTGATCTTTTAACAATCTTTCTGAACTCCTTGGCAAACTCCAAGTGCTTCTAATCCCTTGTTCACACCATCAAGTTTTACTTTGAGAAATTGGAATGCCGAGATATTCCATAGATTCAGGACTTAGTTGCTCCGAGTTGTCCATAACCGAGGACACGACTAAGTACTTAGAATTTGATCTTCTGCAGAAGTTGTACACTTTACCCACATGACACAATCTCGTCTTGATGCCACCAGTGGCCGCTGGATAAGTGCACACCAAATGGAGTACTGGCAGATCGAGAATGTGACAAAGTCTTTCCATAGAAGTCCTCCCAAGACATAATGCTAAGCACGTCTACCAGGCAGCAATGTAAGGATATATTTTCAATACATAATTCTAATTAACCTGAATAGGTACCAATGCAAGGGTCTTCCACTATGTAATTGACTAAGCTAGAGCCCATTTAGCATGTGGCTGAACACGGAAGCCACTGTACGAGAAACATGTTCAATCTCTAAGTAACTGGGTGGTATTCTTCTAGTGCACACACGAAAAATATAGCCATTTGTATATGGTTCCCTTCGTTGCCACCTTATCCACAATTGAGTATCCACATTCCACCCAGGTGATTCATTGAGTACTAGTTTTATTATATAAAACATATATTTTTCCAACACTTCATATAATTATAACATGGTATTCCACCCCAAGTCTATAGCAGGGCTAAGCATACTACAATTATGATGTTTCCACTAAGATATAAAGGATATCCTAATAGGACATAGCATAGCATAGTAACATAGTAGCCCTATCATGCATACTACAAAAATTCCACTAAGTGTATTGAAAATAGTAGGACATGGATGATAGTGCCACTTGCCTTTTTAGTAGAGAATATAGGTTCACTCCTTGATCTTTCAATAGTCACACTCTTCAAAGTTCACTACAATTAAATCAAGCAAGCAAATATTCAAACTAGCATTCAAAAATTCATCACATAAATAAAGAAACAAAACAATGCATGCAAGCATGCAATAGATTGTTTTATTTGGAAAGGTGGTTTCTAATAGGCTATAAACATTTTAAAACACCTATTGGTCATTTATAAAAGTGGCAAAGCCATTTAAAATAAAGTTAGTGAAAAATGGGCCATTTAAATCATTTTTGTTTTGTTAGAAATGATTTAAGTCAAAGTACTATTTTGTAGTGTTTAGCAAATATATTTTTAAACACAAATGTTAGTGTGTATGGTCAAAGTGTTTAAAACAAATCCATTTTCGAAAGGTTTCACTCAAAAATCATTTTTAAATCAAGCACCATTTTTATTTTACTAGGTAAGATTTTTATTCAAAGGAATAATTCCTTAGTATAACAAAATATATTTTTAAATCCAAAAGTTGATTCTTATGGTCAGTAGGTTCAAAACAAAACATTTGCAAAAGATTTTACCCTAAAATCAATTTTAGAATAAATTTTATACTCAAAATAGGCCATGATATGTTTCTACAAAAAACAACAAATTTTTCAGAAGAAAAACACTAAACTAAGGGCATGGTTGCAAAGTTTTCATTTTTCTGAATCCAGTGATATAAAATTTGCAAATTTTGGATGTATATATCTAAAGTTATGTATTTTTTAAATCTAAACATCTAATAGAAATGTTTCTGTTTTAAAAACAGAGTCTAGGCTACGTGTCCTATTCTTATTGGATAATACTGGTTCGTACGGATCATGCAGTGTGGATTGTTGGATCTAAATAAAATCGTGCGGCACAAAAGCAACATACCCCTTTGTTTAAGTGATTCTATCGCGTCCTTACGATCTACATCCAATGGGTCGCGCTGCTCTAACCATCAGAAAGGCGGAATAATAGGACCATCTCCGGCGTCGCATTGCCCTGTGCGTGGTGGCCTTGGATGTGGTAGTAGCTGATGGGGAATCACGAGAAGGAAGCGCTGATTGTCGGGATGTCCAAGTGGATGTGCGACCTGCAGAATTATTAGTCCTCCTTGAAAGGATACGGATGTCGCCTAGAGGGGGGGTGAATAGGCGATTAAAACTTTTCCTAGAGTGGCTCAACAATGGCGGAATAAAACTAGTGTTTTACTTTGTTAAGCACAACCTAGAACAACCAAGGTTCACCTATGTGCACCAACAACTTATGCTAAGCAATACAAGCAACAAAGTGATAGCAAGATATATATTACTTCAAGCACGCAGGCTATCACAATGTAAAGTGCATAAGTAAAGAGCTCAGGTATAGAGATAACCGAGGCACGCGGGGACACTGATATTTTACCGAGTTCCTCCCAACATGGAGTACGTCTCGTTTGGAGAGGGGGTCGTATCAAACCACCAACGCCACAAAAGGCCTCCCTTATTCTCCGGTGAATCTCACCCCAACGGGATCGATCCACGCTTCCACTATCGGTGCACTTGTCGGTGGCAATCGGAACCTCTCACAAGGTTGGGGCACTTCTCCACAACTTAATTGGAGGCTCCCAACAAACTCCACAAAAGTCCTCAACAAATTCCACCAATGCCACAATGCCACCAAGGCCACAAAACCGTCTAGGGTTTCAAGAACCCAAGAGGGACAAGCTCCAATGAGCAACTCAAACCAAATCCTCCGAGGAGAACTCAAACCTATGCACCAAATGCAAATGGCAAGAACACCACAAAGATGCTCAAATCCCTCACTCTCAAGTTCCAACAAAGCTACTAAAGCTATTGAGGGAACAAGAGAGGAGGAATCAAAGAGAGACACAAAATCCCCCAAAATCTAGATCCCCAAAGATGCACTCACAAAGAGATGAATTGGTTATGTCAAAACGCGGATCTAGATCTCCTCTCTCTTCCACTCAAATATGGGCAAGAATCATCGGAGGGAAAAGATTAGGCAAGCTTTAAGATCTACAGCAAGTGTGGAAAAGTTTAACCTAATAGATAAGAGAGGAGCAAACTAAACTGAAAACGGGCAAGGGGCTTAAATAATGGCCCCAGAAAAACTAGCCGTTTGGGCATTTTTCAGAACGGACCGGTAGTACCGGTTTTGAACGGTACTACCGCACGTGCCAGGAAAAAGAGAAGCAACAGCGAAGCAGATGGGGGCGATTAGGAGCAGCAGCAGCGCAGGTCAACGTTGCATGCATGCGGGTGAGGCCCTGCGCAGGGAGCAGACGCGCATGCGGGTGGCGCCAAGCCATAGCGCAGGGAACAGGCGTAGCAGGCCAGCACAGCGCGGGCGTGTATGCAGCAGCGGCGAGAGCGGCCCGGTCGGGGCCACAGCGCATCACGGCGGCCGCGGCGGCATGACGCATCTGGCAGCAGCGGCAGCGGGCGGCGGCGGTGGGAGGCCGGCAGCGTGGCTGGAGCACGCGGCGTGAGAGCGAAGCAGCGGTGGGGCCTGGGCGGCAGGCACGAAGCGGCCAGCAAGGCGGCACGAGGTCAACGCGGACAAAGCGGGTGGGCAAATCGAGCGGACGCGCACCGATCTAGATCTAGGAAAATATCTGGGCCGGCCGGTACTACCGGTCCACCCGGGCGGTACTACCGGGCCGGACGGTAGTACCGGATTTAGGTACCTAGCGAGGCAGAAAGAAAACAGGCCGTTTTTAGGCCCGGGCGGTACTACCGCTCGGCCCAGAAAACAGACTGACAAGCAAATATTCAAACGGCAATAACTTTTGACTAGAAGCTCCGATTGACCCGATTCAAATTGCGTTGGATAGAGGATGACAAGGGAGAAAGTATCAAGTAGAATAATGTGAAATACCTCACTTGGTGAGAAACCGAAAAGCCACATAAATCAAAATCGCAACAAGATACAAACGGAAGATCCGATTTTGATGAACAAGAGCTTGTTATGGAGATTACCACAAGCTCTATATCCTCACATGGATAAGAACAAATAACAACCAAATACGATGATGCAAGTATGCAAAGGTTTGAGCTCTCTCCGAACGATGTGACCGAATTACTCATACGATAGCCCCTCTTGATGGTACGGTTATCTATCCTAAACCCGGTCTCACACACACACAACGTGAGACCGGCAAAAGGGAAAACCTATCAAGATTATACCTTTGCCTTGAGCATTCCACTTGAGCTCGATGTAGACGATTTTGCCCTTCCCAAGATGGGACGCCTTTCTTAATTCCTCATCGACCTCGCATATTGAGCTTGCACAACATATCTTCTTTGCATTTCATCGACCTTGAAGCCAACACATGCTCCAAGCGATGCCAATGGACAAATCCTACAAGTATAAATTAATACACACATTAGTCCATAGAGATTGTCATTAATTACCAAAACCACACATGGGGGACCAACATGTTCTTTCACTCCTCCATAGTGTTTGGCGATCGTGCACTTCACGTTCAGCTTTGCAAGCAAGATGAAACAAACGAGTGATGGAATTATATTCCTTATAGTCTAATATGTGTTGAATGTCCTTGTTTAATCCACCAAACAAACGTGCAAGCATTTGTTCAGTAGATTCAACAAGACCACACCGAACCATCCCCGTTTGCAATTCCTGATAATACTCTTCTACATAATTTTTCCCTTGTTCCAAACATGTCAGATTCTTTAGTAAATCACGTTGATAAGTGGGAGGCACAAAACAAACATGCATAGCAGTTTTTAAAGCAGTCCAAGTACGAGGAATAGTAGTAGGATTTAAACGACAATACTCAGACCACCAAAGGGAAGCAAATTTAGTAAATTCACATGTAGCAGCACTAACACGCATATTCTCAGGATATTTTAAACATGCAAAACGTTGTTCTACTTCCATCTCGGATGTAAGATATGCATCAGGATTATATTTACCCTCTAAAGATGGAATATTTAATTTAAGCTTTGCAACATGATCATCATCACGTACCTGTGGTCGAGCGTTGCGGTGGTAATGTCGGGGTCGGCCAACAGGGTGTGGAGGTTGTTCAACCTCCTCGTCAAACAGATCTTCATCGTCGGGGTCATAGTAGTACCCGTCGTCTGTCCCCAATGTCGCAGCAACAGCCGTGGTGGAAGTCTGAGGTGCCTCAGCTGCAGTGGTAGCCGCCTGAGGTGCGGCGGCAGCCGATCCAGCAATACGACCCGTGATCGGAATGCGCCGTGCTTCATGCCGAGGTGCCAATGGGGCGGGTGCGGGTGCCGTCAATCTGTCCAAAACCTCCATGAACCGAGCGTCAAGCTTGTCATTGAAGGATTTCTCGAGTCCGTCGATCTTGTCCATGGCGTTGGTGAGCTTGGTGTCAAAGTCCTCTAGTCGTGCATCCACATCTTCAGCACGACCGACCAATAGCTCGGAGAAGTGGGCATGTAGTTCTTGGTTCGTCATTGTAGCAGGGTTACGCGAAGTATCTGTCATGGTTAGTCCTTTAAAAAGCACAGGTATATATGCCTATAACTACGGAAATATGGTGGAAGGCACGCGTAATCTGTCAAGCAATATACGAAGCTCTTACAAGTTCTTACCAAACAGCAGGAAAAGGAGATGTGCAACCGCGAGGATCAGTGCTCCAGAGATTGAACCGAGCGATTACCAGGATTCGAGACATCGCACGTGGAGAAATCTGTGGAGCTCTGGGAAGGCTTAGCAAAGTGGTTAGAAATTATCAAAACAGCAATACAAATGTTGAATGAATGCTCAACGACGGTACTGTGATGGTCCTAGGCTAGACCGTACTAGAGACACGAGCCTAGATCACCAACGATGTCACAACGTGACACAACAAGCAATGTATGATGATATGGCACCCTCAAAAACGAACCGAGATATCGAAAATCACTATGATGGCGACTGTCTAGAACTGAACGACGGCGTCTAGAAACAGGTTAGCCCCAAAAAAAATTCGAAATTTTTGTATTATGCTCCGAAAAGCGCGCAGGCGCCAAAAAAATATCGCTATAATGGCCGATGGAGAAAAGTGATCCCCGGAGCCGAAAATCAGTATAGCCAGAATTTTTTTTGCTCTCCTTCTGGACTTACGACTGAACTCTTAGCTCGACACGGACTTGATCTCAACACGGAAAAAATAAGGAAGGAAAGTAAAAAGAAAAACTAGGAAACAATAACTCAACTCGGACTCGTGCCGCGGTAGGAAAGGTGATCGGATCCATGTCGCGGTAGGAAGGCGGTGGCGGAGTTTTAGGGTTTATGGTGGCTGGTGTATGGCGGCGGAATATGGTGGCGGTGATCTGCGAGGGTGGCGGTGACTACTGTGATCAGAACTCGAAACTCTAAGGGACAAGACACTAAGACTAGCAACTCGACGCGACGATGCAGACACAAATTCAACAATGCAAAACTGAAAAGATAATGCAAGGCGTAGATTGGTGATGGGATGGATCTAAACTCTAACTGTGTTTTTGGCTTTTTTGTGGGTTATAGGAAAAACAGATCTAATCTACGAAAACAGTAAAATCTCACCGAGCAACCTGAAATCTGATACCACTTGATAGGGCAAAGGTGTCCGATCTTTCGATGAGATGGAGATAGTCGATTTGGTCGAGTTCGGGCTTGACGATCCGACTACACGTGCGAGCACGAGAGCCAATGCAATCGCTAGGAGAATATCCTGGAGGTTACCAATCCTGCGGGAACACGATCAGCCTGACCAGCAAGGGTCTTAATGCCTACCTGAAATCGAGAACAAGTAAGAACTAATATTGCAATCAAGATATTGCGGATTAAGATGAAAGCTTTATTGAAAAGGTGGGATCCTATATAGGTGCGAAGTACAAGAGGTCTCTGCGACGCTCGAGCCTTGGCGAAGTTGCTATGATGGATAACTTAATGTCTAAACAAAATCCGAGTTACGGTGACAGCTAAGGCGAGTATTTAAGGAGGAAAAGAAAGGGTTTCGGCCAGCCATAGAAGTGGTGTCCGAATCCAACCCTAGAAGTCCTTTTATCCTCAAATACGGACTCTAAAAAGTGGCTATTTAAAATCCTGCGAAAATTACATGGGCCTGGCCCAAAATAATTTGTCGCAGCACCATATTAAGCTATGGACGAATTTGTGCAGTATTAATCTTGAATATTTTGTCCAAGCCTTCTTTCTTTATTATGGTGGCCTCAAAGTTCTGAAATCTTCATCCGTGGCCTTCTCTTGGATCATCACATGCTTGCTGCCATCTCCATGCATGACCATGCTCCAATGCTTGTCCCTCTCATCCATGCTTGGTCCATTATTCATAAGAGTAAGAAATACATCTGATTTAGGCAGCATCATATTCTTATGTATGTGAGGAATAGTTCCAAGAAACGAAAGTACCTGATAGTTAAGTTGTTTAGCACGAGATCGAGTGATAGGTCCTTGTATGTGTGTAGCTGTAGGTACAACGGTTGTATCAATAGATGGGATGTCCACATCAGGAAGCGATTCCAATGTGGTCCAGAAAGGACATGTGAACCACATCAACATGTATGAAACCCTTGAAGAATTAGATGATGTGGATGGAAAGATTTAGCTAACTCAGTTGAGTCATACAAGGATCCCATGTTTGAATGTCAATTATTGAACCCATAGTCGGGTGAACCATCAATGCAACCCTACAAAATTTCCTTTTTAAGGGTGGTAGTAACCTAGTTGTCTTAAAGCCAACTTGTAACCTCTAGCCTTCCCAAATCTCGGGACGAGATTTCTTTTAAGGGTGGTAGCCTGTCACATCCCAAAATTTTCTAAATTTTGGAATGTGAAAAAAAATAAACAAAAGAAATATTTGTTGAAATTTAGGGTGAAAAGAAACTTTTTGCTTCTAAATGGAAACATCAAAACCCTTCTTGAACAAAATTTGAACAAAAGGAAATCCAACAAAATTTCAATCAAGTGAAATGCATTCATGAATGAACGTATCCCAAAAACCCTTGTGTGAGAAAAGGCTATAGGAGACATGCTTATGCGAGGCACATTTAGACCATATGCGCCTCCTATAAAATAGGCGAGACACACTCCTTCTCCATGCGCCTCTAGTATAAAAATAGGCGAGGCGCATATGATAAGAATGCGCCTCCTATAATTCATGTACGGACTAAATCTAGCAGCCCCATATTATGCGAGGCGCATTCCATTCATATGCGCCTCCTATATATTAGATAGGCGAGGCGCATATGGGCAGAATGCGCCTCGCATAATTTGTGTGGGCCCGCGTGTTGGTAGGTGCACGAATATGCGAGGCGCATATGGTTATATGCGCCTCCTATATTTTATAATATGCGAGGCGCATATGGTCATATGTGCCTCAAGTAATTCCTGCGGGCCCGGGCGGAGGTAGGTGGCCGCATATGCGAGGTGCATATTGCTATATGCGCCTCCTATAGTTTGAATTATAGGAGGCACATATTGTGCAATATGCGCCTCCTATAACCTGGCACCACTTTTTTCCATCTTTTTGCACATGGAGCCAACTACCACCCCACTCACTTGTGTCACTTCTTCCTCCTCCACCAAGACAAATCTGGTCGCCCCCCTCCTACTCACTTTTGTTGTTTTAGCAATATTTGAATATTTAAAATATTTGTAGTATATTTTATAGTTCATATTGTGTTTGGAAAATGCTTTTACATGAAAAATGGCCTTTAAAAAAAATTCCAAAAAATTGTTAACCTTAGGATTCGAACCTGGGTGACCAGTGAAATAGGACAAGGTATGTTACCACTAGGCTGCTATGTGTTTGTTGACAGAAACTTACGCACTGTCCTATTTGTCTAGGATTGCATATTATACGAGGCGCATTTAGCCCAGATGCGCCTCGCGTAATATTATACGAGGCGAACTTTGCGATATGCGCCTCGCATAATACGGTATAGATCAAAACACACACAGTAGTACACGACCTTTCTTCATTCACATCTCACGCACGCGCGCCGTCTCACATCTCACAGATCGAAGCCGTAGCCGCTGCAGGACATCTTCTCGCAGCTGGGGAGCAGCTCCACCATCGACCTACCGCAGGTCGCGGTCGTGGGCAGCCAGAGCAGCGGCAAGTCTAGCGTCCTCGAGGCGCTCGTCGGCCGCGACTTCCTCCCGCGCGGCTCCAACATCTGCACGCGCCGCCCCCTCGTGCTCCAGCTCGTGCACGAGCCGCAGCGCCCCGCCGGCGTCGATGCCGACGAGTGGGGTGAGTTCCTGCACCATCCCGGACGCCGCTACTACAACTTCCGCGAAATCCCACGCGAGATCCAGGTCACCGTCCCCTCCTCGTTAACTGTCTTCTTGGTTGGTGGTCCGCGAAATGAATTTTAAGCGCGCGTTTGCCTTTCCTGTGCATTTTCAGGTGCCTGATTTCCCGGCTTTAAGGAGACCGCTCCTGCCCTGGCGCCGAGGTGCGTATGTCTATCCCGTTTAGGTTCAGGTTCAGTACCGAAAGGGAAATGTATGAACACAAAGTCACAAGCGTTTGTAGTTAGTTACCTAACTTTTCTTGTTTGATGTTCGTCAGAGTTGCAAACCTGCCTGAAGATGTGAAGGAACAACTTGAAGACCCAGATAGCAGGTGGTGTTTTTTTTCCATCAGGCATTTGGTTACGATTGCTGCAAATTCAGAGAATCCTTGTTTCTATTTGATATCCAATGCCCGCTTCAGCTTATTGTCAAATTTGATGTTCTGAATACGGATGCTTATGCTTGTGCAAAGGCTATTTCCTTACATGATTTATATACAATTAGTCGTTGCTTCACAGATATAACTTTGGCTGGATTCATGGGAAGGAGAAACTTGAATCTGGGAAACTCGGTAAACATCTCCCTGTTTTACTAGTCATGATTCCTACAACTTGCTGAATGAACATTGGGGAAGCGATACTAAACTTTGGGGACTATTGAATTTCCAGAGTTCATTGTGCACCTCTTAAGCATGTCCACTTGCGCTTTGCATTATGGTTTTATGTTAGCAAAATGAACTTAGCTATTGCTTTTTATGTAAGCCGACTGTGACAGTAGTATACTGAATTGTTTCCTTTCCTTTTTTTGATGAACTTGTATATCTAAACATGATTTTAGCTCATATGTTAACTCCTGATCATCCATGCAGACACATGCAAACATGATTTCTTAAATTTTGTTGCACCCATATATATGCATGATTCTATCTTGTGAACTGCTAGCTATTGCTTTCCACTGACATAAGTAATATCATCTTTATTATGTGTAGGAGATGGCGAGGAAGTGTTATGTTGTGTACATCGGTTGGGTTTCAGGTGTGTACGAGGAGTGGAAAGACTGCCAGAATCATGTGAAAAACTTCTCGGGCAACAACTACCAAGGCTATGAGAGTAGACAGGTGGCGGAAGAGAAGTGGAGGAGGCATGGAAGGAAGAAGTGGAGGAACTTCCTCGTGATCACCACCTTGTTGCTCTTCATGGTAGGTTATGTGTTCTACTTCATCTAGGTAGAGCTACGTCGTTGGAGTTGTAATGTGATTGTGAACTTGTACTCGGAGGTGTAATGTGATTGTGAACTTGTACTCGGAGGTGTGAACTTGTGGCACAAACACTTGATGTATGAACTTGTATGTCATGATTGATGTGTAATGTATTGTATTCATGTTGGTTCTATTATGCTTTGGCAAATTGCAAGTTTCTGAAAAATTATGTGCTCTTTATACTGTATTCTGGACTATATTGTATATTTGAATATCTGTATATTATTATTTATAGTGGTCTGTAAAACTTGAATTTCGAAAATATTACCAGAGGCGCATATAGGACAATATAGGAGGCGCATATACTATAAATATACGAGGCGCATTGTGAAACATATGCGAGGCGCATATGATATGCGCATCCTATACTTCACATATGCGAGACGCATATCGATATGCGCCTCCTATAATTCACATATGCGAGGCGCATATCGATATGTGCCTCCTATAATTTATCGATATGCGCCTCCTATAATATATCGATATGCGCCTCCTATAATATATCGATATGCGCCTCCTTTCGATGAGATGGCGATAATCGATTTGGTGGAGTTCGGGCTTGACGATCCGACTACACGTGCGAGCACGAGCGCCAATGCAATCGCTAGGACAATCTCCTGAAGGTTACCGATCCTGCGGGAACACGATCAGCCTGACCAGCGAGGGTCTTAATTCCTACCTGAAATCGAGAACAAGTAAGAACTAATATTGCAATCAAGATATTGCGGATTAAGATGAAAGCTTTATTGAAAAGGTGGGATCCTATATAGGTGCGAAGTACAAGAGGTCTCTGGGACGCTCGAGCCTTGGCGAAGTTGCTATGATAGCTAACTTAAGGTCTAAACAAAATCCGAGTCTACGGTGACAGCTAAGGTGAGTATTTAAGGAGGAAAAGGTAGGGTTTTGGCCAGCCATAGAAGTGGTGGCCGAATCCAACCCTAGAAGTCCTTTTATCCTCAAATATGGACTCTAAAAAGTGGCTATTTAAAATCCTGCGAAAATTACATGGGCCTGGCCCAAAATAATTTGTCGCAGCACCATATTAAGCTATGGATGAATTTGTGAAGTATTAATCTTGAATATTTTATCCAAGCCTTCTTTCTTCATTATGGTGGCCTCAAAGTTCTGAAATATTCAT
Source organism: Avena longiglumis (assembly GCA_030063025.1). NCBI lineage: Eukaryota > Viridiplantae > Streptophyta > Magnoliopsida > Poales > Poaceae > Avena > Avena longiglumis. Next base: position 306,063,281 of record CP125977.1, read on the forward strand.
CCGTGGCCTTCTCTTGGATCATCACATGCTTGCTGCCATCTCCATGCATGACCATGCTCCAATGCTTGTCCCTCTCATCCATGCTTGGTCCATCATTCCTAAGAGTAATAAATACATCTGATTTAGGCAGCATCATATTCTCATGTATGTGAGGAATAGTTCCAAGAAACGGAAGTACCTGATAGTTAAGTTGTTTAGCACGAGATCGAGTGATAGGTCCTTGTATGTGTGTAGATGTAGGTACAACGGTTGTATCAATAGATGGGATATCCACATCATGAAGCGATTCCAATGTGGTCCAGAAAGGACATGTGAACCACATCAACATGTATGGAACCCTTGAAGAATTAGATGATGTGGATGGAAAGATTTAGCTAACTCAGTTGAGTCATACAAGGATCCCATGTTTGAATGTCAATTATTGAACCCATAGTCGGGTGAACCATCAATACAACCCTACAAAATTTCCTTGTTTAAGGGTGGTAGTAACCTAGTTGTCTTAAAGCCAACTTGTAACCTCTATCCTTCCCAAATCTCGGGACGAGATTTCTTTTAAGGGTGGTAGCCTATCACATCCCAAAATTTTCTAAATTTTGGAATGTGAAAAAAAAATAAACAAAAGAAATAATTGTTGAAATTTAGGGTGAAAAGAAACTTTTTGCTTCTAAATGGAAACATCAAAACCCTTCTTGAACAAAATTTGAATAAAAGGAAATCCAACAAAATTTCAATCAAGTGAAATGCATTCATCAATGAACGTATCCCAAAAACCCTAGTGGAAGAAAATCATTTCCAAGATCTCTCTAAGACTATGGATTTTATCCATATAAAAATTCAGCAACAAACATTTTTAAATGATCAAAAATGATAAATAAAAATATTATAAAAACATAGAAATTAGTTTTACTCAATTTGGAACCATGGATAAAAACTTATAAATTTAATAAGTTAAAAGGAAATTATTTCCAAGACTAATAAATCCCCTATATAAAATCCATACCAAATCTTGAGCAAATAAATCCTAAAGGGATTTAAAAAGATAAACAAATATTACATAAAATTATACAAATTGGAATCACCAATTTTGGATCTATAAATAAAAAGATATGGATTTCATAAGGCAAAGAAAGAAAGAAATAAATAAGGAATATTTAATAGCCAAATTAAATCTTGGCCAAATCCATAAGCAAATGGGATAAAGATAATCCATATAAAATAAAGGGATAAAGAATAGTCAAATAAAAGTATATGGGATTAAACCATATTCTAATTATATTTAAATGGGGACAATATCCCTAAGATAAATGATTAATTAATCATGGGAAAAATAATCGAAATTGCCAAGAGGATTAAAAGTTATCTAATTGACATAAAAAGAATAAAAGAATTATTTGAATAAATAATATGGATTGGAACCATATTTAAATCTTATTTAAATAAAGACACGTTCCTATTTTAAATAAATAATAAACCATAAAAGAATAAAAGAAATATTCTAAAATGGACTTTAGAATATATTAATATTCAGTATTAAAAGCATATTGAAAGTTTGGAAAAGTTATGAATTCAAATGGGTGTTTGAATTATTTAAACAAAATGAAAACAGAAAATGAAATCAGAAAAAAGAAAAAAGAAAACAGGGAAAAAAAATAAGAAAAGAAGCAGCCCACTAACCTACCCAGCCAACAGGCCCATCTGGCCCAACTAGCAGCCCACCTCCATCTCCGTGCGAGCCCCTTTCTCACTCTCGCCCATACCCTCTTAGTCACTGACAAAACGACCCCGCACGAAACCCTCGCCTCTCTGACTAACCGGCCTCACCACCAGGTCATCGTCGTTCTCACCCACCCACGACCTGTTCTTCCCCGACTGTTACTGCCGTTTAATCCCCGCTTAAAATTCGTCTTAATGTCGCGCTAACTCTGCCCCGTAATCATGCCCTCATAAGCGCCCTTGTCCCCTCTATCTTTCCCCTCACTCACCGCTTCCTCTCTGCCACCAGGCTGCCCCAATTTCACTCGAAACCCCCACTGTTTCCGACGTGTTCCTCGGCCGATTCCGGCAACACCCGACCTCCCCACTGCCCTAGAGCAAACGAGTCTGATCCCCAGCCTCTTGCGCATCTCCCAGTACCTCCCTTTCACCCGCGCATTCCCCAAAGCATCGGCAACCACAACGTGTGAGCGCCACCGTGAACCACTTCAACTCCAGTGACCCCTACTGGTATTCTCTGACTGCGCCTTTCCCCTCTTGTTGATACTCCGGTACTCACAACTTTCCTACGCGTCTAACTGCACCACTGATTTGTCTTAGCTCGCACCATAGCGTCACCTCCGTCATCGACAGTGAGCGCCCGCCGCCAGGACCATCTCCGCCGAGGAATCGCCAGTGACTCCGAGCGCCCCCTGCCTCCCCACGAGCATGTTGAGCATCAGTACTCCACAGCGAACCTGGTGAGCATCTCCTCCCTCTCCCTTGCTTTCTGCTTTGTTCGAACCACCGCAACCTGAGTGCGCTGCCGCTCGTCGTTGCCCAACGCCGCCAGTTGATGGTTAGAGCAGCGCGACCCGTTGGATGTAGATCGTAAGGACGCGATAGAATCACTTAAACAAAGGGGTATGTTGCTTTTGTGCCGCACGATTTTCTTTAGATCCAACGATCCACACCGCATGATCCAGACGAACCGGTATTATCCAATAAGAATAGGACACGTAGCCTAGACTCTGTTTTGAAAACAGAAACATTTCTATTAGATGTTTAGATTTGAAAAATTCATAACTTTAGATCTCTACTTCCAAAATTGGCAAATTTTATATCACTGGATTCAGAAGAATGCAAACTTTGCAACCATGCCGTTAGTTTAGTGTTTTGCTTCTAAAAAATTTGTTGTTTTTGAAGAAACATATCTTGGCCTATTTTGAGTATAAAATTTATTCTAAAATTGATTTTAGGGTAAAGTATTTTGCAAATGTTTTGTTTGGAACCTACTGACCATAAGAATCAACTTTTGGATTTAAAAATATATTTTGTGACACTAAGGAATTATTCCTTTGAATAAAAATCGTACCTAGTAAAATAAAAATGGTGCTTGATTTAAAAATGATTTTTGAGTGAAACCTTTTGAAAATGGATTTGTTTTAAACACTTTGACCATACACACTAACGTTTGTGTTTAAAAATATATTTGGCTAAACACTACAAAATAGTACTTTGACTTAAATCATTTCTAACAAAACAAAAATGATTTAAATGGCCCATTTTTCACTAACTTGATTTTAAATGGCTTTGCCACTTTTATAAATGACCAATAGGTGTTTTAAAATGTTTATAGACTATTAGAAACCACCTTTTGCATGCTTGCATGCATTGTTTTGTTTCTCTATTTATGTGATGAATTGTTTGAATGCTAGTTTGAATATTTTCTTGCTTGATTGAATTGTAGTGAACTTTGAAGAGTGTGACTATTGCAAGATCAAGAGTGAACCTATATTCTCTACTAAAAAGGCAAGTGGCACTATCATCCATGTCCTACTATTTTCAATACACTCAGTGGAATTTTTGTAGTATGCATGATAGGGCTACTATGTTACTATGCTATGTTATGTCCTATTAGGATATCCTTTATATCTTAGTGGAAACATCATAGTTGTAGTATGCTTAGCCCTGCTATAGACTTGGGGTGGAATACCATGTTATGATTATATGAAGTGTTGGAAAATATATGTTTTATATAATAAAACAAGTACTCAATGAATCACCTGGGTGGAATGTGGATACTCAATTGTGGATAAGGTGGCAACGAAGGGAACCATATACAAATGGCTATCTTTTTCGTGTGTGCACTAGAAGAATACCACCCAGGTACTTAGATATTGAACATGTTTCTCGTACAGTGGCTACCGTGTACAGCCACATGCTAAATGGGCCCTGGCTTAGTCAATTACATAGTGGAAGACCCTTGCATTGGTACCTATTCAGGTAAATTAGAATTATGTATTGGAAATATATCCTTACATTGGTGCCTGGTAGACGTGCTTAGCATTATTTGGGAGGACTTCTATGGAAAGACTTTGTCACATTCTCGATCTGCCGGTACTCCATTTGGTGTGTACTTATCCAGCAGCCACTGGTGGCATCAATACGAGATTGTGTCATGTGGGTAAAGTGTACAACTTCTGCAGAAGATTAAATTCTAAGTACTTAGTCGTGTCCCCGGTTACGGACAACTCTGAGCAACTAAGGCCTGAATCTATGGAAGATCTCGACATTCCAATTTCTCAAAGTAAAACTTGATGGTGTCAACAAGGGATTAGAAGCACTTGGAGTTTGCCAAGGAGTTCAGAAAGATTGTTAAAAGATCAAAACTATTTTGAAAAGATAGGATAAAACCATATTGCTTTCTGCAAATGAGCCTAAACCCTACTTAGACAAATATGCATATATTGATAGGTTCCAACTTATTTCCACATAGTAGTGAAACTTGCCAATACAATTCAAATGTATTGACCCTTGTGGGAAAAGTGGATTTTTTTGCACCAAATACCAAAGTGGTTTCCTTCCTAAGTACGCCTCTTACTCCACACCAACACGGATGCCAAACATGGCAGAGAAACAAAGACGCCATCTTAAAAAAAGAGAAAGAAATAGAGCCACCATACCGAGGCACACGTGCATAGTGCCACGCTGTGGACGAGGGAGTGATCCGCCGGGTCGGTGCACGAGGCGAGAGGGGTGGAGACATGAGAGGTAGCGAAGGAGAGATAGAAACACACCATTTTTTTGCGTGCATAGGTCCTGAAATTTATTACTAGTAGAGTGTACACTGCAAGGCGGTAGGAGCACCTTGTGTTAGGAATTCGTCATAACTTTGCGCTAATATCGAACTGCCTTCAACTCCTCCTCTTCGCTTTTCTCCCGCTGCCTCTTTTTTTAAGGCTCGCTGCCTCCATTTTCTTCTCTTACTTGTGTACCTCAAGGTTGACCAAATTTCGTTAAATTGTAAAGATGCAAAATGTTAGCAAGAATTTAAACCCTTTGTCCAAACTCTAGGTGGCACACGTGCATCGACCTTCCTTGTCATGTCATTTAACACTCTGCAACCAACAACATGCTACTTCAAGAGTAAGTAGCTTTTGTGTGTGTGTGTGAAGCAAGTAAAGTAGTAAAAAGGGTATGGCTCAGCTGCTCACTTGAGAAGGACCTAGTTGCTTTTCCTTGCTTAACTTTAGGGCCCTTTGTGCGTAATTTAAGGACCTTATGTAATTTTGTCTTTTTTGAGGTCTTCGATGTAAACCGTACTCCCACCGACCATGTCGAATTTTAACTACAACTATGCTCTTAAAATTTTCAAAAATATTTTGAAGCCAACCAGGAATTCAGTATAGCGAAAACCACTGAAAAGATTTTTCGTAAAACTTTCAAAGCAACCTACAATTTACTTGTAGTTCAAATTTGACCTAATTTTGATAAATCGACATTTGTATGAAAAGAAAGGAATGTCTAATTAGTATGAAAATTGGGGTGTTGGCATTTTCTTAACTGAGGCGGGTCTCGTAGGAGCAATGTGCTTCAGTTAACACGATCGGTGGAAGTACAGGTCGCATCAAGGACCTTAGAAAATGAAAAATACATCCAAGTCCATCACTTGGAAATTTGAGAAATGTTCTTTATTGATAGTTGCTAACTCAAACCGACGACATTTTTTACTACAAGAAGATACACCCATCTACCTCTGAAAAGACATTTAATTCAAGGGAAATCTACCGCGCTTACTTGTAGCTCAAGTTTGACCTAATTTCCTTAAATCGGCAAGAAGTCAGTGAAGTGTGCAAAGTTAGATAGAAATCTTGAAAAATGGAACTATAAAAAACCGTGGTCCATTTTGTGTGATAATTGGGAGGGTTGCATTTTCTTCTAACTATGGTAGTTCCCGTAGGAGAGAGGTTCTTCAGTTAACACGGTCGGTGGAAGTACAAGTTACATCAAGGACCTCATAAAAAATGAAAATTACATCCAAGTTCATGCATTTAGCACAAGGTCCCTGAAACTAAGCAATGAAGTGTATTTTGAGGTTTGCGCATACTAGCGTTCATTGTGCTAAAGACTATCAATAGAATCTTCTAGATGTTAAGAATGGAAAAGGATATCCAACGGTTAGCAATGTTTGAATTTGACAGTCTTGATCCAACGGTCAATGTTCAAATTTCAAAACCAAAAAAATTTGCGCCAAAGACCAAAGTGGTTTCCTTCCTATGTACGCCTCCTACTGCATACCAACGTGGATGCCGAACATGCCAAAGAAATAGAGACGCCCTCTCAAAAAAAGAGAAAGAAATAGAGCCACCTTACCGAGGAACACGTGTGTAGCGCCACACTATGGACGAGGGAGAGATCAGCCGGGTCGGTGCACGAGGGGAGATGGGTGGAGAGATGAGAGGTAGCGAAGGAAACAGAGAACCATACCATTTATTTGTGTGCATAGGTCCTGAAATTTACTACTAGTAGAGTGTACACTGAAAGGCGGTAGGAGTACCTCGTGTTAGGAATCCATCATAACTTTGCTCTGACATCGAACTACCTTCAACTCCTCCTCTTCGTTGTTCTCATGCTGCCTCTTTTTTAAGGCTCACTGCTTCCATTGTGTTCTCTTACTTGTGTATCTCAAGTTTGACCAAATTTCTTTAAATTGTCGAAATGCAAAATCTTACCAAGAAGTTAAACCATTTGTCCAAACTCTCGGTGGCTCACGTGCGTTGACCTACCTTGTTGTGCCATTTCACACCCTGCGACCAGCAGCACGCTGGTTCGAGTAAGGAGCTTTTGTGTGTGTGTGTGTGTGTGAAGAATGTAAAGTAGTACAATGGGTATGGCTCAGCTTCTCACTCAAGAAGGACCCACTCGCTTTTCATTTCTTAACTTTAGGGCCCTTTGTGCGTAATTTAAGGACATCTATGTAATTTTCCCTTTTTTGAGGTCTTCGATGTAAACCGTACTCCCACCGACCATGTCGAATTTTAACTACAACTATGCTCTTAAAATTTTCAAAAATATTTTGAAGGCAGGAATTCAGTATAGCGAAAACCACCAAAAAGATTTTCCGTAAACTTTCAAAGCAACCTATAATTTACTTGTAGTTCAAATTTGACCTAATTTCAATAAATCGGCATTTGTATGAAAATAAAGGAAGGTATAATTTGTATGAAAATTGGGGCGTTGGCATTTTATTTTAATCGATGCGGGTCCCGTAGGAGCAATGTTCTTTAGTTAACACAAATATAGGTCGCATCAAGGACCTTAGAAAATGAAAAAGACATTCAAGTCCATCACATGGAAATTTAAGAAATGTTCTTTATTGATAGTTGGAAAGTCAAACCGATGACATTGTTTACTAAAATAAGATGCACCCATATACTTGTTAAATGACATTTAATTCGACAGCAATCTATCGAGCTTACTGATAGCACAAGTTTGACATAATTACGTTAAATTGTTAAGATGCCAAATCTTAGCAAAAAGTTGAACCTGTTGTTATAACTCTTGGTAGTGGTTTCTGATATATTAAATGACCCCCCGATGGTTACGTCCAAAAACCCGCAAAACTTTCAAAACAGCCTACAATATTCTTGTAGTTTAAATTTGACCTAATTTCAATAAATCGGCATAAAGTCATTCAAGTGGGAGATAGCAAGGATGAAGTTTGAAAACGCATGAAACATGGGAATTATCATAAGTAGTACAACATGTTGGTCTAGTATATATGTCTAAAAGCTTGGCTTGTGGCATATTTAGGTCCAATATTCTTTGGATTTTCTTTACATAAAGGAACAATCTCGTCACCATTCATAAAATTGAGAATGTTATTTCCTGATAGTTGGAAACTCACACCGATGACATTGTTTACTAAAATAAGATGCACCCATATACCTTCGAAAAGACAATTAATTCAAGAAAAATCTATCACCCAAAAGTGTAAAGAGCAATCTATTAATAATGATCAACAACTGTATAAAGAGGCCCAAAAGTAAGTTGCTCTTAGACACCCTATTTACTCCACAATGTCCATGCATAATCTCTTCTTGTTCTTCAATTTCCCCCTCTATTTTGAGCTATTTTCTTTACATAAAAGAACAATTTGACCTAATTTCGTTAAATTGACATAAAGTCATTCAAGTGGGAGATAGCAAGGATGAAGTTTGAAAACGCATGAAACATGGGAATTATCATAAGTAGTACAACATGTTGGTCTAGTATATATGTCTAAAAGCTTGGCTTGTGGCATATTTAGGTCCAATATTCTTTGGATTTTCTTTACAGAAAGGAACAATCTCGTCACCATTCATAAAATTGAGAATGTTATTTCCTGATAGTTGGAAACTCACACCGATGACATTGTTTACTAAAATAAGATGCACCCATATACCTTCGAAAAGACAATTAATTCAAGAAAAATCTATCACCCAAAAGTGTAAAGAGCAATCTATTAATAATGATCAACAACTGTATAAAGAGTCCCAAAAGTAAGTTGCTCTTAGACACCCTATTTACTCCACAATGTCCATGCATAATCTCTTCTTGTTCTTCAATTTCCCCCTCTATTTTGAGCTATTTTCTTTACATAAAAGAACAATTTGACCTAATTTTGTTAAATTGACATAAATTCATTTAAGTGTACCAAGTTAGCTAGTAATTTTGATAAATCAAACTAAAAACTTAGGAATTGTAAGAAACCATATGGTCCACTTTGTATGAAAATTGGGGTGGTGGCATTTCCTTTTAACTGACATGGGTCCTATAGGAGTAGTGTTCTTTAGTTAACACGTATGGTCGGTGGAAGTACAAGTTGCATTTAGGACATTAGAAAATGAAAATGACATCCAGTCCGTACATTTAGCACAAAGGACCCTAAAATTAGTTAAGCAAGGTAAAGCATTTGGGTCTAGCTATTTCTCCACCAAGAAGCTGAGGCAATCCCGTCGGCTAGTACAATTTTCTTAACAAAATAAAACATCGTGTTTCTCATTTTCTCTATAGCTTGTTGATGAATTGCATCAAATGCAGAAGTTCTTAATTATTTGTTTATTCATTATTTTATTTCAATATTTTCAAAACAGGGTCGATGCGCAAATTCTTAGCAAGAGATTGAATCTTCCGAAACCCTCAGTAGTTTTTTCGCTAATCTTCCTAAAGTCATATCGATGGTCAAAACTAGCTATAAAGCTTGCATAAATCTTGAGAATTATTCTTAAAACACTGTCCATGTTTGTCTAAAAATGGGGCAGTGCCAAGCTCACGCATTGAGTCTAAAGAGAGCTCGTCTAGTCGACTCGTTTGAGCTTGGTTTATTTCTTAACGAACTTAGGTGAGCACATTTTTTCTTGTTAATTTTAATGAACTAAACAATATTGTTAAAGAGTTTCGTGAGCTACTCATTAAGATCGGTCACAATAACGAACTTAGAAAGTGTATTCGCCTAATTTCATGTATGCTAGTTATTTATTGTAGAGATAGATAGATAGAGAGAGATAGATAGAGAGAGAGATCTCAACCATTGTTGGATGGTTATTAGGAGATAAGTGGTACCCCTAGTCCACCAGAGTTCAAACCCCGGGTTTGGCACTTTGGTGTCTATAAAACACGGAATATTCATTAGTGGGAAGCGATGTTTCCATCTATAGAGATGTGTGTATGCTGACTTCGTCAACCTCAAGCCCCGTCGGATTAGTCTCAAGAAACAATATTTCAGAGGTGGTCATATAGAGGTAGTAGGGTGTTCCTGCATGCGTTCATCCTTTTGTTTGTATTGAGTTTTTATCATTTATCCTGAATAACCTATAATGCAAGTCAAACCAGGTCACTGAGAGTATGTGCAGCGTTGGAAATTTGGGGAGTCTAAAAGAGAATCTATTTCTTACTAGACCTAGGTCTAAAACTTGAGGGCATCACCTATGTATATGGCCAAGCCTATCTTTAAGATGGTACCCACTTTCTAGATAATAAGCTAGTTGATTTCACCACAACATATATAGTCAAAACTGTCCATAAGATAGTCTTATGATTAAAATTTGTTTTCTATTGCAATGTGTACTAGATATAAATATTTTAAAGCTTATAGACTACCCATAAGCTCATGGTGACCCTTAAGGTTTTTAGCTTGTGGATAGCTTCCACTACTTTTTTCCCTATGGACAAGCTTGTGGACAACATAGTGGACGCCTTGAGAGGGTGAGTCTAGCTAAATTTTTCTCGACCCTAGATCTAGTACACGACCCATGTCTAAGGGAACCAAATGGAAGGTTTTCTTTTTTTGTGCATTTCTACTCAGATGAATGGATACCCTATCTGGTCTAAACGGTGGAGGAGATTTTATTCTCTAATAAGCGAGTCTAGTAAATTTGTAGCCACGTCTAGTAACGTCTCACGCTGTGCTTGCTCTAGTGTATGGGGCCTATGGGCTCACTATTTTGGGCCCCGTTATTAGTGTTCTAGTTATATCCTATAGCAGCCAACAAATGTGAGCTCTGACTCAGCCTCGACGCTCGTCTTTGAAAGATGGCTATAAGGGCAGTAGGAGGCGATGTTCTCATCGATGGCGAGGTTCCTATATATGGTGACTTCTTCATGCTCAAGCCCCACCAGATCAGTCTCAAGACACAATATTTTGGTGGTTCTCATAGGGGTTGTGTGTGCATTCTTGCGTTCATAGGACCGAGTGTGTGTAAGCATTTGTGGGCGTCTGCGTTTTGTAGTAGGTTTTCACAAAGAGAGAGAGAGAGAGAGGAGCCTTTGGTGTCTATTAAGTTTTGATCTGTTTTCCAAAAGTACATGCAATGCAAGTCAAACTAGGTCACTAATGCCTAGAGCCTATCGGCTTAGTACCATGGCGCCATGTTATCAGTGGTCCAATTGTATCCTATAGTAGCCAGTGAATGTGATGTATGACTCCGCTAGACCTTCCTTCTCCATGAAGCCTCGGTTCTTTCCTTTGAAGGATGGTTATGATGGCAGTGGGAGGCATCGTTCCCGTCGATATGTAGAGAGGTGCTTATGGTTACTTTGTCAAGATCAAGCCCCCCGGATCAGTCTCAAGACATAGTATTTGTGTGTGTGCGTTCATAGGGGTGAGTGTGTATGAATTTGTGAACGTTTATGTTTTGTAGCAGGGTTTTGCTAAAAGAGAGATAGGGGCCTTTGGTTTATTTATTGAGTTTTACTCTGTTATCCAAAAGTACATGTAATGCAAGTCAAACTAGGTCACTGATGTTTGGAGCCCACGGGCTCTATACCATGGGCCCTAGTTTTCAGTGGTACAGTTAATCGCGAGCGAATGTTAGCACCGGATCCATATCACTTCCTTCTCCATGAAGCCTCTGTGCTAGGCGTTGAAGGCACGCACATTTTCCCAGCACTCTCGGTGGATTCCGTCATGCCGGTGTGGCGAACGACGGGTATCTTGATGCGCAAGGCAGTCAGGTTAGGGTAAGTACGCTAGAGTTCACGGTCTCAGTTTATTTTCTCGAATTTAGATTATGGGGTCTCTCCTTTGGGTTTTTCTCTATTCTTCCTGTCTTGATCGACGATGTTTCTTGGGTTCAAATGCCGGCATGGATGGTAGACGAGGAGTGGTATGGCATCGTTATCGATATGAATCTCCCGCTCCGATGCGACTATGCCCTAGAGCCGTGTCGCCTAACGGTGTTCGAGGGAACGGACTTTGGTCGCAGGTTCTTGGGTTTCAACTACGAATGGGAGCGCTGTACTTCCACCTCGTAGATCTACCGCACTCACTCTTGCTGCAGCGCGCGATGATGTTGTTGTGGTTATAGCTCGAGATCCGCGATGAGCTTGAAGAGGAGGAGCAGAAGCGCCAGCAGATGCATGCCGGGGATATGGTTGCAGAGTTAACATATGTCTCCAACTCACTGCGCTCGATTGTGAATAGGATAAATGATCTTAGATTTGGGTAGTTAGAGCGGACATTAGGTTTTTAACCAAGCATGGTCTGCAATCTAGATATTGCACATGCTTATGATGCTTTTGATGGCTGGCTGTAGATTCCACTAATAATTAAGTAATCTCCTTTTGTTTACTAGTACTCACCATCTCATAGTACTGCGAGTTTAAATTACACCAGATTAATTAAGATGGGAGTAGTTGCCAGTTTAAATTACACTAGCTATGGAATTACTTATAAGATCCAATAGAAATAGGGAAGTATATGCTTCCAAGAAGAGTCTTATGAGGATGGGAAGCTTGGCCCCTGGCTTTATTTCATAGAGAGGTCCTCTGCTGAACAATGCAGAGGTAATTTGATGCATATCGGTCATAAACAGATTGTTGTTCGCCGGTGTCTGCATTGCTGAGTTTTTAAAATTATATTTTTCCGTTAAGGGGAACACGCCCAATCTTCGACATTATATTAATGCATATATCCTTCTTTGCATTGCGAAGTTGATGTGTTCTTACCTAAAATTTACTGGTTTTGCTGCATTTCATTTAGCATCATGCTCATGTCCCAAACATGGAGGAGGCATTGCATGAAGACATGCCTTAATCGTGTTTATCAAGTGACACGTGTTTTGAGGTATGCAGTTGCTTTGCTAGAATTTTAGTAACCTATGCTTTTTTCCTGATTTTTTAGATGAAGGGCGCTTTATTTCTTAAAATTTCCCCTAAAATATATTGATCATTAATTGTTGTTGCATCATGATTTGAAGAAACGAAGTCATTGTGATCTCTTGCCACTTACTAATGCCAGGACCGCTGATGTGCCAGCTAAGAAGGCAAACCCTGAAGTACGGCTCTTCTCATGTCGATTCTGTTTCCCATGTTTGGGCAATATTCCTCATTGGTTCTTTGCTATTCTGCTGCACCATTGTGGAGCTAAATTTGGATTATTTTTTGAATCATGAATTTGGTTTCATTATGGATTTGTTATCTGCAGTTTCCACCTTATTCATATCGCTCATGGAGTAATGGTACTGGTCACTACAAGGATTGGGCAATTGTCTATCTCCGAGAAAAATACAAAGCTCATAGACACATGATTTCGTGCTTTTAAGAGAAAGAGAAACACCAAGAGGAACAGATTAGGCGCCTAAAAGAAGAAGTGACGACATCCACTAATCGGATAGCTGATTATTTGACTGTAGGATGGAATAGATCAATTTTGGTTTCTCATGATGCTACTATTGATTTTAAAAAGTTCGTCGCTTACAACTTAGTTACTGAGTTGCCTGATGTGGATGACATTGACCTGATTGTCGAGGAGTACGATCGGATCTTGGAACATGTGCAAATACGAGCTCATAATCTTTTCATTTCGCCTCTCGAAGGAGATGAGACCCTAACAGAATTTGAGATTCTCCACGCCCATATAGTCCCAATCCTGCAAAAGATGTGGCAATATGTAAACCATATTGACTTCTCTACTATCATTTTGGAAGAGTTTGGGATCTCTTATGAGGATGATATTTGTTAAGTCAGGTACTAAAACTTGTTTTTTTGCTCTCCTGGTGTGTGGTGCTGACAAAACTATATATTTGATGTACTATTATGACATAATATATGTTGGAGTGAACCCGGTTTTATGTGACGATATTTGGACATATGAGTCATCTTATTCTTAATTGCGGTGGTTTTTTATCTTTCAATTTTTTCCTTCTGAGATATTTTAATGATGATGTCAATGCGAGTTGCGAGTGCTTTGTAAGCATGTATCTGTTAGTAAACCAAAACTTTTATTTGTAGAGTGTGGAAGTTCAGGTCGATGTTTGAACTCTAGAACTTGATGAATACAAAACTTGCAGGAAACAGAGCAATGCAAAAGCCCGATCCTCAGTCGTGTGGTTGCTACTATTAATACATGGAGGTTTTTCTACAAAAAACGGGGTTCACAAAAAAATATAGCGGGCCGAAAGTTAGTTTCGAGAAAGCACTCCCTCAACCCCATCGAGATATCTTCTCCGCGTGGCCCCTCTACCTCGACCCGACCGTCCCTTCCGCTCCACCATTGAGCACCACCACACCGCCGTTCGCTGGTACTTACGTCCCTAACCTTCAGTGATTATGTGCTTTCTGATGGATATAATATATTTATATTGGGCATTGTGAAATAAATAATTTGGTGACTTTTGTAGGAATAGAATCGGCGTCATGGATGCTTTTGCTGCGTCAGATGATGCTTGTAAAGAGAGGTGGATGTTGAAGCAGCACCAGCGGATACATGTGAACCGGATGCAGAGGCCGATGCTTGTACTGCATCTTAATCTTGGGCAGTGTTGAGTGCTGCTTGGAAAGCGGTGGAGGTGCAGTCGAGATCCTCCTCGGCTGCTGCTGGATCAAATTCGGCTATGTTGGCTGGCGCTGCGAAAGAGACGGCTACGTGGGATGCTAGGAATGCGTTGGCTTGTGGTCATGCTTCTTCAGCGTCAACGGCTGTGGCTCGTCATTCGTCGACGGCGTCTGCTCCATCTGCTGAGAACTCATTGACTAAGTTCTGCCTTGGATGTTGTCTCCGTGAATCCCTCCCTCTTTTATGTATTTCGCTCCGGGGTTTTTTCCGGATGCAGTGGATATTAGTGTAAACTACTAGAACTGGGAACATAAAAGGATATTTAATGACAAACTAGTGATATGAATGATATGAAACGTTCACAGGATTCAAACAGGGTTTCCTATGATTTACTGATTTTTTTGTCAATTTTTTGAATAGTTTTACTTTGTGTAGTTTAACATCTGAGCTACTGTCATTCCTTGAATATAAGATGGAAGGTGGATCTTGGGGAAAGTCACCGTGAGACTTGGGTTCACCAAGTCACTTATGTTGCGTCCGTTTTTTCTCCCCTTCTTTATGGTAAAACGATAAAATTCAGGTGGGGTCTTTTCTGTCCTCCCCGGTGACATCTAAAAAAATGTTCTTTATTCCCTTTACCCTGTTCTGACTTGGTGAAGAATTTTGCGGTGATTTTGTAATACTCTACTTGATTCCTTACACTTTTTAGATATTTTGTTGACACACTCTGCTTTTTAGGTAGTTTTTCAGATGCATGCAGTTTACGAAATTTCGATGATAAATTTTTCTGTCAAAATATATGATGTATTTTGGTTTTTACTTAATTCTTTTTTTAGGGTTGTGCATTATGCCTTGTGCAGTTTACTTAATTCTGATTATGCACTTGAGATATTTGCATCACCCTACCAGCTTCAGTGGAAAAACATATGCAACAATCAACGACTTGCCAAGCGATGTAGTTGGTGAGATTCTTGTCAGGCTACCTTTCCACCCATCCTGCATACGGAGGGAATCAGTCTCCCAAAAACATTGGATGGACTTCATGGGAAGCAACAATCTAAAAAATATAATACTGTGACACAACAACGGAATATCGTTACTTGGATTTTCACCAACAGCTTGAAGGACGCTCGATTCATAACAGATCATTATCTTGACCAATCCATCTTCAAGAGGCTGAGCAACCTAGAGAAAATACATAAAGCCTACAAACCATATGTACTCGGATGTCGCAATGGTAGGGTGTTACTACATTATCCGCAAGGGTCTAACATGATAATGTCGTAGGATCCAATCGGTGAAAGTGAAACAATGATACCAGAACCACCAATTCGGCGGAGACGTGAGTATGACAACAGGATAATTCTCTGCTCAATAAATCATGTGCAATTGTCTTCACACTGTTGCAGCAATTTCTAGGTTGTTTGGATAGTAACCAATGGTAACCAAGCACTGGTCTAGAGGTACTCATCAGATGTTTGTTTGTTTTAGTAGCTGATGGAACTGTGGCGGCACCTTTGTTTGTACTTCAGAGATTTATTTGTTGCCCCGACTTGGTTTCCTAAACTAGAGACATAACGTCCTATTTTTTAAAATTCATGGCATATTTTGTTGTAATGTGCCCATATTGTACACGTGCGTGCATATTGTGATGGAAAATGTTGCTTCATGAAATTATCACACTCTCTGCACCGAAATAAATTTTCCATTTTCCCGGTGTCGAAAAGGGCTTACTTTATGAAGCAGCCACCAAGAATGTGACGTGAAAATGGATCACCCCATTTTTACTAAATACTAGAGAGCATTTAGGGGCCAATTAACCAATTGGATTCACCTAAAACCTCTCGGTGCAAGAAGTATGATATAAGAAAATATCTACCGGTCTAGGTGGAAGGGGCTAAAATTTATCCTCGAGCTACCTCGTAGATCTCTCGAGATTTTTCCAAAAAATCATTTTCAGGTACAAAACATGTCATTTCTTTAGATATCCAATAAGGATTATCAAGACCCGGCAAAAAGCAAGGAACCCTAACTACAGCGAATCTTGGCTGAATTTTGAAACCAGCCTGAAAAATAAAAAAATAAAAAATGTGAAAACTACGCACATTGTCAATTTATGTTACCTAGTTGGAGGTAAAAATCATAGACATGGCGTATGAGGATTATTCTAAAAGTAGTGTTCACAGAAATCACTTATCGCCTACGAGGATTCATGGCATAGTTTGTTGTAAAGTGCCCATATTATAGACATGCGTGCATATTGTGATGGAAACCTATGTTGCTTCATGAAGTTTTCACATTCTCTGCACATAAATCCATTTTCCATTTACACGGTGTCAAAATGGGCATACTTTATGACGCAGCCACCAAGCACATGATGTGAAAATGCATCATCCTATTTTTAATAAATACTAGAGAGCATTTAGTGACAAATTAACCAATTGGATTCATCTAGAACCTCTTGGCGCAAGCACCATGATATAAGCAAATCTCTACCGGTCTAGGTTGAAGGAGCTAAAATTTATCCTGGAGCTACTTCGTAGCTCTCTCGAGAATTCTCCAAAAAATCATTTCCAGATACAATACATGGTATTTCTTCAGAGATCCAATAAAAAATTAGAAAGTCCCAGCACATATCCACGAACCCTAACTGTAGCGGATCTCGGCAAATTTTGAAACCAGCCTAAAAAATTCAAAAAATGAGAAACATTCGCACATTGTCATCTTATGTTACATAGTTTGGGGTAAAAATAACATACATGACATATCAGGATTATTCTAGAAAAGTGTTTAGATTAATCACCTACCGCCTTTGAGAAATCATGGATTTCAAAGCAAATGAGTTAGGTCATGACCACAATCATGGCATAGTTTGTTGTAATATGCCCATATTGCACATGTGCGTGCATATTGCGATGGCAAAAATGTTGCTTCATGAAGTTTTCACTCTATCTGCACGGAAAATCCATTTTCTATTTTCCCAGTGCCGAAAAGGACTTAATTTGTGAAGCGGCCACCAAGGATGTGATGTGAAAATACATCACCCCACTTTTAATAAATACTAGAGAACATTTAGTGGCCAATTCACCAATTGCCTTTACCTAGAACATCTCGGCGTAACCTCCACGATATAAACAAGTCTCTATCGTTCTAGCTAGAAGGGGCTAAAATTTAGCCTAGAGCTTCACGTGGATTTCTCAAGAATTTTCCAAAAACAATCATTTAAAGGTATAAAACATGGCATTTCTTCCCTTCTTCAGAGATACAATAAGAGATTAGCAAGACCTGGCACACAGAAAGGAACTCTAACTGCAGCGGATCTCGGCAAAATTTCGAAACCGGCCTCAAAAATTAAAAAGCAACTCAAAAAATGTAAAACATTCGCACATTGTGATTTTATGTTACCTAGTTAGAGGTAAAAATAACAGACATGGTATATGAGGATTATTCTAAAAAAGTGTTCATAGAACTCACCTACCGTCTTCGAGGATTTATGGCTATCAATGCAAATGGGCTAGGTCATTACCACAATCATGGCATAATTTGTTCTAATGCGCCCATATTGTACACATGCGTGCATATTGTGATGGAAAATAATGTTGCTTCATGAAGTTTTCATGCTCTCTGCACAAAAAATCCATTTTCCATTTTTCCGGTGCCGAAAAGGGCTTACTTTGCGAAGCAGCCACCAAGGATGTGATGTGAACATGCATCTCCCTAATTTTATTAAATACTAGAGAGCATTTAGTGGCCAATTTACCAATTGAATTCACCTAGAACCTCTTGGCGCAACCCCGCAATATAAACAGATTTGTGCCGGTCTAGATGGAAGGGGCTAAAATTTTGCCTGGAGCTATCTCGTAGCTCTCTCGAGAATTTTCCAAAAAATCATTTTCAGGCACAAAACATGGGATTTCTTCAGATATCCAATAATATATTATCAAGACTCGGCACATAGCCAGGAAGCCTAACTATAGAGCATCTCGGCAGAATTTCGAAACTAGCGTGAAAATTCAAAAAATGTGAAAACTTTACACATTTTCATTTTATGTTACCTATTTGGAGGTAAAAATAACAGACATGGCATATGAGGATCATTCCAAAAAAGTGTTCATAAAAATCACCTACCGCCTTTGAGGATTCATGGCTTTCAAGGCAAATGAGTTAGGTCATGACCACAATCATGGCATAGTTTGTTGTAAAGTGCACACATGGTGCACATGCGTGCATATTGTGAAGAAAAACAATGTTGCTTCATGAAGGTTTCACACTCTTTGCATAGAAAAACTATTTTTAATTTTCCCGGTGCTGAAAAGGGCTTACTTTGTGAAGAAACCACCAAGGATATGATGAGAAAATGCATCACTCCGTTTTTAATAAATACTAGAGATCATTTAGTGTCTAATTAACCAATTGGATTCACCTAGAACCTCTCGGTGCAACCCCGCGTTATAAACAAATTTCTGCCAGTCTAGTTGGCACATAGCCAGGAAGCCTAACTATAGAGCATCTCGGCAGAATTTCGAAACTAGCGTGAAAATTCAAAAAATGTGAAAACTTTACACATTTTCATTTTATGTTACCTATTTGGAGGTAAAAATAACAGACATGGCATATGAGGATCATTCCAAAAAAGTGTTCATAAAAATCACCTACCGCCTTTGAGGATTCATGGCTTTCAAGGCAAATGAGTTAGGTCATGACCATAATCATGGCATAGTTTGTTGTAAAGTGCACACATGGTGCACATGCGTGCATATTGTGAAGCAAAACAATGTTGCTTCATGAAGGTTTCACACTCTTTGCATAGAAAAACTATTTTTAATTTTCCCGGTGCTGAAAAGGGCTTACTTTGTGAAGAAACCACCAAGGATATGATGAGAAAATGCATCACTCCGTTTTTAATAAATACTAGAGATCATTTAGTGTCTAATTAACCAATTGGATTCACCTAGAACCTCTCGGTGCAACCCCGCGTTATAAACAAATTTCTGCCAGTCTAGTTGAAAGGGGCTAAAATTTAGTCTGGAGCTATCTCGTAGCTCTCTTGAGAAATTTCCAAAAAATCATTCCATGTAAAAAAAGATGGCATTTATCCAGAGATCCGATAATAGATTAGCAAGACCTGGCACATAGCCAGGAACCCTATCTGCAACGGATCTCGGCGGAATTTCGAAACCATCTAATAAATTCCAAAAACAATATTAAAAAAATGAGAAACCTTCACAGATTGTCTATTTATGTTACCTAGTTGGAGGTAAAACTAACATACATGGAATATGAGGATTATTCTAGAAAAGTGTTCAGAGAAATCGTCTACTACCTTTGAGTATTCATGGCTTTCAAGGAAAATGAGCTAGGTCATGACCACAATCATGGCATAGTTTGTTGTAATGTTCCCATATTGTGCACATGCATGAATATTGTGATGGCAAACAATGTTGCTTCGTGAAGTTTTCACACTCTTTGCATGGAAATTCAATTTTCAATTTTTCGATGCCAAAACAGGCTTACTTTGTGAAGCAACCACCAAGGATGTGATGTGAAAATGCATCACTCCATTTTTAATAAATATTAGATAGAATTTAGTGGTCAATTCACCAATTGGATTCACCTAGAACCTCTCGACGCAACCCGCGTGATATAAACAAGGAAAAAGTCAATTTCAAACCCTGAATTTATAAGGGTCCGCCGATTTAAACCCTGAAGTCAAAATCCCTGTCATCGTACCCTGAACTATTCAATCCCGGTCTAAATTAGACCCTAGACGTTATTAGACAGGATTGCCAAGTGCCACATAAGAATTTTTTTACAAAGAACACCCTACAAAATTATTCATTCCAATCGCATGGTCGATCATATGTGGACTCAGACTACACGAGCGCCATTTTCATCGTGGCCGCGGACCTCTTCTTTCTGGTCAATGTAGTGGCCACGCAAGGCCGACAACGCTGTTCTAGGTCATCGGTGTACTGTAGCCACTCCCACCAACGAAATTGAGCCAATTTGTATACTTCTTTCGTCTGTAAATAAGTGTATTTCTAGGTTTTGCCTAAGTTAAATTTCGTTAAATTTAACTAACCTTTTAGATAAATATATTAACATATGTTACATAAATTTTTCATATTATGAAACTAAATTTAAAAAATAATATAATAGTATCAATTTAGTGCATAAATATTGCTACATTTTCTATAAAATTAGTTAAAATTTATTAAGTTTGACTTAAAATCAACTTAGATGTACACTAGCGAGTATAACCGATGCGGGTAGGGAGCAAGCCAGGACAATATCAATCAAGACGTAGGGAGCAAGCCCATCTAGCTAGCTTCGCTGGATCAAATTAATCCTAATTGAATCGAAGGTTGAGCATGATATGTGCACGCGGGCGGATGCAATTCCAGGACATGTAGGCGCGCCCACCACCGTTACCCAGGAATCGTTGTGGCCTCTAAGTAGATCGGACAGCGCAGTTGCTGATCTGCTGGACCACCACGGCGTCACAGCGTAAGGCCCCGACCGTCCGTGACGGGGTCAACGCCCCAGCTCCAAGCTGTAGCAAGGCGGCGCTCCTCGCTCTTCTTTATCCCGATGTCCCCGGTGTAAGAATAGACGATCCCCTGCTTTTTAGATGGGAGAGAGATCGATTAACAAAGGAGACGAAAATGACATGTGGGACCATTTGATCAGTGAGACAACAGAAATTCCCGACCGGGGTCTTTCCTAACCCAGTTTACCAAACATGTCTAGGGTTTGATTTAGACCGGGAACGAATAGTTCAGGGTGCAAACGACCGGGATTTCGACTTCAGGGTCTAAACTGCCGAACATCTACAAGTTCAGAGTTTGAAATGGACTTTTTCCTATAAACAAATTCCTATCGGTCTAGATGGAAGGGGCTAATATTAATCCTGGAGCTACTTTATAGCTCTGATACGTCGGAAACATATCTATAAGTTTTGATACTTCATGCTTGTTTAGTATCTACTTTCCTTTGTTTGTCTTTACTTTGATGTGCTTTTTACATGTTTTCTGGGACTAACCTATTAACAAGTTGTCACAGTGTCAGATGACTGTTTTCTGCTATTTTTGGTTTCAGAAAAGTTAGTAAAGAAATATTCTCGAAATTGGACGGACAAACGTCAAAGTCAATTACTTTCCGTGGGAAACAAAAAGTCCAGAGGGGAGACGAGGAAGTGTGCCAGGGAGGCCAAACCCCCTAGGCGCGGCCAGGGGTGGGCCCAAACCTGGGTAGGGTTTGACCCCCCCCCCCTGGTCGCATCCTCGGCCTCCCCCTTCGCCTATAAGAAGCCCCCAATGCAGAAACCCTAAGGACCCGATCAAATCTCCACGAAACCGTCTGTAGCTGCCGCCACCATCGTCCCTAGATCTAGGGGGATCTGAAGTTCTTCCTGGCACCCTGCCGGAGGGGAGATCATCCCGGAGACCTTCTCTCCGGTATGATGTGTGAGTAGTTCCACCTTGGACTATGGGTCCATGTAGTAGCTAGATGGTTGTATCTCCTCCTTTGTGCCTTCATGTATAGATCTTATGAGCTCCGTTCATAATCAAGATCTAATCTAGTAGTAATCATGCATGTTGTGTTTGCGGGGATCCGATGGATATTGAGATTATTATGTTGGTTTGATTAATGGTTTTGTCTTTATGATTCTATCATGTCTGTGTTGTTTGTAATCTTGCATGCTCTCCGTTGTTAGTAGCTATCTTGGCCAAGTAGTTGCTAGTGACTCCAAGAGGGGGTATTTATGCTCGATAGTGGGTTCATGCCTCTAGTTTCCAAGGGAAGTGACAGAAATCTCTTTGGTTGTACATGTGCTGTTGCCACTAGGGAGAAAACAACGGTCTCTTGTTCATGGAACATGTGGACTGTTTACCTTACACACTTTGCTTAAAGCAGTTGTCTGTTGCTTGCAACTTAATACTGGAGGGGGTTCGGATGATAACCTGAAGATGGACTTCTAGTCATAGATGCAGTCGGATGGCGGTCTATGTATATTGTTGTATTGCCCAATCGAATCTCATAGGATCTTTCTGACTAGTAATTGCATTGTTATGCCTTGCTCGGCTCCTGTCAATTGTCCTGCTGTAATTTGTTTACCCTTCATGCCTTGTTGTTTATCTAAGGAGAGCACCTCTAGTGAACTATGGACCCCGGTCCAATCTTTACCATTGATACATCTTCCACTGTTACTTTTTTTACTTGCTGCAAACCACCATTACCTTCCATACGGTACGTTTAATCCTTTATTACAGCAAACCGGTGAGCTTGACAACCTCACTGATTCGTTGGGGCAAAGTCTTGAGTTTGTGTTGTGCAGGTCTCCGTGTTGCTTGCAACACCTGTGTGACGTTTCCTTCCTCCTTCTGGTTCGATAACCTCGGTCTCTACTAAGGGAAGACTTGTTGATGTGCTCATCACACCTTTCTCTTGGGGTTTCCAACGAAGTGCTCCATGTCAGCACCATCAACAAGTTTTCTGGCGCCGTTGCCAGGCAATAAAGGGACATCAAACTTCTTCCTCCCCGTCAAGCACCAAGTTTTCTAGCGCCATTGTCGGGGAGGGTAAGGACGTATTCACTAGGAGGAGTCCTTCACTTCCTTTATCTTTACTTTGTTTTTAGTTTGCTTTGTTTATTTTGCTTGGTTTTGTTTGCCTCTTTTCAAAAAACCCAAAAAAATAGTCTAGTTTGGTTTGCTTTCTTTATTCATTCAAAAACACAAAAAAATTAATTCCTGCTCTAGCTCATGCTTCTGTTTTTGGCTTGCCCACCTTTGCCAAAATGAACTCTGCTGAGAATACTAAGTTGTGTGACTTCACTAGCACCAACAACAATGATTTCCTAAGCACTCCCATTGCTCCACCTGCTCCTGATGCTGCCTTTTATGAAATTAAGCCTCCTTTGTTAAATCTTGTGATGAGAGAGCAATTTTATGGTGCTGGTACTGATGATCCTGCTGCCCATCTCAATACCTTTGTTGAACTTTGTGAGATGCAAAAGTATGAGGATGTAGATGGAGATATTATTAATCTCAAGCTTTTTCCTTTCTCCTTGAGAGGAAAAGCTAAAGATTGGTTGCTTTCTTTGCCCAAAAATAGTATTGATTCTTGGACTAAGTGCAAAGATGCTTTTATTGGAAAGTATTATTCTCCTGCTAAGATTATATCTATGAGAAGTGACATTATGAAATTTAAACAACTTGATACTGAACATGTTGGCCCAGCTTGGGAAAGAATGATATGTTTGGTTAAGAATTGCCCCACTCATGGACTCACTTCTTGGATGATTATCCAGACTTTTTATGCAGGTTTGAAATTCTCCTCAAGAAATCTGCTGGATTCCGCTGCGGGAGGTACCTTCATGGGCCTCACTTTGGGTGCTGCAACAAGGCTCCTTGATAATATGATGGTTAACTACTCTGAATGGCATGTTGAGAGAGCTCCACATGGTAAGAAGGTAAATTCTGTTGAGGAAACTTACTCTTTGAGTGAAAAGATTGATGTAATTATGGCTATGGTTGTTAATGGGAAAGCTCCTTTAGATCCTAATAGTGTTCCCTTAGCATCTTTGGTTGCTCAAAAAGAGCAAGTTGATGTGAACTTCATTAAAAACAATAATTTCAACAACAATGCCTATAGGAATAATTTTGGTGGCAACAAAAATTATAGGCCTTATCCTCCTAATAATGGCAATTCCTATGGAACCTCTTACAATAATGCTAGAAGTTCCCCCTCTGAACTTGAAGTCATGCTCAAGGACTTTATTAGTAAACAAACCACTTTCAATAAGACTATAGAGGAAAAGCTTTTAACTGTTGAGAAAAATATATCCTCTTTGTCTGAAGCTCAGTCCTCCTTGATTAATAAAATGGCTACTAAACCTGAAACTATGGAAAATACCTTTGCTACTGCTCATGCCATACAAGTTACTATTGATGAAAATGTTAGGTTGTTAGCTCAACTTCATTCTAGGTGGGAAAGGGAAGCTAAAATTGATAGAAATAATAGTGTGTGCACCATCAGCACTAAACCACAAGTAGTCCCTATTCCTCCTCCTACTATGCCTAAGCCTATTGAGCCTACTACTAGTGATGCTAAGTTTGACTTTGATATTGATGGTTGCAATATTTCTGAAGTGATTATGTTTCTACAAAAGCTTGCTAGAAGTCCTGATGCTAGTGATGTGCATGTTGCTTTCACTAAACACATTACCGATGCTCTTGTGAAGATTAAAGAAGAGAAGATAAAACACAAAGCTTCTGTTCCTAGGAAAGTAGAAGATAGTTGGGAACCCATTATTAATATGCAAGTGAATGACTTTGATCTCAAAGCTTCATGTGATCTTGGTTCTAGTGTCTCTATTATGCCTAGGAGATTTATGAAATGCTTGATTTGACACCATTGGAAGATTGTTATTTGGATGTCCCACTCAATGATAATGCTAAGAAGAAACTCATGGGGAGTATTAATGATGTTCTCATTATGGTTAACAATGCTTATGTCCCTGTTTATTTATATATTTTGGATGTTGAATACAATGCTTCTTGTCCTATTACTTTGGGAAGACCTTTTCTTAGAACAGTTGGTGCCGTCATTGATATGAAAGAAGGCATCATCAAATATCATTTTCCATTCAAGAAAGGTATTGAACACTTCCCTATGAGGAGAGAGAGGTTGATTTTTCTCCTCCTTTGAAAGCAAGGTTTGATGTTAATGCTTCTTCATTTGAAAATACTTGATTCTTCTTGCTTCTTGTGCCTAACTTAAAGACGTTAAAGAAAAGTACTTGTTGGGAGATAACCCAAGAGTTTCCTTGAGTCTTGGAAGTTATTACTTCAGTAATGACCTCTCCTTATCCTTTTTGTTTTCTTTTTGTGCCAAGAATTACCTCTAATGAGAGGGAAGTAAGATTTGGGGAGTTGCTGTCGCGAAACAGATTTCTTTCCTCCACCAAAACATTCGTGATGAGTCTCTATATCCCGGATTGAGCTCAAAATTTATGAATAAATCCCCCAGTATGTTAGCTAACTTTCGTTAGTTCAACACTTTTTGATTTGAGCAACAAAAGATGCTCGAAAAAATCGGTTTCTACCTGCTGGTCTGTTTTGACAGATTTCTGCCATTATTTGCATTTGCTTCTTATTGATTCCTTTTTGAGTTCTCTTTAGTTGAATTGAACTTTTTGAAGGAGTTGCTATAGTAGCTTGTGTTTTTAGTGAAAAGCCTTGCTTTTCCAAAGCTTTACCAGAGGACTAATATCTTTTGAATACATTAATGTTGCTAATGAAGATTGTGTGAAGTTTTGTATGAAGGAAAAAATTTAGGTGTAGAGAGAGAGAGAGTGATGTAATGAGATGAAGAATGAACAAAATATCAAGCTTGGGGATGCCACCCCGGTGTCACCCCAATAAATATCCAAGAGGTACAAGCGTTAAAGCTTGGGGATGCCCAATGCATCCCCTTCTTCATCAATAAAAAGCTCAGGTCTGTCTAGACACTTCGTTTTTATTGTTTCATGCATTGTTGTGTTGTTCTTGGAGAGTCTTAGTTTTCATTTGCTTTGCTTAGTTTGTTTAGTTTGCTTGAATAAAGTAGTTTGGACCCCCTTCTCGCTGTGTCGTTTTGCAAATAAGTTGCTTGGTGTTGGAAAGGAGTAATAAGTTCTTGCTTGTAAGTGCAAGAGGAGCTTGTATTGACTGTGACTTAGACTTTAACATAACATGCTAGGTGTTGTTTTGACCTTATGCTTAGTGATTATTATTGTAGCATGTCTTGTTCCAAACAATTTGGATTGCTTAGTGTGCCTTGAATAAATTATGCATATTTTTAGCATGCAAAAGCATAGTATTATGGTATTCTCCTTTGATGCTTTGCTTGGCTTGACTTGGCACATGCTCACACCATGTTATGATTATGAAAAAGTCACCATAGCCTCTATGATCATTTAGTCCTTGACTTGTAGTACCACTCTATGCTTTGATTAGTAATGTTTTGTTGCACTGCATGATTATGGCCATTATGCTCTCTTAGTTGGTTGCTCCTAGTCTTTTGCTAGCCTGCACTTGTATGAGTAAGTTCTACTCATGCCTCCAACTCCCAAGAAACTAAGTTATTCCAAAGTGTCCACTATAAACTCCTATGCATGGTGTGTTACACAATTCCAAGTATATTCTTGTTTTCAACTATCTTACAATTAAAAACTATTTTGTTATGTGAAAACTTAGTGATTAAAGCCCTCACGAACTTGATGGCACTCTTTATATTCTTTGCCCTAATAAACTTGAACCATTATGACATTTTTGTTGTATATGCTTGCACTTATATGTTGGAATTAACAGAACTGTGCTGTCAAGGGGAACGTTTTCAAAATTGCACTTGTACTTTATACTCAATTGATATCTTGCTCTTTTTCTATGGATGTCACCGGTGTGAAATAAAGAGGGAACTTGTAAGTCCATGGAGTTTGTATCCTATGTTAGAGAAACGCCTGGGCCGCTAGCCTAAGCCATGCCTAATCATGGTGGAAATTTGCAGCATCACCATAGTGAGCCATCTATGAAGCATCCTGAATAAAAAGCTATGCACATAGTAAATAAAAAGATTGCCAAGATGCTCATTGTATGCTTGCCTTGTCATTTTGGTTATGGGAAAGCTCATGTACCATGTGCAAGGGGTACCCCGTTGGCGGTTCTCAATGATATGCAAATACTTACAATGATAAGAACTCACCTGGGCCCAAAGTTGAGTATGCATGATGTCTGGCCCTCGTATTCAAGGGACTTGAGATTGCCAACTTATACTTTATCAAGCATACACTCCATCTTTCTCACTTTAAACTTAATCACTTCAAGATGCTTATGATAGGGGCAATGAGGTCTGAAAGCTAACAAGTACCATAATTTTTGGAAGCTCTTTTTGAAACTTGTAATCCCTGCTTCCTTTACAAAAAGGCCTTTCTTCCACCACTATTGAGTCTCCACCTTCTACCTTTAGGCACCATTAAGAGAGAATAGTTGTCATTCTGTGTGCAGTGTTCCAAAGCTTATTGATTTATGCATATTGTGTTATTACTTGTTTTTGTGCTATTTGTTTCTAGTCACCCTTGTGAACTTTGAAGGTATCCTATGCATCTATTTGCTACTCTATGAGGGACAAGCTGACTGCCACTATGCTATGTTTTCTGTATGTGAAACAAACAAATGTTTTTCAATGCATGTTATTCATGATCTTTGTTTGTAGCTTGTCATGTTGCATGCACAGTTACTATGTACTATTGTTAGAACTCCATCTTTCTTGCACATGTTTAGAGTTCTTTGATCCCAGCTTTCAATGCTTGCAAATGGTTGGATCTTTATTGTGAGGGTGCATGTCACCTCAAAAATTATTCTTTTATCACTTACCTACTCGAGGACGAGCAGGAGTTAAGCTTGGGGATGTTTGATATGTCGGAAACGTATCTATAATTTTTTATGCTCAATGCTTGTTTAGTATCTATTTTTCTTTGCTTGTCTTTACTTTGAGGTCCTTTTTACATGTTTTCTGGTACTAACCTATTAACAAGTTGCCACAGTTCTAGATGCCTGTTTTCTGCTGTTTTTGGTTTTAGAAAAGTTAGTAAAGAAATATTCTCGGAATTGGACGGGTCAAACATCAAAGTCAATTACTTTCCGTGGGAAAAAAGAAGTCTAGAGGGGAGACGAGGAAGCGTGACAGGGAGGCCAAACCCCCCTAGGCCCAGCCAAGGGTGGGCCCACGCCTGGGTAGGGTTTGACCCCCTGGTCGCCTCCTCGTCCTCCCCCTTCGCCTATAAGAAGCCCCCGATGCAGAAACCCTATGGACCCGATCAAATCTCCACGAAACCGTCTGTAGCCGCCGCCACCATCGTCCCTAGATCTAGGGGGATCTGAAGTTCTTCCCGGCACCCTACAGGAGGGGAGATCATCTCGGAGGCCTTCTCTCCAGTATGATGTGTGAGTAGTTCCACCTTGGACTATGGGTCCATGTAGTAGCTAGATGGTTGTATCTCCTCCTTCGTGCCTTCATGTATAGATCTTGTGAGCTCCGTTCATGATCAAGATCTAATCTAGTTGTAATCATGCATGTTGTGTTTGCGGGAATCCGATGGATAGTGAGATTATTATGTTGGTTTGATTTAATGGTTTTGTCTTTATGATTCTATCATGTCTGTGTTGTTTGTGATCTTGCATGCTCTCCATTGTTAGTAGCTATCTTGGCCAAGTAGTTGCTAGTGACTCCAAGAGGGGGTATTTATGCTCGATAGTGGGTTCATGCCTCTAGTTTCCAAGGGAAGTGACCGAAATCTCTTTGGTTGTAGATGTGCTCTTGCCACTAGGGAGAAAACAACGGTTTCTTGTTCATGGAACATGTGGACTGTTTACCTTACACACTTTGCTTAAAGCAGTTGTCTGTAGCTTGCAACTTAATACTAGAGGGGGCTCGGATGATAACCTGAAGGTGGACTTCTAGTCATAGATGAAGTTGGATGGCGATCTATGTATCTTGTTGTATTGCCCAATCGAATCTCATAGGATCTTTCTAACTAGTAATTGCATTGTTATGCCTTGCTCGGTTCCTGTCAATTGCCCTGCTGTAATTTTTTTACCCTTCATGCCTTGTTGTTTATCTAAGGAGAGCACCTCTAGTGAACTATGGACCCCGGTCCAATCTTTACCATTGATACATCTTCCACTGTTACTTGTGTACTTGCTGCAAACCACCATTACCTTCCACATGGTACGTTTAATCCTTTGTTACAGCAAACCGGTGAGCTTGAAAACCTCACTAATTCGTTGGCGAAAAGTCTTGAGTTTGTGTTGTGCAGGTATCCACGTTGCTTGCAACACCTATGTGATGTTTCCTTCCTCCTTCTGGTTTGATAACCTCGGTCTCTACAGAGGGAAGACTTGCTGCTGTGCTCATCACACCTTTCTCTTGGGGTTTCCAACGAAGTGCTCCACGTCAGCACCATCAAGCTCTCTTGAGAATTTTCCAAAAAATCATTTCTAGGTACAATACATGGCATTTCTTTAGATATCCAAAAATAGATTAGCAAGACTTGACACATAGCCATAAACCTTAATGACATCAGATCTCGGCAGAATTTTGAAACTGGCCTAAAAAATTCAAAAAATAAGAAACCTTCGCACATTGTCATTTTATGTTGCCTAGTTGGAGATAAAAATAAAATACATGGCATATGAGGATTATTCAAAGAAAATTGTTCAGAGAAATCACCCATCATCTTTGAGGATTCATGGCTTTCAAGGTAAATGAGCTAGGTCATGAACACAATCATGGCATAGTTTGTTTTAATGTGCCGGTATTGCGCACATGCGTGCATATTGCGATGGCAAACAATGTTGCTTCAAGAAAGTTTCACATTCTTTACACAGAAAATCCATGTTCCATTTTCTCAGTGCCGAAAAGGGCTTACTTTGTGAAGCAGCCACCAAGGATGTGATGTGAAAATGCATCATCCCGGTTTTAATAAATACTAGAGAGCATTTAGTGGCCAATTAACCAATTGGATTCACCTACAACCTCTCAACACAAGCACCATGATTTAAGCAAATTTCTACCTGTCTAGGTTGAAGGGGCTAAAATTTATCCTAGAGCCTTCATAGCTCTCTCGAGAATTCTCAAAAAAATCATTTCTAGGTACAATACATTGCATTTCTTCAGATATCCAATAAAAGATTAGAAAGACCCAGCACATATCTAGGAACCCTAACTGTAGCAAATTTCAGCAAATTTCGAAACCGGCCTCAAAATTTCAGAAAATGAGAAACCTTTACACATTGTCATTTTATTTTACATAGTTGGAGGTAAAAATAACATACATGACATATGAGTATTATTCTAGAAAAGTGTTTAGAGAAATGACCTAACGTCTTTGAGGAATCACGGCTTTCAAAGCAAATGATTTAGGTCATGACCACAATCACGACATAGTTTGTTGTAATATGCCCATGTTGCACATGTGCGTGCATATTGCAATGGCTGTTTGTTGCTTCATGAATTTTTCACACTATCTGCATAGAAAATCCATTTTCCATTTTCCCGGTGCCGAAAAGGGCTTACTTTGTAAAGCAGCCACCAAGGATGTGATGTGAAAATGCATCACCCCATTTTTAATAAATACTACAAAGCATTTAGTGGCCAATTCACCAATTGGCTTCACCTATAACCTCTCGGCGCAACCCCCACGATACAAACAAGTTTCTATTGTTCTAGCTAGAAGGGGCTAAAATTTAGCCTGGAGCTTCCTTGTAGATTTCTCGAGAGTTTTCTAAAAAATCATTTGCAGGTATAAAACATGGCATTTATTTAGAGATCCAATAAGATATTACCAAGACCTGGCACATAGCAAGGAACCCTAACTGCAGCGGATCTCGGCAGAATTTTGAAACCAGCCTCAAAAATTAAAAAGCAACTCAAAAAATGTAAAACATTTGCACATTGTGATTTTATGTTACCTAGTTGGAGGTTAAAATAACAGACATGGTATATGACGATTATTCTAAAAAAGTGCTCATAGAACTCACCTACTGCCTTCGAGGATTCATGGCTATCAATGCAAATGAGCTAGGTCATTACCACAATCATGGCATAATTTGTTCTAATGCGCCCATATTGCACACATGCGTGCATATTGTGATGGAAAATAATGTTGCTTCATGAAGTTTTCAAGCTCTCTGCGCGAAAAATCCATTTTCTATTTTCCCGGTGCAGAAAAGGGCTTAGTTTGTGAAGCAGCCACCAAGGATGTGATGTGAAAATGAATCTCCCTATTTTTAATAAAAAATATAGAGTATTTAGTGGCAAATTTACCAATTGAATTCACCTCGAACCTCTCGGCGCAACCCCACGATATAAACAAATTTGTGTCGGTCTAGATGGAAGGGGCTAAAATTTAGCCTGGAGCTATCTCGTAGCTCTCTCGAGAATTTTCCAAAAAATCATTTCCAGGTACAAAACATGGGATTTCTTCATATATCCAATAATATATTATCAAGAATCGGCACATAGCCAGGAAGCCTGACTATAGAGAATCTCGGCAGAATTTCGAAAGTAGCGTGAAAATTCAAAAAATGTGAAAACTTTGCACATTGTCTTTTTATGTTACCTAGTTGGAGGTAGACATAATAGACATGGCATATGAGGATCATTCCAAGTGTTCACAGAAATTACCTACTACCTTCGAGGATTCATTGCTTTCAAAGCAAATGATCTAGGTCATGATCATAATCATGGCATAGTTTGTTGTAAAGTGCCCATATTGTGCACATGCGTGCATATTGTGATGGAAAACAATGTTGCTTCATGAAGTTTTCATACTCTCTGCACAGAAAATCCATTTTAAATTTTCCTGGTGACGAAAAGGGCTTACTTTGTGAAGAAACCACATAGGATATGACGACAAAAGACATCACTCCATTTTTAATAAATACTAGAGACCATTTAGTGGCCAATTAACCAATTGGATTCACCTAGAACCTCTCGGCGCAACCCCCATGATATAAACAAGTTTCTATCATTCTAGGTAGAAGGGGCTAAAATTTAGCCTGGAGCTTCCTTATAGATTTCTCGAGAATTTTCTAAAAACTCATTTGTAGGTATAAAACATGGCATTTCTTCAGAGATCCAATAAGAGATTAGCAAGACCTGACACATAGGAAGGAACCCTAACTGCAGCGGATCTCGGCAGAATTTTAAAACCAGCCTAAAAAATTAAAAAGCAACTAAAAAAATGTAAAACATTCGCACATTGTGATTTTATGTTACCTTGTTGGAGGTTAAAATAACAGACATGGCATATGAGGATTATTCTAACAAAGTGCTCATAGATCTCACCTACTGCCTTCGAGGATTCATGGCTATCAATGCAAATGAGCTAGGTCATTACCACAATCATGGCATAATTTGTTCTAATGCGCCCATATTGTACACATGCGTGCATATTGTGATGGAAAATAATGTTGCTTCATGAAGTTTTCATGCTCTCTGCGCGGAAAATACATTTTCTATTTTCCCGGTGCTGAAAAGGGCTTAGTTTGTGAAGCAGCCACCAAGGATGTGATGTGAAAATGCATCTACCTATTTTTAATAAAATATATATAGTATTTAGTGCCAAATTTACCAATTGAATTCACCTCGAACCTCTCGGCGCAACCCCATGATATAAACAAATTTGTGCCGGTCTAGATGGAAGGGGGCAAATTTAGCCTGGAGCTATCTTATAGCTCTCTCAAGAATTTTCCAAAAAATCATTTCCAGGTACAAAATATGGGATTTATTCAGATATCCAATAAGATATTATCAAGAATCGGCACATAGCCAGGAAGCCTGACTATAGAGGATCTCGGCAGAATTTCGGAAGTAGCGTGAAAATTCAAAAAAGGTGAAAACTTTGCACATTGTCATTTTATGTTACCTAATTGGAGGTAAAATAATAGACATGGCATATGAGTATCATTCCAAGTGTTCATAGAAATTACCTACTGCCTTCGAGGATTCATTGCTTTCAAAGCAAATGAGCTAGGTCATGATCATAATCATGGCATAGTTTGTTGTAAAGTGCCCATATTGTGCACATGCATGCATATTGTGATGGAAAACAATGTTGCTTCATGAAGTTTTCATACTCTCTGCACAGAAAATCCATTTTAAATTTTCCTGGTGATGAAAAGGGCTTACTTTGTGAAGAACCACATAGGATATGATGACAAAAGGCATCACTCCATTTTTAATAAATACTAGAGACCATTTAGTGGCAATTAACCGATTGGATTCACCTAGAACCTCTCGGTGCAACCCCGCGTTATAATTTTTTTCTGCCGGTCTAGTTGGAAGGGGCTAAAATTTAGCCTCGAGCTACCTCGTAGCTCTCTCGAGAAATTTCCAAAAAATCATTTCGATGTAAAAAATATGGCATTTTTTAAAGATCCAATAAGAGATTAGAAAGACCTGGCACATAGCCAGGAACCCTAGATGCAGCGGATCTCAGCGAAATTTCGAAACCATCCTAAAAAATTCAAAGACAAATTAAAAAATGAGAAGCCTTCGCAGATTGTCAATTTATGTTACCTAGTTGGAGGTAAAAATAACATACATGGAATATGAGGATTATTCTAGAAAAGTTTCCAGAGAAATCACCTACAGCCTTTGAGTATTCATGGCTTTCAAGGAAAATGAGCTAGGTCATGACCACTATCATGGCATAGTTTGTTGTAATGCGCCCATATTATGCAGATGCATGCATATTGTGATGGCAAACAATGTTGCTTCATGAAGTTTTCACACTCTCTACATGGAAAATCCATTTTCAATTTTCTTGATGTGGAAACAGGCTTACTTTGTGAAGCAACCACCATGGATGTGATGTGAAAATGCATCACCCCATTTTTATTAAATACTAGAGAGAATTTAGTGTCCAATTCACCAATTGGATTCACCTAGAACCTCTCGACGCAACCCCCGCAATATAAACAAATTCCTATGGGTCAAGATGGAAGGGGCTAAAATTTATCCTGGAGATACTTTATAGCTCTCATGAGAATTTTCCAAAAAATCATTTCCAGGTACAATACATGGTATTTCTTTAGAGATCCAATAAGAGATTAGCAAGACCTAGCACATAGCCATGAACCTTAACGACAACATATCTCGGTGGAATTTTGAAACTGGCCTAAAAAATTCAAAAAATGAGAAACCTTCGCACATTGTCATTTTATGTTGCCTAGTTGGAGGTAAAAATAACATACATGGCATATGAGGATTATTCAAAGAAAAGTGTTCAGAGAAATCACCTACCGTCTTTGAGGATTCATGGCTTTGAAGGCAAATGAGCTAGGTCATGACCATAGTCATGGAATAGTTTGTTTTAATGTGCCCATATTGCGCACATGCGTGCATATTGCGATGGCAAACAATGTTGCCTCATGAAATTTTCACACTCTGTACAGAAAATCCATTTTACATTTTCTCGGTGCCGAAAAGGGCTTACTTTGTGAAGCAGCCACCAAGGATGTGATGTGAAAATGCATGACCCCGTTTTCAATAAATACTAGAGAGCATTTAGTGGCCAATTCACCTATTGGCTTCACCTAGAACCTCTCGGCGCAACCCCGCGATATAAACAAGTTTCTACCGGTTTAGCTCGAAGGGGCTAAAATTTATCATGGAGCTACCTCGTACCTCTATGAAGAATTTTGCAAAGAATCATTCTAGGTATAAAACATGCCATTTCTTCAGAGATCCAATAAGAGATTAGCAATACCCGACACATAGATAGACTACAGCCTATCTCGGCAGAATATGGAAAATGACCTAAACAATTCTAAAAATTGAAACCTTCGCACATCGTAATTTTATGTTAGCTCGTTGGAGATAAAAATATCATACATGGAATATGCACCCGCCCTCAACTTAGACGTCACCAATACTCTACTGGAGCAGGATAGATGACCCGTTGTGGATCAAGTCTATGACCTCGTCGCCAAGGCCGTCAAACAATAGGAGAAGGCCACCTCTCAGAGGCTGGAATCTAACCCGACACTTTTTTTCAGTCTAACGGTCCTAAGCAACACAGGGCAAGATATCCTCATGATGTCTGATCTCAAACGGGTTCCTTAGAACAAAGATAGAGGGATGCACGCAACAGGACTGACGCTATCCCCATATCCTCCAATCGCAGAGACAAGGCTCAACCTCGTCGCTCGCCCGCACTGCCCCGACATTCCTAACATCACGAATACCCAAAAATCTCACCACCACACGAGCATGCTTCCACCTAGACGCCCCCAAGGCGGCATCGTCATCCACGACAATGTGGACCAGCCTCGGCATGACGGAGAGCGCAGTAGCAATCATAGGCATAAGAGCAAGTTGCACCAAACCCTCCACGTCCGACAAGCAAAGGTGACATGCACGAGGGGTCGCATGAGGGTAACAGTAAGAAGGCTAACCTGCCGCCACCTCCGCCACCATCACTGAAGGGTTCGCAGCATAGAAAACAAAAAATTTCCTACGATGGGAACAACTATGTACCAAGATCTATCTACTAGATACAAGCAATGGGCGGATATACATTCGTAGAGAGCATACCCTTGAAGACCGACAAAGCTTAACGAGTCCAAACTCGTGGTTGATGTAGACGATCTCTTGCCGATCTCAAGATCGAGAGGGAAGTCCTAGCGCCGCAAAATAGGGGCGCATCCGTGATCGCACACACGTTCGAGGCACCAAGCAACCTCTGCCTCCTCGCTCCAGCGATGCAGCGGAAGCACAATTCTTTCTTGACGAATAGCCACCGGGAACATGTATCTCGTTAGTCCGAGACCATGGGGGATAAATACTAGAGGGGGAGAGAGATCCTTCACGAGAAGGTGTGCTTTGAGAGGATGAGAGGGGGGCCTTTTATAGGGGGGAGGGAGGGCACCCAAGGGGCATGGCGCACAACCATGGGGCTGACCCCACCTCTTCCTCATTCATGTGGGTGGATACTCCACTCACTCAAATGGTTTTCAATTTCCTCCACTGAAAAACCCACTCAAATTCCCATTAAAATTTCCACCAAATTTAATGCAAACTCTCATTAAATAAAACTTCTTTTATTTATTTAGAAATTTGTCAATTACTTTAATGACAAACATTCACATATAACCCCTTGCTAGTATTTCATTTCACATGCAAAAACACTTTCTACGATTTCACCCGAAAACCCGTTTCGGTATCTACTGAAATAAATTCATGCGCTTGTTATTCTTTCTGGCATGAAACTTTTGCTCCAAATGGATGTCAGTGTCTCTTAAGTGTGTCACCCTACGGTTCACGAATAATGCGGACATGATCGAGACCCCTCTCGGATCAATAATCAGAAGCGGGATCTGGAGACCCATACTGACTCCCACACATTCAGCAATGACTTTCTTGTGATCATGAGAACCTTTTACGCTAGTATCTTAATCCCTTTGTTTCACGATATATTACATGTCCGAGATTCGATCATCGGTATCTCCATACCTAGTTGGATCTCGTTACTAACATGCACTCTTTTCTCGTTCTCGTGATATAACATTCTAGTGATCAAATCATTTTCTTATAAGCTAATCAATGCGATGTCACCGAGAGGGCCCAGAGCATATCTATCCGTCATCGGGATGAACAAATTCCACTCTCGATCCATGGGCCTCAACATAACACTTTAGTAGTTCTGAACCCATCTTTATAATCACCCTGTTATGGTGTGACGTTTGATGTTATCAAGAAACTCTTCCGGTGTTAGTGATTGACATGATCTCATGGTCTAAGGATTAGGATCACTTCGTAAGTTGTTATAGCAATATAAACTCAATGACTTTGATCGTAATGCTATACTTCGGATGAATGTTCATCACATCATTCCAACAATGTTGTGACCTTGTTATTAACAACATCCAATGTCCATGATAAGGAAACCTTTGATCATCTTGTTAATCAACAAGCTAGTTTATAAGTGAGGCATAACTAGGAACTTCCTTTTTGTTTATTAAACACACATGTATTAACGTTTCCGTATTAATACAATTATAGCATGCAAAATAAACATTTATCATAAATAAGGAATACGATAATAACCACTTTATTATTGCCTCTCGAGCATATTCCCTTCAGTCTCCCACTTGCACTAGAGACAATAATCGGGTTTGAAAACTTTGTGTATTGAACGCCTATGGCTTTCTAGTATTCCATATACGCAATTGCAAGTGGTTAAGATAATCTATGGATCTGACGCTTTCAGGTCCGTGTGTATTTTCATGTCTTTGCGTCTCCACGCATCACTCATTCTCTAATGAGATGTCATTGTATAAATTTGGTCTTTTGGTGAGACCTTCAGTTCCTTGTGGTTAAACCATGTCGATACTATTGTCGTACAATATATCTTTAGTGTTAGCCCGTTGCGAACCACACCTTAGTTTGATAACAAACTACTTGACACAAATTCACTCCTTTGCTGCTACTATAGTTGTCATATACTTAGCCTTTTATTGTAGTATCCGTCACAAGGTCTTAACTTTGGAATTCATCCAAATCCATCATAGAAACTTTCTTTCTATTTCATTGTGCCACCCATAGTTTAAATTGAGATAAACTTAATTTGTATCTAGTGACAAAACTAGTATCAATGTAACACTTTACAGTGAACTATTTGTAACTGTTTGTCACCTCTACACAAATATATTCTTAGTTTTTCCAAAATATCATAAGAATATCCTCACTATCGTCCAATGATCATTTTATGATTCATTCTGGTATATGCTAATAACACTTAGAGCATAGGACATATCTTGATGTGTACATATCATGGTATGATTGATCAAAACATCCTTGTGATTTCACTAATCAAGTGTCAAAGCACTTGAATCTTGTTTCACTTATCAAGTGTCGATACACTTGAATGTTGATTCAATTCCTTTCCATGCGACAAGAACCGTTTCTTGTCGTTTCTATATTGAACTCCTTCAATATCTCATATATGTACATTAGGCACAACCATATTAGCGTCATAGTCTATCCACTATAGACATTCATGCTAAATATTCGGGTTCTACCTAAGTCTTTCATTGAAATGAAATTCTTAACCTTTGTCAATAAAAGATACATTATTTCCAATCAACAAGATATCCTCCACATAATGTATTAGAAATATGTCTCAGCGCTCCCACTTAATTTCTTGCAAATGCAAGCATCTTCATCGTCTCCTGATGAAAACTCCTTTTCATCACGGTGAAGATCCCAACTCCGCGATGCTTACTTCACCCATTGAAGTTTGCATGCCCTTTTAGCATCCTTTGAATTAACAAAACCCTTTGGACCGTGTCATGTACACGTCCTAGGTAACCATTCTATTAGAAGAACTTTGTTTTGTTTATTCATCTACCATATACCAAATTATATGTAGTGGTTGCTACTTTAATCTGTCCAGACTAAATATCAAAGATCAAATCTTGTCATAGTCAACTCCTTAAAAATTTTCATAGAATACTTTACAACATGTCGACTATTTCATAGATGTGCCAAATACGACTGATAGGTTTTTACACCTTTCCGGAGGGTCTTCCAAGTTCAAAACTTGATTTCTTGTGTATGGAACTATCACGGATTTTATGGCTTCAAGCCATTTGACGGAGTCAGGGCCCATCATCGCTTCTTTGCATGTACTCGGTTCATCATTGTCAAACAATAATGATTTACTCTCAAATCTCTGAAGGGAATATGCCCGAGAGGCAATAATAAAGTGGTTATTATCGTATTCCTTATTTATGATAAATGTTTATTTTACATGCTATAATTGTATTAATACGGAAAAATTAATACATGTGTGTTTAATAAACAAAAGGTAGTTCCTAGTTATGCCTCTCTTATAAACTAGATCGTTGATTAACAAGATGATCATAGGTTTCCTGATCATGGACATTCGATGTTGTTAATAACGAGGTCACAACATTAGTGTAATGGTGTGATGAACATTCATCCGGCGTATAGCATTACGATCAAAGTCATTGAGTTTATATTGCTATAACAACTTACGAAGTGATCCTAATCCTTAGACCATGAGATCATGTCAATCACTAACACCGGAAGAGTTTCTTGATAACATCAAACGTCACACCGTAACTGGGTGATTATAAAGATGGATTCAGAACTAATAAAGTGTTATGTTGAGTCCCATGGATCGAGAGTGGAATTTGTTCATCCTGATGACAGATAGATATGCTCTGGGCCCTCTCGGTGATATCACATTGATTAGCTTGCAAGCAAGTGATTTGATCACTAGAATGTTATATCACGGGAACGAGAAAAGAGTGCATGTCGGTAACGAGATCAAACTAGGTATGGAGATACCGATGATCGAATCTCGGACATGTAATATATCGTGAAACAAAGGGATTAAGATACTAACGTAAAAGGTTCACACGATCACAAAAGTTATCGTTGAATGTGTGGGAGTCAGTATGGATCTCCAGGTCTCGCTACTGATTATTGATCGGAGAAGGGTCTCGATCATGTCCGCATTATTCGCGAACCGTAGGGTGACACACTTAAGGGATACCGACACCATTCGGAGCAAAATGATATGCCAGAAAAAGAAAAGGAAAGCGCAGGAATTTATTTCACTATACACCGAAACTGTTTCGGTTGAAATTGCTGAAACTGGTTCTGCATGTGAAATTGAAATGTTGTAAGGGGTTTTATGTGAATGTTTGTTAATTAAAGTAATTAATAAAATTCTGAATAAATAAATAAAAGAGTTTTATTTAAATGAGAGCTTGCATTAAATTTGGTGGAAATTTAATGCATGTGAGTGGATTTTTGAGTGCAGGCTTTTTAATGGGAGTGGAGGCTTTTCATTTTGAGTGGGAGCTCCACCCACATGAATCTGGAAGAGGTGGGGGAAGCCCCCATGGCTGGGCGCCATGCCCCTTGGGTGCCCCCTCTCCCCTATAAAAGGCCCCCCTCTCATCCTCTCAAAGCACACCTCCTTGCGAAGAATCTCTCTCCCCCCTTTAGAATTTCCCCATGCTCTCGAATCAGCGAGATACATGTTCCCGGTGGCTTTTTCTGGAAGGATTTGTTGCTTCCGCTGCTTCGCTGGAGCGAGGGCTCGGAGGTTGTCGGGGTACCCGTACGTGTGTGCGATCACGGATGCACCACTGCTTTGAGGTGCTGGACTTGATCGTCTTTGGACCATTTGTGGACCAGATGGACTTCATCACGATCTTGAGATCGGAAGCGTTTCTCACATCATCCACGAGTACAACCTCGTTAACGCTATTCGGTCTTCGAGGGTATGTATTCTATGGATGTATATCCACCTGTTGCTTGTATCTAGTAGATAGATCTTGGTACATAGATGTTCCCATCGTAGGAATTTTTTTGTTTTCTATGCTGCGAACCCTACAGTGGTATCAGAGCCGGATCTATGCGTAGATACTTTGCACGGGTAGTACACATATGAGTATGTGGGCGATGATGATCATTTTATTGCTTCTTAGTTGTACTTTGGATATTGGTGGCATAGTGGGATGAAGAGGCCCGGATAAACTTTACATGTCCTCGCACATGAGACCTGTTCCACGCTTGACATGCAACTAGTTTTGCATAAGTGGCTAGCGTGTGTCTGTCTTTCCTACTATAGTCAATATCTAATTTGCAACGATTTGTCAACAATCTGGTTATCCTCGTTGTGGTTCATGTTCGTAGGTAAGAACGGTTCTATCTTCGAAAGCCCTAAGCCACGTAAAACTTGCAATGGATAAATTAGAGGCGTCTAGTTTAGATTGTTGCTGGGCTAGTGTTATGATATGGTGATGTTGTAAGTAGAAGTATGAGATGATACTCTTACAACATACATAGCGTGTAAGTTCCATAGACCTTGGCCTTACACATAAAGGTATGATAGAGATCATAGCACTGTGCACATGATGGAGATCATATGCGGGAACCATATCATTTCACTAATAAACATGTGATGTTTTGATTGCATCTTATATTGCTTGTTTGGCATTTTATTAGCATAATAAGATGATCCCTCATTTAGATATCAAGATAAGAATGTGTTCTTCCTTAAGTATGCACCGACAATGTTTTGTCGCTTCAAGACATCACGTGATGATCGGGTGTACTCGAATCCACGAGCATATCTCGGGTGTAAGACAGTTACACACGCGAATACTAAGGTTCTTACTTGACGAGCCTAGCATGTACAGACATGGCCTCGGAACACGGACCGAAAGGTTAAGCATGAGTCATATGTTTTGATATGATGACCATATGGAAGCTCGCCTTTGAAGCTACACCGACTCACGTGATGATCGGACTTGGTGTAGTGGATTTGGTTCATGTAATCACCAAAAAGGGATGTCGTTTTTGAGAGGGAGTTCATTTCTAATTTGGATTAGTAGAACTCAATTTATCATAAATTAAATCAAAGTGAATTTGCATAATTTGTTGTAGTCATTGGCATTCGTTCACCACCTTATGCATAGTTGTAATTGAGATAATAGAACTATATAATTCTGGATATATACTTTACGAACTGGTATCGTATTGTGTTGAGTGTCAATCAAAGTTTAAAGTCCTATTGCAAACTTTCAGCAAACTCTATTTACTCCGTGAAATTTAATAGTTAGTATTAAATCGAGAGTAACAATTCCAGTGTTAGTATCTTAAGTATCATGTTTGCCTCCATGATTCTTGATTGTTTTAATATCAAGTTTATCTAGGAGCTGAAATAATTGTTTCAGAAACCATCATGTGTGGCAGATATAACGATATATGAAATAATGTTTTGGTTGCAATATGATAGAGTATAATATATGTTCTCATATTGGATGAGAATTTACGAAGGTTGGTGATGCTAGACATCCTAATCATCCAAAAAAGGGTTTTGGAAAGTAATTTTATACTCATTATTCGCCTTTATAAGCTACAATAGCTTGATCATGAATGTCGTCATGATAAGGGTGAATAAAATATGTATGTAAAATGTTTACTACACTAAAATATTACTAAAGAATATATTTTGAAAGAATACCGATCATTTTGATGATCGTGATCTACTTCAAAGTGCAAGTCCAAAGGTATTATTATTTGAATATACACGCTTTGGACTATGTGTCATGTATATGGAACCACTATTGATGTTGATAGATTCTTTTAAAAAGGAAAAAGAAATGCTGAAAGAGAATCTATAAAATATATTTGGCAGAAAAGAAAAGATTGGAAATATCCAATTTAGGTATATGGATGATATACATGTTATGGTTGTATTCTTTGCTTGTTAAACAATGTGGTTCTTGGGTATTGGATACCGAATTGGTTGGTATGAAATTTCATACGGAACA
The DNA here is from genome assembly GCA_030063025.1 of Avena longiglumis. Taxonomy (NCBI): domain Eukaryota; kingdom Viridiplantae; phylum Streptophyta; class Magnoliopsida; order Poales; family Poaceae; genus Avena; species Avena longiglumis. The sequence goes on from CP125977.1 coordinate 306,105,497, forward strand.
ACGCAATTCATGAACCACAATGGCCTAAGTAACTAGCAAGAGAATATGTGATGATGTTCATCGAAAACAAACAAGCAGTTGTTTGTATTTCTCGTTGACATCAAAGCTTGACTTCAAGATTTGTTTTAATAATTGTTATTTGAATCAGGTATTATGAGAACAAAGGTTGTTCAAATAATTACTGTATTCCATATAAGATGGATGATTTACAAATCTAGTTGGAGAAATCACATCCATGAAACCTCATGCTAAAATGTCGCAAGACAAATGATTGAAAGATCACTTACGAAGTGACATTGTTGTTTAAATTATTTTGGAAAGAAAACATGAAGAATCTCCATATTCATGGATTTTTGGAGTCTTTTATTTGATCAAGTGACGCTTGTGAGACTTTCCACGTGATAAATAAATCTTTGTTCAAAGGCCAAAGAAGAACGAACGACTAAATTATTGGAATTTATACATATCGATGTATGTATTCCATTATGTGTAGTCGTAAGCGATGGGTTTGAATTTCATATGCTTTCTCCGGAAATTTGAGTGAATATTCACTTATAATGAGAAAGTAGTATGAAATATTTGAAAACGTTTCAAAGACTTTCAAGATGAAGTGCAAAATCATTGTAACAAGAAAATAAATGATTTATGATTTGATCATAAAGGGATTTATTTGAGTTACAAGTGTAACAAGAAAAATAAATTATTTATGATTTTATCATGAAGGGATTTTTTTGAGTTGCAAGTTTAGCAAAACACCTAGATTTACATTTCCCGAAACACCATAGGAGTATGGAGTGTTTGAGATTTGTAATGAAACCTTGTTTGACATGGTTGGATCAAAGGTGTTATTTATAAAAGTGCCATTATGTTTTAAAAGATTAAAGCTTTAGAGACTACCGCTTTTTCACTAAAAAGAGCTCCATCTTGATCCATTGAAATGACACCATGGAAGTTATGGTTTGGGGTAAAACCCAAGTTGTCATTTCTTAAATTTTGGTATGCTAAACATAAGTAATATGTTTACAACCAAAGTCGGATGAGCATGTCTGTAACACCGCGGTTCTGAAAAGACCGTGGCTTCTATGTGACATGCCAATTCCTGGATCGGTTCATTGGCCCACAATAGAATGAGATGAATAACATAGCAAAATATCCGTGTATCATAAATATCGAAGATCCAGAGTACCATTATTACAATAAAAGCTTAGCCCAAGGCTAGCTCAAATTATTCAGGTAGCAACATAAATAAAGTAAATCCTCCATTCTTCAAATTGCCCACAAGTGAACAAGTGCCGAGTGGAATACCGTGGCCTATATCGATTACTCAGAATCGGAATATCCTGCAACATGAAACGTAGCAGCCCCGAAGGGTCAATACATGGAATGTATGGCAAGTAGAGCTAGTAATGGAGACAATAGTACTAACATCTACATGCATATTTGGCAAGTGGAGCTGTGTCTGGCTTGCATTTGCAAATACCTTTGTCCTACTTTCGTAAACAGTTTTTGATTTTCTTTGAAAAGATCGCAATTAAATTAACCCAACAACATTAAAGCAATTATGAAATTAGAATGAGCGAGAAACATGTCATGGAATCAATCTCAAGCAACTCAGATGTCTATAACCGGGGACACGGCTAATCGATTAGATTATACACCCTGCAGGGGTTAGTACACTTTACCCATGTGACTTGGCCAGCCCAGCTCGTACCATCACTCTCATTTTGAGTGGTGATAGGGAGAAGTCCAAGAAGAGACTGTTCGGGAAGTGGCTCCTCAATCCCGACGCGCACCGGTCCAACCTACCAAAATTCTACATCTCTGGATACGCGGGTTAGAGTTACCAGAACCTACTAAGTCCAACCAACCGCCCATTCCATTATTGGCACATGGTTGTACACGTAAGCTACACAATAAAGAAGCCAATCATTCTCTCTTGATACCTGGGTGCCTTTCCGCAATGAAACCACCAAAAATTATCAATACCATCACACCCAGGAGATTCATTGATTAAGTTGTTTTAGTTTTCACAAACCAATACTTTTAGAAACAAGTCTCAATGATGTAACCCAGCCCTCGTTCAACATAGCATTGCTAAGCACATCTACCAACGGTGGTTCATCTACAAGGAAAGCCCTACCACATAATAGGTCATAGCATAGCGATAGTATCATCCTACACATGCATCTACAAAATACACGACAATGCATTGAAAATAGTAGGACGATATCATGAACAAAGTAGCATCTACTTGCCTTTGTTGTAGCGGTCGGAAGAACAATCCACACACGAGCAAGCGTTGCACTCGTCACAATCTACACGATACAATTGCAATCATAAACAAACAATCCACAAGCATATGCAACAAATATGATGCATGAAGGTATGCAAGGCGAGTGAATTGGTGCTACAGCTGCACCACATAATCCTAATCTATAATAGTACTGATTGCATGCATGGAAAATAGTTTTAGCGCAAGGAAAACTATTCTGCAGAATATAATGCTCAAAACTAGAGCTAGAACTCAAATAATTCACTACCGGTAGTATATTGTTTGTAAAATCTTGGGAAAATTCTACCGCATAGGAATCTCTGAATAGAAACAGTACCAATTGGAATTACTCAAAAAGGAATTATAAAACTCCCGGAGTAATTAAAACACTGCAGAAAGCCACTAGACAGTTTCTGCAGAAGTTTCTACTGTAAGCCTATATTTTTAATTCACGATGAGATTCCCCTCGTTCCACTGAATCCAGGGACATATCACACGCGATTTTTGGAGCTACGAATCTTTTTCTACGAATTTATTACTCCGAAAAGGCCAATAACTCAAATGATTAAACTGTACTAAATCTTGCTGCAAAAGTGTGAACCAAAGGTACAGCAAGATTCTACACGTCCTACTGAACCTACATATATTTTATTTGCAATTTTTGGCCAAGCGGTTTAATTTCTACGCAATTTACAAGTTTCTACCGAAATCTATCAACTAAGACGATTAACGAAATTAACCAGTCAATCGTGCATTGACTGGTTAACGCGTCACGATCAAGGCGTCGACTAGTCAACGCCGAGTCTGACCGGTCAACGGCTGATCGAACCGATCTGAAATCTAACGGTGGCTGCAGACTTACGAGACGAACGGCGAAAGCGGACGGCGGAAGTTCCGGATGGTGGCGGCGATCGGTTCGGCGTCGGCGTTTTCCGCGGAGAGACGGTCAGCGATGGATTAAACGGTCACGCAACGGCGGCGGAGCTGCGGGCGGCTGCCGGTGGCGAGGCGCAGAAGGGCGGCGCGGGAGCGGCGGCGCGCCGCAGCTGTGGCGGCTGCGGGCGGCGGCGCCGCAGCGGCGGCGGCGGCGCGGCGGCGGCGGCGAGATGCGGCGCGACGCGCTGCGTGGCGGGAAGAGGCGGCGGCGGGGAGGCGTTAGTGGCGGCGCGCCAAGAGGCGGCGCTGGCGGCGATCGAGGCGGGTGCGGTTCCGAGGCGTGCGGGCGTCGAGGAGGGCGGCGCTCGGCGGTGGGGTCCTAAGTGGCCCTCTCGCGGGTCCTACGCGATTCGGCGGTTGGATACGGACTCGAAATCGGCCCGAAAATCGGTCCGTTTTTCTATCCTTTAATAAAACGGCCACAACTTTTCCGTATGAGCTCCGAATCGAGCGATTCTTGCTCCTACGGTTTTGTAAAATCGAGGGGAACAATCTAGGGTCAAGGGTGGCAACATTAGTTCTTCTAAAGCCTCCCGCAGGAGTCTCGTAGTAAAATAGAATAGGGTTTTGAAATTAGCGTTTCGCCGATTCATTTCGATCGACGGTTTTGTATGGAAAAGCATGATGCAATGATATGAATGATATGCAGAACCAAATCTAAAATTTGGGATGTGACAAGACTAACCCCCTTAAGATGAATCTCGTCCTCGAGATTCGGCGCGGCTAGCAAATAGGTGTGGGTAGTCCTCTCGGATGTCATCCTCACGCTCCCAAGTGGCTTCCTCTTCGGTGTGGTGGCTCCACTGCACCTTGCAAAACCTGATTGTCTTGGTACGGGTAATCCTTTCTGATGTCTCCAGAATTTTGACCGGTTTCTCCTCATAGGTCAAGTCGTTCTCAAGCTGAACCTCCTCTAGCGGTACAGTGTCTCTCAATGGTGTATCCACCATTTCCGGATGGCACTTCTTCAGGTGGGACACGTGGAACACATTGTGAACAGCGGACAGAGCCTCTGACATCTCCAACTGATAAGCAACTTCCCCTTTGCGTGCTAAGACTCGATACGGTCCAATAAACCGAGGTGCCAGCTTACCCTTAATTCCAAATCTCTTAATTCCACGAAGTGGCGACACTCTGAGGTATGCTCTATCACCTATCTCATACACCACTTCCTTGCGCTTGGCGTCCGCGTAGCTCTTCTGCCTTGATTGTGCTACCTTCATCCTGTCCCTAATAAAGGCGACCTTCTCCTCAGCGTCCTTGATCAAATCATGTCCAAACAACTGACGTTCTCCTACTCCATCCCATAGCAATGGTGTTCGGCACCGTTTCCCATATAGCACATCGAACGGTGACGTCTTGATGCTGGTTTGATAGCTGTTGTTGTAGGAAAACTCCGCATACGACAAATTCTCATCCCAACTAGAACCATGAGCCAAAGTGCAAGCTCTCAGCATGTCCTCCAAAATCTGATTCACCCTCTCGGTCTGTCCATCAGTCTATGGGTGAAACGCTGTGCTAAACTCCAATCTAGTACCGAGTGACTCGTGCAGCTGGCGCCAGAAGTGTGAGGTAAATTGGGTGCCTCTACCAGATACGATACTCTTGGGAACTCCGTGTAGGCACACAATCCTGTCCATGTAAATCTTGGCCAACTTTGCACTCGTATAGGTCGTCTTCACCGGTATAAAGTGGGCTACCTTGGTCAAATGGTCGACCACTACCCAAATAGAGTCATATCCTGACCTGGTCCTGGGCAATCCTGTGATAAAGTCCATTCCCACTCTATACCACTTCCAATCCAAGACAATGGCAGTAGCAATCCTGGCTTCACGGTGTTCCGCCTTCACTCGGCCGCACACATCACATAGGGCAATATGCTTGGCGATATCTCCCTTCATGTTGTTCCACCAAAATCTGCTCTTCAAATCCATATACATCTTTGTGTTGCCGGATGTATGGAGTATGGCGAGTTATGAGCCTCTGCAGAATCAACTCCCTTATCTCCGGTCTGGGCACACACAAACGATCTCCATACCACAAGGTACCATGCTCATCCTCGCGAATATCCTTTTCCCGATTCTCCTTCATCTTTTCCTTTATCTCCTCTATTTCCTTGTCTCCTACCTGAGCCTTCATGATCCTGTCCTGTAACGTCGGTTGGACTTCCATTGTTGCCAAGTATCCTTCAGACACTACTTCCAGTCTAAGGTCCTTGAATTGCTTGCACAAATCCTCAGGCAATTCACCAATTGTCAATCCATTGACATAAACCTTCCGGCTTAGAGCATCTGCTACTACATTGGCCTTTCCTGGATGGTATTGCAAATTCATATCATAGTCCTTGATCAGTTCCAACGATCTCCTTTGCCTCATGTTCAGTTCCTTCTGTGTAAATATGTACTTCAGGCTCTTGTGGTCGGTGTACACATCACAGTGTTTTCCCATTAAGTAATGCCTCCATACCTTGAGCGCATGAACCACTAACGCTAACTCCAAGTCGTGTGTGGGGTAATTCCGCTCATGGTGTTTGAGTTGTCGCGAGGCATATGATACCACTCTCCCATCTTGCATCAGCACACTCCCAAGTACCTGTCGAGAAGCATCACAGTACACTTGGAAATCCTTCTGGAGATCTGGTAAACATAGAACTGGGGCGGTCACTAGTCGGCCTTGATTCTGAAGCTGGCTTCACATACGTCGACCATTCAAACTTCCTCTCCTTCTTGAAGTTCGGTCATCGGCTTAGCAATCTTGGAAAAGTTTTCAATGAACCTCCTGTAATATCCAGCAAGTCCCAAAAGCTTGAATCTCTCCGCATTCTTGGGCTTCCCACTCGATCACCCGGTCACTTTGCTTGGATCAACAGCGACTCCTTCTCCTGACACTACGTGTCCAAGAAACCCAACGGTGTTAAGCCAGAATTCACATTTGCTGAATTTGGCATACAGCTTGTGTTCCCTCAGCTTCTCCATAATCAGTCGTAGATGCTTCTCATGCTCAGCATCATCCTTGGAATATATCATTATGTCATCAATAAACACCACCACGAACTTGTCCAAGTACTCCATGAATACCTTGTTCATCATGGTCATGAAGTATGCCGGGGCATTCGTTAGTCCAAAAGACATAACTGTATATTCATATAAACCATACCTAGTGGTGAAGGAGGTTTTTGGTACGTCCTCCTCTCGGATCTTCAATTGGAAGTAGCCTGATCGCAGATCAATCTTGCTGAACACCTTCGCTCCTTCCAGTTGATCAAACAAATCATTTATGTTCGGCAGAGGGTACTTGTTCTTGATGGTTACTTCATTCGGCGAGCGATAGTCCACCACTAATCTCTTGCTGCTGTCTTTCTTCTCCACAAACAGAACAGGTGCACCCCATGACGACGAACTAGGCTGAATGAATCCCTTCTCCAGCTGCTCTTTCAACTGCTTCTTCAATTCCTTCAGCTCATCCACATCCATCTTATATGGTTTCTTTGCTATTGGTCCTGTTCCCGGCATCAGGTCGATAAGAAACTCTACTTCCCTGTCAGGTGGCATTCCTGGCAGCTCTTCCGGAAACACGTCGGGGTAATCCCTAATCAGCACAAGATCCATGCTAACCCCTTAAGAGAATTCAACTTACACCTTCCGGTCATACATCCGACTTGAATCTAATCCTCTTACCATCCGGGGTTTTGAGTGAAACAGCTCATTGCACAATCTATGTGTCCCCCATGCATAGACATCCAATCCATACCCAGAATAACGTCTAATCCCTGTGATTCCAACACTACCAAATGTGCACTGAAGTTGTGTGTTCCAATCCTCACAGTTAAATCGCGGCATCCCGCGCTAGCTATCATATCTCCTCCAGGCGAACTCACTCCAATATACCTTTTCATAGACTCAGTAGGTAACTTATACTTATCCACAAATGCCCTTGATATGAATGAATGCGATGCACCAGTATCGAAAAGTATAAGTGCTGGGTAAGTATTGATTGGGAACTTACCAATCACAAGGTCAGGCTCATCTGGAATCTCCTCCACATTCATGTGGTTCACTGTGACCTTCTCATTGTTGGTTGGCTTCAGTCCTTTCCTCTCCGGACAGTTGTCAGCATAGTGTCCCTTCTGTTTACACTTGAAGCATGTCACCTCACTCAGATCCTTCTTCACAAAGCTGCGATCGCGGTTGCGGTCATGTCCACCGTGTCCTCCAGAGTGGTGAGAGTGTCCTCCCTTGTGGCTGTGGTGGCTGCTCCTATGGTTGTCATGACGATGCCCATCGCCCCCATGGTGGTGGCGGTCATGGCTCCCATGGTCACTCCCTCCATGCTTGGAGTATCCTTCATATGAAGTGCGAGACTTGTGATGTGAACCAGAGTGATGATTGTTGCTCTTTCTCTTGCGGCTTTCCACCTGCTTGTGTTTTCCTTCCAAGATCCTGGCCTTGTCCATAAGCTCCTGGAAAGTGGGGCAATAAACCACCAGTAGCTGCACGGAAAGCTCATCACTGAGGCCATCCAGGAATCTCTCCCTCCTTTTTGCATCAGTGTCAACATCCTCAGGTGCATAACGGGACAAGTTGTTGAACTCCTCAATGTACTTGGCCACGGTGCGGTTGGTTTGGTGCAAGTTGCGGAACTCCTTCCTCTTCAGGCTCAGAACTCCTGAAGACACGTGGTTGGTCTTGAAACCTTCCTCAAACATTGCACAACTCACAGTGTCCAGCGGGTGGGTGATCTGAAAAGTGTCCCACCAAGAACCGGCTGGTCCCTCTTGTAGGTGAGCGGCAAACCTCACCTTCTCAGCATCAGTGCATCCGACAGTTACCAGATCCTTATTGACTGAACGCAACCAGTGGAGAGCAACCATTGGTTCCATTGCAGTAGAGAACTTAGCTGGCCTTAGCCTCAGAAATCTGGTGAGAGCATCTCCCTGAGGCTGATTGTTTCCATTGTTGTTGTTCTGATTTGCCATGAACTGAGTCATCACTTGGGTCAGCTGTGCCTGAGCTGCCATGAGCTGCTCCAACTCAGTGGGGTGACGACGGGGAGGCATCTTCGGTTCAGCACAGGTAAGTTTAGAAAGAATCAACTACGATAATAGGATTCTACCCATGCATATGAGCAAACAACAACAAACAATAGCAGACAATCACAAGCAAGCAGCACATCAACAAACAAGCGATCCAGCAACATCCCAGGGGTTATCCTAGAAGTATATACCTACTGAAATAGTTTTGCAAGAGTTGGCAATGGTTAACCAAACAGTTGATCAACTAAACAACAAAAACAGCAATCTGCCAGAACAGTCCAGCAGCGTTCACGAATTTTTCCGCCTGCCTTAAAATCGTCAGAAAATTTAGCTGATTTTTGCACGTATATTACAGAGAGTATCGCATCAGCCCAATTTGTTTCAGATTTTTCCCAGTTACCAGAAAAATATGAAAAATCGCTCAGTACTGCTGTATCAGCAGAAAACTACAGCGAAAATAACACAGATATTAACCAAACTTGCCATAACTCTTTCATAAAATTCGCACAAATAATTCCTGGGATATTGGAGTACACAAATAAGCAACTAAACACTCTTAAACTAACACGAACTAAGCTTCACATCGATCGAGACTAATCCTAACGAATTTGCCTAACGTGGACTAATTGGTGGACTTCTATCTACTCCTTGAAGAGGTTGCGGTAGGTCCTTGCTGTCATGTGTTGGCGCTTCGGTTTCGTGGTACAACCATGGTGGCGGAGTGTACACCTCTCCTGAATCATCACTTGAGATCTCAAACTCCACCTCTTCTGGATCCTCCTCTTCTTCTTCACTCTCAGCTGCAACTGCAACAGCTTCATCTCCTCCACCATCATCATCATCCTCGTCCTCATCATCATCGTCGTCTCCACTGTCATCATCATCCCCATTGTTGCCATCATCTCCATTGTCATCATCAGAGGGTGGATTCAGCTGTGCTTGGAGAGCGGCAATCTGGGCTGTCATAGCTTCAATAGTTTGATCCCTTTCCTGGACGGTCCCTTGCAATTGTTGTATGTTCTGGGTGTTCTCCTGCACAGTACCATGAAGATGAGCTATGGTTGCATCTCTGGCTATCAGGGCATTCTCCAGAACTCCCACATCTTCATGCAGGGTGTCAATCTCCTGTCCTTGGACCACCATACCATTGCTAGCAAAATCTGCAATCTCCTTTATCATCATCACTTTCTCAACTAGAGCTCCATTCTCCCTTTCCATGTCCTCTATGTGCCTCCGACGGGGCGGCATGTTGTTCCTGTCGCCCGGGGTAACCACAATGTGACCATCTTCATCACGCCTCCCATAGTCACGGTAGGGTGAATCTGCTGTGATGGGTGTCGGACATGATGGCACTTTGAGACAGGGCTTCATGTATGGCCAAGTTGATTCCAAGTCCCCAGTTGCAGTATGTCTTGGTGTAGATCAGGTGCACAGGGTTTGGTAAGGCGGCGTCTCTGAATATGAAGGTGGTGATCTCCCATGCATCCTCACCATATCCATAGGTGTACAGCCTTCTTCCCTTGAACATGGGCAGTGGCAATCCCAATGACTGCGAGAGCTGTGCTAACTGCCTTGCAAAAGGCCTTGGTGACTCCATGGTGGCATACTCAGTCCTGACTTCTCCCATCTATCAAGTAAAAGAGGAAAGTGTGAGAATAGCATATGGTAAGAATTTACGAGGGTGAAAGGCATAAGAGGAAAGACAGAGTTAATATAGGCTTAATAAATCTATGGCTTCCTAATCCAATCCTAAGTCGACACACGTGCTCTCATACCATCCTGTAACACAGCGGTTCTGAAAAGACCGTGGCTTCTATGTGACATGCCAATCCCTGGATCGGTTCATTGGCCCACAATAGAATGAGATGAATAACATAGCAAAATATCCGTGTATCATAAATATCAAAGATCCAGAGTACCATTATTATAATAAAAGCTTAGCCCAAGGCTAGCTCAAATTATTCAGGTAGCAACATAAATAAAGTAAATCCTCCATTCTTCAAATTGCCCACAAGTGAACAAGTGTCGAGTGGACTACCGTGGCCTATATCGATTACTCAGAATCGGAATATCCTGCAACATGAAACGTAGCAGCCCCGAAGGGTCAATACATGGAATGTATGGCAAGTAGAGCTAGTAATGGAGACAATAGTACTAACATCTACATGCATATTTGGCAAGTGGAGCTGTGTCTGGCTTGCATTTGCAAATACCTTTGTCCTACTTTTGTAAATAGTTTTTGATTTTCTTTGAAAAGATCCCAATTAAGTTAACCCAACAATATTAAAACAATTATGAAATTAGAATGAGCGAGAAACATGTCATGGAATCAATCTCAAGGAACTCAGATGTCCATAACTGGGGACACGGCTAATCGATTAGATTATATACCCTGCAGGGGTTAGTACACTTTACCCATGTGACTTGGCCAGCCCAGCTCGTACCAGCACTCTCATTTTGAGTGGTGATAGGGAGAAGTCCAAGAAGAGACTGTTCGGGAAGTAGCTCCTCAATTCCGACGCGCACCGGTCCAACCTACCAAAATTCTACATCTCTGGATACGCGGGTTCGAGTTACCACAACCTACGAAGTTCAAACAACCACCCATTCCATTATTGGCACATGGTTGTACACGTAAGCTACACAATAAATAAGCCAATCATTCTCTCTTGATACCTGGGTGTCTTTCCGCAATGAAACCACCAAAAATTATCATTACCATCACACCCAGGAGATTCATTGATTAAGTTGTTTTAGTTTTCACAAACCAATACTTTTAGAAACAAGTCTCAATGATGTAACCCAGCCCTCGTTCAACATAGCATGGCTAAGCACATCTACCAACGGTGGTTCATCTACAAGGAAAGCCCTACCACATAATAGGTCATAGCATAGCGATAGTATCATCCTACAGATGCATCTACAAAATACACGACAATGCATTGAAAATAGTAGGACGATATCATGAACAAAGTAGCATCTAATTGCCTTGGTTGTAGCGGTCGGAAGAACAATCCACACACGAGCAAGCGTTGCACTCGTCACAATCTACACGATACAATTGCAATCATAAACAAACAATCCACAAGCATATGCAACAAATATGATGCATGAAGGTATTCAAGGCGAGTGAATTGGTGCTACAGCTGCACCACATAATCCTAATCTATAATAGTACTGATTGCATGCATGGAAAATAGTTTTAGCGCAAGGAAAACTATTCTGCAGAATATAATGCTCAAAACTAGAGATAGAACTCAAATAATTCACTACCGATAGTATATTGTTTGTAAAATCTTGGGAAAATTCTACCGCATAGGCATCGCTGAATAGAAAGAGTACCAATTGGAATTACTCAAAAAGGAATTATAAAACACCCGGAGTAATTAAAACACTGCAGAAAGCCACTAGACAGTTTCTGCAGAAGTTTTTACTGTAAGCCTATCTTTTTAATTCACGATGAAATTCCCCTCGTTCCACTGAATCCAGGGACATATCACACGCGATTTTTGGAGCTACGAATATTTTTCTACGAATTTATTACTCCGAAAAGGCCAATAACTCAAATGATTAAACTGTACTAAATCTTTCTGCAAAAGTGTGAACCAAAGGTATAGAAAGATTCTACACATCCTACTGAACCTACACATATTTTATTTGCAATTTTTGGCCAAGCGGTTTAATTTCTACGCAATTTACAAGTTTCTACCAAAATCTGTCAACTAAGACGATTAACGAAATTAACCACCAATCAGGTTCGTTAATCGTCAACGCGTCACGATCAAGGCGTCGACTAGTCAACACCTGAGTCTGACCGGTCAACGGCTGATCTGAAATCTAACGGTGGCTGCAGACTTACCGGAGACGAACGGCGAAACGGACGGCGGCGAGTTCCGGACGGTGGCGGCGATCGGTTCCGGCGTCGGCGTTTTTCCTGCGCGGAGGGAGATGGTCAGCGCGATGGATTAAAACGGTCACGCAACGGCGGCGGCGGCGAGCGGCACGCAACGCGAGGCGGCGACGTGCGGCGCGGGTGCGGGTGCGGCCGAGGCGGGCATAGCGCGCACAGCAGGCGGCGCGGTGGCGGCGCGGGCGGGCCGCTGGCGGCGAGGCGCGGGCGCAGAGGCGCTGGCCGGGCGCGAGGCGGGCGGCGGCCAGGCGCGGCGGGAAGCAGCGAGGCGGCGCTGGCGGCTGCGAGGTGGCGGCGCTGCAGCGGGTGGCGGGCGGCGGCGGCGCGCGCTTACGAGGCGGGAAGAGGCGGCGCGGGGGAGGCGACGGGCGGCTCGCGGCCAGGAGGCGGCGCTGGGCGCGGCGATCGAGGCGGCGGGGTGCGGTTCCCGAGGGCGTGCGGGGCGATCGAGGAGGGCAGGGGGCGGCTCGGCCGGGTGGGGTCCTTAAGTGGGCCCTCTCGCGGGGTCCTACGCGGATTCGGCGCGCGGTTGGATACGGACTCGGAAATCGGCCCGAAAATCGGTCCGTTTTTCTATCCTTTAATAAAACGGCCACAACTTTTCCGTATGAGCTCCGAATCGAGCGATTCTTGCTCCTACGGTTTTGTAAAATCGAGGGGAACAATCTAGGGTCAAGGGTTGAGCGAAACCACTATGCTACAAGGGTGTCAACACTAGTTATTCTAAAGCCTCCCGCAGGAGTCTCGTAGTAAAATAGAATAGGGTTTCGAAATTAGCGTTTCGCCGATTCATTTCGATCGACGGTTTTGTATGGAAAAGCATGATGCAATGATATGAATGATATGCAGAACCAAATCTAAAATTTGGGATGTGACAATGTCTTTGTGAATAACAATTGGTTATTCCTCCATAACACCAAGGACAAAAGGGTTTGTCGCTTGAAATGTGAAGTTTCTTGAAGAAGGAATTTTTCATAAAAGTTAAGTGGGAGGACAATAGAACTTTGATAAGGTTAACGAACCTTAGCTATATGTGCTGAATTGCGCAGCGCCGGAAAATGTTCTGGAGGCAGCCAGAATGCTCATGGATCACGTGCCTCAAAGGTTGCGGTCACGGAGATCTAAGTTCCTATTGAACCAAGTAGGTCGTATAAACAATCAAATACTAAGATTTGAGAGTAAATCATTATTGTTTGACAATGATGAACTGACTACATGCAAAGAATCAATGATGGGCCCTGACTCCGTCAAATGGCTTGAAGCCATAAAATCCGTGATAGTTCCATACACAAGAAATCAAGTTTTGAACTTGGAAGACCCTCGAAAGGTGTAAAAACCTATCAGTCGTATTTGGATCTATAAAGAAATAGACATAGATATTTCACATCTATGAAATAGTCAACATGTCGTAAAGTATTTTATGACAATGTTCAAGGAGTTGACTATGACAAGATTTGATCTTTCATAGCGATATTTAGTCTGGACGGATTAAAGTAGCAACCACTACATATAATTTGTTATATGGTAGATGAATAAACAAAACAAAGTTCTTTTAATTGAATGGTTACCTAGGACGTGTACATGACATGATCCAAAGGGTTTTGTTAATTCAAAGGATGCTAAAAAGGGCATGCAAACTTCAATGGTTGAAGTAAGCATCGCAGAGTTGGAATCTTCACCGTGATGAAAAAGAGTATTCATCAGGAGACGATAAAGATGCTTGCATTTGCAAGAAATTAAGTGGGAGCGCTGAGACATATTTCTAATACATTATGTGGATCACATCTTGTTGATTAGAAATGATGTATCTTTTATTGACAAAGGTTAGGAATTTCATTTTGATGAAAGACTTAGGCAAAACCCGAATATTTAGCATGAATGTCTATAGTGGATAGACTGTGACGCTAATATGGTTGTGCCAAATACATATATGAGATATTGAAGGAGTTCAATATAGAAACGACTAGAAACGGTACTTGTCGCATGGAAAGGAGTTGAATCAAGATTCAAGTGTATCGAAACTTGATAAGTGAAACAAGATTCAAGTGCTTTGACACTTGATGAGTGAAATCACGAGAATGTTTTGATCAATCATACCATGATATGTACACATCCAGATATGTCCTATGCTCTAAGTGTTATGAGCATATACCAAAATGAATCGTAAAATGATCATTGGACTATAGTAAGGATATTCTTATGGTATTTTGGAAGAACTAAGAATATATTTGTGTAGAGGTGACAAACAATTACAAATAGTTCAATGGAAAGCGTTACATTGATACTAGTTTTGTCACAAGATACAAATTAAGTTTATCTCAATTTAAACTATGGGTGGCATAATGTAATGGAAAGGAGGTTCCATGATGGATTTGGATGAAATCCATAGTTAAGACATTGTGATGAATACTACAACAAAAAGGCTAAGTATATAATTGCTATAGTAGCAGCAAAGGAGGGAATTTGTGTCAAGTAGTTTGTTATCAAACTAAGGTGTGGTTCGCAACGGGCTAACACTAAAGATATATTGTATGACAATAGTATCGACGTGTTTTAACCCCAAGGAACTAAAGGTCTCACCGAAATACCAAATTTATACAATGCCATCTCATTGGAGAATGAGTGATGCGTGAAGATGCAAAGACATGCAAATACACACGGACCTGAAAGCGTCAGATCCGTAGATTATGTTAACCACTTGCGCTATGATATGGAACACCGTAAAGCCATATGTGTTCAATACGCAAAGTTTTCAAACTAGATTATTGTCTCTAGTGCAAGTGGGAGATCAAGGAATATGCCCGAGAGGCAATAATAAAGTGGTTATTATCGTATTCCTTATTTATGATAAATGTTTATTTTACATGCTATAATTGTATTAATACGGAAACGTTAATACATGTGTGTTTAATAAACAAAAGGTAGTTCCTAGTTATGCCTCTCTTATAAACTAGATCGTTGATTAACAAGATGATCATAGGTTTCCTGATCATGGACATTGGATGTTGTTAATAACGAGGTCACAAGATTAGTGTAATGGTGTGATGAACATTCATCCGAAGTATAGCATTACGATCAAAGTCATTGAGTTTATATTTCTATAACAACTTACGAAGTGATCCTAATCCTTAGACCATGAGATCATGTCAATCACTAACACCGGAAGAGTTTCTTGATAACATCAAACGTCACACCGTAACTGGGTGATTATAAAGATGGATTCAGAACTAATAAAGTGTTATGTTGAGGCCCATGGATCGAGAGTGGAATTTGTTCATCCTAATGACGGATAGATATGCTCTGGGCCCTCTCGGTGATATCACATTGATTAGCTTGCAAGCAAGTGATTTGATCACTAGAATGTTATATCACGGGAACTAGAAAAGAGTGCATGTCGGTAACAAGATCAAACTAGGTATGGATATACCGATGATCGAATCTCGGACATGTAATATATTGTGAAACAAAGGGATTAAGATACTAACGTAAAAGGTTCACAGGATCACAGAAGTTATCGTTGAATGTGTGGGAGTCAGTATGGATCTCCAGGTCCCGCTACTGATTATTGATCGGAGAAGGGTCTCGATCATGTCCGCATTATTCGCGAACCGTAGGGTGACACACTTAAGGGATACCGACACCATTCGTAGCAAATGATATGCTAGAAAAAGAAAAGGAAAGCGCAGGAATTTATTTCACTAGACACCGAAACTATTTCCGTTGAAATTGCTGAAACTGGTTCTGCATGTGAAATTGAAATGTTGTAAGGGGTTTTATGTGAATGTTTGTTAATTAAAGTAATTAACAAAATTCTGAATAAATAAATAAAAGAGTTTTATTTAAATGAGAGCTTGCATTAAATTTGGTGGAAATTTAATGCATGTGAGTGGATTTTGAGTGTGCTTTTAATGGGAGTGGAGGCTTTTCATTTTGAGTGGGAGCTCCACCCACATGAATGTGTAAGATGTGGGGCAGCCCCATGGCTGGGCGCCATGCCCTTGGGTGCCCCTCCCTATAAAAGGCCCCTCTCATCCTCTCAAAGCACACCTCCTCACGAAGGATCTCTCCCTTTAGAATTTCCCCATGGTCTCGGATCACGAGATACATGTTCCCAGTGGCTTTTTCTCGAAGGATTTGTTGCTTCCGCTGCTCACCTGGAGCAAGGGCGCGGAGGTTGTCGGGTACCGTGACGTGTGCGATCACGGATGCACCATCGCTTTGAGGTGCTGGACTTGATCGTCGGCCGACCGGGACCAAATGGACTTCATCACGATCTTGAGATCGGCAAGCGTTCGTCTACATCATCCACGAGTACAACCTCGGTAACTCTATTCGGTCTTCAAGGGTATGTATTCTATGGATGTATATCCACCTGTTGCTTGTATCTAGTAGATAGATCTTGGTACATAGATGTTCCCATCGTAGAATTTTTTTTGTTTTCTATGCTGCGAACCCTACAATCTCAGCATTTGATTGTTTACCCGACCGACTTAGTTCAATAAGAACTTAGATCTCCGTGACCACAAACTTTGAGGCACGTAAGCTATGAGCATTATGGCAGCCTCCGAAACGATTTCTGGTGCTGCGCAACTCAGCACATTTAGCTAAGGTTCGTTAACCTTATCAAAGTTCTATTGTCCTCCCACTTAACTTTTGCGAAAAATTCCTTTTTCAAGAAACTTCACATTTCAAGCGAGAAACCCTTTTGTCCTTGGTGTTATGGAGGAATATCCAATGGTTATTCGAAATAACCTACAAAGACATGCTCATCCGACTTTGATTGTAAACATCTTAGTTATGCTTAGCATACCAAAAATTTAATAAATGACAATTTGGGTTTTACCCCAAACCATAACTTCCATGGTGTCATTTCAATGGATCAAGATGAAGCTCTTTTCAGTGTAAAAGCGGTAGTCTCTAAAGCTTTTAATCTTTTAAAACATAATGGCAGTTTTATAAATAACACCTTTGATCCAACCATGTCACACAAGGTTTCATTACAAATCTCAAACACTCCATATTCCTATGGTGTTTCGGGAGATGTAAATCTAGTCGTTCGTTCTTCTTTGGCCTTTGAACGAAGTTTTAATTATCTCGAGGAAAGTCTCACAAGCGTCACTTGATCAAATCAAAGACTCCAAAAATCCATGAATATGGAGATTCTTCATGTTTACTTTCCAATATAATTTAAACGGCGATGTCACTTCGTAAGTGATCTTTCAATCATTTGTCTTGCGACATTTTAGCATTAGGTTTTATGGATGTGGTTTCTCCAACTAGATTTGTAAATCATCCATATTATATGGAATACGGTAATTATTTGAACAACCTTTGTTCTTATAATACCTGATTTAAATAACAATTATTAAAAAAAATCTTGAAGTCAAGCTTTGATGTCAACGAGAATACAAACAACGGTTTGTTTGTTTTCAATGAACATCATCACATATTGTCTTGCTAGTTACTTAGGCCATTGTAATTCATGAATTGCGTCATTCTATATGAAATTTCATACCAACCAATTCGGTATCCAATACCCAAGAACCACATTGTTTAACAAGCAAAGAATACAACCATAACATGCATATCATCCATATACCTAAATTGGATATTTCCAATCTTTTCTTTTATGCCAAATATATTTTATAGATTCTCTTTCAGCATTTCCTTTTCCTTTTAAAAGAATCTATCAACATCAACAGTGGCGCCATATACATGACACATAGTCCAAAGCGTGTATATTCAAATAATAATACCTTTGGACTTGCACTTTGCAGTAGATCACCATCATCAAAATGATCGGCATTCTTTCAAAATCCATTCTTTAGTAATCTTTTAGTGTAATAAACACTTTACATACATCTTCTATTCATCCTTATCATGAGGACTTTCATGATCAAGCTAATGTAGCTTATAAATACGAATCGTGAGTATAACGTTACTTTCCAAAACCCTTTTGGATGATTAGGATGTCTAGCATCTCCAACCTTTGTAAATTCTCATCCAATATGAGAACATACATTATACTTTATTATATTGCAACCAAAACATTGTTTTAGATATCGTTATATCTGTCACACATGATGGTTTCTGAAACAATTCTTTCAGCTGCTAGATAACCTTGATATTAAAACAGTCAAGAATCATGGAGGCAAACATGATACTTAAGATACTAATACTGGAATTGTTACTCTCGATTTAATACTAATTATTAAACTTCACGGAGTAAACAGAGTTTGCTGATATTTTGCACTAGGACTTTAAACTTTGATTGACACTCAACACAATACGATACCAGTTCGTGAAGTATATATCCAGAGTTCTATATTTCTATTATATCAATTACAACTAAGCATAAGGTGGTGAACGAATGCCAATGACTACAATAACTTATGCAAATTCACTTTGATTTAATTTATGATAAATTGAGTTCTACTAATCCAAATTAGAAATAAACTCCCACTCAAAAATGACATCCCTCGTGCCTTTTTGGTGATTACATGAACCAAATCCACTACACCAAGTCCGATCATCATGTGATTCGGTGTAGCTTCAAAGGCGAGCATCCATATGGTCATCATATCAAAACATATGACTCATGCTTAACCTTTCGGTTCGTGTTTCGAGGCCATGTCTGTACATGCTAGGCTCGCCAAGTAAGAACCTTAGTATTTGCGTGTGTAACTGTCTTACACCCGAGATATGCTCGTGGATTCAAGTACACTCGATCATCACGTGATGTATTGAAGCGACGAAACATTGTCGGTGCATACTTAAGGAAGAACACATTTTTATCTTGATATATAAATGAGGGATCATCTTATTATGCTAATAAAACGCCAAACAAGCAATATAAGATGCAATCAAACATCACATGTTAATAAGTGAAATGATATGGTTCTTGCACTTGATCTCCATCATGTGCATCATGGTATGATCGCCATCATACCTCTATGTGTAAGGCCAAGGTCTATGGAACTTACACGTTATGTGTGTTTTAAGTGTATCAACTTATACTTCTACTTACAACATCACCATATCATGACACTAGCCCAACAACAATCTAAACTAGACGCCTCTAATTTATCCATTGCAAGTTTACGTGGCTTAGGGTTGTCGAAGATAGAACCGTTCTTACCTACAAACATGAACCACAACGAGGATAACCAAATTGTTGACAACTCGTTGCAAATTAGATATTGACTATAGTAGGAGAGAAAAACACCCGCTAGCCACTTATGCAAAACTAGTTGCATGTCAAGCGTGGAACAGGTCTCATGTGCGAGGACATGTAAAGTTTGTCCGGGCGCTTCATCCCACTATGCCACCAATATCCAAAGTACAACTAAGAAGCAATAAAATGATCATCATCGCCCACATACTCATATGTGTACTACCCATGCAAAGCATCTACGCATAGATCCGGCTCTGATACCACTGAAGGGTTCACAACATAGAAAACAAAAAAATTCCTACGATGGGAACAACTATGTGCCAAGATCTATCTACTAGATACAAGCAACGGGTGGATATACATCCGTAGAGAACATACCCTTGAAGACCGGCAAAGCTTAACGAGTCCAAACTCGTGGTTGATGTAGATGATCTCTTGCCGATCTCAAGATCGACAGGAAGTCCTAGCGCTGCAAAACAGCGGCGCATCCGTGCTCGCACACACGTTCGAGGCACCGAGAAACCTCCACCTCCTTGCTCCAGCGATGCAGCAGAAGCACAACTCTTTCTTGCTGAATAGCCACCGGAAACATGTATCTCGCTAGTCCGAGACCATGGGGGATAAATACTAGAGGGGGAGAGAGATCCTTCACGAGGAGGTGTGCTTTAAGAGGATGAGAGGGGGGCCTTTTATAGGGGAGAGGGGGCACCCAAGGGGCATGGATCCCATCCATGGGGATGCTCCCACCTCTTCCTCATTCATGTGGGTGGACACTCCACTCACTCAAATGGCTTTCAATTTCCTCCACTCAAAAACCCACTCAAATTCTCATTAAATTTCCACCAAATTTAATGCAAACTCTCATTAAATAAAACTCCTTTTATTTATTCCAAAATTTGTCAATTACTTTAATGACAAACATTCACATATAACCCCTTGCTAGTATTTCATTTCACATGCAAAAACACTTTCTGCAATTTCACCCGAAAACCCGTTTCGGTATCTAGTGAAATAAATTTATGCGCTTGTTATTCTTTTTGGCATGAAACTTTTGCTCCAAATGGATGTCGGTGTCTCTTAAGTGTGTCACCCTACGGTTAGTTAATAATGCGAACATGATCGATACCCCTCTCAGATCAATAATTAGAAGCGGGATCTAGAGACCCATACTGACTCCCACACATTCAGCGATGACTTTCTTCTGATCGTGAGAACCTTTTACGCTAGTAACTTAATCCCTTTGTTTTGTGATATATTACATGTCCGAGATTCGATCATCGATATATCCATACCTAGTTTTATATCGTTACTGACATGCACTCTTTTCTCGTTCCCGTGATATAACATTCTAGTGATCAAATCACTTGCTTGCAAGCTAATCAATGTGATATCACCGAGAGGGCCCAGAGCATATCTATCCATCATCGGGATGAACAAATTCCACTCTCGATCCATGGGCCTCAACATAACACTTTAGTAGTTCTGAACCCATCTTTATAATCACCCTGTTATGGTGTGATGTTTGATGTTATCAAGAAACTCTTCCGATGTTAGTGATTGACATGATCTCATGGTCTAAGGATTAGGATCACTTTTTGTAAGTTGTTATAGCAATATAAACTGAATGACTTTGATCGTAATGCTATACTTCGGATGAATGTTCATCACATCATGCCAACAATGTTGTGACCTCGTTATTAACAACATCCAATGTCCATGATCAGGAAACCTTTGATCATCTTGTTAATCAACGATCTAGTTTATAAGAGCATAACTAGGAACTTCCTTTTTGTTTATTAAACACACATGTATTAACATTTTCTTATTAATACAATTATAGCATGCAAAATAAACATTTATCATAAATAAGGAATACGATAATAACCACTTTATTATTGCCTCTCGGGCATATTCCCTTCAATCGCCACCCAGCAGCCACAATGGAGGTGGAGGACCACGTTGCTCACGCAGCCCTCCCCATGGTGGCATCAAGAAGAAAGGAAAACCGGAAACATATGATGCACGTTCACATTTGGATAGGATCCATGAGGACCGGAATGGACAGTACTTGCGACCATGTTATTTTGGCCCTATGATATGGGCCACAACTATTTTTTTGAGAGGAAAAGAGAGATTTCATTGATCAACACAAACATGGTTTACAGACTCCCTGGTAACAATATCCTCAATAACCGGTGGGACAGACCCCAACCAGAAATTGTTCTGATTATATTTCCTAGCTACAGCAGCTAGAGCTTGAGCCGCCATATTACTCTCTCTTCCTATCTTCTTTGCTACGAAACGATCACAACTTAAGCTAATCTCTCTAATATCATCAAATAATTTCCACCATCTAGACATGCCTTGGTTTTGTCTCCTAATTGCATCAACCACTCCAGCATTATCTGATTCAAGGATGACAGAGCACAAACTTCTCTGGTTCAGATTTTGAAGACCCAACAGACAAGCAATGGACTCAGCCTCAAAAACATCCAAACAATTAATTTTTGATCGGTTGCATGCCCAGATCACATTACCCATAAAGTCTCGAGCTACACATCCAATGGAGCAGTCCCCTAATTCCTGAACAAAAGAGGCGTCCACATTAATTTTAATCCAATCTTTACCTGGAGGTACCCATTTTTCTGAGATTTCCTTCACGTCATGGATACAATCAAGCTGATGACAGGTAAAATTAGGGTTTTCATTATTCAGCACTGGTTTCTTACCCTTCTTATCTTCAAGGTCTGTAATAGGTAATCCCAGTTCATATGTAAGACGAGTCAGAAAATTTACTGATTATTCTATTGTAGCTTCACCTTTTTTATGCACAAAGTCGTTTCTTAGGTGCCAAGATCTCCAAATAACTAACAGGATAAGCCCTCTTCTATCTTTACTAACATTTGCAAGGAGTATAGGAAGCCAATCTGGTCCCGTATATCTGAGCATTTCCTCGGGTGGGAGGTCCCAATACTTTCTCATCTCGCTTCTAAGTGCCTTGGCCTTTGTACAAGCCACAGTAGCATGGTAGCTAGTTTCGGTATCATTTCCACAGACTGAACAGATATTGTCCAATTCTACTGTTCTTCGGAATATATTTTTCTTTGTTGCTAAATTGTCCTTTGCCACCCTCCATCCAAAAATTCTCACTTTTTTGGTACTGGAGCGTTCCAAATGTTACTCCAAACTTTCCTTCCCTAATCTTGGGCCGAACTAGAGCTAGCTAGGCTCTGGCAATTATTTGCCAGATTATACGCTAGCTTATAGGCACTTTTGACAGAGAACACCCCATTATTGTCATAGTTCCAGGCAAGAAAATCGTTTTTATTGTTTTCAGGGGCATTGGGATAGAGAATTAACTCAGCATCATTTTGATAGAAGATCCTTTTTATTAAGGCTTCATTCCAAGAATTGGATTCTGCCAACACCAACTGACTAACTCTCCTAAATCTTGTCTTTGTTTTTCCTTCTAGGGGTTTTAACCCATAGTTCTTGGGTATCCAGTTGTCTCTCCAAATCCTTATGCTTTTTTCCATCACCTATCCTCTAGATAATGCCCTGTTTTAACAGCTCTAGACCATGCTCAATTCCTCTCCACACAGGAGAAGCTTCACTTCTAAAAACAGTATCCACCAGATTGCCTCTCGGGTAATATATGGCTTTCATCAATTTTGTTGCCATACTATTTGGATTTTGAATTAGGCGCCAAGCTTGGCGAGCGAGCAGTGCCTGGTTGAACAACCTTGTATCTCTAAAGACCATACCACCCTGATGTTTTGGAGCTATAAGAGATTCCCAAGAAGCCCAGTGAACTCTACGTTGATTGTCATCTTCGCCCCACTAGAAATTCTTTATTATTCTCATGTAATCTTCATGAAAGGAAGCTGGCAGTTTGAAAACAGCCATAACATAGATGGGCAGGGCCTGGGCAACGGACTTGATAAGAGTTTCTTTAGCGGCCATAGACATAAATCTTTCATTCCAGATCAACATTCTTTTTGTGAATCTTTCCTTTGCAGGTTGGAAATGCTTTGATTTCATTCTTCCTTATAGAGTTGGAAGCCCCAGGTATTTTTCTTCAAATGAACTTTGGGAAACTTGCAAAATGTTTTTTATTTCCAACTGTGTTTGGTCAGTACAAACACTGCTGAACATCAGAGAGCATTTGGACTGGATAAGCAGCTGTCCCGTTCCTTTTTCAAAAGTTGAGAGATCCTCTTTAACAATCCTAGCTTGCTGACTTGTGGATTTGAAAAACAATAAGCTGTCGTCAGCAAAAAGCAAGTGGGAAATACCAGGAGCTCCCTTGCAGCATTTTAAGTCAAGGAGTTCCTGGTTGTACACCGCTCTTTGCAAAAACCTTCAGCGACAAACAAAAACAGAAAAGGAGTTAGGGGGTCTCCTTGCCTCAGGCCACGAGTGGGTTTGAAGGTTCTTGTTAGATCACCATTCACCTTGACCGAAAATCTAACAGAAGTAACACAAGCCATCACTTTCTTTACCCAAGTAGCATCAAAACCCAGCTTCAGCAGAATGCCTTTAAGATATCCCCAGTCAACACGGTCATAGGCTTTAGATAGGTCAAGTTTGTAAGCACAAAAGCTCTCCTCGACTTTCTTACATTTCTGGATGTGGTAGAGACACTCAAATGCTACCAAAGCATTATCCGAGATTAAACGACCAGGAAGGAAGGCGCTTTGGTTCTCAAAAATAAGGTGTTTTAGCATGGGTCTCAATCTGTTTACCATCCACTTTGCAACCACCTTATAGAGGACGTTGCAGAGAGATATCGGTCTGAAGTCCTTTAAATCATCGGCATCATTTGTTTTGGGGATCAGGGCTATGATAGTATCATTTGTTCCTTCAGGAATGTGGCCATTAGCAAAAAAATGCTTGACTGCAGCAATGATCTCCTTTTTTAACGTGCCCCAATTACGTTGGAAGAATCTGGCTGGTAGTACATCAGGTCCTGGAGATTTTAGAGGGCCAATTTGGAAAAGAGCATCTCCAATTTCATCATCTGAATATTCCTTTAGCAATTCCATATTCATATCACTCTGAACAGCAGGTTGCACTAAATTTAGAATCTGATTTGGGTCAACATAGTCATCCTTGCTGTATAAATTTTCAAAGAATTTTAAAGTCGTGTCCTTCAGATCATCTGGCTTTTCAGCAAAAGTACCGTCCTCCTTTTTTATTTTTCTGATTCTATTCATTTT
Source organism: Avena longiglumis (assembly GCA_030063025.1). NCBI lineage: Eukaryota > Viridiplantae > Streptophyta > Magnoliopsida > Poales > Poaceae > Avena > Avena longiglumis. The sequence continues at coordinate 306,130,040 of CP125977.1, forward strand.
TGCTCTGGCTAAAGCTTTCCTGTGGAAAAATTTGGTATTTCTATATCCTTCCCTCAACCAGTTTATTCTCGATCTTTGCAGCCACATCGGTTCCTCTCTATAAAGAAGTTCATCTAGTTTTGCATTTGTAGCTTTGATTTCCTTATGGTCGTTCGGATCATTTTTGAGCAATAGTCTTTCAAGCTTTTGCTTCAGAATTTTTATTTCTTTGTCAACACGGCCAAACTTATCTTTACTCCATCTCTGCAGGGTAGACATAGTTGCATTCAGTCTTGCGCTTACTCCTTCCAAATCAGGGGCACTTGTATGGTTTGTCCAAGCACAACTTATTTCCTGTTCTAGCGAAGCTTCCCTCTCCCACATGATTTCATACCTTCTCACGGGTCTGGTATTTGTTTGGACAAAATTTCTTTTCAGTCTCACCAGCAATGGACAATGATCAGACCTAGAAGAAGTTAGGTGTTCAACCGAGGCATCATGAAAAAGATTAGACCAAGTAGGTCGAGCAACAGCTCGGTCCAACCTAACTTTAACATTTCTTTTGCCACTTTGCTTATTATTAAAGGTCCAAGGGGTCCCAATGTACCCTAAGTCATAAATATTACAAAAAGCAAGAGTATCTCTGAATTGCTTCATCTGGCTCTCATTTCGTTTTGTTGCTGAAAAGTGTTCCTTCTGCCATTGTGCTTCATTAAAATCTCCCACCATGAACCATGGTTCCTTGGTGTTTGGAGCTATTCTTTTTAGCAAAGTCCACATGTGATGTCTGTCTTGAGCCCTAGGCTCACCATAAACAAAGGTCGCTCACCACTTTATTCCATCATTATCAAGGATTCTTACATCAATATGGTGAGGCCCAAAACTTAACAGATCAACTGACACACTATTATTCCAAAGCAGAGCTAACCTACCACCCTTGCCCTTGATGCTAACAGGCAAGGAGAATTGAAAGCCCAAACGCCTACACACAGATTCAACGAAAATCTTATTTTGCCTAGTTTCGGAGAGGAACACAATGTTGGGAATGTGTGTCCGTATGATACGGACAAGATCCTGAAATGTCCGTGGCTGTCCCAAGCCACGGCAGTTCCAAGAGAAGAGGATCATTGTCCCTGCCAGGCACCGCCATTGGCGCCTGCCAGTTTGCCGGTAGTCCCTGGACCGGTTGCTGCCTCACCTCCTTTCTCCCCGTGCTCCCTTCCTTTTTTTCCTTTGTGCTGTGACCCCCTTCAATGGTGAAAGCTTCTTGTTTCTGAGAGTTTCCTTGTTCTTCCTCTCTTAGCAGACGAGCACCTACTTTTCCCAGACAATCTGACAGAGATGGCACTTGAAAAGCACCTTTCTTCTGTGGTGGCATCAGTTCCATGTCTACAGCTACATCGTCCCCTCTGTTCCTTGTTTTTCCTTTATCACCATCACCACTGGCTGCTTGTAGGATCATCAGGCTTTTTGGTTTGCTCTGCACTTCCATTTCCTCACGGTTTCTTCGCTTCCATCTCTTCTGTTTCTTCATTTTGGAGGTTGAGTTTGAAGCCTGGGATGTCTCTCCTTCCTTTACAACTTATCCTGATTCCTTTGCAGCCCCTGTACCAAGAACATTTTCCTCTAGTTCTATCATCAAATCCTTGTTTGTGTTCTCCTTAGTTATAGCATGGGCCACAACAGCTTTAGTATCTTTATCAGATTTTCCTTTTTTATCTTCATCACCTACTGACAGGTTTGCAACTTCATATGCCACTTGTTCAATGACGACCCCCTGAACAACCGCTTGTCGTCCTAACGCTTCTTCACCTTGTGTCTTCTCTGTTGGAAAGGAGGCACGCCAAGGTTGGGCTTGTTTGCACAGGGAACATGCTTGTCCCATTGTGTCTTGGAGGTACCAGGCTCTGGGATCGTTAAAGTGGACAGGTAGGACTCTGAGTTCCATGTTGTACTTGATTTTCCTGGCCGTAACATGAATATCACAGCCCGCCTCCATGTGTCCAATGAAGCCACAGAACAAACAGAAATTCGGCAGCCTCTCATACCGGATGTTCACCTTCACTTCTTCCTCGCTGATTTCATCAGCAAGGGTAATCCATCTCTGTAGGGCTGAATACATGTAGTGACCTCGGATCGGTAAGGATCCTAAGTCCCTGCGATTAACATGCTAGTCCCTGGATCAATAGCTAGCACTCACAGTCGATGAAATATCATGTAACACACAAGTCTTTATTACATGAATCGAATAATCCAGAGTTTACATTATTACAATGCGTTTATATAAATACAACTTGGAGTCCCATCAATGCCACATGCAGGTTGAGTGAAGACCCGCGATCCTAGCGCACCTTTCAACGATCTCTGAAATTCTGCACATGAAACGTGCAACCAACAAGTTGGGTCAATACTTTGAATGTATTGGCAAATTTCACCAAGGAGAGAAAAGACTATCTCTACATGCAAGGCTAGTTTAGGCTGTAGAGTTCATTTGCTCAAAGCTAGTTTTCTTAAGTAGAGAGAAGAAGAGAGGATTGTCCTACTTTGTAAACATTTGCTTAGATAAAATAAGGTCGAGTGGCACACGAGGATATTACGCACCAAGTGTCCAAACAACCAAACACTTGGATATTACGCACTGCCGCCACTTGGATATTACACACCAAGTTCCCAAATTCCCACCCATTAGCGATATTACGCACGCCATGGGGTTTCAAAACTTTTTTTAGAAAAGAGAGAGGAAGATCCTGCAGAGGCTCCATCCTTCAGATGCTCAATGTTGTTCTGTTTCCGTGAACACGGCTGATCGATCAGATTGCAATACTCTCGAGAGTTTGTGCACTTTACCCGCAATCCACGATCAAGTCCTTTTACAGACAAGATCATGGCGAGGCTTTCCCTTAGTAGCCCCTCTACCTTCCGGATCCAACCGTGCCAAGAACCTCCAAATGTTGGTACCCAGGTGAGGTTTCCCACTAAGTACTAGGCCAAGACAGAGCCCATAATGTATTGTGGTTGCACTGGAAGCTTCTGAATTCTGAAACATGGTAGACTTCTTTGATTCCTAGGCGGCCATCCTCCACCAAAATCTCACTCGTTGTCCCGACAACCATTCCGCCCAGAAGAAAACTTAGTTTTATTTTGAAGTGGATTTGAGAAGAAAAGTTTGCTCTAGAGAGCCTTTATACTTAGAAAAATTCTTTGTCTTTCGAACCCCCCCAACGGTACTTTGTATATATAGCATAGCAAGCAATACTTAGCAAAAACAGGGGTAACCTATTAGGAGGGAAAATCCTATGTATAGAGCTACTCATGGCATACTACAAAATCATCGCACTTGCAAAACAATACTAAGGAAAAATTCTACTAGATCATCCTACACATGCATACTACAGAATTTTGAAGATCACATGCATAGAATCAAAACTGGGACAAAAGATATGAACAAGTGGTGTAACTTGCCTTATGTTGATAATATGGGTGTTGATTGTATTTTTCCGCAGCAATCGCACTCTCGGAAAATCTAACGCAGGAATAGAGTAATTCCAATCAAAACCATTGCAACATACAATACAACAATAATGATCACAAACATGCATGATGATTTAACATGAGACAATGGTTATATTTAGTTTTATGAACATTAATATATCATATGATGCATGTATGAGATCACTTAATGCAATAGGGTATTTTATCATTAAATGTTGATTTCTATAATGGGGTTTTAATAGTTTGGTTGAAAATTCTATCCTAACTGTCGAATTAAATTTGGTTCCCAGCTTTAGTGGATATAGGATATTGATACAAACCAGTAGGAATTGGATTCACCCTAATCGGAGTTATAAATCCTTTTCTATGATTTAATGACCATTTAATGGAGTTTAATTCATTTAAAATATTACTTCGTAAAAAATTATGTCTAAGACCAGATCTGTATTCTACGAGAAATTGTGAATCTATACATATATTATTTATATTTTTCTGATCTATAAATAATTTATTATGAATTTAATAATTTAAATAGCCATTAAGAGTAATTAAATTAATACAGCAATTTTTATATTTCAAAAATTGTATATAACAGTATATTAATGTCATATATGAAATTATGAACTCATAGATATTTTATTTGTATTTTTTGGATATACAGATAATTTACTATGATTTATTTAGTCTAAAAAGGCTATTAAACCAATTAAATTACTGTAGTAAATATATACTATAAAGGTTAGATCTAATATCATATTAATATTCTACATATTTTTCTGAATCCAACAATATATTATTTGCAAATTTTGACCAAGTATTCGAATTACTATAAATTTTACAAGTTTAACAAATATTCTGTCTATTAAATCAAATCCTAATTATTTGACCCGACAGCTTTGCCACGTGTCGCGATGCTACTGGCTGCGAGGGAAACCGGTGCTGACTAGGCGCACTGTCTGGGGATGACATGCGTGAGTCCACGTGGCGCAACACCGTTGGTTGGTACCCGTTCGTTTAGAGGATCTAATCTACACCGTCGAGCCCTGATCTAACGTACGGAAGTAGAGCTTCATACCTGGCGGCGGTGACGACTCGACGACGGCGATGTTACGGCGATGGCGGTTCGGTGGTGGATGTTCCGGCGGCTCGAGGTGGCCGTAAGAGATGGGGAAGGCAACCTCTCGACACGGACGAGATTGGGGGATCTCCTAATGATATTGATGCGGACTTTCTCCTCCTCTAGCTCCGACGGATGGCAGCTTCTCCTCCTCTGCTCTGGTGACGCTCTGTCGAGCAATTGGAAGTGACACAGCGATCTCCTGATGGGAAAAAAAGAACTAGATGATGCTGTGAAGAGAGAGGAGTAGACTAGGGTTAAACGGGGAAGCGGGGGCGCTTGAAATCGACAGGAAAGCTCGACCTTCCGAAGCTCCTGCAATGGCGGTGGCGACGAGATTGGAAAACGAAGGGAGTGCTAGGGTTTGTGGATTTCAGAAAAGAAAAAGATATGGAAGGAGAGGGGGTTTATATGGCGACAGATTTCGTGCGATACGGGGCTGTTTTGGGCTGGCCCATTGTTCGGATCGGGTTCAAGGAGTCTGTGAAGAACACGGGGAGGTTGACGATGACACGTGGGCCCGACTTGTCGGTGATAGAGGAAAAAACATGAGGGGAAGGAATATGCGGGTTGCGCTGCTGGGCCCTTCTGTAGTGGTGCGGGGCTGTTTTGGGCCGGCCCATGGTTGTGCGTCGCTCGCTCCACAGGCGCGAGCGGTAGGTAGTGGTGCTCGGCGGGCTGGGCCAGAGCGGTCCGCGGGGTTAGTTAGTTAGGCTTTTTTTTCTTATTTCTTTTCCTTTTTCTATTTTAGTATTTCTTTTATAACTTTTTCATACTAAGACCAAATGAGCTGAAATTTGTTTGTAAAATTTTGTGATTTTCAGTATATCATTTTAGGACCATTTTTTGTATCCTTTTATTGAGTTCAAGTATATTTTATTTATAAAATCCATATTTATTCCTTATAGGAATATTTGCAAAACTTATTAGGATTATGATTTTTTTGAATTCGATTCTTGCAATTTTTGCATAGATGCAATGCAATGGACATGAATGATATGTAAAAACAATTTTTCCCCTATTTCTAAAATCTTGAAATGTGACAATACAGTGGTAGAATCACCCTAGCTCTAAGAAATTTGTCACAGATGTTGTCTCTGCTTTTGCCCTAGCTCACGCGCCAGCTGCTTGGTGAGGAGATGGAAAGGTATCCCTCGGAACTGAACCCACATCGGCACATGAGAGAACTGTACCGACATGGGATCAACACCAGCTGCCAATGGCTCCACCAGGAAGGCATCATACTTGTACTGCCATGGTCCTCCTCTAATTGCATGCTGCCAGTCTCCCTCTTCTGAAAATTCAAGCACAAATTTCCTTCCCTCATCTGCTTCCATTGGGTTAGCTTCCACTATGCCACGGACTTTCGAAACCATCTTCATGTGCTTAATCAGAGTGTGCCAGTTTACAAGTAAAGTAGAGAGGAACAGACCAACTGCCAGGAACTGTGAACGTCGTACCTTCCAAGCTCCAGTCATGTTAATGACCAGAGTTTTATTTTTAGCACCATCTTCAGCAGTGATGACATCCTTGCCCGCCCTCCTGGGGGGTGGATTCATGGCCTCAGGATCAGCAACAATGGCCTTGATGTTCATGTTCTGGCCTTCCGCTTGGTTCGTCGGAGCAGGGAGAATGTCGAGGTCCTTTTTCCCATCTCTGCTTCCGCTTGCGAACGCGACCTCCATTAATTTCTCCGGGCGATTGCCTGATGCCATTAGGCGAGTGGACGAACACTGATCGGGGGAAAAGCTGCAAGGAGTGGGTGTGGATGATCTCTTGCTCGAATCCTCCTCTCCTTTTATGGGGATTTCCACCCCCATGTTAAAGGTGCTCTTATGTCCCAATTTAATCTCTGTAACTGATCGCGCAATTTCCTCTTGCAGCACGAACTGGCCTGTAATTTCTCCCCCTCATCAATTTCCTTAATTTTTCCATTCTGACCGGGTTTGTAGTAATCTTGGGGTCCTGTATCCGGTGGATCTTTCCTACATACGATTAAAGCATGCAGTAATTTGGCTCTTACCTCAGCGATTCTTGGTTTTAGTCTCTTCGCTTCCTGGATGGTGCGTCTTGCTTGGGCATGGATGAGCGCAAAATTTTGGAGATCTGGTTGGATAGGATTGTGGGGAGGATAGACAGGATTGGTTTTCCAGGAAGAAAAAGGTTTCGGATCTTGGTGGGTTTCGGTGGAGGGGATTTGGGTTGCAATCTCTATCGGCATCGCTTGGGGCGATGAACAGACCCGGTTTCTCATGATATGGGCCACAACTTACCCCAAAGGTTTCCAGATTGACACAACGATCAAGCCCTATGATAGCACTGCCCGACCGGCTACGTGGTTCCAGGTTTACAATGAAGCAGTAGAGATTGTAGGGGGAAACCCCAACCACGCCTTCAAGTACCTCCCACTGATGTGACTGGCACCGCCCTCCAATGGATCGATGACTTGCAGGCGGTGGTGCATCCACGAAAAGGACGAGTCATCTCGGGCCTTCCTCTCCCGTTGGATATATATCAAAAATTCCTGCATGGGAGTGCACGATCAGACCACTATGGCTACCTTCAGCGATGGCTTGAAAAATGGTACATTAATCTGGCATAAGTTAAAGTGGCTGCAGGACAATCACAAGTTGGACCTCAATCAGATGATCTCCTCGGCCAGTGAATTCACGGTCGCCGACGATGATGCTCGCGGCTCCTTGCCGGAGTTAGCTATAACAACCGAAGCCAAGAGTAATAACGTTTGCAGGCAGAGATGATGGCGGAGAGCGTGCCCGAGGCCGGGGCTGGTTGTGGGTAGCAGCGCGATAGTGAAACTACCTCGTCAGCGCCCCGCTTTCTCTAGACGTATGAGGTACTAGTGGAAACAAGGACTCTAGTCCCGGGCCGTAAGGGCCTCTAGTCCAAGTTTTAGAACCAGGACTAACCAAGAGGGATTAGAGACCCAGGCATTAGTCCCGGCCTAGTCACCAGCTAGGACAAATGGTTGTCCACGTGGCCGCCGCGACGCGCTCCGGGTACAGCCCCACTAGTCTCGGTTGGTGTTAAGGACCGGAACTAGTGGTTCCCTACCGCGGCAGCATTTTGTGCCCTTTCTCTGCCGCAGCAGAGATTCATTTTGTATTGTTTTATTTATTTCTTTTTCATTTCAAAAAAGTTTTGAATATTTCTATGACACCACATATCTTACACGTTCGTGCATATATAAGATAACTTGTATTACGATATCGAGGATACAAATATACACAATTTTGATAGTTACATGGATATCACAATTACTGGGACTAGAGCCCGTCTTTTCGATTACATGGAGATCATTAGTGCCTATTCACACTAAATTCTCTGCCATCGTGTATGATCTCTTTGAAAATAAATCCTGCCAGCTCGTCCACAATTCCTAGTACGCGTTGCTCTGGTAGGAGTTGATCCCGCATTCTCTCGAACTATATAAGAAAAAGGAGATCAATATGAATATCAATCATGATAACAAAAAGTGACGGTAATAAAATGATGGTGAATGTATTGCTTATGTCGACTCTATAATATTTGGGCTTGGTGGTAAACATGCGAATGGACTCGCAAACGTAGAATACACATAGATTCGAGAATAGAATTCAACCAAAATAATAATCTAGCATCATTATTGTATTGAAACTAGAAGTAAAGATATGCGCGAACATATCACGTGCTACTTACCGAGACCGCCTTAAACGTCAGCTTTTGACTAAAGGTTCCCATAACCTCACGCTTGAACCGGATCCAAACACTATCTGACATTGTTATACCTTATGGGTACACGACATTAGTATACCTGGTCCAGCCCAAGGAAGGCCCACGAGAACATACGCGGCCTGCGGAGACTTTCGGGTGGCCCAAGCCCATGACACCTTCGGATCCTTGGAGAACAAGACTAGAGTAGATAGAATTTTAAAGGGGATAACCCTAATCTGTAACCAACTCGACCTGATGCCCGAGACCTGCCTATCTCTATATAAAGGCTAGGAGGGCACCGCGAGGAGGGAACCTCTCAACTCACCGCATACACACCTCCACGCCAGATTGCATTTGTGCACCCTTGTAACCTTCGGCTCCGCCGTAATCAAGAGCATACAAGCAGGAGTAGGGTTTTCCCTCCGGGGGCCTAAACCTGGGTAAACCCCGTGTCCCCGTGTTGCTTGTTTGCTAACCGTTCCGCGATCTCAGTATCCCCATCTTCTCCAAAACCCATAACAATGGGCATTGACGAGTCGAAACCTCGTCAATTGGCGCCGTCTGTGGGAACTGGGGGCGTTGATTGTGCGATCGTGACAGTCCCATCCGAAGCAATCTACAACTCATCAGTGACGGAGAGCCACCTCCTCTTTGGCGCTTTCGACTTCACTGCCCACTTGCCAGCCACCATGAAGGATTTCGAGCCCGTAGGCGACGGGCTCGAGATTATGTTCGGGAGCTTTTGCTTCCAGGTGGGGCAGACTGACACCCTCCGCCTCCCAGAACGGGTACCACCACCATCCATCAGGCCCGCTTCGTGGGTCCCACCCATCAGCGTGTTACGCACGTCGACGCTAACATATGAGTCCTATGACAGCAGCAGCTGCAACTCAGATATGTGCGGCCCTCCATCAGACGAAGGAACCTATGGTTCCGGATCCAAAACCTGCGGCAGCAGCGATCCAATCCGCAGGCGCTACCAATGCGTCGTGGTTATCCATGGTGAATCGGAACTGCCACCAAGTTAGACTGCACCCAACCCACCACCCAATCCACCACCCAACCCGCAGGCTGGGAACAGAGGGAACGGAGGAAACCCTCCCCTCCAGCCCAACGAAGGCGACGCTGACGCCTACCAGAGGATCAACCTCAACAAGGACGGCTGGTGCCAAGAACGCGAAGCCATGGCGGGTAACAAGATCCAACCTGTGAATTCTTCACGGGATCTGCTGATGGAGTACCACCTCCTCCTCATTGGCGAACATACCAGGCAGGTAAAACTGTAGGAGGAACTCAACAAACGCAAGCAGGCATCTTCAGAGTCTAGCGCGCGGCGAGCTGCACTCTCCACCACTAGTAGCTCCAGCTCGCACGACAATCATGCCAACAAGCATCGCTCTCGCACAGAGCACATGGACCCCACCGCGCAACGTGAGGTCACCAAAACCCTCAACATGTCCTTCATGGAGATGGATGTCAACGGAAATGTCATACCGAAGACGCCGCAAGTTGCGATCACGGCAGCCACCACGTACCTCGCGTCCCATCCACCTCCGGTGGGGGACCTGAAGAGTGCCATGCACAAGTCCGTGCTAGCCGGACTCGGACTCGTCGGAGATGCGCTCCACGATGAAGCTCCCGCGGAGCCGAAGAAAAAGCTATGGTCAGATTCAACCGCAGCCCTACACCCTCATCCGACGAGGATGATCATGATATACCTCGACGTCACAAGAGCCCAAGACATCGCAGCAGCAAATACGACGCTCGAAACAACCTCGCCCAGCGCAAGGTCGACAAAGCTCGCGCTAAACGTGCGTGCTCAACCGAATCCGATGAGGATGACGATGGAGAGCTGTGCGGAGCTCGATGCTTCAGCAGATCTATTCGGCGCACACGGATGCCGAAAAATTTCAAGCTTCCTTCGGATACTCTGAAGTTCGACGACACATAGGACCCAAAGGCCTGGCTCAGCGATCACCTCTCGTCCGTCAAGCTGCATGGTGGTAACAAGAACACTGCCCTACAATGCCTTCAGCTGCAGCTGACAGGCGCAACTCGGATCTGGCTCAATAGCCTGTCCTCAGGCTCCATCCGAAGCTGGGAGGAACTGGCGTATAGTTTCATCCGAAACTTCAAGGGCACCAGCAAGAGGCTAGCCTCGATAGAGGAACTATGGGCCTTCACTCAACGTACGGGTGAATCCATTCGCTCGTACATCTTGCGCTGGTCCAACATCAAGAACTCCACGACACACATCTCCGAGGAGAGGATGATCGACGCCTTCAAGGACGGTGTGAAACGCCCAGACTTCAAGGAAGAATGTGGGAGCGTCAAGCCCAAGACACTCGACCACCTCATGGACATCGCCAATAGGTGGGCATATGGCCAGGATTCCCTCCACCGAATGCATTTGGATGATGAGGACGAATATGGTCGCAGGCGCGAACGCCGCAGCAAGCGAAGATCGCACGTCTACGACGACCGCGATGGAGTCGACATGGTTGCGGATGGCTACGCTGATCGACGCAACGATGGCAACCGCGGCAGCGGAGGATACCGCGGAGGCAACTTTCGCGACAGCGGACGCCCAACACAAACATGGCAGTGTCGCGGCCGTGACGACGAACCCTCGGCATACGACAAGTTGTCGGGTCCCTACACCATCCACTTCTACATCGACAAGCAGGATGGAAAAAAGAAGGCCAGTCACATGCTTAAGGACTGACGCGAGTTCCGGAAACACGGTGAGGGTTTCACCCAAATGCGACGCCAGATCATGAAACCTGTGTTCGGACCCGCACCTACACCAGGTGACAACGCCCACAGAGCTCCTCCACCACCACCCGTGGGACTGTCGAATCCAGCAATCGCACCTGCACCAAACAACGGCACAGGCGGATACCCTCCGCCATAAGGGTCTCTGATGATCCAGAAGGGACGCCCTACCAATAGGGTGCAAAAGAAGATCATTCGACAGGTCAGCCTCGTTGTAACCGCTCCACCCGCCATCCCTGAGTACCTCAGTGGCTCGAAGTCCTACATCACGTTCGATCGTTCGGATCACCCCCGCCATATCCCTCGCCCAGGTCATGCTGCCCTGGTGCTCGAGGCGTAGATCGGAGGATTCAAGATGAGCCGCGTCTTCATGGACGGCGACAACAACATCAACCTGATGTTCGCCAGCACCCTCGCAGCAATGTGGATCCTGCTGTGCAGCCTGGAACAATCCGATACAATGTTCCACGAAAGATATGGCTTTACATCATCTTTGGCAAAACCAAATTTTTTTGATGCGAACGGCTCGAGTTTGAAGTGGTGGATTGGCCATCACAGTACCACGCCATCCTCTGACGCATGGCGTTCACAAGATTCCTAGCAGTACCGCACTACACATATCTGCTGCTCAAGATGCCAGGGCCCAAGGGCGTCATCACAGTCCAGCGAAGCTTCACCCGATCGTACCACTGCGATAGAGATTTCTACAGAATCTCCTAGTCGTTCGGAGTGCAAGAGGAGCTCACGAGGCTCTAGAGGTGACAGACAACGGGGCACCCCCAGTCGCTAGGCAAAACTCAGTTGACATGTCGCTCGACTCCACGGTCAACACGAAAAAGGTGCACGTCCACCCAACGGATGCCTCCAAGACGACGCTGATCGCCACGACCTCAGCCCCGCATAGGAAAGCGCGCTCGTCGAATTCCTCCGTGAGCGCTAGGAAATCTTCACCTGGTGTCCTGCGGACATGCCAGCCAGGGAATTCGCCGAGCACACACTCAATGTGTTCCCCGACGCAAGGCCGGTCAAGCAGTCGATCCGACGACTGTCTGAACCACGAGCAGAAGTAGTTGGAATTGAAGTCAACAGACTACTCGAAGCCAACTTCATCTGTGAAATCAAGGAGAGTGAGTGGCTAGCCTACACTGTGCTGGTCCCTAAAAAGGACACGGACATCCTTCGGATGTGCGTAGACTTCACGTCGCTCAACAAGCACTGCCCCAAGGATCACTTCCCTCTACCGCGGATCGACCAGATCATTGATTCGACTGCAGGATGCGAGAATCTCTCCTTCCTCGATGCCTACTCAGGCTACAACCAGATTCGGCTGAAGGTCGAAGATCAGGAGAAAAAGTGCCGAGTGGAGTACCACGACCTAATCGATCACTCAGAATCTGAATATTCTGCAACATGAAACATAGCAGCCCCGAATGGTCAATACATAGAATGTATGGCAAGTAGAGCTATTAAAGTAGATAATAAAACTAGCATCTACATGCTTATTTGGCGAGTGGAGTTGTGGCTAGCTTGTATTTGCAAATACCTTTGTCCTACTTTCATAAATAGTTTTTGACTTTCTTTGAAAAGATCCCAAATAGATTAACCCATCAACATTAAAGCAATTAGGAAATTAGAATGAGCGAGAAACATGTCATGAACTCAATATCAAGCAACTCAGATGTCCATAGTCGGGGACACGGCTAATTGATTAGATTATACACCCTGCAGGGGTTAGTATACTTTACCCACGTGACTTGGCCATCCCATCTCTTACCACCACTCTCATATTGGGTGATGATAGGAAGAAGTCCAAGAAGGGACCGTTCAGAAAGTAGCTCCCCAAACCCGACATGCACCGTACCAACCTACCAAAATTCTACATCTCTAGCTACGTGGGTTCGAGTTGGCACAACCTACTGAGACCAACCAACCGCCCATTTCATTATTGGCACATGATTGTACATGTAAGCTACCAAATAAAAAAGCCAAGCATTTTCTCTTGATACCTGGGTGCCTTTCCACAATGATACCACCAAAAAAAGTCAAACGCATCACACCCAGGAAGTTCATTGATTAAGTTGTTTTAGTTTTCGCAAACCAACACTTTTGGAAACAACTTTCAGTGATATAACCCAACCCTCATCATAGCACGGATAAGCACATCTACCAACGGCGGCTCAACTACAAGAGATCCCTACCACATAATAGGACATATCATAGCGATAGTAGTTCCTATTCATGCAACTACAAAATACACCACAATGCATTGAAAATAGTAGGACAATAATCATGATCAAATTAGCATCTGATTGCCTTGGCTATAGCAGTTGAAGGAACAATCCTCACATGATCAAGTGTTTCACTCGTCACAATCTACACGATACAATTGCAACACATAACAATCCAAACGCAACAATAGATAAATGCACAAATGCATGCATGGCATATTAATGCAAGTTTCAGTAGCATATATGTGTTATCTGTTGTATATGACTACTGATGAGATGCATGAAATAATTTTGATGCATTGAAAACAATTGATAAAAAAATAGTGATCCAAATAATGGATTCTAAGGCAAATAATAAGCCTAGATTGTATACTATGTTGTAAAATCTGGGATAAATACCTACTATATAGGCAAGCTAAAATGTGACCAGGGACAACTGGAATCACTCAAAAAGTACTTAGAAAACTTTCTATATAATTAAAATACTCCAGAAAGCCTTTTAATTGCTTCTGCAAAATTAAGTATTGTAAGGCTATCTTTTTGAATTTGTAGACATATTATTTGTAATTTTCTAAGCAGTACTCGATTTACTATGATTTTATTACTCTAAATATACCATTAATCCATTTAATTAATCACGTCAAAACCTTACTACAAAAGTCTTAACTAACTGCATAGAAATGTTCTACGTGAATTTATGAATCCATCGGTATTTCATTTGTAATTTTTGGGCCTCTAGATCAATTTCTATGAATTTTACAAGTTTTACCCCTTTTTTGCAAATCAACCTATTTAATTTAAAACGGGAAAAATCCCGTTGACTGGTCAACGCTGATGCGGTGCTGACCGTGCGGGTTGACTGGTCAGTGGTCAAGCCTATCTGGACCGTCCGTCCATGATCTGACGGCGGGCACGCGCACAGGGGGAGGCTCACCAGCGGTGGCATCAGGGTTGGTGGATGCGGCGGCTCTGGCGAGGCTTGGCGGCGGTAGGTGGTGTACGGCGTGGGACGGTCGACGATGGGCTCAGTGGCGGTGATGATGCGGCAAGGGGTCTCCGCGAGCAATGTTGTCTTGTGGTTGGAGCTCCACGAGCGTCGGAAAGCTCCAGCGAGGCCGCGGGCGTCGCGTGGAGGCTCCGCAGGCACGGGAAAAAGGGCTAGGGAGAGTCAGTCGGGCGTGGTAGAGACGGCCAGGGGAAAAGGAAGGAGAGGGGGGTGGCTGGCGTGGCGAGAGAGCTCCTTACCGAGGCTAATGGCGGCGGTGGTAGCTCCGACTACGGTGAGCAATTGCCCCTGCGTGACGGCGCGATTAGCTAGGGTTTTCGGGGGTTTAGGAAGAGGGGGGTCTAGGCTATTAGTCAGGGCAAGGTAGGGCGCAAACGCGACCGAATCCACGAGGAATTCAGGATCGTAACGGGCGGCGGCGAGTTGGTCATGCCCAGCACGGACGGTGACGTTGAGCGGGCTGACAGGTGGGCCCCACCTGTCAGCGTCATCGGGCGAGCGATGGTGCGCTGCTGGCTGCCACGCGCGCGACGGAGAGTTGGCTGCAGCTCGGCTGCTGTCGGCCCTGGCGCTAGGCCCCGGGTGGGCCTCCTGGGCCGCGTGGGTTGGCCTGCATGCTGGTTCGCGCGGTTCCCCTTTTTTAATTTTTTTTCATTTTTTTCCTGAACGTTTCTTATCTGAACTATCTGAAAACACTTGTCAGTCTAAAGAAAACATGTACTGAATTTTGCTGAAACTTTAAAAGGTCATAACTTTTGATTTACTAATCCAAATGAGGTGATTCAAAGTGCTACAGGTTCGTGTTGGAACCCTCCATGCACCTGTGCAACCCAAATGACCATAAGATGCCATTTTAACAGATGCAAGGTAAAAACCAAGCAACACATGTGTATGTGACAATAGGCAATGCAAGTGGTGTTTTGCCAAAAGCTTTCAAAACTGATTTTTTGCAAGTATGATTATGATGCAATGACATGTACGATATGTAGTACCAATTCTAAAAATTGGGATGTGACAATGGCATACATGACAGGACCTATGGCTGAGGCATAGGGATTTTTCTCATCCTCTCTCTATCTTCTGCCGTAGCTGGACTTTGAGTATCTCGAGGTCGTAGTGGGCAACATGAGCAAGAACCCTTTCTTTCTTTCTTCTATTCCAATCTTCTTTAGAACCTTGTCCAAATATGCACATTTTGAAAGAGATATTAAGCATTTTGATTTATCTCTATAAATCTTAATTCCTAAAATGTATGTAGCTTTGCTAAGATCCTTGAGAGTGCATATTTGCATCATATTTTATATTATTATTTTGCACTATAGTGGTAGGATCTTGGTATTTTACGGCGTTTGCATGCATCTTTTATGTTTATTTTCACTAGGATCGGGACAGATGATGGATACAATGGACACAACTCTTGGACCAGTTGTACTAGAGCAAAAAGGAGACAAAAACAACGTAAATCGCTAAATTGGGAAATATCAATAACAGTAGAAGAAAAACTGAAGAGATTGGAGGACACAGAAGGTTTAATGACCAACTATACGGCGCGAGGAACTTTTCCGGCCGTATAGTTCATGTCGTATAGTTGGCACCACACCACCTCCTCAAATAGTTTGACCACATGCAATTGGATCGAAGAGACGACATACAGAACACCCAGAAATCACCGAAAACCTCACGTTCGGAAGGGATCTGGAGGAGGAACTTGCTCTAGGGATCCATCTTCGCCCTAAGCAGATATGCGAGGCCAAGACATCGATCTCCATCTTCATCAACCGCTGCATCACAATAATCTCCATCCACCCCATCTAGATCTTGTTGTAATTCTAGCACTAGTTGTGGATTTATACAAGAACTATTCATCTATAACTATTTCCATGATGCTAATTACCTCTATGTATGAGTAGATCATTAATTCTTGGGGAGATGGAGAAACCGTAGTATATGATTGAGATGAGATAGAGATTATTATATTATACATCATTATGTGTATGTGTTAATTGTTCATCTTGATGTTGAGAGTTGTGCACCTCTTTAATATTTGACTCTTATGTGGACTTGATGAAGGGGATTACTTGTTGGTAGACGGAGGGATGATAGCACTTACTGTGACTATAAAGTCGTTGTCATTCTTTACATACTAACTTGGGGAAGCAAGAAGAACCCATAAGCCATGTCCATGCCACAGGAGAAATCCCTTAATAGCGGGATAATACGATTAATGTCGTTTATCTGTCATCTGTGGTTATGAAGGATGACGTGAGCAGTGGTTGCTGCCTATTCATCCATATATGGATCTCCTCCCACATACATACATGTCATTACAATATTCTTTATAATAATCTTGATTACTCAGTCTAAATTGCTAGCGGTGTATCCACCACTCCCCGAGAACGCCTTTTCCCCTATTGTAGTTCCAAACTTTCTTACAAACGCGATTCCCATTCTCTACAATAAATTTACTTTACTTTACTTTATTGTTTTGCTCAATCAAAAACCCCAAAAAATTCTACCTTTATTGCATCTTATAATTATTTCTTGAGTACTTAATTTAGTTTTAATTAAAAGCATTTTAGTCTTTCGCCTACTGCTCCATGTGGATCGATATCTTTATTTCGAAACTAGCTACAAACGATCTATGCACTTGCAGTCATCAAGCTATTTGCTGGCGCTGTTGCCGGGGAGCTTAGCTCTATAAGTCAATTTACTTTTAGTTATTTACTTTCATCGTACTAATTTGCGGGACCATAATAGTGGACAATACTCAGCACCATAATAATGGACAATACTCAGCATTTAATCCATCTTGAGGCAGTAAGGAAAATGGGTTCGCCCATGGATGCTTTATAACTGTCAATAAAAGCATAAACCCTGATGGTATTGAGATCCATCCCTTATTATTTGAATTACTCAACTCTAAGAAATTTGCAAGAATCGACAAAGAGAGTCCATATGGACACTTACAATTCTTTGAAGATGTTTTTGTTTCCTTTATATTTGATGACTATGATCTTGATAAGATTAAAACCCAATTGTTTAGACAAACTCTCTCTAATAATGTATGCAACTGGTATAGATCTTTTTATGCAGAAGCACCAAGGACTTGGATGGAATTGATAACCAATTTCCTATCGAACTATTACTTAGAAAGCAAAGCTCACTGGATATGAGGTATTATTGTCAGTTTTAAAAATAGTCCTGATGAGAGTTTATATGAAGGCTATCTAAGGTATAAAAGTTATCTAGATAATTGCCCCCATCATCGTTTACCTAGTTGGTTAATCACTCTTAATAATAAAAATTGAATGAGCCTAGATACCGCTTCTAATGGTAGTTTTCTATCTTATACTTATGATGAAGCCTAGAAATTAATAATGAAATGAGGGAGACAATGGAAAATCTTAAAGATGATGAGAACATTATGAATAGGTCTTTTGAATATGGTTGTCTTAATGATTTTCTTGCACATGAAAGGGCTTGTGCAATGATTAAAACCCTTGGTATTGATTCTTATTCAATAAAGAAAATTATTGAGAATTATGCAGGGCATCTATAGGTACCTACATAATGGGAACCTTATAAATCCCTCGAAGAAAAGAAGCATGCAAGAGAAAGTGCATCCATGGTAGAGTTTTCCCTTGAACCTATTCAAGAGAATATCAAGAAATAGTGCATGGAGGAAGAACACATAAGGAGAAGATTAAAGAAACTAGAAAAGAACCCCCATACTACTAATGCAAATATTGTTATATTTAAGGATCTTATGGAAGCACGAATCGTGGATAATGAAGTGGTTATGCTAGACTTTGGAACTTCAGAATTCATCACAGGTAAGGTACGAGGTGATGAAACTTATAAGCCTATGACTCCTATATATTGTGGAGAAACTTTCTTATATGGAATTTGTGAGCCGATTTCCACTATAAATATTATGGATTCAACACTTTATGAGGAACTTCGCTACAATTTAAATAATACATATGTGGAACCGGTAGACAGTTCTATTAAATTGTCTAATAGAACTAGTATAAAACCGGAAGGTGTTATTAAAAATATTTATGTCTTTATTGGATCACTCATGTACCCCCTTGATTTTCATATTGTTGATATGCGTCGAGATGCTTTTTGTCCTATTCTTTTAGGCAGGCCTTTTGTCTCTATAACCAAAGCTCGAATTGAAAATAAAAGGGAGACCATTTCAATGATGTTTGGAGAAGAGGAAATGACATCCCACTTCCCCAAACTTAAAAAGAGACCATATGAAGTGGAAGATATCAACCAAGGGAAAACGATTGCCGAGCTAGCCGCAATTAATTTCATCACACCGCAAGATGAACTAGAAAGAAGCCTAATTAATTGGGAAGAGGCACCTGACGATGAGGAAAGAGAAGATGTAACACCACGGTTCTGAAAAGACCGTGGCTTCTACGTGACATGCCAATCCCTGGATCAGTTCATCAGCCCACAATAGAATAAGATGAATAACATAGCAAAATATCCGTGTATCATAAATAACGAAGATCTAGAGTACCATTATTACAATAAAAGCTTAGCTCAAGGCTAGCTCAAATTATTTAGGTAGCAACATAAATAAATCAAATCCTCCATTCTTCAAATTGCCCACAAGTGAACAAGTGCCGACTGGAGTACCGTGGCCTAATTCGATTACTCGGAAACGGAATATCCTGCAACATGAAACGTAGCAGCCCCGAAGGGTCAATACATGGAATGTATGGCAAGTAGAGCTATTAAAGGAGACAATAGTTCTAACATCTACATGCATATCTGGCTGGTGGAGCTGTGGCTAGCTTGCATTTACAAATACCTTTGTCCTACTTTCATAAACAGTTTTTGATTTTCTTTGAAAAGATCCCAATTAAGTTAACCCAACAACATTAAAGCAATTATGAAATTAGAATGAGCGAGAAACATGTCATGGAATCAATATCAAGCAACTCAGACGTCCATAACTGGGGACACTGCTAATCGATTAGATTATACACCCTGCAGGGGTTAGTACACTTTACCCATGTGACTTGGCCAGCCCAGCTCGTACCATCACTCTCATTTTGGGTGATGATAGGGAGAAGTCCAAGAAGAGACCGTTCGGGAAGTAGCTCCCCAATCCCGACGCGCACCGGTCCAACCTACTAAAATTCTACATCTCTGGATACGCGGGTTCGAGTTACCACAACCTACTAAGTCCAACCAACCGCACATTCCATTATTGGCACATGGCTGTACACGTAAGCTACAACATAAAGAAGCCAATCATTTTTTCTTGATACCTGGTTGCCTTTCCGCAATGATACCACCAAAAATTATCAATCCCATCACACCCAGGAGTTTCATTGATTAAGTTGTTTTAGTTTTCGCAAACCAACACATTTAGAAACAACTTTCAGTGATGTAACCCAGCCCTCGTTCATCAAAGCACGACTAAGCACATCTACCAACGGTGGTTCATCTACAAGAAAAGCCCTACCACATAATAGGACATAGCATAGCGATAGTATTATCTTACACATGCATCTACAAAATACACGACAATGCACTTGAAATAGTAGGATAACATCATGAACAAGGTAGCATCTACTTGCCTTGGTTGAAGTTGAAGTCGTTCAAGCACTCGTAGAAATCACACACTCTGCACTCCTCGCAATCTATCACGAAAAACAATAAACACAATCAATCATACAGTAGAGCAACACAAAAAAACAGTATGCATGCATTTTATAAAAGAGAAACAAGTTTAAAAGCTTTCCATAAACGTTTTCCATTAAACAAATAGGCTTTTAATAGGCATTAATGAATTCTAAATACTTTCAGTATAGAATAGTTTTATAAAATTATGGAAACCATCCTACTGGATAGGTAATGTTCATAGCTTTCATTTGCCACTGGTTTCACCATAAAATGATTTGTAGATCAAAAGTTATAGAAAAAATACCAATTTAAGTGATTTAATAATAGATAATTATTTTGTACTGTACCAAAATAAACCAATGATACAGTGATGTATATTACAATTTTCTGAATCCATAGACACCAAATTTTCCAATTTTGGAGTTGTGGATATTTTTGTAGGGATTCGTAGCATGGAAAACAAAAAAATTCTATCGCATACAAACAAACAAGCCAAGATCTATCTACTAGATTGTAGCAACGAGTCGATGGAATAACTTACCCTTGAAGATTCCAAAGTGTTTAACGAGAGCAGATTCTCGTGGGTGATGTAGTCGTACTCTTCCCGATCTCAAGATCGTGTAGACGATCCTTCCAAGGCCTGCTCCGTAGCTTCCGATCGGGTCACACGTTCGGTACTCGACGAAGACCTTCCTCTCCCTTGTTCCAGCAGGCAGAGGAGGTTGTAGCACTCTCCTCGCGATTCCGGCAGCACAACGGCGTGGTACCGGAAGTAGAGGGGAGATCCCGCAGGGCTTCGCCTTAAGCCGGAGCGAGTATGGTGGAGTATGAGAGAGCTATTAGTGGTCTAGGGTTTAGACACACCAATTAGAAGGCTCTAATCCGAAGGCTAGGGCAATTAGAAGCTCTAAACCAAAGCAGCTCTAAACCAGAGTCTAGGGCTAGGATTTAGATTAGAGGATAGGAACTTGTGTGTCTAGAGGAGGAGGCCCTGCCCCTCCTTTTATAGGTGGGAGGGGCGGCCAAGGGGAGGGAGTCCCTCCCCAAGTCGGCCTTGGGTGGCGCGCCGGCTTGGAGAGGAGGGAATCCTCCCCCAAGTCGGTTTCAACCTCCTCTTGCTTGTTTCCCTCAGTTTCCTGTTTTAGCCGTTTGACTTTCAAACTGGCCATTTGACTTTTCAGTTTTAGGATTCAATTTAATCCTTTATTTGGAACAGCGAGAACACTTAGTACATGATGCAATCATTCCAATATGTAATGACACATTCATGTACCCCTTCCCCTCCCGGAGTGTCGGACATTCCGGAACCTTCTAGAACATTCCCGATGAAAACACCGGAATCATTTCCGAACTCCGAAACGGGGCTTTCCTTATATGAATCTTATTCTCCGGACCATTCCAGATCACCTCGTGATATCCCGGATCCCATCCGAGACTCCGAACAACATTCGGTCTCTTTCTCATAATACCATAACTACTCAAACAACGTCGAATCCTTAAGTGTGTCTCCCTACGGTTCGTGAATTATGCGGACATGATCGAGACACTTCTCCGAACAATAACCAATAGAGGAATCTGGAAATTCATATGGCTCCCACATATTTCTACGATTACTTTGCGATCGAATGAACCACTTACATACGATACCAATTTCCCTTTGTCTCACGATAGTTTACTTATCCGAGGTTATGATCGTCAGTATCTCTGCATACCTAGTTCAACCTCGTTACCGACAAGTACTCTTTTCTCGTTCCCGTGATATGTGATACCTTGTGATCCAGTCACATGCTTTCAAGCTAATTGGATGACATTCCACCGAGAGGGCCCAGAGTATATCTATCTGTCATATGGATGGACAAATAACACTCTTGATCCATGTGTTTCAACCAATACTTTACGAACACTCAATGCCACCTTTATAGCCACCCAGTTATGGTGTGGTGTTTGATGTCATCAAAGCATCCATCCGGTAAAGGTGATATGCATGATCTCATGGTCGAAGGAATTAGCTTACTATGTATCAGAAAGCATATAGCAATTGAACTATTGAAATGACTTGATCTTTATGCTACGCTTATCTATAGGAGTATGTCCACCATAACATTCTCCTAACGATATGATCTTGTTGTTGATAACATCTCAATGTTCATGATAGGGAAACTACAATCATTAATCAACCAACAAGCTAGTGAAGTATAGAGGCTATACTAGGGACTTCAAATTAAGTGTACAAATCACACAAGTATTAATGTTTCCTTGTTAATACTATTATAGCATGAATGTAAACATTTATCATAAACATAAAGATATAATAATAACTACATTTATTATTGCCTCTAGGGCATATCTCCAACAATTTTCCTATGAATTATTTACCATTAAAGAGATTTAAATAATACAGAAAATATACATTGGTAAAATTACGAACTTTATTGCATCATAATATTCTACACATTATTCTGAATCCAGGGATATCTTATTTGTATTTTCTGAGCTATAATCAATTTTCTACGAATTTTACAAGTTCTGCAAATATTCTGACTATTTTAAAATATTATTACACGGTCAGCAGACAAGCTTGCCACGCGGCCCGCTGTGATTGGATGCGCGGCTGAACAGGCGCTGACTCAGGGCGTGCTGACGCGGTAGGACAAGTGGCAGAACCTCAGTGGCCAGTACCCCTTCGCTGCGGAAAAGAACGTGGGTCGTTGGATTCGAGGAGGATCGGACGGTTGACGTTGTCCCGGACGAGACTCACCGGCGAGGTATGTGGGCGACGGCGAAGGCTCAGACGGCGGAGGATGACGGCGTTCTGGTGGGCTTCGACGGCGGGGAGCTTGTCACCGAGATGCGGGGGAAGATGGCGAGAAGGTTGGTGGCCTCGGCGCGGTGGATTGCTTCCTCGGGCAACAGAGGCAGACGGCTGGAAACGGGCGGCGTCGGCGGTGCTCCGGCGAGGAATTGGGCGCGGTCGGCTGCTCCTGCATGGGGAAGAGGTGGTCAGGGCGATGCGGTCAAGTGAGAGGGAGAGGTCAGACGGAAAAGAGAGGGTCGGGGGCGACGGGAACCACGAACTTGGGAACGTCCAGTGAGCTCCACCGGCGGCGATCGGATCGATCTCGATCTGGGGCTAGGGTTTCAAGAAAAATCGAAACATAACAAAGGGGACGGAGGCAGGGATTTATGGGGTGGTTCCTTTGCGGAAAGAGGGGTAAAAATCTCAACAATCCATGCGGATTTGGCGGAGGAAATCATGCGGTCGCTGCAGCGTGTTGGGCTCGGTCTCGGTCGCGAGGTAGGAGAAGACCAGGTGGGGTCCGCCTGGCAGCGGCACAGGGGAGAAGGGGAGCGGAGTGGGCTGCTGCGGGGTGCTCTGCTGGGCCATTGGCCTCTGGCTCTGTTGCCGCTACAGGCTGCTAAGTGGGGTAGGCGTGGCGAGATAGGGTAGGCGGGCAGGTGGGTCAGGGCTCAGGGGTAGTTTAGGTTAGTTAGTTTTTTTTGTTCTTTTGCTTTTATTCATTTTTCTTTTCTTATTTCTTTTATAAACTTTTAATAGATAATACAATTGAATTGATTTTTGTTTTCAAATTTTTCTAAAATTCAGTGGATCATCTTAGGATCATTTTTGCATCATTTCCACTAGTTCACAAATAGTGTATTTTTAATTCATTGCATAATCCTTTGTAGGTGCATTTTAGTAACTCAAAATAGGGTTTATATATGAGGTTTTTCAATTCAAAATTTTCCATGAATGCAAGATGCTATGCCAATGCAATGCAAATGCAAATTTTTTTGTAGTCCCAATTTTCAAAATCTTGGGATGTGACAGACTAACCCCCTTAAGATGAATCTCGTCCCGAGATTCGGAATGGCTAGCAAGGTTATGGGTGTTGTTGTCGAGGCTAACCCCCTTAAGAAAACAGAACTTGGCATCTCCAACATCTAATACTTAATTGTGGAATCTTGTGCTATTTGTCAATCCTTTCCAGTGTGTTCTCTTCATCAACTCCTCTAAGTAACTTCATATGTAACTATTATTATCCATGAATGCCTCAATATGAATGAACATGATACACCAGTATTGAAAACATTACGAGCGTGATGCATAAATTAGCGAGAACTTCCTAGTCACATGGCATGGCTTATTGAGTGCTTTCCCCATGCTCACATGGTTCACAGTTGCCTTTGGAGGTGAATCCGGCTTGGCTCCAGGTTCACTCTTCTTCTCCGGGCAGTTATCAGCATAGTGTCCCTTCTGGTTGCACTTGAAGCATATCACTTGACTAATATCCTTCTTCTGATAGTGATGGTTATGGCCATTGTTTCCTCCTGAATTGTGTCCATTCCCTCCATTGTGGTTGTGTCCATTTCCTCCATGCTTGTGATGTCCAGAATTCCCATTACCATCATGGTTGGTACGCTTATGGTGTGATCCCGAGTTGTGATCGTTGTTCTTCCTCTTTCGTCTTTCCACTTGCTTGTGTTTTCCCTCCAGAATTCTGGCCTTATCCATCAGTTCTTGGAAAGTTGGGCAATAGACGACTAACAGCTGTACAGAACACTACTAGAGAAAAGGCTATAGGAGACATTCTTATGCGAGGCACATTTAGCATATGCGCCTCCTATAAAAATAGGCGAGGCGCACTTTAAGATATGCGCCTCTAGTATAAAAATAGGCGAGGCGCATATGGACAGAATGCACCTCGCATATTTTGTGTGGGCCCGCGTGTTGGTAGGTGCACGAATATGTGAGGCGCATATGGCTATATGCGCCTCCTATATTTGATAATATGCGAGGCGCATATGACCAGAATGCGCCTCGCATATTCTGTGTGGGCCCGCGTGTTGGTAGGTGCACGAATATGCGAGGCGCATATGGCTATATGCGCCTCCTATATTTGATAATATGCGAGGCGCATATGACCAGAATGCGCCTCGCATATTCTGTGTGGGACCACGTGTTGGTAGGTGCACGAATATGCGAGGCGCATATGGCTATATGCGTCTCCTATATTTGACGCGAGGCGCATATGGCCATATGCGCCTCAAGTAACTCATGCGGGCCCGGGCGCTGGTAGGTGGCCGCATATGCGAGGCGCATATTGCTATATGCGCCTCCTATAGTTTGAATTATAGGAGGCGCATATTGTGCAATATGCGCCTCGCATAAGCTGGCACCACTTTTTTCCAGCTTTTTGCACATGGAGGCAACTAGCACCCCACTCACTTGTGTCACTTCTTCCTCCTCCACCAAAACAAATCTGGTCGCCCCCCTCCTCCTCCCCACCTCATTTCCCCCATTGATTCACCTTCGAAGCTTGCTCAACATCCATTGGTTGACACCCATATGTAAGTGAAGTCTCTTGCTCCTCTAGATCTACAACATGTCCATTTACTTCTCCTCCGGCTCTCTTGCGCAAGTCGTTGTTGGAGGAAGCGTGAAGGCTTTCTTGCATGTATGCGTTGTCGAGACACCGACTATATGATTGTGTTGTGGTGCTACTTTTGTGCAGGATTTCATTTGAGATGCCAATGTTTCGGAATGTCGATTTATTTCTTTTCCGTGAATTTCTAGCACCGCGGATGTCCTCTTTTAGGGAGGTCATGTCAATTTTTCCGCGATCCACGTCCATATATGCTCTAATTATTCTCTTGCTCTTTGTACCACGCATGCGGCCATGGTCCGACCACTGATCAACAAAGCCCGCGTGGATAGGTGGATGACATGCGCGAGGGCCGACATGGAACGTGCAACAAGACAGAGATAAGATGTCCATGTCGGGACTGCAAGCTGATGTATCTGATAAGGCATGATTCCGGAATGCTGGAGTCGCACCTGCTTCGACGTAGTTTCATGGATGGCTACACTCAATGGATACGTGATGATCACGAAGATCAAGATGCCAGTGATGATCATGAAGATCAAGACGCCAGTCACGATCACGAAGATCAGGGTGGTGGCACTGGACATGGACACGAAGATGATCAAGGTGGCGTCGGGCATGGACACGAAGATGATCAAAGTGGTGCCGACCATGATTCGAGCTGGTTGCGAGACCCTCATGTCCAAGATTTGCTTCTCAAGGAGATGAGTAACGCCAGAGCCGCCGGTAGAGAGAAGGCTAAACTGGAGCAAATGGAGAAAGACGCGGTCACTCCATTGTTTGACGGATGCGACGACGGGGATACCCGTCTAAATGTAACGCTTAGGGCTCTGGAGATGAAGGCGAAACACAAAATGACTGACGAATGTTTCGACGACAACATTGTATTCTGGCACGATATTCTTCCCAAGAAGGGGAACACATGTCCGACTAGTATCGCTGAGGCGAAGAAAGTCGTGTGTCCTCTCAATCTACCGCACGTGAAATACCACGTCTGCATAAATGATTGCATCATCTACCGGGCGAGGACGGAGAAGACCACGTGTCCGGTGTGCAAGACCTCTCGATACAAGAGAGGGACCAAGAAAGCTCCTAGGAAGGTGGTGTGGTACTTTCCTCTAACTCCTCGCTTGCAGCGGTATTTCGCAGACCCTAAGGAAGCACAACTCATGCTACGGCACACGGAAAGAAAGAGGCAAGACGATGATCCGGAGAAGGAGGAAATGTTGAGGCACCCTTGGATGCTTGCTGCTGGAATGCGTTGGACCTACAATATTACCAACATTTTGGGAAAGAGTCAAGGAACCTCAGGCTGGGCGTGAGCACTGACGGACTCAATCCGTTTGGAAGCCAGAGCAGCACACACAGCACCTGGCCCATGTTTGTATGGATCTACAACCTCCCTCCCTTGTTGTGCATGAAGAAGAAGTACGTAACCATGAGTATGCTCGTTCAAGGGCCAAAACAACCTGGTATAGACATCAATCTGTATCTCACGTTGTTGAAAGAGGAGTTGGCCACGTTATGGGAAGAAGGAGCCCGTACATGGGACGCCTCGAGACAAGAGTACTTTGACATGAGAGCGGCGGTGATCACGACGGTGCAAGACTATCCTGGTTACGGATACTTCTCGGGGCAGGTGGTCCAAGGATTCTATGGGTGCGTTAGGTGCAAGGATAATACAACATACCGCCAGCTACAGAAAGATCCCGGGTCCGGGAAAACCGTGTTCCTTGGGGCTCGGAGGTGGCTTCCCAAGAATCACGCCTGGAGAAAGCTAGGACATCTGTTTGATGGGACGATCGAGCTCCGAGGAATCCCACACCAGAAGAGTGGCGCGGAAATCTACAAGCTGTTGAATAACTGGAAGGAGTTCCCTATGCCAGGAAAGACCCAGAAGAAGCCAGAGCCGTTGCTGAAGGTATGGAAGGCGAGGTCTGTTTTCTGGGACTTGCCATACTGGAAGATCCTCCGCGTGCCTCATAGCCTTGATCTCATGCATATCACGAAGAATGTGGGCGAGAGTCTGCTTGCTACCCTCCTTAACACCGACAAGACCAAAGATGGGCCGAAGGCAAGGAACGACTTGAAGCATATGGGCATCAGGGATGAACTTCAACCACCACCTAGCGATGATGAGGAGGAGGACGAGGTGGAGGATACAGAAACACAGAATAGCCATCGTCGCAAGGGGAAAAAGGTTAAGAAGTGTGGCATCCCGCAAAACCACTACTAGAAAATCGCGTTGAATTTGTGCATTGCGTCGTCATCATCATGTGATGTTTGTCTAAAACTATTTTCGCAAAGCCGTTTTGTTCTATAAAGCGCCCCATCTTTAATTAAATATCAAACCCCGGATGCTGCCGGATATTTTGTTTGTCCAAAACTATTTACAAGTTCGTCGCAATCAAATAAAAATATTAAATTATTTTGGGCGGGGCAGTCGAACGGGCCGATTGACCCGAACGACCGCCCCAGATATTAAAACGGTCCAACTACACCCGCCCTTCCAAATCCTAAACCTACCCATCTACCTACCCAACCCAACCCTCCACCTCACCCCAACCAGTAGCAGGCTGCCACCTCACCTGGCCCTATCCCCCCACCCAATCAACTCCTGCCACGTCAGCCACTCCCTCACCTCTCTCTCTCCCTTCCCTCACCCATCCTGCCCCACCAACCCAGTCAACCGACCCTGTCCCGTGGCCCCGCCCCAGCCCAGCAGGCCACACACGACACACGCACACAGCGCGCGCACGCAGTGCCCAACTCCCCCACGCGCACAGCCCCTGGGCCCCACCGCGGGACCCACCCCCACCGATGCCCTCATCCTCTCTTCCCCCCCGACCCCAACCTCTCACCGCGCCCTCCTCCGGCGACCGGACCCCCCCGGCGCGGTCCCCTCCGAGCGCCCGCCCGCCTGTCACCCTCCCTAGCGCCGCTCCCTCCCGCCGCCATCCTCTCCGCCGACGAGCCTGCCACCTCACCCTCGAGCCCAGCCAGGTCGCCTCTTCGCTCCGGCTGCCTCAGCGTCACTCCGCCCAGCCATGCTACGCTGCCCCCGCGCTTAGCGCCGCCTCGGCCAGCGCCTCGCGCGCCAGCTGGCGCCGCCGCTGCTCCGCCACGGCCCGCGCTCTCCGCCAGCTACCTCGGCCGCCCGGCGACTCCTGCCTCTCCGCCGCATTCGCCCGCCACCAATGCCCGACCAGCCGGGCTCCGCTCTTCCGCTTCGCTGCGTCTGCTGGAGCCACCGCTGCCGGGCTACCTCACTGGCCCGCGCCCATCAGATCGCCAGGCCGCCCGCCGCCGCCTCTCGACCCTCTGCCTCGGCCGGCCCCGCCGCTGACACCTCCGCCCGCCCAGCTGCTCGGCGACCTCCTCTCCGCCACCTCCTCCGCCCGGCCTCCAACCTCGCCCAACCCGAGCTCGCTGGCTCCTCCGCTCGCCTCCCCGTGGTCGCGACCCTAGAGCGCCGCCACCGCCGGCAGGCCTCTGCATTCCGCCCTCCGATGGGCCCTGTACCCCTTCGCCGGCCGCTTCCCTGGCCCGGACCTGCTCGGTTGCCGCCTGCAAGCCCTGCAGCACCATCCCGATGTGTGGCCTCAGTATGTCTGTGGTGTTGTTTTACCATCTTCTTTGATGCCTAGCCGTTGACCAAGAGTCTGGGTCACAATATCTTTGTCGGAATCGTGTCGTGTACTCATGTACATGTCAGGAGTTCGTGATACCAAGTCTCGTCAAGACCGTCGTAAACCATCAAGTTCCTTCACCGCCGGCGCCACGTGAGACCGCGGAAAAACGAGCTCTTCCTCAGAACCCCATGGTCGATGCCTGAATATTCCCCTACGCCAAGGCCTTCGTCATGAACACCGAACCTCTTCGTCAAGGGAAAAACCCCAAGGTCGTCGTCGCGGAACCGACAAGTTCGCCTACCCGGACACCGTGCGACAAGATCTTCTCGGACCCGAGGATCATCAAGATTTCCGCTCGGCAACGCCAAGTACTCCGTCACGGACCCGAGGATCCGAAGGCCTCCTCCTGGACCCCGAAGACCGAAACCGTGGAACCGACAAGATCGACCACACCGACGCCATGATCTCCCTCACGGAATTTGAAGACCGTTCTGATTCCTCGAACCCCTCCAAGCCGCCAAGATCGCCATGAACGACAAGTGCTTCGTCCCGAACGCCATGACCGACAACATGACCCGAAGAGCCCGGATGCGCCAAGACCTACCCCTGAGTCCGAGAACGACCTGCGAACCACGAACCACGAGACCGACCTCAACCGGAACCCCCAAGACCGTCGAGACCCCTAATGTGTGACCCCTTTCCCGAGCCCTATTTTATAAATGCTAAATATAAGACTTGTTGCATATTGAATTGTCATCTCGCATGCATATCATGTGGTTTGGGGGCCTTATGCCGATTCACCTAATAATTAAATATGGGGCCCATATGCGGGCAAATCTAGCCTTATATTGGCCTCATTTAAACTTGTGTAGCGAAACCGTATTATCTTTTGACATGTTAAACAACATTTAAAATGCGGGGTTTCTAAATAACTTGAACCATTTAATTAATTGTCGGGACCCCGGTTCCACTTAATATTGACCTAATTGCATCGCACCTTGCCATGTCATGCATCATACATGCATCATGCCGATCTTCTGCCGTAATCTTAAATATTGCATCCGGTGTTTCTTCTAGTGTTTTGTTTCTTCGCGGATAAGGCCGTTGAGTTGATGTGAGCTTCGCCCCGTTCTTCGGTTGAACCTTCGACAATGTTTTCAGGCGAGCATCTTCCCCTTTCTACCTATCTTACTTTTATAGTATTTACTCCCCTCCTGTTGATCTATTGCTATCTGTGTTGCGATGCTTTAGTTTCCGTACCTGTGATATACCGTGCAGCCCTATATTGCCTTGGACACATCCTATTACCTGTTGTTTGGTAGATAGCTGGACTTCGCTACCGTAGTCGCTTGCTCAAGTGTCGCTATGCGGTCGTCAAGTGCCACAGTTGCTGAGGTATTGCCGCATGTTGATGTTGGAGATGATCATAGTTTTACTTATCGTTCACTTTAATTCCTGTTTAACAACTAAAACTGAAGTAAGCAGAGGCATCGGTGGGTGATAGATAATATTTGGTTTCCGAACGCCCACTTGTGTCCCGTAAGACCCCGAGTACTTGATACCTGTTCCTTGTTTTATCGCGCTATCCACATCCGGGAGGTATATGGGACCCCCCTGAGCCAGAGCTTGATTCCGTCTTATTTCTTGGGGCCACAAACTAGTTTGAGGTTTTATTTACTATCCTGTACTTATGCCATGCTACTTTCTGTATTTAAATTGTGCGACAGATAGCACACTGTACTGTTTAGGATCGTGGCACGATTCCGCGGTGTCGACAAGCCCAGTTTTGGGTTCCCAGTCGTTCACAGCCGTCCCCACAACCTTGAGTCCGTCTCGGAGCTTGCTTACTTGCTATGGTCTACTTTAAGGGGTGGCCCCCTGAAATATTTCTGAATCCTGTGATTGTTCAGTCGTGAAAGCCTCGTTGGGTTTTGATTTGGTTTTTCCGAGGTTGATCGAGCGTGTGTTGCTATTGGTGCACCCCGGCCGGGTAAAACTTTCTGAAAGCCGTGTCCGCGGATATGGACGACTTGGAGCACAGTATCTCGATCATAGACAAGCATAACTAAAGTTTATTGCTATAAATTTGACTTTATAATGACTAGTAATCAGCTTCACTATAATGGAATGGCTAATTAATACTGCCCACAACTTCTTGTTTGGCGTGTCGCTTGCGACCATTGTACCTGACTAGTAAGTATTGCAACTACAACGGAATGGCTAAATAAAAGTACCAACAACTGCTGGGTTTTGGGTTTATCTCATGCTATTTGTATCTGATTAGTAATTGTTGTAACTACAATGGAATGGTTAACTAAAAGTGCCCACTGCTTATTTTATCAGGACGACTATCTAAACCTGACTAGTAAAGTGCATAACTATAATCGAATAAGTAAACTGCCAACCGTGTGAGTTCCTCGGTTGACTTCCTCGATTGGTCTCGAGGGGAAACGCCAGATGGGTTTGTTGGTGTTAGCTTGGTTGGATCCGGATAGGTCATTCTTACCCTCTGCTTGACGCCAGATGTTTGAGTCTCTATAGGTTGTTTAGTGCATGCCGCCACGCCGCTTGATCCACCATACCTATGTAGGCGAGGACCGCGAATTCTAGTCTCGCTGTCTTGGCCTCGATCGACGCCTCTTTTCCTTTGCCCTTTGTCGGCACCCCTTTTTGTTTAAGCAGGTTTTGAGATCGACGCCGTTAAGGTGGTTACCCTTCCGGCTTGGCACAGGCAGGTTATGGACGCCATTGGTTATTCTTCAGGGCTCTTAGCCCCATTTGCATCTTGTCCGTAGTCGGACGCTCTATCATTTTCAAGGTGTTTTGGATCTTTGTACTTTATATCTGCATTCTTGACTCATGGAGTCGTTGCTGTATATCTATCTGTTCTGTGGGTCCCATCGAGGACTGTTGTGTAATGTTATTACTTCGTTTTCCACGCGCACGAAAGTGCCTGGTGGGCACCTTTGAATCGTTTCTATGCGGGTTTGGCGAATTTTGCTCAAACTTGCATAGGTCCGATTCTGAGGGTGTTACAAGAAGGGAGAGGTCAATCTCAAGGCCTCATGCTTCACTCTGAGTAAGAAGGAGGCCATACAGTTTATGAAGTGCCTCCTCGGAGTCAAATTTCCGAACGGCTACGCAGGGAAGATAAGCAGATGGCTAGACGAGGCGAAGCAGCGCTTCAGCGGGATGAAGTCTCATGACGTCGCCGTGCTAATGACGCAGGTACTCCTGGTCGCGATCCGAGGTATAATGGACAAGCACATCCGTGAAACACTGTTTGGCCTCTGCAACTTTTTTGACGTCATCTCTCGGAAGTCGATAGGCATTAAGCAGCTCACGAGGCTACAGGATAAGATCGTGGTGATAATGTGCGAGATCGATATCTATTTGCCCCGCTTTCTTCAACATCATGCTTCATCTGCTTCTCCATGTCGTGGAGGATATCGTCCAGCTCGGTCCTGTGTTTCTGCGAAGCATGATGCCGTTCGAAAGGCTCAATGGACACATCAAGGGATACGTTAAGAACAAGTCCCGTCCAGATGGAAGCATAGCAAACGGCTTCCTAGCCGAAGAGTGCATCTCTTTCTGCTCAAACTTTCTACAAACCGAGACCCCTCTTGGTATGCCATTCAACAAGCACCTCAGGAGGCTCGCTGGATGGGGTCACCGCGAGGGTCGACGTGCAAAGCATGTCGACATGGAGGGTCGAACCAAGGACTTTGAAAGAGCAAACCTGGTCGCGCTGCAACACCTGCAGGTGGTTGATCCATACATACATGAGCACAAAGAGTTTATCAAGAAGAATTACGCTGATTAGGGGCGCCAGGTCCCGAGGGAGGAAGATGTTATCAAGGAGCACAACTCCGGTTTCACGCGGTGGTTTAGGGAGAAGGTCATAGCTAATCCACCGCAGGGCGAGTACTCGGAGGAAGATAAACTCATATTCTCATTGCACAGGGCGCCTCGCACAACCTCATGACCTATCAGGCTTACGATATCAACGGATACACGTTCTACGAGAGGAAAAAGACAATAAGCTGCGATTACGAACTCGGGGTAACAGGATATTCTACACGGCGACATCCGGAAAGATACTACGGAAGGATCGAGGAGATTTGGGAGCTCGACTATGTTACGGAGAAGGTGCCGATGTTCCGTCGTGGGCCAAGAGCGTCGAGAAAGAAGACCGTATTTCACCACGATGGTTATACCAAAGACCACCAGTAACGCACCCGCAAGAAATGAGCCTTGGGTTTTGGCTAGCAAAGTCGACCAATGCTGGTACATCAAAGACCCGTCAAAGCCTAGCCGGGTTGTCGTTAGGAGAGGCAAAAGGAACATTATCGGAATGGACGGAGTCGCCAACGAGCAAGACTTTGACCAGAACAACGACCCGAAGATAGAAGACGGGTATGGCAACCAAACACCGTACACCACAACCCTACCTAAGAAAGGACTTCCGTTCAAGAGAAGTAGTGAAGACGTCCCGGACCTAACCTATGCAACCGCGACAAAGAAGGGCAAGAAGACCATTGTCAAGAAACGCTAGCGCTCCGACCATTGTCAAGAACCGTCGTGTGTGTGGCCTACTATTATGTATCAAAACATTCTTAATTTTCATTATGTGTGTGTTATAATAATATTGCATTGAGAATATTATGTATCGACAAGACACATTCATTGAGAATACTCACTTTTGTTGTTTTAGCAATATTTGAATATTTAAAATATTTGTAGTATATTTTATAGTTCATATTTGTATGCTTTTACATAAAAATTGGCCTTTAAATTTTTTTTCCAAAAAACTGGCCCCCTTAGGATTCGAACTTGGGTGGCCAGCAGTGAAGGACAAGGCATGTTACCACTAGGCTGCTGTGTGATAGTTGATAAAAACATGCGCACTGCCCTATTTGTCTAGGAGTGCATATTATGCGAGGCGCATTTAGCCCAGATGCGCCTCGCGTAATATTATACGAGGCTCACTTTGCGATATGCGCCTCGCATAACCGGCACCCATCGACCAAGTCGCACACTAGCAGCTAGTACAGACACGAGACTTCACATATCGATCGAAGGAGCCTGACGCCGTGGATCGGAGGAGCCCGACGCCGTGGATCGAAGCCATCGCCGCCGAGGAGGAGCCCGCCGCCCCGTGGAGGAGGAGCCCGACGCCGCCGTCCCCGTGAACGAGGAGGAGCCCGACGCCGCCGTCCCCGTGAAGGAGGAGGAGCCCGACGCCGCCGCCGCCACCCACGCCTCTTCCCCTCTCTCCGGTGAGTCCCCGCCCCCACCCACCCACGCCTCTTACCCTCTCCTCCCATCCTCTCCGGCTACCACACCATGTTCTCCCCCTTTCCCGCACCCCATTCTCTCCAGCCACCACCTCCAGTCACCCCAGGAGGTGGGCATCCAA
Source organism: Avena longiglumis (assembly GCA_030063025.1). NCBI lineage: Eukaryota > Viridiplantae > Streptophyta > Magnoliopsida > Poales > Poaceae > Avena > Avena longiglumis. The sequence goes on from CP125977.1 coordinate 306,164,432, forward strand.
GATCCAACCGCGCCACAAGCTAACCAACCGCGCCACCTCAGCTCCCTGCAGCGTCCGCCCCCAAGATCCTCCTGCAGCCCCGAATCCCTCACCGTGCGGCCTATATTCAAGCCGCCACAGCAGACCGGGAGCTTCTGCCCCGGGGAACGCGCGGAGGAGTCGCCCCTGCATCGTTCTACTTCTCTGCGCAACCCAGATGCATATCCCCATCGAGCGGCGTCACTTGACCTTCAGACCAGCGTCGATGCGATGGCACAACGACGTTTCCGGCATTGCCTGTACCTATGCTCTGCTTTTTTATTTCATAAGTTCAGTGGTTAGTTTTGATACACAAAACCACATATATCTCCAGGACTTGCTCACCTTCATCTGTCAGAGAGCAAAACACTGCCCCTTAACCCACTTTAGTTTGGTAGTGATTTTTATTTCATCAGTTCAGTGGTTAGTTTGCATGTGGCTTCAGGCATTCAAGTTGCACATGGCACCTTTTCTAGTCTAGTTAAATAAATAAAAAAGACCTCCAAGGAAAGGAGGCAGAGGAAAGTGAGTCCAAACCGCATGAACTCTCGATCATTATCCTGGTGTCCTCGGATGTTTGCTGCCTCGGTACTGATCGCTGAAAGCGACTGTTTAAACTATGAAAACTGCTTATCCTTTTTTCCAATTCAATTGTTTTTTCCACAGATCACCAGATTATGAGTATAGAACTATAATTCCCAGGTTTACAAAAACTAGTGTGTATACACTTGATTTATGTATCTCTTATTTGAGTACTTCATAGCGGTACTCCAGGTTCTAAGATTTTTCGGGTGTCGAGCCATTGATCTTCTAATATTTGAAAATTGAGATTGTTTGTCCAACATTGCAGTTGTATATTTGTATTTGACATGGTTCAGTGTCTGCAATGGTGCTTGGTGGGTTAAAGTGTGGTGCCGAATAATGTATTTGGCCTAAAAAAGGACTTGTGGACATTCTAATTCTCGAGTTATATTACTCTTTGCTTGAGAAAAGCATAATTTCTTGGCCTTCTCTTCTTTTTCTCTGCCTGGTCAAGTTTTTTTGAATTTTTTCATGTCTCTTTCCCCAGCAAGAAGTGGCAGCGTGTTGTGCGTTTGACCCCATTGGGCATTGGCCAGATATATGATTTTGTTTCTTCAATCTATCTTTGCTTATTCTTGATGGGTGGTGGTTGTTAGCTAGTACATGTTGGAACTGAGTGTCAAAGAGACCATGCTGTTTGGTATTGTCCTATTTAGTCCCCCTTTTTAGGTTTTCCTCTCTTTCTTAAGTTTCTCTGTTTCAGATCTTAGTTTCTCATTTGAGCTTCACCAAACGAGGTGTATCATCATGGGATGTGTTACTGGGCATTATTCCCATGGATTTTGGCTTCTTAGGAAATGTGGAACCCTTGTCTAGTCGGTGAACATCTTGACATTGTAGATGTGCTGCAGGATGTGCCCTTATTAAGTTTAAACTTAGTTTCTTATGGGATGTGTTCTGCTGGGCATTATTCCCATGGATTTTTGGCTTCTTAGGAAATGTGGAACCCTTGTCTAGTCAGTAGACATACTGACATTGTAGATGTGCTGCAGGATATGCCCTTATTAAGTTTAAACTCAGCAAAATATGTGCCTTTATCATGTCTTATTCATTTGATTGTAATTAAGTTCGTAGCATGTCCATATATACTTATAATAGACGATGTTGTCTGGCGATACCCCCTTGGCAGCAGGATTTTCTGGTGTTCTGTTGGGCATTATTCCCATGGGTTTTGGTGAAACTAAATCACCTCGTTTGGGACACGGGTGTATCATCACCTCGTTCTGCTGGGCATTGTAGTTTCTCTGTCAAAGAGACCATGCCTCTGTGTATGATACATGGTGCTTCTGTTCATTTGAGCTTCTGATAAGCTACTATTCATGCAGTTATCGTTCGTACATTTGAGCTTATGATACATGGTGCTTTTTTCTCCTCGAGTTCTGTACATTTGAGCTTCTGATCATTTATTCCTTTAGTTCCTGGTAACTGTACTATTCATGCTCAGGTTTTTGACAAGCAAACAGATGATACATGGTGCCTCTGTGTATGTATGGCCTGGAGCATGATATATATACATGGTGTTTGTGTATGTATGCTAGCAAAATGGCTATGATGATGGCTGTGTTTTGATCCTTTTTGTGCAGGTTTTTCTTTTTGAGTTGCCAATGTTTCGCCGGAATGTTGATTCATTTCCGTTCCGGCAAATTTCTGGCACTCCTAGACATAGAAAATTAGCAAAGTTCATGCCAAAATTTTCTGTGATTTTTTGTGCTTATTAGTTTCATTTATTTGTGTGTTTAGAAATGTCGGATCCGGGCCCTTCTAGCCAGAAGCCCTTTTGGGAGCAGCAGGAGGAGATGGAATCCCTAGAGGCCCCGGAATTTGTTCCGCGGGACGACGAGATGGAGGAGGACGAGGATACCTCGTCGGGCAATGAGGAGATGGGGGACGCCGATGGCGACGCCACTACCACTGATGGCGGCGGTGAAGCTACTACAGACGGTGGTAGTGCATCGAAGAAGTCTCGGAAGGATCGGACCCCGATCGTGGTCGACCTCAAAAGGTCCATCATCACAAGCGTGAGCCCTAAAGGTGCGGCTTTGGAGCCAGAAGAATTTTTTGGGGGTTACTCTAACCAGCTCGCGGCAATCCTCCGGAACACCGTCACGATCAACATGGAGAACCTGAAGGCCGAAGAGAACAAGGGTTTCCTCATCCAGCTTTTCCGGAAGCTGAACGCAAGATACGCGTTCCCGGGTGATGAGGAAAACAAGTATAATAATGACAATCTCAAAGGGAATCCAGTGAACAAGTATGCCCTCGGGAGGATGACCAAGGCCTTGTCAAATTGGAAGGCTCGGGTGAAGAATCTGATTTTCGAGGAGAAGCTAAGTTATCCAGAGCTCGTCAAGAAGGAGCCTCTGGTCAAGGAAGAAGACTACAATGTTTTCAAGGCCAGATGTAACTCCGCCTTGGGCAAGGCCAGGGCGAGAAGGGCAAGAATATGAGATCCCAAACATTGGTACCCACCATTTCGGCTCCGGCGGTTATAGAGCCGAGGCCCAAATGGGATAAGGAGGACGCCGGCCTTTCGTGCAAAGGGTTGACATCCCTTTTGACATAAAGGAGGAGCAGGCAAAGAACTTCGTCAGGGCCCGGTTTGCCACGCCGAAGAAAGGGGGTTCTGATTATTCTTTGGAGCCCGCCGGCCCCTTTGCTCCGAGGGTGACGGACTTCATGCAAAAATATGTAAGTAGTTTGCATGCAAGTCTATTAATTGCATTCATGATTAATCAATGAAGTCCAGTTTTCTAATCAAATGCTTCGCATTCCTTGTGCGCAGGACGAGGAGTGTAGGAGCTCCTCATCCCAGGGGTCAGCGCCACCGCCTGTCGCCAAGTGGGACACCACTTTTAATAGGGCGCTGAACCGGACCAAGAGTGTCGATCCCCTGGCGGCCCCGTCGGCTGGTCGTGTGGTCGGCTTTGGCGGCATATCATGGTCCGAGTACTATGGCACCCCGAAGCGGAAGGGCAAGAAGGCGGAAAGCGCCGAGGTAAAACTCCTAAGGGAACAGGTGGAAGCCTTTCCAAAATAGTCCAAGATGCCGTGAACAAGGCTGTGTTTCTTAGAGACAAAGTTCCAAGAACAAGTCCAACACAAGTCCGATCACAAGTCCATTCACAAGTGAACGAAGCTCAACACCATCCTTCCCGTCTACATGGATAAGTACAACAAGTGGCGAAGGGTGGTAGCGGGGCCGCCACGGTTCCCAACCTCAACAATACTAATCGGACAATGTGGCGCGGCGGGCGTTGGTGACTCCTCCAGGGCGGTGGTGGAGACTCCTCTATCTCCGGAGCTTAACTTGCCCACTACGGCGCCGCACCACCATGCCATCAGCAGCCACTCCGCCACTTGCATGGTCAAGCTCGGCGTCGGTGCCTCGACATTGGCCGAGTTTGGCGCCCTCAAGGTAACTAACTAATTAAAGCGAGAGTTGGGAGGCTCAACCACACCGATGACTTGATCTATGTTTTTCTAACTCGGCCTACATGTCGATCTTTCATGAGGAGACACTCCTTGCACTCTAATGCATTGGGTGGGCGGCCAGTTGATGGATGTTGCCAAGGGTACTATTGTTCAACCAGAGAACCGCAAAATGCACAATGTCACAATGCCACCTGACATGATGAGGGTCAAATACAGTATGGTGCTTCCGGGCTACGAGCAAGTGGAACCTCCCTCTCAACCTCAAGGATGGGATGATGATGACACGGCAACGGTCCTCAATACCGGCTTCGGCTACTTGTACCTATGGCCGAAGAGCCAGATCCGTTTGGGGACAGAGGACCAGCTCAACATCACCCTAGAGGCAGCACAACCAGCACATGATGAAGACTTCGAGATGGGAGACTTGGACAACATGGCACAAAATCCCGATGATGATGAATAAATTGACCCGAACTACGGTGACCAGTTTGTTAACACAAGGTTTTCTGATTTGTATGAGCCGAGACCATCACGCACACATCAAGTTGCCGAGACCCAACCAGCACCAGCGAAACCCCCTTGCAAGGTGCGTCTCTTCCCAACTAGTCAGGAGACGCCGCCACCTGTCCCCTTCACCGATCCTCCAAGGCCAGTAGTTCCTTTGATCAGCCCCGGCACCCTCCATAAGACGGTCGGTGAGGTGAACGCAGTGGCCGAAGTCGTAAAGAGCAAGAAGGGTAGCAAAAGGAAGCCTAAGGGTGATTGGGGCCAGGATCCAAATCCTCTTTTCCGGGACGGTGCTGTGGGGCAAGCCAGGAATCAGCAGCACGTGGCAGGTGTACCGATGATGTGTAAATCGATGCTCGAGGTCGCAGGCTCGCATATGCATAGTATTCATTATGGATGTTTCACAATTGAGGAGTGCCGCATTCGCGACAACGATCAGTCGTACCTCGTTTTCAAGGCTAAGGTGCCTTCTCATATGCCGTGCTTCGTCACTGTACCCCCCGGGGATATCTTCTACGTGCGGCTTACCGACCTGTTTGACATGTTGAACGGGTTTCGACTGCACAATACCCTGGTCCGTCTGTTCTCCCTCAGTATGGCCATGGAGATCACCAGAGAAAAGATCCCGGGCATCTAGATAGTGGATCCCTACTTCATGCGTGGCCGTCACGAAGATCTTGAGGCCATAGATCGGCGACCGACTACCTCTCAAACTTCCTGCAAACATCCTCGGACAAGGATGTGATTCTCCTTCCCTACCATCCCATCACGGAGGATGATCGGACAGGCTGTGTGCTCATAAGCTTGAATTTGAAACACTCAACAGCCTTGTACCTCGACTCAAACAGTGCGATCCAAAAAAACTACACCAATATCAAGAAAATTCTTGATGGCGCTCTCACCGGCTACGTCGCAGCGGGAGGCGTCAAACCCGCAAGGCCACATGTAAAGTTCGGCGCGCACGTGTTCCGCCACACGCGAAGTTTACTGCGTCAAGCAACCGCTGGCGATGGGAAGGATGCCTTCGCCATTTACCACATGAAGGCGTTCTTCAATGACATGGAGACCAAAACGCTGCCATCGACCTCGTGAAGTGGGCTAAAAAGCTTGCATGCATACATGCTCGCAACCTCGAGCAACACTTCTTCAACATCCGTGGAGGAGATCGCGACAATCGTGTACTGTGGAGTCATAAAGCCGGAGGCACCTTCCACGGCGGCTATACACCGTCCAACGAGGAGATAGGAGCGCTTAGCGCAGCAGGGTGACGGCAGGATGTTCATGCAAATGGCGAAAACTCGGTCGGGCTTCATCAATGCCCCCCAAAGCCGACTCAAGAGCCGAAGAAGACTTCATGATTGCATTGCCTGGGTACCTAGCTGTTAGTTCCGAACTCGTGTTGTAACCTCTTATCACTGTGTTAAAATTGCCTAGCAAAACCTCTAGAATATGTTTCGTCAACCGTTGAACTTGATTGTGAGAGACACTAGCTAGTTATTTGTGTTAAGAACTATTTTAAGTGCTTGTTGCTTTCCATTTGTCATTGCTTCCCTACTTTCTTGTGGTTTGCTTTCTTTGTCTTTCTTCGAAATGCCGATGATTAGAACGTGTTGTGGTGTCACGTGTATGACTATGCCGCTGTTTGATCTTGTGTGCCAAGTAGACTAGTAATTTGGGCATATACTCTACTTGCCGCACGAGATCAAACAGCGAGCATTGTTATTTCCGTGCCCAATCTAAGTATGAGGCACTAATCCATGTCATTCTTGGTTTGCTTTCTTTTGGTCTTTCTTCGAAATGCCGATGATTAGAATGTGTTGTGGTGTCACGTGTATGACTATGCCGCTGTTCGATCTTGTGTGCCAAGTAGACTAGTAATTTGGGCATATACTCTACTTGCCGCATGAGATCGAACAGCGAGCATTGTTATTTCCATGCCCAATCTAAGTATGAGGCACTAATCCAAGTCATTCTTGGTTTGCTTTTTTTTGGTCTTTCTTCGAAATGCCGATGATTCTATCTTTGTGAAATGCTAGCTATTGCTTTCCACTGACATAAGTAATATCATCTTTATTATGTGTAGGAGATGCCGAGGTGTTATGTCGTGTACGTCGGTCGGGTTCCAGGTGTGTACGAGTGGAAAGACTTCGAAGCAAGTGAACAACTTCTCGGCAACATCTACCAAGGCTATGAGTAGAGAGGTGGCGGAAGAGAAGTGGAGGAGGCATGGAAGGAAGAAGTGGAGGAACTTCCTCGTGATCACCACCTTGTTGCTCTTCATTGTAGGTTGTGTTCTACTTCATCTAGGTAGAGCTACGTCGTTGGAGTTGTAATGTGAATTGTGAACTTGTACTCGAAGGTGTAATGTGATTGTGAACTTGTACTCGGAGGTGTGAACTTGTGGCACAAACACTTGATGTATGAACTTGTATGTCATGATTGATGTGTAATGTATTGTATTCATGTTGGTTCTATTATGCTTTGTCAAAATGCAAGTTTCTGAAACATTACATGGACTATATTGTATATTTGAATATCTGTATATTATTATTTATAGTGGTCTGTAAAACTTGAATTTAGAAAATATTACGGAGGCATATAGGATACTATTGAGGCGCATATACTATAAATACCGAGGCGATTGAAACATATCTGAGGCGCATATACTATAAATACCCGAGGCATTGTGAAACATATGAGGCGCATCGATATCGCCTCCTATACTTCACATATGAGGCGCATCGATGCGCCTCTCATATGTGAAGTATAGGCATATCGATCCTCACATAAGAAATACCCGAGGCTTGAAGCTAGAGGCACATGTGATATGCGCCTCGGATAGGCTTTTTGGTGCGCCTCGGATAGGCTTTTCTCTAGTAGTGGAAAGCTCATCACTGAGGCCATCCAGGAACCTCTCTCTCCTTTTGGCATCAGTGTCAACATCCTCAGGTGCATAACGAGATAGGTTGTTGAACTCCTCGATATACTCAGCCACAGTTCGGTTGGTTTGGTGCAGGTTGCGAAATTCCTTCCTCTTCAGGCTCAGAACTCCTGAAGACACGTGGTTGGTCTTGAAACCTTCCTCAAACATTGCCCAAGTAACAGTGTCCAGTGGGTGGGTGATCTGGAAAGTATCCCACCAAGAAGCGACTGGTCCCTCCAGTAGGTGAGCGGCAAATCTCACCTTCTCAGCATCAGTGCATCCAACAGTCACCGGATCCTTATTGACTGAACGCAACCAGTCGAGAGCAACCATTGGTTCTGCTGCAGTTGAGAACTTCGTTGGCCTTAGTTTCAGAAACCTGGTGAGAGCATCCTCCTGGGGCTGGTTGTTGTTGTTGTTGTTGTTGTTGTTGTTGTTGTTGTTGTTGTTGTTGTTGTTCTGAGCTTCCATGAATTGGGTCATCACTTGGGTTAGTTGTGCTTGAGCTGACATAAGCTGCTCCATCTCAGTAGGTTGACGGCGAGGTGGCATCTGTTGGGACAGCATATGTAAGTTATAGATAGAAAGACTAGAGAAGTAATACTACCCATAACTATATGCAACAAGCAATTGACACACAAGCAAACAATCATCACAAACAACACTCAATCCAAAATAGTATCATTTATGTTCCAAAAGTTTTTTTTAGTGGCATAACACACACAAAATAGTTTCCATTGACTAATATTCATTTGGGGGGGGGGGTGAACCTACAATCATAAAAGCAATGGACAGAAGCTGTCCTGAAACTACAGCAGCGTTCACGAATTTTTCTGGGCACCTTAAACTCATCAGGAATTTTAGACAATTTTTGTACATATAGTAAAGAAAGTTTCGAACCATCCCTATTTTTTCAGATTTTTCCTAGTTACCAATAGAATATGAAAATTTGTGACGTACATCTGTGTCATCAAAAAACTGCATCGAAACTTCACGAATTTCTAATCAAAACCTTCATTAATATATTATGGAATCTCACAAAAATATTCTGGAACTTAAAGGTATCAAATAGCACAACCTAAACATAATAAATCAACTATCAAACAAGTTCTTACAACAATCGATTGCTATATCTAATCGAAGTCATATCAGAACTATATGGTGGTTATCATCTAACTATTCTTAATCTAGCGCTTTCTTGCATAAGTGTTCATCTACAAGTTTGAACAAGATGAGATTAGAAAAGATAGATGAATGATTACAAGAATCTAATAAGTACAAAATTATGAGTTCATTGCTAGGGAGAGCCTTCCTTCTATATCATAAAAGAGAAGAGTATGAGAATTGAAATGATAAGAGATACTAGAAAGAAGTGTAAGAAGAGAATATATACAATCAAATAGGGTTTGTAATTTCATATGGCTTTCCTATTCTAAACCAAGGTCACGATCCTACAGTCGACACACGGGCTCTGATACCATCTTGTAACGCCATGGTTCTGAAAAGACCGTGGCTTCTACGTGACATGCCAATCCCTGGATCGGATCATTGGCCCACAATAGAATAAGATGAATAACATAGCAAAATATCCGTGTATCATAAATAACGAAGATCCAGAGTACCATTATTACAATAAAAGCTTAGCTCAAGGCTAGCTCAAATTATTCAGGTAGCAACATAAATAAAGCAAATCCTCCATTCTTCAAATTTCCCACAAGTGAACAAGTGCCGAGTGGAGTACCATGGCCTAAATCGATTACTCGGAATCGGAATATCGTGCAACATGAAACCTAGCAGCCCCGAAGGTCAATACATGGAATGTATGACAAGTAGAGCTATTAAAGGAGACAATAGTGCTAACATCTACATGCATATCTGGCTGGTGGAGCTGTGGCTAGCTTGCATTTACAAATACCTTTGTCCTACTTTCATAAACAGTTTTTGATTTTCTTTGAAAAGATCCCAATTAAGTTAACCCAACAACATTAAAGCAATTATGAAATTAGAATGAGCGAGAAACATGTCATGGAATCAATATCAAGCAACTCAGACATCCATAATCGGGACACGGCTAATCGAATAGATTATACACCCTGCAGGGGTTAGTACACTTTACCCATGTGACTTGGCCAGCCCAGCTCGTACCATCACTCTCATTTTGGGTGATGATAGGGAGAAGTCCAAGAAGAGACCGTTCGGGAAGTAGCTCCCCAATCCCGACGCGCACCGGTCCAACCTACAAAAATTCTACATCTCTGGATACGCGGGTTCGAGTTACCACAACCTACTAAGTCCAACCAACCGCCCATTCCATTATTGGCACATGGCTGTATACGTAAGCTACAACATAAAGAAGTCAATCATTTTCTCTTGATACCTGAGTGCCTTTCCGCAATGATACCACCAAAAATTATCAATCCCATCACACCCAGGAGTTTCATTGATTAAGTTGTTTTTGTTTTCGCAAACCAACACATTTAGAAACAACTTTCAGTGATGTAACCCAGCCCTCGTTCATCAAAGCACGGCTAAGCACATCTACCAACGGTGGTTCATCTACAAGAAAAGCCCTACCACATAATAGGACATAGCATAGCGATAGTATTATCTTACACATGCATCTACAAAATACACGACAATGCACTAGAAATAGTAGGATAACATCATGAACAAGGTAGCATCTACTTGCCTTGGTTGAAGTTGAAGTCGTTCAAGCACTCGTAGCAATCACATACTCTGCACTCCTCGCAATCTATCGCGAAAAACAATAAACACAATCAATCATACAGTAGAGCAACACAAAAAAATAGTATGCATGCATTTTATAAAAGAGAAACAAGTTTAAAAGCATTCCATTATCGTTTCCATTAAACAAATAGGCTTTTAATAGGCATTAATGAATTCTAAATACTTTCAGTATAGAATAGTTTTATAAAATTATGGAAACCATCCTACTGGATAGGTAATGTTCATAGCTTTCATTTGCCACTGGTTTCACCTTAAAATGATTTGTAGATCAAAAGTTATAGACAAAATACCAATTTAAGTGATTTAATAATAGATAATTATTTTGTACTGTACCAAAATAAACCAATGATACAGTGATGTATATTACAATTTTCTGAATCCATAGACACCAAATTTTCCAATTTCGGAGTTGTGGATATTTTCCTATGAATTATTTACCATTAAAGAGATTTAAATAATATAGAAAATATACATTGGTCAAATTACGAATTTTATTGCATCATAATATTCTATACATTATTCTGAATCCAGGGATATCTTATTTGTATTTTCTGAGCTATAATCAATTTTCTACGAATTTTACAAGTTCTGCAAATATTCTGACTATTTTAAAATATTATTACGGTCGTGAGCAGGCTTGCCACGCGTTGTGATTGCATCTTGTGGTGACGGTATGACTCGAGCGTCTTGTGTGGCGGGACAAGTGGCGAGAACCTCGATGGCGATACCCTTGCTGCGGAAAAGAACGTGGGCCGTTGGATTCGAGGAGGATCGGACGGTTGGCGTTGTCCCGACGAGACTCACCGGCGAGTATGTGGGCGGAAGCTCGAAGCTCGACGGAGGATGACGGCGTTCTGGTGGGCTTCGACGGCGGGGAGCTTGTCACCGAGATGCGGGGGAAGATGGCGAGAAGGTTGGTGGCCTCGGCGCGGTGGATTGCTTCCTCGGGCAACAGAGGCAGACGGCTGGAGACGGGCGGCGTCGGCGGTGCTCCGGCGAGGAATTGGGCGTGGTCGGCTGCTCCTGCACGGGGAAGAGGTGGTCAGGGCGATGCGGTCAAGTGAGAGGGAGAGGTCAGACGGAAAAGAGAGGGTCGGGGGCGACGGGAACCACGATCTTGGGAACGTCCAGTGAGCTCCACCGGCGGCGATCGGATCGATCTCGATCTGGGGCTAGGGTTTCAAGAAAAATCGAAACATAACAAAGGGGACGGAGGCAGGGATTTATGGGGTGGTTCCTTTGCGGAAAGAGGGGTAAAAATCTCAACAATCCATGCGGATTTGGCGGAGGAAATCATGCGGTCGCTGCAGCGTGTTGGGCTCGGTCTCGGTCGCGAGGTAGGAGAAGACTGGTGGGGTCCGCTGGCAGCGGCTGAGGGAGGAGGGAGTGGGCTGCGGGGTGCTCTGCTGGGCGCGGCTGGGCCTCACAGCTGTTGTCGCTGCGTTCTTGTGCTCGTGGGGTAGGCACGTGGCAGATAGGGTAGGCGGGGCAGGTGGGCTGGGCCGAGGGCTCGCCGGGTAGTTTAGGTTAGTTAGTTTTTTTTGTTTCTTTTACTTTTATTCATTTTGCTTTTTCTTATTTCTTTTATAACTTTTTAATAGATAATCCAATTGAATTGATTTTTGTTTTCAAATTTTTCTAAAATTCAGTGGATCATCTTAGGATCATTTTGCATCATTTCCACTAGTTTTCAAATAGTGGATTTTTAATTCCTTGCATAATCCTTTGTAGGTGCATTTTAGTAACTCAAAATAGGGTTCATATATGAGGTTTTTCAATTCAAAATTTTCCATGAATGCAAGATGCTATGCCAATGCAATGCAAATGCAAAATTTTTTGTAGTCCCAATTTTCAAAATCTTGGGATGTGACAGAAGACATGTATGATTATCTTGATTCCATTTTGGAAGCACAAAATCCACATTACTATGAAGAACTGGTAATAAAAGTAGATGAAGAACCTCTGCTAATTGAATTGAAACGATTTCTAGACGATACGGGGTCTGAGTTTTTAGATAATGAAAATAAATGTGATGTTATTATCAGTCAAAGTTTATCAAAAAATGAAACAAATAAACTCATTTCGGTCTTGATAAAGCATCGTGAAGCATTTGGATATACTCTAGGTGATATTAAAGGAATAGATCCATCTATTGTGACACATAAGATTACTATGCTTGAAGATGTTGTACCCATAGTTGACACACAAAGAAGGCTTAATCCGAAAATGAAGGAAGTAGTAAGAAAATAAGTTATACTCTTATTAGATGCCGGGATAATATATACTATTTCTGATAGTAAATGGGTTAGCCCAGCTTATTGCATACCAAGACAAGGGGGTCTTGATGCTGCCATGAATGAGGATGGTGAGATAGTTCCTATAAGACCTATTATTGGATATCGCATGTGCATTGATTTTAGGAAACTAAACTGTGAGACACAGAAAAATTATAAACCTATACCATTCATGGATAAAATTTTAAAAAGGCTTAGTAATGATTCTTATTTTTGTTTTCTTGTTGGTTATTTCGGTTATTCTCAAATTTCTATACAACCTGAAGATCAACAGAAAACAACTTTCACATGTCCTTAGAGTACATATGGTTATAGATTAACAACGAAGCTGCAACTTTCCAAGAATGTGTTTTAAAAATCTTTGACGATCTTGTTGAGAAGACTATGGAAGTTCTAACAAATGATTTCATTGTTTGTGTAAATTGTCTCTACAATTTAACCAAAGTTTTGCAAAGATGCAGACAAACAAATTTAGTTTTGAATTGGGAGCAATGTCGATTCATGGAAAGAGAGGGTAAAGTTTTTCGACATAAGGTTTCAGAAAAGGGTATAGAAATAGATAAGACTAATATAAATGCTATAGAAAATCTTCCAATACCTCAGGACATAAAAAACTTAAAAATGTTTCTAGGACATGCAGGTTTTTACAAGCGTTTTATAAAATATTTTGATAAAATAGCTATGCCTCTCACCAACCTTCTTGAGAAAGAAACTCCATTCTACTTAGATCATGATTGCATTGTAGCTTTTGAAAATCTTAAAAACAAATTAGTTTCAGCACCTATCATGCAATCTCCAAAATGGGATGAACCTTTCGAAATCATGTGTGATGCTAGTGACTATGCTTTAGGAGCTGTGTTAGGACAGTGAGATGGAAAGAATTTAAATGTTATTTATTACGCTAGTAAAACTCTTAATAAGATTCAAAAAAATTATGCTACTACAGAAAAGGAGTTCCTAGCTATAATTTTTGCTTGTCATAAATTTGGATCTTACACCATTAATTCTAAGGTAATAGTTCATACAGAATACCAAGCCTTGCGTCACCTCCTTGCGAAAAAGGATGCAAATCCCAGGTTGATTAGGTGGGCTTTATTAGTAAAAGAATATGATTTGCAGATAGTAGATAGGAAGGGGTAAGGATAATCCGGTAGCAGATCATCTCTCTAGGATGGAGGGAATAATTACTGAATCTGTACCTATAAATGAGTCATTTCCGGGAGAATATTCAACAAGTGTTGAAATCACTGATCCCTAGTTTGCAGATTATGCTAACTATGTTGCAGTAAAATTTATACCTCCTGGTATGACAAGAAATAAAAGAATGAAATTTTTTAACGATCTTAAATATTACTTTTGGGATGATTCATATTGATTTCATCACGGACCTAATGGAATGATTCGGAAGTGTGTTCCTAACCATGAAATGAATGCAATTTTGCAAGCTTGTCATGACAGCCCATATGGAGGACATCATGCAGGCAAGCTAACTACAACAAAGGTACTTCAATCTGGATTCTATTGGCCCACCTTGTTCAAGGACGCACACAGGTATGTAGAAAATTGTGATGCTTGCCAGAAAATGGGTAATATAGGTAGAAGACAAGAGATGGCAATGAATTATAGTCTTATAATTGAATCCTTTGATGTATGGGGAATGGATTACATGGGACCTTTTGTAGAATCAAATGGCAACACTCATATTATTGTTGATGTCAATTATGTCACTAAATGGATTAAATCTATTCCAACAAGCCATGAAGATGCAGCTACTTCAGTAAAGATGATTAAGGATGTCATATTCCTAGGTTTGGAGTTCCTAAATTTTTAATTACTGACCGTGGTTCTCATTTTATGAAAGGAACTTTCAGGAAAATCCTCTAGAAATATGGAGTAACTCACCATGTTGCTTCACCATATCATCCTCAAACAAGTGATCAAGTAGAACTCTCCAATAAATAATTAAATACCATACTCGAGAAGACGGTGGACAAATCAAGAAAAGATTGGTCATACAAGTTAAATGATACTCTTTGGTCATACCGTACTTCTTTTAAAAATCCAATGGGTATGAAACCATATAAGATAGTCTATGGTAAGGCATGCCATTTACCTTTAGAATTGGAACATAAAGCCTTTTGGGAAATCAAGAACTTAAACTATGATTTTAAATAAGCAGGGGAGAAAAGTTTATTAAATATTCATGCTTTAGATGAGTTTAGAAGTGAGGCTTATGAAAATGCTAGATTGTTTAATAAAAAGTAAAAAGATGGCATGATAGAAAAATAGAAAATAAGGTTTTTAAAAGTGGAGACAAGGAGTTTCTCTATAAGTCTCGCCTTAAGTTGTTTTCAGGAAAGCTCAAGTCAAAGTGGGAAGGCCCCTATATAGTTTAAAAAGGTTATTCATTAGGAGAAGTGAAGCTCCAGGAAAAACACCCTCTCTTTCGTGGGTGATTAATTGACAACGCTTTAAGAATTATTGAGCAAAATAAGATATAAGTGCAGTCATCGTACGTGTGATCACCCCGGAAGAGGTGATTGAGAAAGATATACAAGGAATGGCAACTGCAAGAAGGATAAAATTGAGACGAAATGAGCAACACTATAGTCAGGCCATTAACCACAAAAGAGATCTTCATGGGAGGTAGCCCATGTGAAATAAAGGTTTGAGTAACTTTTAAATTTTCAATTAAGTTTTAGTTAAGCTTGTGTTGAATAAGGAACACTTGAAGCTCTAGTGAAATAGAAGAAATTTGGTTATGCTAAAATCTGGTTCAATGGATGTTAATGTTGGTCGAAAATTTAAGCTGTCATTTTTCTGACAAATCTTGGTATTTCATTAAGTTCTAGATTAATAAAGAATTATTGGAGAAGCAGGTAATTTCTGATGAATACAGTAGCTTTAACGACCAACTATACAATGGGAATTAAATTTCCAGCTGTATAGTTGCGGTCGTATAGTTATCTACCCCATCTCCAAACTTTTATGCTAGGATACAACGACCAACTTTAAAGTGGGAATTAAATTTCCAGCCATATAGTTGTGGTTGTATAGTTATCTACCCCATATCCGAAATTTTATTCCAGGGTACAGAAGGTTTAACGACCAACTATACAGCAGGAAGAAAATTCCCGGCCGTATAGTTGCGGTCGTATAGTTAGTACCACCATAAAAGGGAAAATAAATCTAGGTCGGTTCACAACTATACTGTTGACATATACGGGCCGCAGCCGTATATACGAGCTGCAGCCATATAGTTGCTCGTTACGGATGACGACTAGGGTTTTTGACCTCCCCTTTTAAAGATGATCGCATCTAACCTTCTTCATTAAGTTTCGAAGAGCTATAGCCTCCAGCCTCGAAAAATCACCGCCATCTCCATACAAGTCCCTTCTAACAATATCCATTCAACAAAGCCATGCATCCTTTCCATGTCAATAAGATTTGGAGGAAGAAAGAAGAGAAGCCAGCGAAGAGGATCGAGGAAGTAGAACCCAAAGAAGCATTGTCGTCATCTATCTCAGAGATCAAGCCTCTCCCAAACTGGGAGGACATGTTCCCGCAAAGGATGGAGATGATGAGGCAAGAGAATCAGAGAAGGAGCAAGGATGAGTATCTCCATAATCCTTACCGTCACAACATAGGATCTTATTATAAACCTCCTCTTAGTCCGTCACCTCTTAAACCTAATAAGGTGCGGCAAGATGAGATTCATGATAAGATCTATCAATTGGAAAAAGATTCAAAGGCATGTGTTGAAACAATTGGAGAGGGGATTGAGTCCTACGGGATGATGATCAAATACCTTGATAAAAATGTCAATGACATCGATGGTAGAGTTGGTTTCTTGATTAAAATTGTTTTTGAGTTGACAGATGAGAAGAAATTTCTCCAGAAGAAAAATTTGAAGATTCAATACGACATGGCTGAGCTCAGCATCCAGCTCGCAAGCATAGCGAAAGTTTGCAACACAGGGGAAGAAGGCAATACCCTTCTTACCCAGGAGGAGGAATAGGTACCAACAAGGAGTTTTTTGATCCCGCCTGGCTTGATTCCAATCTTGGGGAGATCTTTAAGACCTTGTAATCTATCTTATAAGTTCTATATTACTATTTTAGTTTTGCATTAGTTCGAGTTTAGAAATAAAGTTTGCACCATTTGAATTCCCTTAAGGAATAGTCGATCCCATTTATGAAATTCCGAGTTTGTTATTATATATGGAGCATTATTAAGTTTGTGATTCTCTTATTGTATATATGAATGGCTTGAGTATAATTTTACTTGCACTTGATGATAGCAATAGGACTCTTCCACACCATTGGTATTAATGGAACATATAAAGATAATTTAGTCAATATGTTGTAATTTGATGGTTTGATTTACAAAAAGAAAAATAGTCTAATCGGTCAAGTTGAGAAGGAAATCTTGAACAAAGGAAAATTTAAAGTGCTATCAAATGAGAGTGAGAATAAGTCGAGGTAGAGTCTTCAAGCCATAAAGTTACTTCATATACAATTGGAATTTGGTATTGAGATCATTAAACTAAGAATCCCTACATGAAGTGGAATGTATGGCAAGCCGATATGTCGTAAACATATCTATAATTTTTGATGCTCCAGGCTTGTTTAGTATCAACTTTGTTATGTTTTGTCTACACTTTGAGGAATTTTTATACATTTTTTGGAACTAACATATTGACAAGATGCCGCAGTGTCAGTTGTCTGTTTTCTGCTATTTTTGGTTTCAAAAAAGCTAGTAAGGAAATATTCTCGGAATTGGACCGGACAAAAGTCAAAGTTCCTATTTTTCCAGACGCAACATAGAGCCCGAAGGAGAGACGAAGAAGAGCCATGAGGCGGCCACACCATAGGGTGGCATGGGCTCACCCTAGGGCGCGCCAACCCATGTTGTGGGCCCCTCGAGGCTCCACCGACCTTTCCCTTTCGACTATATATACTTCTCCCCGAGACGTAAACCTCAGGCGGATCAAATCTCCACAAAAAGTTTCGCAGTGCCACCACCACTGAAGAGGAGATTCGGGGGACAGAAGTCTCTGTTCTAGCACCCTGTCGGGACGGGGAATTTCCCCTGGAGCCATCTCCATCGACTCCACTACCATCTCCATCGCCGTTGCTGACTCCCATGATGTGGAGGGAATAGTTCTCCCTCGAGGCTAAGGGCTCTACCAGTAGCTATGTGTTCATCTCTCTATCTCTATGCACGATCTTATTATGGTCTTGAGCATTGTAATCAACTAGATCTACTCTGCTACTCAAGTTCTTTAATTGTAATCTCTGGTTATCCCCACGTGTGTGAAGTTGACAGTGTGCACACCGTGTGGCACTTAGGCTAAAGATTACAGAAATACTTATCATGAGTTATATTTTGAGTTAGACGTCTCTATGAAATTGTGGTGTTTGTTGGAACCATCTAGCGCTCAAGGTGACAGTGTGGGGTTACCTAGATGGGGAATGCAAACCTGAAGGAGAGCTTTTGTAGCTCTATCGTGGATTGCAGTGATCCAACCGGAGAGTAGTTCAGAGTAGCATAATGAAGAGAAGATATTTATATGAGAGTGTACACTAGTGAAAGTATGATCCCTAGGCCTTGTTTCTAAGCATTGAAACATCGTTTACAACTAGATCTGTTACATGTTTTCTTGCTGCCATATTTATTTCAAATTGCAATTACCACTTATAATCATCCATATTACTTGACTATCTCTTCGCCGAACTAGTGCACCTATACACCTGACAAGTGTATTGGGTGTGTTGGGGACACACGAGACTTCTTGTATCTTGATTATAGGGGAAGTTGCTGTGCCGAATTAGATTTTTTTGCTTCACTGTATATAACATCCCTAAATTCATGATTTCAAAGATTGCATATCATTCATGCATGCATATAGATTTGAGATCAATTTCAAACTCATTTCAAGAAAACAGAAGCACATAGTGCTATCATTTTATGTGAGCCGACTTAAATCAGATACCCATCCTCACTTGAGAGCTTAGTGTTTTAAAAACCTAGTTTGGTTGCTTCTATATTGTTTGGCTTGAGTGTAGAGTTTGAACAAAATTTTACAAAATAGAAATGGTTTCAAAAACCATTTTCAAACATTTGCAAACCAAGTGCAATGTCCCTGTTATTTTGTTTTTCCAAAAAATGACCAAGCCTTTTCAAAGTAACCACATGGTTTTATACCTAGATTTGAGTATGTTGCACACTGCAAAAATTCCAAATAGATTTGAATTCAAATGGAGTTTGAATTCATTTGAAAACTATTCTGAAAAACAATTTAGAAAAGAAAAGAAAGAATTGGAAAAGGGCCGCGCAGAATTTGGCCCACAGAATGCATCCAACTAGCCCACCCGCTCCTCTTTCTCTCTCTCTCTCTCACGTGAGCAGCCTGTGATCCTTGACGCCGGACGCCACTCCTCTCTGCTTATTTCATCGACAAGCGGGCCCGTCCACGTCATCGTCGTCTTCCCAAAATCTCGCGACGAACTCCGCGCTGCCCGTTCTTTGCTTTGATTCCGCGAGGTAAATGACATTGAATCACTGGGCGTTTCTTGTCGAGCCTCTGGCTACTTAATCCCCTCTCTCTCGCGACCATTTCCCCTCAACCAATTCCCCCTTCACGCCCCCAGGCTGCTCGCAACTCACTCGATGTCGCCGCTGTTCCGACGACCGCGCCGACGAATTCCGGTGAGCACCGTGTCCCCCTCTGTCCCTGCCTCATGCTATCAAGTTCAGCAACTCCTTGCGCATCTACTGACACACCCTGTTTGTTCTCGCATGGTCTGTAGCTTCGGCAACGACTTCGACCGAGCGCCGCCGCTCTCTGCACGAACTCCGGCGACCTATCCCCGTAAGTACCAGCCGCCCCTTGCCCTCTGCCTGATACGCCTAGGACCCCCATCGTCTTGCGCATCTAACGGTGCCCTCCTTTTGACTTAGCGCGATGCAGAACCTCGCCAACGTCGACAGTAGCCGCACCCGACGCGTTCGCGAACTCCGGCGAGGAATCTCAGACGACCCCGTGCGCCCCTTTCCAAGCCACAGCCATGTTGAGCTTCAGCACACCACCGCGGTTGTGGTAAGCCTCTTCCCCCACTCTCACGCGACCTAGAACGCCAGCGCCGCCGCTGACAGACGCGCCGCCGCGGCTAGCGCCGCTCATATCTGGTCAAGGCGTTCAGGAACGTTAGATGTAGATCCTATGGCTGAAATTAGAACTTAAGCAAAGAGGTATGCACGCATCTAAGCCACCAGATCTGACTTAAATCCTACGGCTCGCAGAGCTTGATCCATCCGAACCGGTACGGGCCAATAGGAAACAGACGCGTGGCTAGGGTTTGAGTTTAAAAACAGATTTGAATCAGATTTAGATCCAATTTTGAAATAGCTATAACTTTTGATCCACACGTTAGAATTTGACAAATTTTATACCGTTGGAATCAGGGAGACAAGCCCTTTCTTAATATGCAATGTGTTTAAAGTTTAGGTTCTGTTAAAATGGTTTCTTTTGCAGAAACTTGTTTAGGACTATTTTAATCACATGAATGGTTTAGGAAATGGTTTTAGTGTCAAATAAACTTGGTTTAGCAAGTTTTTGACTTGTTTGTAATTCAGTACTATGCACTTGCTTGGTTGAGTTTCAAAAATCATCACTTAGCATATTGCATGCATGCATATATATTTTTGTTTGTATATGACTTTTATGTGATTGTGGTTATATTCGTTGTGTAGACTTTGGTGCTAGTGATTGTGATTGTGAAGAGTGCTACTCTCCCAACTACCAAGGCAAGTGGTACTTCATGAATATTTCCATCCCTATATTTTACACAAGTATTAGAAATATTTTGCTAAGTCTTGCATGTTACTGTTTTGCCAAATGCCATGTTGGGAAATCCTAAGTAGTTGTAGAATTGCTAGGAAATTTTCTAAGTTAAGTTCTATCTAAGCCATGCTTAGCCTAGCTAGTATCAAACAAGGGTTGGTAAAATATACATGCTATGATGAAAATATTTCTAAGTCTTTGGACTTATGTTTTCTTAATAAAACAACTAAGTCAATGAATCACCTAGGTGGAATGGGACTTGATTGGTAGTTTTTGGTTGAGTGGTTACACAAGGCCCATGGATATGGTTTACCTTGTGTATCTCACTTGTGGTATGCCACCCAGGAACAAAGGGATTTTAGAGGCCAAATGTTGAGAAGCTTATAGTGCAGCCACTTGGCAATATGGACTCTGCCTGGATCACATAAGTTGCTAGAACTTAGCCATTTGGACAGTTGGTGTTAGTGGGAATGATAGGTTGGAGCGCGTCCATTTGGTCTAAGGAAAGGCTTCTGAAAGGTCATCTCTTGGGAAACCAAGTCTGGTGGGGAAAGTGCACAACCTCTGCAGATGGAAAAATCTAAGTACTTAGCCAAGTCCATGGCAATGGACAACTTGAGCATCAAGACATGGAAGCTATCAAGAATCTCATCACTCCAAATTCTAAGTAAAAACTTGTGGGTGAACAAGGGTGAAGGACCTCAATGTCTATTGATGGTTTCTTGGGAAAAGTTTTTGACAAAGAAAAACTTAGTGTTTTCAACTAATAGGCAAAACCTATTTTGAGCAAAGCAAGCCAAGCTACACTTAGCCAAATTGCATATAGTAATATAGTCCACTTAAATTTTACTAAGGTATCACTTGCCAATACTATTCCAAAGTATTGACCCACTATGGCTGTAACTTGTGATGTTGCAGGTTACTCTGATGAGGATTAGGTGTCATGAGTCTACACTCAACATGTTTTCCTGTGGCACATGAAGATGAAGACTTATGTTTATTTACTTATTCCAAACTCTTGTATTAGGCCTGTGGCCTTGAGTTGTAAGGACTATGTTTAAACTCTGGAATGGATGTAATAAATGACCTTTGTATCTGTTTACTTCATCTTAAACTGTGGATGCTAGCAATGATCCAGGGACTAGCATTGCAATCACAGGGATCCTTTTCCTTTACAAAGGAGGGATCTTACAGATGGTATCAAAGCACTGTGTTGCCTGTAGGATTATGACCCTAGGATTGGAAACCACTAAGGAAAAAAAATTCAACTACTTCTACACTCGTCTATTCTTCTCGTAAACTTTTCTAATCTTCTCTTTCTCATCTCTATTTGTAGATGAACTCCATCAACGAAGCTGTAAGGAAAGGACCACTCATGACCATGACCTTGGAGTGTGAGACAGAGTTCCCCAAAATTCTCAAGGACCTCATGGTGGCAATGGAAATACATGGTGCAGCTGTGTACAAAGGCTTTCTAGTGATGGCTGAAGGAATTGAGTACTGGTGGGTGCAACTTCACTTGTACAAAAACAAGGAAGACAACCACAAAGAAACAGGATTCTGCATGTACACCAACACTATGGTGCACACCACATTCTTTGAATCAGCAAGAGAAGCATCTTGGAGGACTATCAAAGAACTTAGTGCTAGAGTCAAGTGCAGAATGCTCAACCTCCAAAAAGACTTGATGAAAGAGAAGGAACATACCCAAGAGTTGGAAGCTACCAACCAAACCTTAAGAGGAGATATTATAGACTTAGTGATGGAATCATGTGAGCAAGATAGGCTGATTGCTTCTAGGAACATTGTGTTAGCCAACAGATCCAGTGAGATAGGATTGTAAACGTACTTTGTTAGTTGGACCACCACCTATCACCCTATTTTCCAAAATGATTCCTTAAAATAAGATTGAACCTTGGTTATTGTAATGGTTTCATGTATGCATGACTTGTGTGTTTTGCTTCCCAAGGATATGTATGTGTGTTTTGTATTTTGTTTTATCTTGAATTGTGTTGTTCTAACTTTTCTATCTTATAAATAGATGCCTATTACCATCAGCACTGTTGAGGAGTTCCAGGTTACCCGCTTTGGTCCTAGTATCGTTGAGCTTACCACTTTGCTCAATCTCCCTCTTCCCACCATCATGGTGCATCCACTCACCAAGTTCGAGAGGAAGGACCTCTGGGGCTTCAAGGTGAACCAGCCCGGACGCCAGACAGATCCTACTACGGAGGCCATCGTCTTCAAGCTTATGCACGATGACAGGGAGAGAGGCATGGAGGTAGTTATGCAGGACCTGATAGGGGCGTCGCTGGTCGACACTCCCGGCAGTTAGAGGCACCCACTTCCGTCTTGGAAGGCGTGATGAGGATGGAGAGTCCATCGACTTGAGGACGACTCGAGGGGCAGCAGAGCCGATACGTCAGTATCTCCGGACTTAGAGTCTCTCATTAGGCACGTGGACACGGACAAGACCAATGTCATGCTCGAATGACGAGCTCCAGTGCAGCTTGCGAGAAGGACAAGCTCTTCGTGACGGGACGAGATAGTCAAGGAAATGGAAGCGAAGTTCGAGACCCAGGACAGGAAGTTCAAGAGTCAGGAGAAGCGTGTCCAGGATAGGAACAAGAAGATCCGGGACATGACTGAAGAACTTCAGTCCAAGGACTTCGAGCTAGAGCAGCAGCAGGCGGTGATAGAGAGGCTTCGTTCCTAGAAGAGGGCTCTCAAGGCCAAGATAGAGTCCTTGACCACTACCATTGAGGAGAACAAGACCGCGATGGAGAACGCAGGTCTTACATTTGTCGAGGAGGAGATTGATGCTGATGAGTAGACTTGACTACTCGTTTATCTTTTATTATCATACTTGTTATTTGAGAACTTGTTATTGGACCATCCGACATGTGGATGGCTTGCTACTTGTGTGTTTTACTTTGTGAACTTGTTATCTTGTTGTTGAATTTTATCTTGTGTTGCATGCTATGAGTTTTCTTATGTGATGTAATGTGCATGAAAACATTTATGGGTATCTCATTCTTATCTCTATTTGAACAAACCACAGATGCCTCCCCGTCGTGCAAACCCCAACCCCAACAACAATAACAACATCACTCCAGAAATGCAACAAATGATGACTGCTCAAACACAGCTGATGCAGATGATGACTACATTCATCTAGAACCAAAACAATAACAACAACAACCCCAATAACAACAACAATAACAACAACAAATCTCTGGGCTTTGATATGCTTACCAGATTCTTGAGATTGAGGCCAGCTAAGTTCTCAGGGACGACTTATCCCATGGTGGCCAATGATTGTCTACGTTCTATAAACAAGGACTTAGTAACCGTGGGCTGCACGGATGCTGAGAAGGTCAGATTTGCAGCACATCTGCTGGAAGGGCCAGCCGCCACTTGGTGGGAAAACTTCCAGATCACCACTCCTATAGATGAAGTGACATGGGCTATCTTTGAGGATGGCTTTCGCACTGCTCATATCTCATCAGGAATAATGAGCCTGAAAAAGAAAGAGTTCCACAATCTGAAGCAGCGCCACCGCAGCGTGGCTGAGTACATCGAGGAGTTCAACAATCTGGCGCGTTATGCACCGGATGAGGTTGACACAGATGCCAAGAGAAATGAAAAATTTCTTGAAGGCTTGAATGATGAGCTAAATCTGCAGTTGGCTGTGGCGTATGTTCCCACTTATCAGTCGCTCTGTGACAGGGCTGCTATTTTGGAGAACAAAATAAAGCAAGTGGAGAGTAGGAAGAGAAAGCACTCCGACAAGCACAGCTCGGGATCGTCTCACAAATGATCTCACTATGATGACAGCGGAAGCTCAGGATCCCACAAGCATGGGAAATTCAACAAGCACCACAACCACAACCGTCATGACAACAAGCATCATCGCAGTCATGACAATGACAAGTACAAGAACCACAAGAGTAGACATAAGAGCCACCACAGTGGTAATGGTAGTGGAAGTGGGAGTCATCCTGTTAAAAGAGACATCAGTCAGGTTGAATGCTTCAAATGCAAGAAGATGGGACACTATGCAAATGAGTGCCCTGAAAAGAAAGTTGAAGGATCTATCAAGCCCAATCCTTTCCAGAAAGGACAGGTGAACCACATCAGTGTGGAGGAGGTCTATGAGGAGCCTGATGCTGTTGCTGGTAAGTTCAGACTCAATTCTATTCCAGCATTTGTTCTTTTTGATACTGGAGCATCACATTCATTCATATCAAAAGCATTTGTTGATAGAAATGGGTTTCCAACTGAAAACATTGGGTGTCCAATAAAAGTTAGTTCTTCGGGTGGAGATATGATAGTAAGTCTTGGATGCCGGGATCTAGTAATAGAGTTTGGAAAACATAAATTTCCAGTGAGTCTGATAATCCTAGATTCCCAAGGACTGGACGTAATATTGGGAATGGATTGGATGGCTAAGTATGAAGGAGTACTAGATTGTGCCAATCATACTGTTGCACTCACAACCCCGGAAAGAAAACGGATTAAGTTCAAGTCCAACTTTGAATCTAAAGGATGTAAGCTAAATTCTCTTAAGGGGGTTAGCATGGACAATGTGCCAATTGTGTGTGAGTATCCGGATGTGTTTCCGGAAGAATTGCTAGGAATGCCACCAGATAGATGTAGAATTTCTGATAGATTTGGTACCAGGTTCTGGACCAATAGCAAAGAGACCGTATAAAATGTCAGTTGACGAAGAACTCAAGAAGCAACTTGCAGAACAGTTGTAGAAGGGATTTATTCAACCAAGTTCTTCATCTTGGGGAGCCCCAGTTTTGTTTGTGGAGAAGAAAGATAGAAGTCAAAGGTTATGTATAGATTACCGTTCGCTCAACGAGGTAACTATCAAGAACAAATACCCTTTGCCTAGAATCAATGACTTGTTTGATCAACTAGAAGGAGCATTCGTGTTCTCAAAGATTGATCTCTGGTCAGGCTACTTTCAACTCAAGATAAGAGAACAAGACATACCTAAAACAGCATTCACCACAAGGTATGGATTGTATGAGTATACCGTAATGACTTTTGGTTTGACTAATGCTCCAGCATACTTCATGAACATGATGAACAAAGTGTTCATGGAATTCCTCGACAAGTTCGTTGTCGTTTTCATCGATGACATCTTAGTCTACTCCAAGAGCAAAGAAGAGCATGAAGGACATTTGCATTTGATACTTGAGAAGTTAAGAGAGCATAAACTTTATGCCAAATTCAACAAATGTGAGTTCTGGTTGGAGGAAGTTGGTTTTCTTGGTCATGTTATGACAAAGGATGGTGTAGCAGTCGATCCTGCTAAGGTTTCAGCTGTGACTGAATGGGAATCTCCCAAGTCCGTGAAAGAAGTTCGTAGTTTCCTTGGCTTAGCAGGTTACTACAGAAGGTTCATTGAGAATTTCTCTAAGGTAGCTAAGCCCATGACTGAATTGTTAAAGAAAGACAAGAAATTTGCTTGGTCTGAAGGTTGTGAACTCAGATTTCAGGAGTTGAAGAAGAGACTTGTGACAGCACCAGTTTTATGTCTTCCAGATTTGGAAAAGGATTTCCAAGTATATTGTGATGCATCTCATCAAGGTTTGGGTGCAGTACTTATGCAAAACGGTAAAGTTGTAGCTTATGCCTCGAGACAACTCAAAACTCATGAAGTGAACTATCCTACTCATGATTTAGAGTTAGCCTCAGTTGGCCATGCACTCAAAACATGGAGACACTACCTTTTGGGAAAGCGTTGTGAAGTGTTCACTGATCACAAGAGTTTGAAGTATATCTTCACCTAGAAGGAAATCAATATGAGGCAAAGAAGATGGTTAGAGCTTATCAAGGACTATGACTTAAGTTTGCAATACCACCCCGGTAAAGCAAATGTTGTAGAAGATGCTCTAAGTCGTAAGGTATTTGTGAATGGCCTTACCAAAGGAGAATTGCCAGATGATTTGTGCACCCAATTCAGAAAACTCAGATTGGAGATTGTGACTGAAGGAGATCTCATGTCTTTGGATGTTCAACCCACTTTGTTGGACAAGATCAAAGAAGCCCAGAAGATTGATAAAGAAATCGAAGAGATTAAGGAAAATATTGGCCAAGGAAAAGCCAAAGGGTTCCATGAAGACGAACAGGGTACTTTATGGCATGGGAAACGTATTTGCGTTCCACAAGACCCGGAATTGCAGAAACTAATTTTGCAAGAAGCACACAACTCTCTGTATTCTATTCACCCGGGTAACACCAAAATGTACATGGACATGAAAGAAAGATTTTGGTGGAACAATCTCAAGAGGGACATCGCCGAACATATTGCTTTGTGCGATGTGTATAGTAGAGTGAAAACGGAGCATCAAAAACCAGCAGGTTTGCTTCAACCACTACCTATTCCTGATTGGAAGTGGGACAAAATTGGTATGGACTTCATTACCGGATTACCAAGGACCAGGTCAGGATATGATTCAATATGGGTAGTAGTGGATCGCCTAACTAAAGTGGCTCATTTTATACCCGTGAAGACAACCTATACAAGTGCTAAGTTAGCCAAAATCTACATGAGTAGAATTGTATGTCTACATGGTGTGCCCAAGAGTATTGTATCTGATAGGGGAACTCAATTCACTTCCCATTTTTGGAGACAGTTGCATGAATCATTGGGAACGAGGTTGGAATTCAGTACTGCTTTTCATCCTCAAACCGATGGACAAACAGAAAGAACTAATCAAATTCTTGAAGACATGTTGAGGGCATGTGCCCTAGACTATGGAGCAAGTTGGGATGAAAGTCTGCCTTACGCATAATTTTCTTATAACAACAGCTATCAAGCCAGCATTGAGATGGCAGCGTTTGAGTTTCTCTACGGAAGAAAGTTTACCACCCCATTGTTATGGAATAATGGTGTGGGAGAAAGAAGTTTATTCGGACCAGATCTTATCAAAGAAGCCGAAGAGAAGGTCAAATTGGTTAAGGATAGGTTGAAGATAGCACAGTCCCGATGGAAAAGCTACGCAGATCCTAAGCGTAGAGAAGTCACCTAGAAAGTGGGTGATAGAGCCTATCTTAGAGTGTCACCACTTCGTGGAGTGAAAAGATTCGGAGTCAAAGGAAAATTGGCACCAAGATATGTTGGGCCATTCAAGATTTTGAGTCGCAAAGGAGAAGTTGCCTATGAAATTGAATTGCCAGAATCTCTATCAGCTGTCCATAATGTGTTTCATGTGAGTCAGCTTAAGAAATGTCACCCGGAAATGGAAGAAACTTCTTTGAAGGATATTATACCTTTGGAGGAAGTGCAACTAGAAAGTGATCTCACTTATGAAGTCAAACCTATCAAAATTCTTGAGACTGCAGAAAGAGTCACAAGGACAAAGACTATCAAGTTTTGCAAAGTGTAGTGGAATCATCATTCTGAAGAGGAAGCAACATGGGAAAGAGAAGATGATCTTCAGAAAGACCACCCTCACCTATTTGCTAGCCAATCCGAATCTCGAGGGCGAGATTCACCTTAAGGGGTTAGATTTGTAACATCCCTAAATTCATGATTTCAAAGATTGCATATCATTCATGCATGCATATAGATTTGAGATCAATTTCAAACTCATTTCAAGAAAACAGAAGCACATAGTGCTATCATTTTATGTGAGCCGACTTAAATCAGATACCCATCCTCACTTGAGAGCTTAGTGTTTTAAAAACCTAGTTTGGTTGCTTCTATATTGTTTGGCTTGAGTGTAGAGTTTGAACAAAATTTTACAAAATAGAAATGGTTTCAAAAACCATTTTCAAACATTTGCAAACCAAGTGCAATGTCCCTGTTATTTTGTTTTTCCAAAAAATGACCAAGCCTTTTCAAAGTAACCACATGGTTTTATACCTAGATTTGAGTATGTTGCACACTGCAAAAATTCCAAATAGATTTGAATTCAAATGGAGTTTGAATTCATTTGAAAACCATTCCTGAAAATCAATTTAGAAAAAGAAAAGAGAAAAGAATTGGAAAAGGGCCGGCGCCAGGAATTTGGCCCAGCAACAGACGCAGCCCAACTAGCCCACCCGGCTCCTCTTTCTCTCTCTCGCTTGCACGCACGCACATGATCGACAATCGGACCCCTCCTCTCTCGCTTATTTCACGACAAGCGGGCCCGTCCACGCCATCGTCGTCTTCCCAAAATCTCGCGACGAACTCCGCGCTGCCGTTCTGCTTTGATTCCGCGAGGTAAATGGCATTGAATCACTGGGCGTTTCTTGAGCCTCGGCTACTTAATCCTCTCTCTGACCATTTCCCTCAACCAATTACCTTCACGCCCCAGCCGCTGCGCTCGACGCCGCCGCTGTTCCGACGACCGCGCCGACGAATTCCGGTGAGCACCGTGTCCCCCTCTGTCCCTGACTCATGCTATCAAGTTCAGCAACTCCTTGCGCATCTACTGACACACCCTGTTTATTCTCGCATGGTCTGTAGCTTCGGCAACGACTTCGACCGAGCGCCGCCGCTCTCTGCACGAACTCCGGCGACCTCTCCCCGTAAGTACCAGCCGCCCCTTTCGCTCTGCCTGATACGCCTAGGACCCCCATCGTCTTGCGCATCTAACGGTGCCCTCCTTTTTACTTAGCGCGACGCAGAACCTCGCCAACGTCGACAGCAGCCGCACCCGACGCGTTCGCGAACTCCGGCGAGGAATCTCCGACGACCCCGTGCGCCCCTTTCCAAGCCACCGCCACGTTGAGCTTCAGCACACCACCGCGGTTCTGGTAAGCCTCTTCCCCCACTCCCGCGCGACCTAGAACGCCAGCCGTGGCCGACAGACGCGCGCGATCGCCGCGCAAGCGCCGCTCATATCTGGTCAAGGCGTTCAGGAACGTTAGATGTAGATCCTACAGCTGAAATTAGAACTTAAGCGAAGAGGTATGCACGCATCTGAGCCACCAGATCTGACTTAAATCCTACGGCTCGCAGAGCTTGATCCGTCCGAACCGGTACGGGCCAATAGGAAACAGACGCGTGGCTAGGGTTTGAGTTTAAAAACAGATTTGAATCAGATTTAGATCCAATTTTTAAATAGCTATAACTTTTGATCCACACGTTAGAATTTGACAAATTTTATACCGTTGGAATCAGGGAGACAAGCCCTTTCTTAATATGCAATGTGTTTAAAGTTTAGGTTCTGTTAAAATGGTTTATTTTGCAGAAACTTGTTTAGGATTATTTTAATCATATGAATTGTTTAGGAAATGGTGTTAGTGTCAAATAAACTTGGTTTAGCAAGTTTTTGACTTGTTTGTAATTCAGTACTATGCACTTGCTTGGTTGAGTTTCAAAAATCATCACTTAGCATATTGCATGCATGCATATATATTTTTGTTTGTATATGACTTGTATGTGATTATGGTTATATTATTTGTGTAGACTTTGGTGCTAGTGATTGTGATTGTGAAGAGTGCTACTCTCCCAACTACCAAGGCAAGTGGTACTTCATGAATATTTCCATCCCTATATTTTACACAATCATTAGAAATATTTTGCTAAGTCTTGCATGTTACTGTTTTGCCAAATGCCATGTTGGAAAATCCTAAGTAGTTGTAGAATTGCTAGGAAATTTTCTAAGTTAAGTTCTATCTAAGCCATGCTTAGCCTAGCTAGTAGCAAACAAGGGTTGGTAAAATATACATGCTATGATGAAAATATTTCTAAGTCTTTGGACTTATGTTTTCTTAATAAAACAACTAAGTCAATGAATCACCTGGGTGGAATGGGACTTGATTGGTAGTTTTTGGTTGAGTGGTTACACAAGGCCCATGGATATGGTTTACCTTGTGTATCTCACTTGTGGTATGCCACCCAGGAACAAAGGGATTTTAGAGGCCAAATGTTGAGAAGCTTATAGTGCAGCCACTTGGCAATATGGACTCTGCCTGGATCACATAAGTTGCTAGAACTTAGCCATTTGGACAGTTGGTGTTAGTGGGAATGATAGGTTGGGCGCGTCCATTTGGTCTAAGGAAAGGCTTCGAAAGGTCATCTCTTGGGAAACCAAGTCGGTGGGAAAGTGCACAACCTCTGCAGATGGAAAAATCTAAGTACTTAGCCAAGTCCATGGCAATGGACAACTTGAGCATCAAGACATGGAAGCTATCAAGAATCTCATCACTCCAAATTCTAAGTAAAAACTTGTGGGTGAACAAGGGTGAAGGACCTCAATGTCTATTGATGGTTTCTTGGGAAAAGTTTTTGACAAAGAAAAACTTAGTGTTTTCAACTAATAGGCAAAACCTATTTTGAGCAAAGCAAGCCAAGCTACACTTAGCCAAAATGCATATAGTAATATAGTCCACTTAAATTTTACTAAGGTATCACTTGCCAATACTATTCCAAAGTATTGACCCACTATGGCTGTAACTTGTGATGTTGCAGGTTACTCTGATGAGGATTAGGTGTCATGAGTCTACACTCAACATGTTTGCCTGTGGCACATGAAGATGAAGAATTATGTTTATTTACTTATTCCAAACTCTTGTATTAGGCCTGTGGCCTTGAGTTGTAATGACTATGTTTAAACTCTGGAATGGATGTAATAAATGACCTTTGTATCTGTGTACTTCATCATAAACTGTGGATGCTAGCAATGATCCAGGGACTAGCATTGCAATCACAGGGATCCTTTTCCTTTACAAAGGAGGGATCTTACAGATGGTATCAGAGCACTGTGTTGCCTGTAGGATTATGACCCTAGGATTGGAAACCACTAAGGAAAAAAAATTCAACTACTTCTACACTTGTCTATTCTTCTCGTAAACTTTTCTAATCTTCTCTTTCTCATCTCTATTTGTAGATGAACTCCATCAACGAAGCCGTAAGGAAAGGACCACTCATGACCATGACCTTGGAGTGTGAGACAGAGTTCCCCAAAATTCTCAAGGACCTCATGGTGGCAATGGAAATACATGGTGCAGCTGTGTACAAAGGCTTTCCAGTGATGGATGAAGGAGTTGAGTACTGGTGGGTGCAACTTCACTTGTACAAAAACAAGGAAGACAACCACAAAGAAACAGGATTCTGCATGTACACCAACTCTGTGGTGCACACCACATTCTTTGAATCAGCAAGAGAAGTAGCTTGTAGGACTATCAAAGAACTTAGTGCTAGAGTCAAGTGCAGAATGCTCAACCTCCAAAAAGACTTGATGAAAGAGAAGGAACATACCCAAGAGTTGGAAGCTACCAACCAAACCTTAAGAGGAGATGTTATAGACTTAGTGATGGAATCATGTGAGCAAGATAGGCTGATTGCTTCTAGGAACATTGTGTTAGCCAACAGATCCAGTGAGATAGGATTGTAAACGTACTTCGTTAGTTGGACCACCACCTATCACCCTATTTTCCAAAATGATGCCTTAAAATAAGATTGAACCTTGGTTATTGTAAAGGTTTCATGTATGCATGACTTGTGTGTTTTGCTTCCCAAGGATATGTATGTGTGTTTTGTCTTTTGTTTTATCTTGAATTGTGTTGTTCTAACTTTTCTATCTTATAAATAGATGCCTATTACCATCAGCACTGTTGAGGAGTTCCAGGTTACCCGCTTTGGTCCTCGTATCGTTGAGCTTACCACTTTGCTCAATCTCCCTATTCCCACCATCATGGTGCATCCACTCACCAAGTTCGAGAGGAAGGACCTCTGGGGCTCCAAGGTGAACCAGCCCGGACGAACGACAGAGCCTACTACGGAGGCCATCGTCTTCAAGCTTATGCACGATGATAGGGAGAGAGGCATGGAGGTAGTTATGCAGGACCTGATAGGACGTCTGCTAGGTCGACACTCCCGACAGGTTAGAGGCACCCACTTCCACGTCTTCGGAAGACGTGATGAGGATGGAGAGTCCATCGACTTCGAGGACGACTTGAGGGACGCAGCAGAGCCGATACGTGTGTATCTCCAGGACTTAGAGCCTCTCATTAGGAACGTGGACACGGACATGACCAATGTCATGATCAGTAATGACGAGCTCCAGGTGCAGCTTCGCGAGAAGGACAAGCTCTTCGCGCAGCAGGACGAGATAGTCAAGGAAATGGAAGCGAAGTTCGAGACCCAGGACAAGAAGTTCAAGAGTCAGGATAAGCATGTCCAGGATAGGAACAAGAAGATCCGGGACATGACTGAAGAACTGCAGTCCAAGGACTTCGAGCTAGAGCAGCAACAGACGGTGATAGAGAGGCTTCGTTCCCAGAAGAGGGCTCTCAAGGCCAAGATAGAGTCCTTGACCACTACCATTGAGGAGAACAAGACCGCGATGGAGAACGCAGGTCTTACCTTTGTCGAGCAGGAGATTGATGCTGATGAGTAGACTTGACACAGAGTAGTGCATCTATGAATATGATGGTACTAGAGTATACGGTCGTAGCACAAAGTAATGTGCTAGTATAATTAAGCAGTGAAATCATATAGATCTTGAAGCGCCTTGTATTTCGTAGCGCCTTGTATTTTGTAGCGTGTGTTGCGGCCTCCGCCCATGGCATGACGCATCAAGCATTCATATAGATTTTGCATTGTGTCTCGGTGGGCAGTGCATCTCACTAATTTCTTGCTAAGGCAGTGCATCGCAGGCTAAATAGCGCAGTTTCTGCATATATTGTAGCTCGGAAGTGACCAGTTTACCTAGGATGTGGCTAGCACTAGTCGCTACGGCCTTATTTAGTATTCCTTATTTGCACTAGTAGGCCATGACCTGTCTATCTCCCACAAAGAGAAACAAACCCTTTTTCTTATTTCTCCAGCCAAATAAACAAATCTTGCGGGTAGGATGGATTTTACCAGATCTTGGTCCTTGATCAGTCGCGTGGCGGAAGATCAAGATCTGGTGGAGGAGATTTTTCTAAGGTTAGCGTCTATGAAATCTTTGGTCCGTTATAGTATCCTCAACAAAGCTTGGTATGCTGCACTCAAAGAGCCTGGGTTTCTTTCTCGATATGTGAAGAAAAATTTGCCATCATGTCTAGGATTTCTAGTTTACTATCATTGGATACCTGGTCTTGGTAATAGGCTAGCGCAACTGGAATATTCACCTAAAGATGAAGCATCTCTAGCTATTTCTTCGAACTTAGATACGGCGTATCTTCAAAGGGAATCAGTCTTCTGATGTCAAAACGGAGCAGTCCTTATTCAAATCCATCCATATCGTTCTAGAAATCCTAGGTACTATAATAATTATCCTTCTAGGTCACCATATTTGTTCACTTTACTTGTCTACTATTACACGAATGCCACCAATGTCGAAGAGGGATACAGAACATTCATATGGGAAATTCTGTCTGATTCCAAGTGTTACTAGTTCAGGAATGCCATTCTTTCATAGAAATATATTTAATGTTTGCAAGGCTTCATATCATGGTGTTACTGCTAATAAAACATCTGGCACATTTGTGCATGTCTGTGTTATGCAAAATGGTGAATGGAAGATGCATATTTCTGATCCAATTCATGTGCCAACACCAACCACGTATCTCAGTGAACCTAAAGGAATTCTGATTGGCAAATACCTATTTATGGCGTATGTTGTAGGCCTTGTTCTGTGTTACAACATATCCACACATTTAACTTATGTGATAAATTGTAGTCAGGGACACAACCAAGGATCAGAGAAATTATTGTATTTTAGATCATAGATCAGGAAGCATTTTATTAGCTGCCTTTTCTACTGATGGTATATTGAGAACTTGGCTCCTTGACTACAACAATGGTCAAAATAAGTGGATCATCCAGACAATGATAGATCTGCCTGATGCATTCAGAACTACTTTTGATTGGGATATTGCATACTGGAAGGAAAGACTTCATAGTATATGTGAGAATTGCAATCTTCCAGTTTGTGGTCTATTGCATGTTATAGCAATGCCAACTGATGGTTGGTATGTTCTGATGACAGTTGATTTTGATCAAGGCTTGTTCTGTGCAGACATATTGAAGAAGACTATATCAGTTTGATCTAAATTATCTACACCAGGAGTTGTTTGTAATGCTTTTGCATTGTCTGAAACCTGGCCACCTGCTCTATAGGGATTGACCGAAATGCAATCAAAATTTAATATCTTTGTGTAATGTGAAGATACTAAGCTTTATGTTGCTTTTTGTAATCTTGTGGCACTATATGCTGGGTCCAATTATGTACTATGTTATTTTATTATCACTTTTGAAAAACTGGTTTGTTCATTCACGATGTTTTCTATAAATTATGTCAACAATTTAATTTATTGGTTGTCTCACTTCTTCCATAATTTATATTATGTGTTTCATTGCTTCGAAACTAAACCATTGTACCTACAATATCAAACAGAGCAGTGCACTTACAGAACAGTGGTGTATCTGCAGCATCACCCGGAGAAGTGCATATATGAATATACGAGAAGTGCACTACGAGTATAGGATCGTCCCACATTCGTTTGGGCTAGTACACTAACGTGCCAATTTCTACTAAAGACAATGCATGCTGTGTAAATAGCGTAGTGCTTCAAATCGAAACCAGATTACCGACACTATTACATAGAACAGTGAACTTATTAATCAAATGGCAATGCAAGTGATTGCTTTATAAGCCAGTGCACGCAGGCTAAATACCGCAGTGCTTCAAAATTAAACTAGTCTACCTGCAGCTTCATATAGAGTAGTGCATATATGAATATAATGGCAGTGTAGTTAGAGTACACGGTCGTAGCACGTTAGTTTCTGCTAGTAGACTACCACGCTAAATTGCTAGCACAGGCAGTGCACACGGTTTAAGTAGCGAAGTTCTTAGAAACTAAACCAGTGTACCTGCAGTATCACACATAGCAGTGCACTTAGAGTACAGCGATGTATCTGCAGCATCACCTAGGGCAGTGCATATATGAATATACGAGCAGTGCACTGAGAGTGCAGGATCGTCCCACATTCGTTTGAGCTAGTACACTAATGCGCCAATTTTTAGCAAAGACAGTGCATGAAGTGTAAATTGCGTAGTGCTTCAAAACGAAACCAACGTACCAGCACTTTACATAGAGAAGTGCAATTATTTAATCAAATGGCAGTGCAAGTAATTTCTTTATAAGCCAGTGCATGCGGTGTAAAAAGCGTAGTGCTTTGAAACAAAACCAGTGTACCTGCAGCATTACAAAAGAGCAGTGAAATTATCAATCTAAAGGCAGTGCAAGTGATTGCTTTATAAGCCAGTGCACGCAGGCTAAATACCGTAGTGCTTCGAAACTAAATTAGTCTGCTTGTAGCTTCATACAGAGCAGTGCATATATGAATATGATGACAGTGCAGTTAGAGTACATAGTCATAGAACGTTAGTTTGTGCTACTAGACTACCACGCTAAATTGATAGCATGGGCAGTGCCCACGGGTAAAGTAACGCAGTGCTTCGAAACTAAACCAGTGTACCTGCAGTATCACACAAAGCAGTGCACTTAGAGTACAGTGGTGTATCTGCAGCATCACCTAGAGCACTGCATATATGAATATACGAGCAGTGCACTGAGAGTGTAGGGTCGTCCCCGTCCCACATTCGTTTGGGCTACTACACTAACGAGCCAATTTCTAGCAAAGGCAATGCATGCGGTATAAATAGCATAGTGCTTCAAAACGAAACTTGCATACCGGCACTATTACATAGATCAGTGCACTGATTAATCAAATGGCAGTGCAAGTAATTGCTTTATAAGCCAGTGCATGCAGTGTAAAAAAGCGCGGTGCCTCGAAATGAAACCAGTGTACCTGCAGCATACAAAAGAGCAATGCACTAAGAGTGCAGGGTGGTCCCACATTCGTTTGGGCTAGTACACTAATGCGCTAATTTCTATCAAAGATAGTGCATGCATTATAAATAGCATAGTGCTTCAAAACGAAACCAGCGTACCAGCACTATTACATAGAGCAGTGCAATTATTAATCAAATGGCAGTGCAAGTAATTTCTTTATAAGTCAGTGCATGCGGTGTAAAAAGCACAGTGCTTCAAAACGAAATCAGTGTACCTACAGAATTACAAAAGAGAAATGAAATTATCAATCTAAAGGTAGTGCAAGTGATTAAAAAGTAATTGCTTTATAAGTCAATCAAATGGCAGTGCAGTTAGAGTACACGGTTGTTGCACATTTGTGTCGGCACACTCATTTCTTGCTAAGGCAATGGACACATGATATAGTTGGAAATGCTCCGGAACTACATTTCTTTGCTAATGTAGTGGACGCAGGCTAGAGTTGGTAGTGCTTCGAAACTACATTTTCTTTCTAATGTAGTGGACACAAGATAGAGTTGGCATTGCATTTAGGAATGTAAAGGGCATTACACTTAGATTGCTCGGTTGTCGGGGTTTTTGTTTCCTCTGGTAATCTACCACGCTAATTGTTTTATAATGCAATCTACGTGTGATAACAGGACAGAGCTCTCGGAATATGTTAGTTTTCTTGCAATATCATACTAGGCAGTGCAATTAGAGTGCACCATTGTTCCAAATTTTGTTTTTATCCTTTTGCACGTAGTGCACCGTAGAAATAAAAAAACTTGGAAATATTGCAATTATATAGCAGTGCAACAAACTTTCTAAGTTAGTATATTAAATAACAATTGATCTTAATTCCTTGTTTCTGTTGCGGTAGCTGTATTACAGACTAACATTCTTGATTTCTTTTTTAATGTAAAAAAATACACAATATCTACATAATATCGTACAATCTTCTTCACCTTCGTGTGATATTTCGGTCACACTTTATAAAACACTCTTAACTAAAAAAGTATTTTATGCAATGCACCAAAACATCACAGCAGCAACGGAGTGCAGAACAAATTGTGATGTGCTGAGAAGATACTTCACCCTGTAGAGACAAAGATAGAAAACAAATGTATTAGTTTAAATATCTGAGTTATATTGTTTGAGTGTTTAGTCAATTATTCTTACCAGCTAACCACACCTCTATATTCAAGGTATGGGTTTGCAAGCATGCTAATATCCCTCTCGTACACAAGACTTCTTATACAGTGTGAACAAAATTATATACCTATTTTTAGAGTTTGTAGCAGTGTTAGGTGTTTGAATCATACAACAAGTATATTAGAGATCTATAACATATTAACTGTTGTATATCGCTACCGTGTAGTAAACTTATATATTAGGTAGTACCTTGGGTGCTACAAATGACTTGGGCATGGCAGATGCACTTGACGATCTTGATTAGCTCTTGAATTGGTGGATCCCTTTCTAGATGTAATTATCTAGTTGGCTTCACTTCTAGCTAAACAATTTGATTTGTATCTAATATTTCTTGCACTTATGATTCCATTTACTAGCATGCATTTTTTTATCGCCCCACGGAAATGCTATAAAATGCAAGGTGGCGGCTTCTGAGCTGTGTGAGACTTGGTGTGGTCGTTGTAGGTATTTATATATAATTCCTTGGTTGTTCTAGTGTTTCCGTATGGTGGGCCTTGTTGGGCTAAACTATCAGTATAGATGTTGCACTTCTTGGAAAAATTGGTTTGTACATGTACCACTTGAGTATTCTATTTTTTATTGTATGGTTATACATGTATGGCATATTATCATTGTTTAATCAAGTATTATATTTTTACTTTTTATTAATATATGTTATATTTAATATGTACATTATACACTAATCAGAACTATAGGAGCACAACGTCTATTGTTTATATTCTGGAAATTTGATTCCACATAGAATTTATAACAGTCGGTGCCTAGTTAAAGCACCGGTAATAGTATTACGAGATAACAACAGGACATAAACATTTTGTTTTAGTACATTGAAAATTATTAACAGACAAAAGAAATAAACAAGTACATATTATTCCTAGACATAAGAAATAAGCAAGTTATCACTCAGAGTTTGATTCCGACGACTCTGCCAATGCCTGGCTATTATGAATAATGATGTTCATGACAAACATCATTTGAAGGTTAAGATGTGAAGTGTTTTCCCCTGTAATTAGTATTGCTTGTCCAACACGTAGATCTGTAGTTCCAACAAAGTTCTTGCATCCGTCCTTGCTGAATGAGAAGCAGCCATCTTTTGTTGTCTTGTACTCCATGGTGTTGACATTACCACTTGCTCCTAAGCGTACTCCAACAAGTCCTTCTTTAGCAATTTCAAGTGTAGAAATGAACTTCAATGATAGTTTCTGAGTTGCATTAGAAGTTCTTAGAATCTGTAAGGTTGCATGTATTGGAGAAAATTGTAGAATTCAGCAGTTGGATATTGCTGTTTTCAGCATCACTACTACTATAATCTTCTTCAGAATCAATACCATTGCCAAAAATAGATGACAATGATCGTTGGACCCGGAGCTCCCAATGAAAAGAATAGGTTTGCACCTACGCCGATCTTGTTTCCTGTAATGAACCTTGTCCAACCTAGACCTGTAATGCGAGTAATTGTGCGCTCTTTGTGGACTTCAACATAATATGTTTTTCCAAGATTTTTGAATTCCACTCCAAGTCCAGTTATGTCATTGAATTACAACCTTAGATTGCATGGTATAGTCTGTGGAATGATATAATAAATTCAAACCTTATGTCATGGATTTATATATATAAAAACGTAGTGTATACATACCATTGAACGCTCGAACCGGCCTTCTACGAGACGAACAATGAATTTTGAGCTAGAATGGCCTAATTTTTTACCACATTGACTGAAACAAACTTGACATGGCGCCATATCTTTTTCAATAAGAATATTTTTATGTTATTAAATGTCTATACATATATCAAATAATTTATAATTTGTGCCTAGTCTTTTTCTTATATTTTCTAATTTTGCTCTTTCTAATAATTTGATTCTCTTCGTATGATTCAAATTGTTTATGTGCCTAGTAGATATGATATTTATCCTTTAAACTGGAACTAATAAACTAAGGTGAATCTAAGAATTATATGTAAAACTAAAATAAAAAATAAAATTAAACTACGATTGATGTTTGTAAACTTAAACAAATGGACATTCTTATCCTACCATAAATTAAAGTAAAAGAAATTTAGTGTTTATTCAAGTCCATATAGATATATCATGTTCTACCTTCAATCCAGACTAATGGACTCATATTTTTCTAGATCTAGACAGTCTAAATCTCAGTCCTTTGATTTAGATCTGAGGGAATATAAGAACACAAACATTTATGCTAATGTTTGTACAATGTAAATGATTTGCTAAAAATTTGTCACATCCCAAATTTTAGATTTGGTACTGCATAGCATTCATGTCATTGCATCATGATCATCGTTGCAAAAATTCAGTTTGAAAAAGTTTTGGCAAAAAAAATCACTTGCAATTGCATTTTGACACCTACACTTGAATGCTTGATATTACCACGATTCTGTTAAAAACAGTTTATTTTGGTTGTTTAGAAGTCACATGTGCGTAGAGGATTCCGCCACGAACCCGTAGAACTTTGAATCACCACAATCGGAGCTTCGTAGCAAAAGTTATGGCAATCTGAATTTTTAACTTATAATAGACAATTTTTGTCAGAAATTCAGTTAAGAAAATACACCAGGGAAAAGGAAATGAAAATAAAAAAAGGGGAAAAGAGGGCGAGCCAGCAGCCAGCCCGCCGCGACCAGCCGGCCCAGTGGCTGCCAGACCAGCAGCAAAGAAGCGGCCTTGGCCAGCCAGTGCCACCATGACGGCTAGAAACCATCGCCCGCCGCTGCCAAGCCCCGCTGACGAGCGGGCCCGGGCTGTCAGCCACCGCGCGTCGCTGACACGTGGGCCCCGCACGTCAGCACGTTTCTTCTCCAACTCGTATGCTGCACCGATTCCTCTGGAATCGGGCCGTTTTCGAACCGATTTCTCCGGGATTTTTCGTCTATAACAATCTACTAGTTCTCCTCTTCCAAACCCCCCAAGTTTCGTCATCTATCACGCCGCCATCGTCGAGGAATTTTTTGTCGGAGTTCACCACCGCCATCGCACCATTGTCGCGATAAGCTCGCGCCGCCACCGCGCGCGCCTCCCCCTCGCCTCGCTCGCCCGCTGGGGGTCACCGCCGCCGCCTGCTAACCCGCCTCCCTCTCCTCCCTCCCACAGGACGACACCTCGCGAGCCGCCGCCCTCGTCACCGACGCCGCCGCCACTCCAGCCGACCATCGCCGTCACCCCCGCACACGCTGACCTGCGCTGCCGCCTCGAGGGACTTCGCCCCCGACGCCGTCCCGCCTTCCGCCGCCGCCGAGGACCGCCACCGTCGCCGCCCTGACCAGCGTCGCCGCCGCTGACAACTGCTCCGGTGAGCTCCCCTTCGGGACCTTCCTCGGCCGCTCGATCGGCATCCAACGGTCCAGATGGACCGTTGAATAGTCTGCCCGTGGCGCTTAGGCGTAGTCAAACGGTCAAGTTTTACTGTTTAATTTTAATTCGAATTAATTGGCAGATTTTAGATAGAACTTGTAAAATCCATAGAAAATAATCTACTAGGCCAAAAATTGCAAATAAAATATGTTTGGAATCAGTGTCTCACGTAGAACAGCGCCACATAGGCGTAGTCAAACGGTCAAGTTTTACTGTTTAATTTTAATTCGAATTAATTGGCAGATTTTAGATAGAACTTGTAAAATCCATAGAAAATAATCTACTAGGCCAAAAATTGCAAATAAAATATGTTTGGAATAAGTGTCTCACGTAGAATATTGTTGTATAGTTTGTTTATGTTTTTGCGGCAAGGTTTTGTCTTGGTTAATTAAATGAGTTAATGTTCTTTTTAGAGTATTAAATTCATATAAAAAGTTCTGCAACTCAAAAAATTGCAAATAAGATGTCCCTCGAATCAGTAGAACAAGAGGAATCTTAAAGTGAATTAAAAAGGTGGACCAACAATAATGGAATTTGCAGAATGTATAAAAAGGCCTACTGGAGTATTTTAATTACTCAGGGAATTATATAGATCCTTTTTCAGTAATTCCAATTGGTACTGGTTCTATTTTAGTTTGCCTACACAGTGGATATTCTTCCAAGATTTTAAAAACAGTTTATTAGCAATGGCTAAATATTTTGTTTCTAGCTCTATTGTTTGGGCATTTAAAATTGCATGCTTTGTTTTCTATGCACTTAAAATATTTTCCATGCTTGCATACAGTAGTATACTAAATAAGAATATATGATGCTACTGTAGCAATGTTGAACTTGTCATGCATGCGTCTTGCATTGTCATTATTTGTATATGATTGTGTATGGTCTGTTTATGTGATTGCAATTGTATCGTGTAGATTGTGACGAGTGAAACGCTTGCTCGTGTGTGGATTGTTCGTCCGACCGCTATAGCCAAGGCAAGTAGATGCTACCTTGTTCAGGATGTTGTCCTACTATTTTCAATGCATTGTTGTGTATTTTGTAGATGCATGTGTAGGATATTACTATCGCTATACTATGTCCTATTATGTGGTAGGGTTTTCCTGTAGATGAACCACCGTTGGTAGATGTGCTTAGCCATGCTATGATGATCGAGGGCTGGGTTACATCACTGAAAGTTGTTTCTAAATGTGTTGGTTTGAGAAAACTAAAACAACTTAATCAATGAATCTCCTGGGTGTGATGGGATTGATAATTTTTTGTGGTATCATTGCGCAAAGGCACCCGGGTATCAAGAGAAAATGATTGTCTTATTTATTCTGTAGCTTACATGTACAACCATGTGCCAATAATGAAATGGGCGGTTGGTTGGTCTCAGTAGGTTGTGGTAACTCGAACCCACGTATCCAGAGATGTAGAATTTTGGTAGGTTGGACCGGTGCGTGTCGGGTTTGGGGAGCTACTTCCCGAACGGTCCCTTCTTGGACTTCTCCCTATCATCACCCAATATGAGAGTGGTGGTACGAGCTGGGCTGGCCAAGTCACATGGGTAAAGTGTACTAACCCCTGCAGGTTGTATAAACTAATCGATTAGCCGTGTCCCCGGTTATGGACATCTTAGTTGCTTGATATTGATTCCATGACATGTTTCTCGCTCATTCTAATTTCATAATTGCTTTAATGTTGATGGGTTAACTTAATTGGGATATCTTCAAAGAAAATCAAAAATTGTTTACGAAAGTAGGACAAAGGTATTTGCAAATGCAAGCTAGCCATAGCTCCACTTGCCAAATATGCATGTAGATGTTAGCACTATTGTCTCCTTTAATAGCTCTACTTTCCATGCATTCCATGTATTGACCCTTCGGGGCTGCTACGTTTCATGTTGCAGGATATTCCGATTCTGAGTAATCGATTTAGGCCACGGTACTCCACTCGGCACTTGTTCACTTGTGAGCAATTTGAAGAATGAAGGATTTATTCTACTTATTTTGCTACTTGAATAAGTCAAGCTAGCCTTGAGCTAAGCATTTATTGTAATAATGATACTCTGGATCTTCGTTATTTATGATACATGGATATTTTGCTACATTATTCATCTTATTCTATTGTGAGCCAATGAACCGATCCAGGGATTGGCATGTCACATAGAAGCTACAGTCTTTTCAGAACCGTAGTGTTACAAGATGGTATCAGAGCCCATGTGTCTACTATAGGATCGTGACCTAGGTTTGGATTAGGAAGCCATACAAATATTAAGACTTATATTAACTCTGTCTTTCATCTTATGCCTTTTACTCTCGTAAATCTTTACCATATGCTATTCTCACACTTTCCTCTTTTAATTGATAGATGGGAGAAGTCGGGACTGAGTATGCAACGATGGAGTTACCAAGGCCCTTTGCAAGACAGTTGGCACAGCTCTCGCAGTCATTGGGATTGCCACTGCCCATGTTCAAGGGAAGAAGGCTATACACCTATGGATATGGCGAGGACGCCTGGGAGATCACCACTTTCATCTTCAGGGATGCCGCCTTGCCAAACCCTGTGCATCTGGTCTACACCAAGACATACTGCAACTGGGGACTTGGAATAAACTTGGCCCTGCATGAAGCCCTGTCACGCTAGTGCCATCTTGTCCGACACCTGCTGCCAGAAGACTCACCCTACCGTGACTACGAAAGGCGTGATGAGAATGGGAACGTTGTGATTACCCCGGGCGACAGGAACAATATGCCGCCCCGTCGGAGGCACATAGAGGATATGGAAAGGGAGAATGGAGCTCTAACTAAGAAAGTGATGATGGTAAAGGAGATAGCCAATTTCGCCAGCAATGGTATGGTGGTCCAGGGACAGGAGATAGAGGCCTTGCATGAAGCTGTGGATGTTCTGAATAATGCACTGATAGGCAGAGATGCAACCATAGCACAGCTTAATG
Organism: Avena longiglumis; assembly: GCA_030063025.1. Taxonomy (NCBI): domain Eukaryota; kingdom Viridiplantae; phylum Streptophyta; class Magnoliopsida; order Poales; family Poaceae; genus Avena; species Avena longiglumis. The sequence goes on from CP125977.1 coordinate 306,208,058, forward strand.
GGACCGTGCAGGAAAACAATCAGGCCATACAACAACTGCAAGGGACCGTCCAGGAAAGGGACCAGACTATTGAAGATATGGTAGCCCAGATTGCCGCTCTCCAAGCACAGTTGTATCCACCCTCTGATGACAACAATGGAGGTGATGGAAACAATGATGATGATGATGATGACAATGGGAACGATGATGATGAGGACAAGGATGATGATGATGGAGACGATGATGGTGGAGGAGATGAAGCTGTTGCAGCTGCAGCAGAGGATGCAGAAGAAGATGAGGATCCAGAAGAGGTGGAATTTGAGGTTTCAAGTGATGACTCAGGAGAGGTGTATACTCCGCCGCCATGGTTGGTTCGTGGATAGAAGAGCCTACGCATGAGTGCGAGGACCTACTGCAACCTCTTCATGAAGTAGATAGATGCCCACCAACTAGTCTTCGTTAGGTAAAATCGTTAGGTTAAGTCTCGATCAATGTAAAACTTAATTACTGTTAGTTTATGAGTGTTTAGTTGCTCCTATGTGTACTCCAATGTCCCAGGATTATTTGTGCGAATTTTATAGAAGAGTTATGACAAGTTTTGGTTGATATCTGAGTTTTTTCTGATGTAGTTTTCTGCTGACATAGCTATACTGCACGAATTTTCATATTTTATTGGTAACTGGAAAAAATATGAAAAAATAGGGTTGGTTCGAAACTCTCTGTAATGTATACACAAAAGTCAGAAAAAATTCCTGACGAGTTTAATTCAGGTAGAAAAATTCGTGAACACTGCTGGACTATTCTATCAGATTCCTGTTTTTAATGCTGTGTTGGCCTTTTGTGTTGATAACTATTGACAACTCTTCTAAAAACTACTTCAGTAGATATATACTGCTAGGATAACCCCTGGGACGTTGCTGGATCGTTTGTTTGCTGATGTGTTGCTTGCTTGTGATTGTCTGTGATTTCTTTGTTGTTGTTTGATCATAATCCATAGGTAGAATTCTGTTTTCGTAATCGATTCTTTCTAAGCTTGCCTGTGCTGAACCGCAGATGCCTCCCCGCCATCAACCTACTGAGTTGGAGCAGCTCATGGAGGCTCAGGCACAGCTAATCCAAGTGATGACCCAGTTCATGGAAGCTCAGAACAACAACAACAACAACAACAACAACAACAACAACAACAACAACAACAACAACAACAATGGAAACAACCAGCCCTAGGGAGATGCACTTACAAGGTTCCTGAGGCTAAGGCCAGCGAAGCTTTCTACTGCAACGGAGCCAATGGTTGCTATCGATTGGTTGCGTTCATTCAATAAGGATTTGGTAACTGTTGGGTGCACGGATGGTGAGAAAGTGAGATTTGCCGCTCACCTACTGGAGGGACCAGCCGCTTCGTGGTGGGACACTTTTCAGATCACCCACCCTCTGGACACTGTGACTTGGGAAATGTTTGAGGAAGGTTTCAGGACCAACCACGTTTCTTCAGGAGTTCTGAGCCTGAAGAGGAAGGAATTTTGGAACTTGTGCCAAACCAATCGCACCGTGGCTGAATATATTGAGGAGTTCAACAACCTGTCTCGTTATGCACCTGAGGATGTTGACACTGATGCCAAAAGGAGAGAGAGGTTCCTGGATGGCCTAAGTGATGATCTTTCAGTGCAGCTGCTAGTGGTTTATTATCCCACTTTCCAGGAGCTTATGGACAAGGCCAGAATCTTTGAGGGGAAGCACAAGCAGGTGGAAAACCGCAAGAGAAAGAGCAACAATCACCATTCTGGCTCTCACCACAAGTCACACACTTCTTATGATGTATACTCCAAGCATGGTGGAAGTGACCATGGGCACCATGGAAGCCATGACCGCCATAGCCATGGAAACGATGGTCATCGCCATGATAGCCATAAGAGCAACCGCCACATCCACAAGGGAGGACACACTCACCATTCTGCAGGACACAGTGGACATGACCGCAACCGTGACCGCAACTTTGTGAAGAAGGACCTGAGTGAGGTGACATGCTTCAAGTGTGGCCAGAAGGGACATTATGCAGACAACTGTCCGGAGAAGAAGGGACTGAAGCCAGGCAACAACCAGAAGGCCACAGTGAACCACATGAATGTGGAGGAGATCCCAGATGAGCCTGAGCTTGTGGTTGGTAAGTTTCCAATCAACACTCACCCTGCACTTATACTTTTCGATACTGGTGCATCACATTCATTTATATCAAGGGCATTTGTGGATAAGTATAAGTTACCCATGGAGTCTCTGAAAGGGTCTATTAGAGTAAGCTCACCTGGAGGGGATATGATAGCTAGCGCGGGATGCCGCGACTTAACTGTGAGGATTGGAGCACATAATTTCATTGCTCATCTGGTAGTATTGGAATCACAAGGTTTAGATGTAATTTTGGGCATGGATTGGATGTCTATGCATGGGGGACACATAGATTGTGCACAGCGAGCGGTTTCGCTCAAAACCCCGGATGGTAAGAGGATTAGGTTCAAGTCGGCTGTGCGACCGAGAAGGTGTAAGCTGAATTCTCTTAAGGATGTTAGCATGGATACTGTGCCTGTGATTAAGGAGTACCCCGACGTGTTTCCGGAAGAGCTTCTAGGGATGCCACCTGACAGGGATGTGGAGTTTCTCATTGATCTGATGCCGGGAACAGGACCTATAGCAAAGAGACCATATAAGATGGATGCGAATGAGCTAAAGGAATTAAAGAAACAGCTAAAGGAGCAATTGGACAAGGTATTTATTCAGCCTAGTTTGTCATCATGGGGTGCACCTGTTCTATTTGTGGAGAAGAAGGACAACAGCAAGAGGTTAGTGGTGGACTATCGCTCGCTGAATGAAGTGACCATCAAGAACAAATACCCCATGCCGAACATAAATGATTTTTTTGATCAACTGGAAGGAGCAAAGGTGTTTAGCAAAATTGATCTGCGATCGGGCTATTTCCAATTGAAGATCCGGGAGGAGGACATACCAAAAACTGCTTTCACTACTAGGTATGGTTTATATGAGTATACAATTATGTCTTTTGGACTAACGAATGCTCCGGCATATTTCATGACCATGATGAACAAGGTGTTTATGGAGTACCTGGACAAGTTCGTCGTTGTGTTCATCGATGACATACTGATATATTCCAAGGACGATGCTGAGCATGCGAAACATCTGCGACTAATTATGGACAAGCTGAGGGAACACAAGCTGTATGCCAAATTCAGCAAGTGTGAATTCTGGCTTAACACTGTTGGGTTTCTTGGACACGTGGTGTCAGGAGAAGGAGTCGCTGTTGATACAAGAAAAGTGACTGCAGTAACTGAGTGGGAAGCTCCCAAGAATGTGGGCGATATTCGGAGCTTTTTTGGACATGCTGGATACTAAAGGAGGTTCATTGAAAATTTCTCCAAGATTGCTAAGCCGATGACGGAACTTCTGAAGAAGGAGAGGAAGATTGAGTGGACAGATGCGTGTGAAGCCAACTTTCAGGAACTGAAGCATCGATTAGTGACCGCACTTTTTCTGTGTCTACCTGATCTTCAGAAGGATTTCCAAGTGTACTTTGATGCTTCTCGACAGGGACTTGGAAGTGTACTGATGCAAGATGGGAGAGTGGTGTCATATGCCTCGCGGCAACTTAAACACCATGAGAGGAATTATCCCACGCATGACCTGGAATTATCATCGGTTGTGCATGCTCTCAAGGTATGGAGGCACTACCTAATGGGAAAACATTGCGATGTGTACACCGACCACAAGATCCTGAAGTACATATTTACACAGAAGGAGCTGAACATGAGGCAAAGGAGATGGTTGGAGCTTATCAAGGATTATGATATGAATTTGCAATACCACCCAGGAAAAGCAAATGTAGTAGCAGATGCTCTAAGCCGGAAGGTCTATGCCAATGGATTGACTATTGGGGAATTGCCCGAGGATTTGTGCAAGCAATTCAAGGATCTTAGACTGGAGGTATAGGGATATTTGGCAGCAATGGAAATCCAACCAATGCTACAGGACAGGATCAGGAAGGCTCAAGTAGGAGACAAGGAGATGGAAGAAATAAAGGAAAAGATGAAGGATGATCGAGCAAAAGAATTCCGCGAGGATGAGCAAGGAACCTTGTGGTATGGAGATCGTTTGTGTGTTCCCAACGATCGAGAGATAAAGAAGTTGATTCTACAGGAAGCTCATGACTCGCCGTATTCCATACATCCGGGCAACACGAAGATGTATATGGATCTAAAGGACAGATTTTGGTGGAACAACATGAAGGGAGACATCGCCGAGCATATTTCCTTATGTGATGTTTGTAGCCGAGTGAAGGAGGAACACCAAAAGCCAGCAGGATTGCTACAGCCATTGCCCGTGCCGGATTGGAAATGGGATAGAGTGGGAATGCATTTTATCACAGGATTGCCTAGGACCAGGTCGGGATACGATTCTATTTTGGTAGTGGTCGGCCATTTGACCAAGGTAGCCCACTTCATACCAGTGAAGACAACCTACACGAGTGCGAGGTTGGCCAAGATTTATATGGACAGAATTGTGTGCCTACATGGAGTTCCCAAGAGAATTGTATCAGATAGAGGCACACAATTTACATCGCACTTTTGGCGCCAGCTGCACGAGTCATTGGGAACTAGGTTGGAGTTTAGCATAGCGTTGCACCCACAGACTGATGGACAGACCGATAGGGTAAATCAGGTTTTGGATGATATGTTGAGATCTTGCGCTTTGGCTCATGGTTCTAGATGGGATGAGAATTTGCTGTATGCTGAGTTTTCAACAACAGCTACCAAACCAACATCAAGACATCGCCGTTCGATGTGCTATATGGGAAACGATGCCGGACACCATTGCTATGGGATGGAGTAGGAGAATGTCAGTTATTTGGACCTGATTTGATCAAGGACGCCGAGGAGAAGGTCTCCTTGATTAGGGACAGGATGAAAGTAGCGCAATTGAGGCAGAAGAGCTACGCTGACGCCAAGCGCAAGGAAGTGGTGTATGAGATAGGTGATAGAGCATACCTTAGAGTTTCGCCACTGCGTGGAATTAAGAGATTTGGAATCAAGGGTAAGCTGGCACCTCAGTTTATTGGACCATATCGGGTCTTAGAACGCAAAGGAGAGGTTGCTTATCAGTTGGAGTTGCCAGAGGCTCTGTCCGCCGTCCACAATGTGTTCCACGTGTCCTAGCTGAAGAAGTGCCATCCGGAGATGGTGGATACACCATTAAGAGACACGGTGCCACTAGAGGAGGTTCCGCTTGAGAATGACTTGACCTATGAGGAGAAACCGGTCAAGATACTGGAGACAGCGGAGAGGATTACCCGTACCAAGACGATCATGTTTTGCAAGGTGCAATGGAGTCACCACACCGAAGAGTAAGCCACTTGGGAGCGTGAGGATGCCATCCGAGAGGACCACCCACACCTATTTGCTAGCCACGCCGAATCTCGGGGACGAGATTCATCTTAAGGGGTTAAGTCTTGTCACATCCCAAATTTTAGATTTGGTACTGCATAGCATTCATGTCATTTCATCATGATCATCATTGCAAAAATTCAGTTTGAAAAAGTTTTGCCAAAACAAATCAGTTGCAATTGCATTTTGACACCTACACTTGAATGCTTGATCGTACCATGCTTATGTTAAAAACAGTTTATTTTGGTTGTTTGGAAGGCACATGTGCGTAGAGGGTTCCGCCACAAACCCGTAGCACTTTGAATCGCCTCAATCGGAGCTTCGTAGCAAAAGTTATGGCAATCTGAATTTTTAACTTATAATAGACAATTTCTGTCAGAAATTCAGTTCAGAAATACACCAGGGAAAAGGAAAAGAAAATAAAAAAAAGGGGGAAAAGGCGAGCAGAGAGCCAGCCATGCGACCAACCGCCAGTCGGGAATGCCAGGCCAGCGGCGGCAACAAAGGCGCCACCGCACGGCGGATAGAAACCGCCGCCCGCCGCCCAAGCCTGGCAGCGGCGGGCCGAACATCGGCCACCGCGTGTCGGCAGGTGGGCCCAGCAGCGTCGACCGTTCCGTCTCAGAGGTATGTTGCATTGATTCCTCCGGAATCAGGCCGTTTCAGAACCGATTTCTCTGGGATTTTTCGTCTATAACAATCTACTAGTTCTCCTCTTCCAAACCCCCCAAGTTTCGTCATCTATCGTGCCGCCATCGTCGAGGAATTTTTCGCCAGAGTTCACCGCCGCCACCGCGTCATTGTCGCGGTAAGCTCGTGCTGCCGCCACGCGCGCCTCCCCCTCGCCTCGCTCGCTCGGTGGGGGTCACCGCCGCCGCCTGCTGACCCGCCTCCCTCTCCACCCCCCACAGGACGACGCCCCGCGAGCCGCCGCCCTCGTCACCGACGTCGCCGCCACTCCAGCCGGCCGCCGCCGTCTCCCTCGCACACGCCTACCCGCGCCGCCGCCTCGAGGGACTCCGCCACCTCGCCCCCGACGCCATCCCGCCTTCCGCCGTCGCCGAGGACCGCCACCGTTGCCGTCCCGACCGTCGCCGCCGCCGCTGCCAACTGCTCTGGTGAGCTCCCCTTCGCGACCTTCCTCGGTCCCTCGATCGGCATCCAACGGTCCAGATGGACCGTTGAATAGTCAGTCCAGGGCGCTGACTGGTCAGCGCCATGTCAGCGCCACGTAGGCGTAGTCAAACGGTCAAGTTTGACTGTTTAATTTTAATCGAATTAATTGGCAGATTTTAGATAGAACTTGTAAAATCCATAGAAAATAATCTACTGGGCCAAAAATTGCAAATAAAATATGTATGGAATCAGTGTCTCACGTAGAATAGTGCTGTAATGGTTTTTTATGTTTTTCCAGCAAGGTTTTGTCTTGGTTAATTAAATGAGTTAATGTTCTTTTTAGAGTATTAAATTCATAGAAAAAGTTCTACAACTCCAAAAATTGCAAATATGGAATCAGTAGAACAAGAGGAATCTTACAGTGAATTATAAAGGTAGACCTACAGTAATAGAATTTGCAGAATTTATAAAAAGGCCTACTGGAGTATTATAATTACTCAGAGAATTATATAGATCCTTTTTGAGTAATTCCAATTGGTACTGTTTCTATTTTAGTTTGCCTACATAGTGGATATTCTTCCAAGATTTTACAAACAGTTTATTAGCAATGGCTAAATATTTGGGTTCTAGCTCTATTGTTTGGGCATTTAAAATTGCATGATTTGTTTTCTATGCACTTAAAATATTTTCCATGCATGCATATAGTAGGTATACTGAATAAGAATATATGATGCTATTGTAGCAATGTTCAACTTGTCATGCATGCGTCTTGCATTGTCATTGTTTGTATATGATTGTGTATGGTTTGTTTATGTGATTGCAATTGTATCGTGTAGATTGTGACGAGTGCAACGCTTGCTCGTGTGTGGATTGTTTGTCCGACCGCTACAGCCAAGTCAAGTAGATGCTACCTTGTTCATGATGTTGTCCTACTATTTTCAATGCATTGTCGTGTATTTTGTAGATACATGTGTAGGATATTACTATCGCTATGCTATGTCCTATTATGTGGTAGGGTTTTCCTGTAGATGAACCACCGTTGGCAGATGTGTTTAGCCATGCTATGATGATCGAGGGATAGGTTACATCACTGAAAGTTGTTTCTAAATGTGTTGGTTTGCGAAAACTAAAACAACTTAATCAATTAATCTCCTGGGTGTGATGGGATTGATAATTTTTGGTGCTATCATTGCGGAAAGGCACCCAGGTATCAAGAGAAAATGATTGGCTTCTTTATTCTGTAGCTTACGTGTATGACCATGTGCCAATAATGAAATGGGCGGTTGGTTGGTCTCAGTAGTTTGTGGTAACTCGAACCCACGTATCCAGAGATGTAGAATTTTGGTAGGTTGGACCGGTGCATGTCGGGTTTGGGGAGCTACTTCCCGAACGGTCCCTTCTTGGACTTATCCCTATCATCACCCAATATGAGAGTGGTGGTACGAGCTGGGCTGGCCAAGTCACATGGGTAAAGTGTACTAACCCCTGCAGGGTGTATAAACTAATCGATTAGCTGTGTCCCCGGTTATGGACATCTAAGTTGCTTGATATTGATTCCATGACATGTTTCTCGATCATTCTAATTTCATAATTGCTTTAATGTTGATGGGTTAATTTAATTGGGATCTCTTCAAAGAAAATCAAAAACTGTTTACGAAAGTAGGACAAAGGTATTTGCAAATGCAAGCTAGCCACAGCTCCACTTGCAAAATATGCATGTAGATGTTAGCACTATTGTCTCCTTTAATAGCTCTACTTGCCATACATTCTATGTATTGACCCTTCGGGGTTGCTACGTTTCATGTTGCAGGATATTCCGATTCTGAGTAATCGATTTAGGCCACGGTACTCCACTCGGCACTTGTTCACTTGTGGGCAATTTGAAGAATGGAGGATTTATTCTACTTATGTTACTACTTGAATAAGTCGATCTAGCCTTGAGCTAAGCCTTTATTGTAATAATGATACTCTGGATCTTCGTTATTTATGATACACGGATATTTTGCTATGTTATTCATCTTATTCTATTGTGAGCCAATGAATCGATCCAGGGATTGGCATGTCACATAGAAGCTACGGTCTTTTCAGAACCGTAGTGTTACAAAATTAAACAATGTTGGTTGCTTACCGATGATGCGGGAGTGGTGAATCGATGATCTTTCATTGAAGGCGGCAGCAGAAGTTCAGCTAGGAGTTGATTTCTTAGCGGCGACAGAAACAGAAACGAGCTTTAGAGTGAGATGGAAAAGGAGTACTTAAATGGATTGGTTCAATTGCTTCGTTTTATCTCAAGAGGCTATAATGCTGATCATTTCAACGAAACCTTTCATGTACATATGTTTGACGCAGTTAATTGTAGATAAGATAGGCAGTGTACAAAGACGGAATGTAGTGTGATTGGTGCGGTCAGTGCACTGCTGTCGTTCCATATCTTGCACCGTTTGCACAACAGTTTTATGAATGACGAACATGCAGTGCATACATGATTAACAAGTAGTGTGTGGTACTGTACATTTTAGGTGCAGTGCATTGCATGGTTAGTGCTCTCCCATGGCACCTTATTTTGCATCATACGCACGGTATTTTTACGTACCATAGGAATGTAGTGCATACTTATTTCTTAGGTGGAGTGCATTGCAGGTATAAGTGCAGTGCGCTGTAGGTGCAGTGCATTGCACGGTCAGTGCACTGCCGCATCACCTTATATTGCATCGTTTACACAACATCTTTAAGAAGCATAGGATCGCAGTGCATAGTTATTTTAGAGACAGTGTGTGTCAGTATTTGTTATAGGTGCAGTGCATTGCATGATTAGTGCTCTGCCGTGGAACCTTATTTTGCACCATAGGAACGCAGTGCACTACCAGCTTCACAGGATATGTGTGTCACTGTGCATTGTAGTTTCTATGCACCGCATGATCAATGCACTACCATGGCACCTTATCCTGAACCATTCTCATAGCAACTTTATGGACCATAATAACACAGTGCATAACTGCTGCATAGGCAGTTTATTTCATTGTGCACTGGGTGAGCAGTGTATTGCACGGTCAGTGCACTGCCTCGACACTTTAACTGGCACGGTACGCACGGTAATTTTACAGACCATAGTAATGCAGTGCATACCTGCTGCACAGGCAGTTCGCTTCTGTTTGCATTATAGGTGCAGTGCACTACCGTGGCACCTTATCTTGCACCATGCGCACTTGTGTTTTATGAAAATAGAAAAGCAGTGCATACGACATACACAGGAAGTGACTGTCCATGTACATTCGCAGTGCATATACTAGAGGCCTATATTATTAACAGATTGATACATACAAACATCATAAATATAAGAAATGTTTTATTTACATATCTTAACTAAAAAAACTAGTGTATTAATATTATTACAAGTATCAATCTAATGATCATCCTCAATCGGGGATGTCCTTCTCATCCAGGTTTGAATGTTCTCAATACTACAGGGAGTTTAATTTTTAGATCATTTTCTATCCTGTATATTATCTTGTAGTTGAATTCTTCTCTCATTGCGGAAGAGCAGAACTGTCTAACAATTAGAAAATGGGTATGTTATGAATATGTACTATTAATAGAAAAAATACGAAGTAGATTATACTATAACATAAATAACACGACTTACCTCTTCTATGTTTCATTTTATCGTGTCTCCATTGTACGACTGAATACTTTCTAGAATCGAGTAAGCACACTCATTCTTTGTCTGCTTTGGACACCTAGGGTACTTTGCTCCCTTGAATAATTTACTTTGATGATAAATTTGAGTATATTATACTAATACTAATATATATTAGATTCGTATATATAATTGTTTCTTAAAAAGTGCCTTTGCGATTCTTTTGTGGTGTGGAATCTCAACATCATACTGTGAAACTTTTCAGTTGTAATTCTCTAATCTTTGTGGGCTTCCTCCTCTGCAACTATTGATAAACTGAGTTATTTCGTTTACATAGGACTTGATTATTTTTTTGTAAAAATAAATCACCTTGGTTAAAAGGTGCCTTATTGCCAACAGGTACTATAGCACCAGGTTGCACGGACCGCTGTTCGCATGTTCCATGAGTAGAAACAAATTGATTCAGAAGAGGAATGTACTCTAACGGTTTTATAGCACAACTTTCTATAAAAAAATTGTACTTGTACTTCAATATTAGTTTCCTATAATTGAGAGCACAATTATATCTTAACTATTATCATCCTGGTTATTTCTAATAACAATCTTGATAGTTGTTGCCATTAATCAATTGTTGAATTTTTTTGTTCAGTTATGCATAGACAATTCTTTTCTTCTGACAAACTATCTTTTCACCAGAATTATACTTACTTTCTTGGAAATTATAGCCATGTACATCTGTAGAAGCATTGCCGTCAGTAAACCATCTATCTACTAATGCATCGAGGTCTATATTTGCTTTGTTCTTATCGTCATCTATGCAGCTTTCCTGGTTAAATTATATATTTATAAGTGATCAGATAAGGCAATATAATGTTTTTAATATATGTATAAATAAAAAGAATAAATATCTTTGGTAAGATTTAAAAGATAGATCACCTGTTGGTATGGCATGATTTCATTAAATTGATCTTCCTGCCAATTCAATTGTTCCATATTATCAATGGCGGTGAAATCTTTAATGTCATTGATATTTATCATTTTTTCATGTGGCATTGAGTTATTCTCAAAAGAAGATGCTTCTGGATTTGCTTGATGTTCAGGTGTGGGAGTATTTTCGTTGTCATATGGCAGTCTATCATCAGAAATCTCCAATGCTTCATCATGTATAATATAATTGTCCATGTTGCTTAAGTCATCTTCTTGTTCTTCATTGTATCCTTTCTGCTCAGCAAGATTACCATCCGTGCTGTTGTCAATCTTTTGCTCGACATACGTAACAGGTGTTCCAAATGCATTTGACGTAGTGTTTGCAGGAGCTACTATTCACATTGTGTTAATAACATTTTCTGCATGCATCAATTCTTCCAAATCATCACCTTTTATTGAATAATCATCATCAATGGATATTCGGTTTTCTATTTTGCCGGCTGCTCATTTTCTATTTCACCGACTTCCACATTGTGCTCCTGGTTTCGTGTGCTCCCCCCTTAATAAATTTGTACATCAGCCAGAAATTCATGAACTTCATCGTTGGAGCGTTAAAGTTGTCTCTCATTGTTATCATCTTCAATGTGAATATCAGTAATCCGATATGTTAAATCATTATCACATGCATTTGTATCTGCTTTACCAGAACAAGTATTGTTGTCTGTCGCAATCACTAATGTAATTATTATATCATTGGGATCATTCATTCCCTAGTCGCTATCTTCATTTTTTCCCTCGTCAACAACTTCTGTTGACTGGTCACTGATAATTTTAGCAACTTCTGTGCCAGGTGCACTTGATGATGGTACCGTGATGTCTTCAGCATATGCGGTGGAATATCATTAGTGTTTTGCTCGATAGACCCAATAGGTGTTGCAACTTCAGACGCTGCAATGTTTGTCGTAGGTGTTTTGTTGCATTAGTTGAGATTGTTTCATAATAATGATTTATTATTGGGACTTGCATAATTAACATAGTTTAAATTTATTTGACTTAAAACAAACGGGAAAAATTCTTAGATAAGGACACATACATGATTTTGATAATAAACAAAACTTACCCTAAGGTTTCCGTAGCTTCTAGTGTCATTGTTCCAGTCATCTGATCTGATTTGCTCCAAATGTTCCAATTTGAGATGACCAACTCTTGGGGCAAGGTTACTCAAGTTTACTTTGCTGTGTGCATGAGTGTCCAAATAATAGATCCGAGGAAATGTTGTTGGACCCTCAGCGTTATTTTTCATTCCTTTTTTATCTTGGTATTTTCTTAGCCCCCTCCTTAGCTCATCAAGGAGAACTTTACAGAGGTTTATGTGTCTAATATTTTTGATATCCAGATCCATGACCATACCTACCTCCCGTCCTATACATGTGTTACTCGTTGCGCACGTTGTTTTGATGAATAACACAAGGAAATATGAGCTTCATCGTCAGATCTGCTATTCCACCATTCTTCACATGGACATAAAGCTTACTCGGTAAAATGTTATCTGACTCACTCAAATTGAGCTGTTGTTTCAGCCGCCGTAATGCTTTTGTATTCCAGTCATTTTAAGGTCTTGGAGCTTCAAAATTATCCTTGTTTGGGAAACCATACATTGCTTGCACCACATCTTCTGTTATTTCAAGCTCTTCCCCTTGTTCAAGAACCATTATGAGAGATCCAAGTCTGAACTTACTTTATAGCCATAGCATCATTTTCTTGGACATGTTGCCGTTCAATTTGAAATAAAGTATGAAACCACAGCCATGATTCCTCAAAAAATCCTCCTGTTCATCTATTACATAGTTTTTGAGAAAGTTGTGTAATTCAGAAAGTGACCCTCTTACTGTGATCTCACCATCCTTCATGTCTGTTAGTTCTTTGTCAACTGTGTCACATTTTTGCTTCTTGAAACCAGGTTTATCTATGGAAGCTTGATGTCACATCCCAAGATTTTCAAATCTTGTAATGTGAAAATAAATGAATAAAATAAAACTGTGTTTGATTTTTAGATCCAGAAGAAACTTTTTGAACTCAATTGGAACTTCAAACCCATTTGAATTAAATAAAGTACTAAAGGGATTCTTAAAGATAAATATTTAATAAAGGAAATTAAAATGTTTTGGAATTACTACTTTGGATCTTTTAATAAAAGGATTTGATATTCAAAAGAAAAGATGGATTTACAAATAAGGATTATTTTATAAAACCAAAACAAAACTTGGCCAAGCTTTTGTATTAAACAAATTATTTTAAATAAAATAGCAAAGGTTTAATTAAAAATAATAAAGGATTTCTGGAATAAAATATTTAATATCCAAACTCTTTCAAAATAAAAGGTCTTACCAATTTAATTGAAACATCAAAACTTTTAAATTATTTAAAATAAGATTTCTAAGTATTTTATATTCACAAATAAAATCTACAAAAATGTTTTGACTTTACTTTGGATTTTAAAATAAATATTCTCAATAAAACAAACCCTAGTGGATTTAAAAATGAAAGTCTATGTTATTTAATTAATAAAGGACTCTAAAATAAAAGGTTATTTTGTTTTTTCCAAATATCCTTATTTTCAAATAAAACCTACTGGTGTGATTTTTAAAGTAATTGGATTACCAATAGAAATTTTAATAATTAAATCAGACCATATTTTATTAAATAACTAGATCCATTTTATTCAAATAATAAATGGATCCTAAAATAAATAAAAATATTATTTTGAATTTGGATTATGTTACTAAACAGAACCAAAATACAAGTTCAAAGTTTGTTGAATGTTTGATTGGATTTGAGTGTGATTTGTTTGATTGAAATATCAAATCAGGAAATGGAAACAGAAAAAGAAAAGAAATCAGAAACAGGAAAAAAAAAATAACAAAGAGGGCAACCCAACCCAGCCCAACAAGGCCCGAAGCCAACTCTCCTCCCCATGAAAACGATTGAACCAACTAATCAACCCGCAAGGAGGCGGCAAGTGGACCCTTCCTCCTTTCTTTTTCCAGCGATGTAGACCCACCTCCACTGTTCTCCTTCTTCCTCGCTGACGACCACGCCTTCTCCTCACGCTGCCGTTGCTTTGATTTCACGGATTCAATACGCTCTAATGCTGAGCCTTTACCTCGCTTTTATCACGCGGATAGAAACGCCCAAGCCTCCTCTATAAGTTCCCTCTGACACCCCGAGCTGGCACGCCTTAGACCGCCCCCAATTTCTCCTCGACTGTCCCTGTCTCCGACGATGTTCCGGTAACGATTCCGACGACACGACACTACCCCGAGCCTCCTTGATCACCTGGCAGCTTCCACTCCGGACCTTCCTCCCGTACCATCCACTTGACCGGGAACCTCGAGCCTCGCACGACAACATCTGGCCGCGCCGCCGCGTCTGCCTTACTCCGGCGAGTCTTCCAGGTAACATCTGACCGCCCCTTTCCGTCTCGATGAAGCACACATACTCGCCTCTCGCTTACGAACCTAACCGTACCCTCCGTTTGTCTTAGGGTGCTCCCTATCCTCGTCCACGACGACCACCGACGACCCCGCAACTCCGGTGAGCTCTGGCACTCGACTCCGTTCGCTCCTCGATCAGTGAGGCATGCCCCGTGATTAGTCTGTGTCCTCTGCCTCTTCAGATACTCGCCAAACACTCGCGCGTGGTCTGCAAACCCCGTCCCCGTCGACGAGTAGAAGCTCCTGGCGCCAGTAGAAGCTCCGGCGAGCAATTCCCCAGGAAACCGTGCGCCCCTTCATCAGCCAGTAGCAAGTTGAGCATCCCCGTGCCACGACGAACACAGTGAGACCCCTCTCCTCTTTCCTCGTTTCCAGTTTCGCTAGCGCCGCCGTAACTGGCCGCCGCTCGCCGTCGTTATCGCGCCGCCAGTTCCTGGCTGATACAATGTGAGCCGTTAGATCCCGATCCTATGCACACGATAGATCACTTAAACTGAACCGTTACGTTTGATCTGCACCGCACACTCCCACTTAAATCCTGCGGTCCACATCGCGCGATCCTACCGAACCTTTATGAGCCAATAAGATACAGACACGTGGCCAGGATTTGGTTTAAAACAGTTTTGAAATCAGAAACTTTTGCAAACTTCAAACCCTTATATCTTTTGATCCACACGTCCAAATTTTGCAAATTTTATACCAATGAATTCAGGAGAGCAAGCCCTAGCGAACCCTACCCTTGGTTTGTCAAATAGTATTTGTTAGCTTGTTTGAATTTGCAGATTCTTTTGTGTGCTTGCTAACATTGGAAAAATCATTTAAAAATGAATTTTGAGATCAAAACCTTTGCCAATTGGTTTATTGTGACCCTACTGACCCTAGGAACCAACCCATAGTGTTAAAAATTATTTTTGTGAAATTTAAGTTGAATTAGTTAACTTAGTCATTTTCTAGCCAAATAAACTCATTAAATTTTATTATGGAAAAGTTTGTGCAAGGAAAACTTTGGGAAAATGTTATGAACCCAAACTTACTGACCTAAAACACCAAGCCTTGCCAAGAGCAACTCACTTGGTGAAAAACATAGAATTTTACCGTAAAAAGAATAAAATTCACCACATAAAATGTTGAATGGATTTTAAAATAGACTTTGAGCAAAACCCTCTAACTAATGACTTTGCCATTTTGGTAAATGAACAATGTGAACCTTACAAAGTTTATAAACCTAGTAGAGACCAACTTTGTAATAGAATCCTCTTTTACAAGACTTAGGAAACATTGATTTGTGTATGTGAATTATTGTTTGAGTGTTGGAATGCTACTTGATACTATGCTTGTTTGATTGTATTGAAATTAGCAAAGTGTGAGACTAGCAAGATCAAGGAGTGACTATCATTCCCTAACAAAAAGGCAAGTTACACTATCATACAAAAGTCCTACTATTTTCATTATACTTAGTGGATTTTGTAAACATGCATGGAAATGTTTTATACTTATGCTATGCTAATCCTAAAAGGATTCCCTATACACTCCTTAGCAAAAATATTGAAGTTGTACATGCTTAGCCATGCTATATTTTGAAAAGAGATACATGTTGAGATTTTACAAAGGTTGAGAAAAAGACTTGTGTTTTATATAATAAAACAAGGACTCAATGAACCACCTAGGTGGTGGACACTTTATGTTTTGGAGAAGGTGGCAACAAAAGGGAACCATGTCTATGGCAATCACTTTGTGTTGTGCTCCAAATGAAAACCACCTAGGAAACTTAGAGATTGAACATGTTTCTCCATTTGTGGCTTTCGTGTACAACCACATGCTATTATGGCTCTGGCTTAGTCAACTACACTAGGAAGACCCATACATTGTCTTTGGTTACCGGACATGGGGATCTGGAATGCTTCATGGGGGCTGAAGACAAGCTAGCAATGGTGTATGGGAGGACCTTTTGGAAAGACTTCGTCACTCTCTCAGTCTGCCAGTACTCCATCTTGGTGAGAACTAATCCAGTAGGCCACTGGTGGCAACAAGATGGGATTGTGTCATGTGGGTAAAGTGTACTCCTTCTGCAGAAGTTAATAAAATCTAAGTACTTAGCCGTGTCCCCGGTTATGGACAATATTGAGAAACTAAAGTTTGAACCATGGTAGATCTCGACATTCCAACTTCTAATATAAAAACTTGATGCACTTGGGGGTACCAAGGAATTCAAAGAGATTTTGTTAAGCTTGTTGCACTTGGGGTTTACCAAGGTGCTCAAGAGCATGATGTACTTGGGGTTACCAAGGGACTCATGAGATTTTGATAAAAACTTGATGCACTTGGGGTTACCAAGTAGCTCAAGGGAATTTTGACAAGTACTTGAACACTTGAGTGTCTACCAAGGAGTTCAAGGATCTTGGAAATGAGATTTGACAAAATACCAAAACCATTTTGAAAAGATAGGATAAATATTGCTTAATGCAAATAAGCCTTAAACTCTACTTAGCCAAATATGCATATAATGATAGGACCCATTCTTATTATGCATAAAAGTGGAACTTGCCAATACAATTCAAATGTATTGACCCTTGTGGCTGTAACTTGTAAATGTTTCAGGTTTGATTGTTTTAAATGAAGATTGTTTGATTGACTAGGATTACAAAGTCTACAACCAACATCTGCCTGTGGCACTATGAAGATGAAGGACCCCATGATTATAATTATTCCGCTGCAATGTAATGTAATAGCCAATGAGCTATGTATGATGTAATAGAATTATGTTATTCCTGGTTATAAAGTTATAATATGACCTTTGTATCTTGATATTACATCTTAACTGTGGATGCTAGCTATTGATCCAGGGACTAGCATTGTAAAACACAGGAGGACTCTACCTTATCAGGTTGGGACCCCTACACTTGAGAAGCATTAAGGTTATCTTGAACAACTTTTCAACTACGGAAGTTTATGTTGAAAACAATAAATCATGCACTATAATTTCTATTTTACACTATGTCATTTTAAAAAATATAAAAAACAGAGCAACAGTTAAACATAGATGTAATTAAATTTCCTGGAATCAAGTGAATAAATAAAAAGATGTATAGTCAGCAAAGAGCTCATGAATCAAGAAGTATCAACCAGTAAGAAGGCAACACACTTCAACAAATTTCCTTGCAGTGCATTTCAGTTACTAAATTGGTGCATCCAAGGTGAAAACTTTTCCAACAAAATTTGAACTGTTAATCTGTGTACTCAGTATAGGAGCAGTTCAATGAAGTTAGAATTGGCAGTTATTGTGTGAAAACTATGTCATTGTTACATATTTCAATACAGTTGTTGAGAAAATGTTACTTCACTATGGACATTCAAAATAATAAATCGAAAAAAACCCTAGATTTGTTTGATTAGGGGTTTATTGCTCGTGGTTTGTTATTCTTAAAATTGTTCCAATCATGTGTGCTGGTCAATTTTAAAGATATGTGTCACTCTAAACTATGGTTAGAAACAATCAAAATACCTTCATTGAACCTTCATTACCACAATTTTGTCTGCCATGAAATCGATGTATAACTGTATTGGGGATGAAAATTCCCTTCTATGGGCAATTTTGATATTCCTTATATCGATCCCTTTTATCCTTGAGGAAACCCTAATAAAACTTCAATTAGTGCGCGTAAAATTGTGTCCCAACTAAATGAAGAACACGAGGAAATACTTGGTGGAATTGCAGAAAAAACCAGGCTAAATATGGGATGAGAAGGGAGAATCTATGATACTTGTCTTGTCGCTGTACCGCCAGTCGAGAATCTGGAGTAGCAGTAGTACTTAGCGCTGGTGAAGCTTTTCGCCCCAAGGCATTGCCGCCTTTATTTGCCCATGTGCAGTTACGGTGGAGCAAGAGAGAGAAAGTGGAGCAATGACGGAGAAGGACACAACAGGAAAAAGAGAAAAAGTATAATTATTTAGCAGTTTAATTAGAGCCGTCTATTTGGATGTATTTCTACATGCACACTCGTTAACCGTCAGCGGGTTGACGCCACCTAGTTTACATAAGAGCCCAACGAACAAGCACTGCCTCAGTTAGTGTAGGTGCACTACTTGGAGATATCTTAATAATAAAATATTTTCCCACACTTGAGAAATTTAACATACAATTCATCAGGATCTACGGAAATTTTGCGCTGTGTAACAGAGGCACCTATATCCATTTATTTTATCGAGTTTTAACAAAGTGCAATAGTAGTATTGGAGGCCGTGCAAACAACCTCCAGTGAAACAACTTTATTAAAATGTGCTAGGCAGGGCAATTTGTGTTCACAAGGCAGTGCACCCATGTTGAATGGTTGGAACAATTAATAGCCACTTGGAAACCCAATAGTCCTTTTTTAGAAAGAAACCCAACAGCCCTGCTCATCTGACGCACTACAGATCGTGTGCATTGCATTGACACATACAATCTTATAAATAGTACTAGTAATGGTAAAGCATTTGCCCTCTTAACACAAAGTTTCGACTTCTCCTCTCTTGGGGTTTCTCCACACCGCAGCAGCGCCGCCACCGAGAAGTGTTTCCTTTCTTCTATGGTGCAGCCACGAAACCCAGTGCGGTGATCTTGTGAGTATATTTGTTCGTATTCTGTCCTCACTTCATTTTGATTGAGCAAATCTTTTATTGGTACATTTTGATCTTGATTATGTTCTGTTCTTGGTTCCTGGAGATGGTAGTTAGGGATAATGATAGTATGCCTTTATATTGTATTCGCTCCGTTTGGAAATATAACACATTTTAGCTTTGTGAAATGAATGTATTTAGACACTTTTTAGTGTATAGGTTCACTTCGAACCTGTATGAACATATACACTAAAATATGTATAGGTATATTCGACTCACAAATCCAAAACATCTTATATTTCTGAACAGACTGAGTAGATCTTACATTATTGTTGGTTAAGTGTATTGGTTTTCTCAATTTTATTAACTTGCACCAGTGCTCTAGTAGGTACTGTTAGATTCAGATTAATGTTAATATTACGAAAGATGAATTGTTTTTTATTATGAATATATATCAAATTGTATAATTACAAACAAATTAGTCCATTTATTAAACAGATGGGGACCTCCGCTGAGGATGCTATCGTAATCCTCAGTGATGAAAGCCATGACATCTCTGGTAGTTCAGATATTGAATGTGGTGAGAAGCTTGAGTTGAGAGGTATGAACATAAACACAATTTACATACTCGTAATCCATGTAGAAGAAATTCAAAAGTAATATGTTATTAAGCACTACTTTTTCGCAATGAGTTGAAACATGTCCTAAAATCAGTGGTGTATGATTTTGATAGTCAGTGCATGTTTGGCAATGAAATTTACCTTACGGAAGAACAATTTAGCTTTCTTACTGAATGGTGTGAACCAATACCACTAGAAATCAAGTACTATATCTACAAGATGACAAGTTCATGCACCAGTGGTAACAAAAGAAAAATGGTTAGATGATATTTACTTTTTCATGCACAAGCTTAGTTGTAAGTATGTTAATTGTTGAAGTCTTTTAATTCCTATAGGAATTTGGAGCTAAGTTCACACGTCAGTTCTTGAAGAATTTTCTTGATGAACCAATTGATTTGAAAGTTGAGCACATGAACAGCGACAATACATCTATTGTTAGGATGAAGCTGGGTGTTTCAAACAGAGCCCTGATTAGAAGTGGTTGGTATGGTGTCTTGCAGCTATACAATATATTCAAGGATGAAATTATCCTTTTAGGCTTCTTGGTCAATGCTAAAGGAAACCTTGAACATGTCATGGCACACCTTCCATGAGATTGTTATATCTTAGCATGAAGCTATATTAAAGACATCTTTTAGTAAATATGTTTGATAATTGTTAATGGACTTTTAGTTTCTTGCTAAGTATCATGGACTACTATGTGGATGTAATTATTATGGATTAGTAAGTAAGTGTTATTATGTTATGTGACTTCTGTGCTAGAACATCTAAGTTTTGTTATTAACTTTATCAGTTATATAAAAATATCAGGAATCAATACTCTTAAAAAAGCCAGTGCAATATTTCGTGATTGCTAGCAATATAGATAGATGCTGCCTGGTGAAAAATTGTTGAGATTGAACGAGGAGCTACTATACTATTAGGAGCAGTGCAAACAAATTCTAGCAAACTATATTCTTATAAAATACATTGCATTGTTTTGCGACTGACAACAATATAAATAGAAGTTGTCTGATCACATATTGTCTAGATTTAACGCAATGCTATAGTACTATCAGGACCACTTCAAACAACCTACAGCTAACCAATTGTACTACAGTTTAACATGCATCCCAATATTTAATCACAAGGAAGTGTGCTCACGCTCATAGTTCAGAAAAAAAATACTATTTTCTTTTGAAAAAAACGATCGCCCTGCTCATCTCACGCAGTATGTGCAGTGTGCAGTTCATAAATAGAGTCAGGAACATTTATCTTTTAGTCCTTAGTCCAGGTAGGACGATATAACTGAAACGAGAAGTGCACAAAGTCATAAGAGAACCAACTATATTAGAATATCAAAAAATAGTAAAATTCATGCTCGGACGGAAGTTCAGTTAACCTAATTGTCGGAGAAAACAATATATTGCACTTGAATATTGCAGCAAGCATTACATCTGGCATGTGTACGCACTGTGATCAATTATACATATTTATTTTTTCAAGATTCAACATAGTGCGATAAAACTTTCACTAGCAGTGCAAATAAAGATACACTAACAAAGTAAAATAATATAATAAGAGCAGTTCATTGTGCGTTAAGAAGGTAGTAATATGTTGCGGTAGAAAAATGTTTTTAGCAGGTTATCTAACGCAATATGGGCACTGTGCACTCCGTAAGCACAGTTACATTAGTATAGGCGGTTCGATAGAATAACCATGGGTAGTGCAAAGAACGATTAGAGAATAAATTATTAAAGAAGAAAAAAGTAATGCAATACTTGGTCACAAGGCAGTGCACACGTATAAGAGAAGTGCACTATGCATTTTGAAAGCAATAGTATTTTCAGTCTAGAAATTGATTAAGCAGCTTCTTTGATGCATTATAGACCATTTGCACTGCACGAGAACAGTAATATATATCATTACGACCAAAGTATAGGCAGTAGTATAGAGATTTTTGTTCACAAGGCACGACATATGTTCAAGAGCATTGCAGTATGCGTTAAGAAAGCAGTAATATGTTACAGTAGTAGAATCAATTAATCAGTTCATCAGACGCACTATACAACTTGTTCACTGGTTGAGCACAGTCAGCTACATCTATCGTAAGCAATTATATGAAGATATAATAGGCAGTGCAATGACTGTTTACGGGGCAGTGCACATATATAAAAGTAGTGTGTTGTGCATTGAAGAGGCAGTAATACGTTGTAGTCAAAAAATGTATTAAGTAGCCCATCCGACGCAATATGGACCCTGTACACTGCGTGAGATCATTTATATATCGTTACGCCCATAGTATAGGCAGTGTAATATAACTTTCTTAGGTAGTGCAAACACCGATTAGATAAGAAATTATACTAAAATGTAAAAAATCAGTGCAATATTTGTTCATAGGGCAGTGCACAGGCACAAGAGCAGAACACTATGCTTTAAGAAATCACCCTTTTCCCAGCTTGAGCACAGTCAGCTACATTTATCGTTACGGCTATAGTCTCTGCAGTGTGATAGAATTGCCACATGCAACGAATAGAGAAGTATCCTTATGTATATGTTTACAAGGAAGTGCACATGTACAGACTTGAATAATCTCTTTGTTATCTCGATGTTTTGAAGCCACATAATAAACACAAACATAGGATGAAATTTGTCTAACAATAATATTCATATACATGGAAAGAATAGTGTATTGCAAATATGCATGGGAATTAATACATTCCATGAACTTATGCTTAGAAGAGGATAATGTTGATCAACTTTTTTTCTTGCATTATTGAATCTACGAGGAAATTGTATGACCTTTTATTATAGAAATTGCTGGATTGGCACCTTGTTATTCTCCCGTGGTTGGTTTAACCACACCAGGGTCATCTTCTGAATCTTGATTTTCTGAAGCAAACTCTTCCTGATCCTTTTCCTCTTCGTCTTCTTCTTCTACTACAGGTCCTTGTTGATTGTCTGCTACTTCCGCTTCGTGCTCCACCACTTCTTCGGTGACTCCTTCCTCCTCGATGTCCTCCTCCATTGGTTGTACAACTAGATCCAACAACTCACATATGTGTGCGTAGCATCTCTTGGATGATCTAAAAGGTGTAAAGCTGGCGGAGTTTGCTTCGTTTGGGTCTAGCGACAAGGGCGAAGGTGGGTGGCGTCGTTGGCGACGGCGACATATTCTGGATAGGTGTAGTTGCAGCTGGGTAATGCCGAGGACTATAAATAGAAATCCAGCGTTGCTAAATTTTCTGCATGGCGGGATAAATACCTTTTAGTTGCAGGAAAGATTGATGAACTAATCGAGAAAGACGTGATGCTTATGCTCTCTGTGACCTCCAAGAAAAAAAACATACGACAAATCGAGTATATCTAATGGTGGTTAATCCATAAGATTCAAATAGAATATCAAATGTATTTTACTGTAAACGCTTTCATTTCAAAATCCGTTTAGTAGTTTATGGTCTGAATAGCAATAAGTGATGCGTGTCGAACTCCAGTTGATTAGTTATGTACAAAACTCTTAGTTTAAACACGAAAGTGTAGATAGTGCATATATAGCTGTATCCGGCATGGTGGTGCCTATGGAATGCACCGGGATAAGTTGTTTTTCTTTACCACATTGAACGGCATTTCTTGGAAAACAACAACACTACTGCTGCAGAATAGACAAATTAATTCATTGTTTTGTACAACACCACAGTATACAACATCGTTATATATTTTCAGCTCGACTTAGGTGCTAAAGCTCTCAGTTCTTCGGGGAGTTCATATTTTTCTTCGTTGGCCTTGGAGAACAGTGCCTACAACAGATACTCGTCCATGAATGAGCTCGCGTCCATCTTCTCGAATGGTTCAAACGAATTGAGAAAATATTTTGTTAATGTCATCAAAATATTTGTATTTGTTAAAAGTTAGGATTCAAAACTGGCATTTATTGTATCTTTAAGATCATTGACTAGTTGAATGCCGTTGTAGTTCCCAGTGCTCTTTAGAATGCAAAAACCATTCATCTCTTCAACTCCTCCTTTGTGTACCCTATTACAATTAGTTCGTACTATTCTTTGGAGTGCCAACAATTCCATCGATAAATTTCTAGTCATGCTGGAAAGACATATCAGGAATTTGTTTCTATAGGAGCAACATAATTCATCATCTTCGTTCAAAGAGTTGGTCTCCAATTTAACTTGTGACCTCACTCCTGCAAATCAAACAAAAAAAGAAAACTTCACTAAATGATAACCGACACTAAATAAATATTTTTTGTACAATTATAGAAGTACCTAAATTTATGTTTATTGAGAAATTCCTTAATCTTTCCTGTGTACTTTTCATTAAACTTTGACACAACCATGTCAAATGTCAGTTGTTCCCGCAAGGCTTTAGTATAAGTCTATAAAAATAAATATGTATAACAAATACATTGTAAGTGAATGTAGTTTTATACTATTGCAAATTTGAAATTAAGTCTTCCTAGAAATTATACTTACAGACTAGAACCAATGGTCAACAAAACATTTTGGCAACCTCAGCAAACCTACTCCGCTGTCTTAATCACTCATTTCATAGATAGACCTATATTTCAGTTATTTGTTTGATATATAAATTTAATAGAGAAATGATCACTCGGTGTTAACGATACTTAACTGGTTTTTATTGTCAGATATCCACTGAACAGGTGTGGTTCTCATATTTCAAAAATCAACCCTGTACGGAAAACTATATGCTTCTTCAAAAGCAAGCTTGTTGAAGTTGTATATCACAATGGTTGCTTCCTCTTCAACAGTGTCGTTCATGACGTTCGAGCAAACGGTATCATATTTTTGACCTTGAAGGTTAGCAATCACGGCGTACCACACATCATTTGGCTGGAGAGGTATGATGGCCTAACAAACGAAGAGCCAAAACAATTGAGAGTTGTAGATTTAAAAACAACATCGCTAGAAAATAAAGTAGACACTGAAATTGAAAAATTAACATCGAGACATTCACCAGGTTCCATCGAGTGTGGTTCTCTGATAAGTATCATTTGGACGATCTTGCAATAAATTCTGGCCTTGTCAGCAAAACCTAATAACATATTTTTTTAGAAAAAACAAACTAGTTCATAGATATCATAATTTCTGGGTACATGGATCGATGGATGCGTGTTCAGTAGCACGAGAGAACATATATAGATAGAACGGGTGTTTGTAAGAAAAACTTTGTATATTCACTTACCGCATCTTCGTGCATCATGATGTACCTGGTTGGGAACAATTCATGATTGAGTTGATTATTATCTAGGCTGTGTTTCTGTTCTGTCATGACCAACATTGCCATATAGTTCATTGCGTGTGAATTCACACTTCCATAAACCTGCATTGATAAACCAAACACTCTCTAGTATGCCCATTTCTTCCTGCACAGAACCACCTTGTCACTGGTAGAATACAGAAAAATGGAATCAAATTACTCCATTATTACAATGCGGTGCAAATAATAAAATATATTTTCATAGTTAAGTATGCAAGACAAAAATGTTACCTTCTAGCCTTTTCTCTTGATGTGGTCTCTACAATGTATTCAACTAAAGCTACTTCAACATCTTTTGATCGTTTCACAGCAGGATAAGGAATTCAACGGCGATTAATGTATGTTTTTGTTTTAGCATTGTCAGCACTGTTTGTTTGCATAGCTGATCCAATGCTTGGTGTAGATGTTGACACAAAAGAGACATGTCTCCTGCAAGATTCCACTCAAATGATGCTCCAGTAGTGCGGAATGATCCATTATTATGCTGCAGTCTAGGGTCTCAAGAGTTTTCTAGTTCAGGACATCTTCTTGTGTAAGTGGGTTGTTGGTTTCTAGTATATTGCAAAGCTGACCTCGGCATACTCGAGGATCCTTGTATTTTCACTGTACATTTTACTATTAGCACTGTTACACCGAGGACTGTAAGTTTGGTGCAATAGTCTATCAGAATAATTACTTTCTGGTATTTGTCTTTGAGATACTGCCATCCATAGAAATACCGACTTGATGTATGAAAATCGCTATGATGTGTATTTCCTAGATTTTCAGACTCATGGTCTTGCAATGTTGTTCGTGAGTTTGTGCTATGCAATGTTGCGCTTCCTCCGTCCTGGTCTGTGAAGCCACGTCCATCCATTGATTTGTTTTGTTCTGCAATCATATCTGATCTTGTTGTCTCTATATACCTTCTACTGTTCAGCATGTTAGGTCCCTGGGTGGATGTCTGCTGACAACATGTTGCGATTGGACATATTTATCTCCTTATCCAACATTCCAAAAGAAATTTGGATGGCGTGATGTGCTACTGTTTGAATTGTTACAAGTATCGATCAAACTTTGCGTGAGATTAGTAGATATTTTTTAACTATAAGTGTTGCTGCTGACTCTTGGTATCTGAGTTGCAAAATTAGGAGTTGTTGTACCGTTATACCTTTCCTTGTTATCAGTGGTTTCATTTGTAAGTGAATCTCTTATGCTGGAATTGATTCCTCGAGGGAAATTATTGGTACGTGAATCTCTTATGCTTGAATTGGTTCCTCTAGAGAAATTATTTATGGTAGAAGATCCATTAATTGTTGTAATCCTTTTTCCAGACTATTGAAGTTGCATAAAATGGGATAATGTTCTCGTGTCGTTATTGCCATTGCCTAGGTTTATATTTTTAAGTGTCATAGACATGTCTACCATAGACATGCTGCCGCTTATTCATCTAGAACAATACGAATCAAAATTACCAGAGACATGTCCATCGTGCTGATTACCAGATGAATGTACATTTGCAGAGACTGGTCCATACGTTTCACTTTCCAGACAATTAAGTTGTGTTGGATTAAATTCTATTTCAGGCTGTGTTGTTAATGTGATATCAGCTTTTTCTTTGTCTCTTTGCATAAGTTTAGCCTGTTCTGCCACTTCTGACCAAAATTCATCATTTCCATACCAGAAAGTAAACAAATCATCGTTTTTATCGTCTGTCTTCTGTTTCTTTGAAATGTGATCATCCGACACAAGATCAAACTCAAATTGCAGTGATCTCGCAACCACCCGTTTTCACCGAGACAGTTGGAGTTCTATAAGAGCTGAAATGTATATGTACCATTTGCAGCTGGCTGCCTCTCTTCTTCTTGATCACTTGCATGATGACTTGATCCTGCTTCCGCACTTGGAATGCGAAGGCTTGCATTCAAGTGGTTGAAAACATTTGGACCAGGCACAGGAACATATTATGGATTGGAAATTTGTAGTTGTCTTTCGTAATTTCCAAGATCCAGTTTTGGCATGGGAATTGTAACTGGATTAGGAATGTCAGACGATGCAACATCTTGAGCAACATGCACCGAACCAGTAGCTTCTGCACCGATCTGTACCTTAAGACGATTATAGCCCATCATTTGAGCATCACGTAATGTATTTTTAGAACCAAGCAGTCTCTGATCAAAAGTATCTCGTACGGAATGAATTGTTGACTCGGAATGTACAGAATGGCTATGATCTAAACCATGTGTATGCACCAGAATTCTTGTTATTTCTTTATTGTCAAATGTATTTGACACGCCATTGGATATAGCCGGCACGTCAATTTGTGTAGTAGTTCTATTCCATTGAGTTATTGCGTCTGACACATGAAATGCATCTGCAGTGTCCATCTTGTTCATTGCATGCTCTATACAGCTTGTTCCTGACGAAATCTATGCCCGGGATTCATTTTCAGTACATGATATGGAAGTTGCTGCACAAACTGTATAAGTGTTGCCCTGAACAATAACTGTGTGTACTTGCTACCTTTCAACTGAAGTTACACTTGCTGCTCAATAATTTTTAGCCGTAGTATGCTTAGTGACCATCCCGTTACAAGAACCCTGACCTGCATATTCTGTGACAGATTGCAGGGATTGCGTTGAACCCGCGACAGGAATTATCATATCATCTGACTGCAGGACATTAGTAGTAGCACTACAATCAGTTGGTTCACAAGTCATCTAGGGTAATTGTTGTGTTCTAGACAAATTATGACATGTCGGTAACATATGTACCAGGGCTTCGCAGCAAGAGTCCAATTTCTGCATATATTTCATCTTATCAGGAGATCCATAACTTTGTTCTGCAGAAGTTAACTTGACAAGCAGCTCACAGTCTTCTGCTAGCCTTCTATGCACAGATGTTAGCCTATCTGTCGATTTATCCAACACATTGCCATTGTCCTCAACATCCCGCTCATTATCTTCTCTTACGTATAGGGGCCCTTGAGGTGTAGAGTGCATACCCCTGTTTTCATGATTGAGCATAAATATTCGAGAAATCTTTCTAATGTTGCACTTCATATTGAGATTCATCGCAAACAACATGTTAGCATACATGTCCGTCACTATGTCTTGTATTGTTCTGGAAGCCTAGAAGTTTTACAATATAAAACGTTATCGCCATCGCCTCTTTGTAATATCATAAATCTAGCACTACAATGTTGAGATAACTGAATAAGTAACACTATGATCAAGCACCAGTAGTATGGTTACTTAATTAAACCTAGTATAACATGCAGCTGTAGGAAGAATGTGCATTCAGGTAGGAAGCAGCTAAAGCAGGTAGAAAAATTGTACAATGCAACGATGAGAGAGTTTATGATGCAGCCCGACCTACGGTCGTTGCCACATCAAGGTCTCCAACTTATGCCAAGTCGTCATGGACTCCAAAGGTGAATCCTATCCTCTTTGAGATCCCACTTCCTACCCTATTGAATGGTATACTACTTCATTCTCCATCCTATGACCATGATAGGTTCTCACCGACGAGTACGGAGACGAGGGAGGAAGCCCGAGGACTCGCTCGGAAGAAGCTCCAGCTGGAATCGGCGATAGGACCGGTGAACCGGAGCCACCGCCGGAATCTCCGGGACATCCTCGGTGAACCGAGCTCATCGCCGGAATACCCGGCGCCAGGACCGGTCGACCGGAACCACGGCCGGAACCGCTTACAAAGAGCCCTTTCGGCGCGTGATCGAATATCCGTGATGATCGGAAATCCGGCAGATCAGCGCCGCCCACCCGCCGGAATCCCTGCTGCAGCGGATCTAGGTTTGATGCCCTAGAATATTCCCTTTACTTACACCTTTACCTAGTTTATTCCCAAACTACCCCCATGTTTAGTAGCTGGCCTATAAATAGAGCCCCCACCCCTCATGTATCCCTTAGGCATAGATGATATACTAAAGACAACCCCCTTGTGTGGAATCTCTAGTTTTGCCTCATTCCCTTTACCAAGGGGACGGACTATCGTCACCAACCTCGATTGCACTTTGCATCATGCATCCATTGTTGAACAAGGCCTTGGAGTTCGGTGCCTCGTCTCCAAGTTGTCAAGACCCTCCCCAAGGTGTTCTTCCCTCTCCGATGTGGAATTGAGGGAGCACGTTGACCGATCTTTCCTTGCGAGGATTCTATCGGACTGATAGCCGTCGTTCAGGAGCAATCGACCTTGTATCGTGTGAGTTTTGCGTGTGTTCATCGTGTTCTTCGCAAGGTGTGTGTTTGCTTCTGCTACCTTCTCCCTTTCCCCTCGCTTTCCCATCGATTTGGCCACGAGATCCGTGAAGATCGGGCCACCTAAGAGGTTAAACCCTTTATCATCTAGTATCAGTAGCTTTTGGTTTCCACGGATTCCTCATCGATTTGGTCTTTTCCCCATAAATTCGATAATTTCACCAAAAAGCCCCAATTCGTGTTTTGGATCGATCTATGATTTGAGTGTGTTTTGGTAGGTTTTGATCCGTTTATTACTTGCTAAACTTGTTGATCTATCTTCCTCTGCATTCCCATGGCCTAATTCCATCATTTGACCCTCCGATCTGAAGTTTTCCATCGAGTTTTTCCGCAAAAAATCGAGTTTTCGCGTCCCTGAACTCGGTCCGGTGCCAGATCCGGCGAACCGGAGTTCCCTCCGGGAATTCCGGTCAAAATTCCGGTCAAATTGGACCCACCGCCAGAAATTCCGGCGAGATTTCCGGTCCGCCGACCTAGTCGCCAACAGTTTTAGCTCCTTATGGTTTTGAGCATAACTTTTGCATTCGAACACGGATTTTGGTGTTCTTTAGCTCGTTTCGAAGAGGAGAAGGAGATCTACATCATCATCCACGTTGTTCATGATATCTACTCCATACAAATTCTGTGAGCAAGGCGGAATTCAACAATAAAGGGTGACGATCGTCGATGAAAGGTATAAACATTCCACGACTTCTTCCCACTTGCATTCCTTTGTGAACCCCACTATCTTTGCGACCAACAAACACCTATTAGGACTAGTTCCTATTATGATTTCTTGGGCTATGCACATTTGATAACTTGTAGATTCCGAGCAAACATTGTGAGCGCTATCTCATATAGTTATCTTGTATAGTTGATGGCACAAGGAAGAGGCAAGTAAAAAAATAGAAAAATAAAAATAAAAAGAAAAAATAAAAGAAAGAAATATACATGTGCCTCATAGAATAGGAAGCGCAAGCTCGATGAACATCATATAGGTGGTACTTATTGTGCATATCTTGTAGCCCACCAATTTTGTGCAATTGAACTAGCGTCTCTCCTTGTACTTGTGTCACACGAGCTTATAGTCTTTGTTAGGTAATCATTTGGTTCTGAGCTCACTTTCTCCGTCGCACAAGTCCCATTTATCACATCGTGTGTGTTTACTTGTACATATTTCCTATCTTGTGGATTGACTTGTTTTGCTTTGTGATCATTGTGGTTCTTTACTTGGCAATACAATATCTTGATTTCAGATTGGTTCTTGACATGCCACTTTCCATACCTATCCACCATAGGCCTTGTGTGTGTGTGTGTTTTGGTGTTCCGCGTGAACTTCACTTTGCTTGGTTTATTGCTCTCAAGTGTGGCCACTTGCACGATACGATCTTCCAAGGTTAAGTAAGGTTCGATGTTGTATCCCTTGTTGGAGATATGCCCTAGAGGCAATAATAAATGTAGTTATTATTATATCTTTTTGTTCATGGTAAATGTTTACATTCATGCTATAACAGTATTAACCAGAAACATTAATACTTGTGTGATTTGTAAACTAAATTAGAGTCCCTAGTAAAGCCTCTTCAAAATACTAGCTTGTTGATTAATAGATGATCATGGTTTCTTGATCATGAACATTTGAGATGTTGTTAATAACAAGGTCATATCATTAGGAGAATGGTATGATGGACATACTCCTATAGATAAGCGTAGCATAAATATCAAGTCATTTTAATAGTTCAATTGCTATAAGCTTTCTGATACATAGTAACCTAATTCCTTCGACCATGAGATCATGCTAATCACCATCACCGGAAGGATGCTTTGATGACATCAAACACCACACCGTAACTGGGTGGCTATAAAGGTGGCATTGAGTGTTCGGAAAGTATGGGCTGAGGCACATGGATCAAGAGTGGGATTTGTCCATCCATATGACGGATAGATATACTCTGGGCCCTCTCGGTGGAATGTCATCCAATTGGCTTGCAAGCATGTGACTGGCTCACAAGGGATCACATACCATGGGATAAGTAAACTATCGTGAGACATGCAGAAAAGAGTACTTATCAGTAAAGAGGTTGAACTAGGTATGCAGAGATACCGGCGATCAAAACCTCGGATAAATAAACTATCGTGAGACAAAGGGGAATTGGTATCGTATGTAAGTGGTTCATTTGATCGCAAAGAAATCGTAGAAATATGTGGGAGCCATATGAATTTGTAGATTCCTCTATTGGTTATTGATCGGAGAAGTGTCTCGGTCATGTCCGCATAATTCACGAACCGTAGGGAGACACACTTAAGGATTCAATGTTGTTTGAGTAGTTATGGAATGATGAGTAAGAGACCGAATGTTGTTCGGAGTCTCGGATGGGATTCGGGATATCACGAGGATATCCATAATGGTCCGGAGAATAAGATTCATATAAGGAAAGTCATGTTTCGGAGTTGGGGAATGATTCCGGTGTTTTCACCAGGAATGTTCTAGAAGTGTCCAGAAGGTCCGACACTCCGGAGGGGAAGGGTACATGAATGTGTCATGACAATGTGGAATGGTTGCATCATGTACTATGTAACATGGATGGGCAAAATAAAGGGAGAAATCAAATCCTAGTTTGAAAGTCAAACGCCAATTTGAAAAAGTCAAACGACAAGTTTGCTTGGTGGAGGGAGAGTAAGAAACCTACTTGGGGAGGAGTTGCTCTCCCTCCACCCGCCGGCCAAGGAGTCCGACTTGGGGGAGGACTCCCTCCTCCCAAGCCGCACCCTCCCACCTATATAAGGAGGGGCAGGGCTTCCCCTCTTCCGTACACCCAACTCACCAAAAACCCTAACCCTAGCCGCCGGCCACCTCCAAGTCGCCGTAGACCCTAGGGTTTCTCCTAGCCGCCGACTTGGGGCTTCCCCAAGCCCTAGCCGCCGGCCACACCCCCCTTGGTCCCTCTAAACCCTAGATCACCAAGGGCCTCTCTCATAGTCCACCATACTTGCTCCGGCTTAGGGCGAATCCCTGCGAGATCTCTCCTCTACTTCCGGTACCATGCCGTCGTGCTGCCGAAATCGCGAGGAGAGTGCTACAACCTCCGCTGCCTGCTGGAACAAGGGAGAGGAAGGTCTTCATCGAGTACCGAACGTGTGACCGACTACGGAAGCCAGCTTTAACGCATAGCGGAAGGATCGCTCACGATCTTGAGATCGGAAAGAGTATGACTACATCACCCACGAGAATCTGCTCTCATTAACCTCTTTGGAATCTTCGAGGGTGAGTTCCTCTATCGACTCGTTGCTACAATCTAGTAGATAGATCTTGGCTTGTTTGTTTGCATGCGGTAGAAATTTTTTGTTTTCCATGCTACGAACCCCTACATCCCTAACACCCTCTACCACTTCCATATACAACACTTGGTCTTGTGAAGCATGTCTAGGGACTCCGGGACCGAGAATGATATCTATGAAGAATCCATGATGAGCCACCATGACTACGACTCCACAAGTATAGAGGACATGATGGAGCACAACACCGACAACGGCTCCGCATGCTTTGAGGACCTGGAGCACTACACCTACCACGACTCCACATGCATGGAAGACATGGAGCATGACATCAACTATGGCTCCTCAAGTATGGAAGACTTGGAGCTCTACATCGACAATGGCTCCTCATGCATGGAGGATATGGAGCACTACACCAACAATGGATCCACATGCTTGGGTGATATGGAGTACTACACCAACAATTACTCCCCAAGCATGGATGACTTCGAGTGCGACATCGACGACGCCTCGCCGAGCATGGAGGACACGGAGAACTTCATCGACTTTGATGGATCCTCCATGAGCCATGAAGAATTGCTCCACTGCTTCGAGATGGAAGACTACTATGCCAATCAAGTGGAGGCGCATCATCTAGAATCCATGACCTTCAAGGCCACACGTGCCACATCAAAGGGCACCACCTACTTCGATGATCCACCTCCAAGGCATCAAGCGCAACCACGTCCAAGGCGTCAAGCGCCACCATCGACAAGGCATCAAGTGACACCACCTAGATGGCGTCAAGCTCCACCATCTCCAAGGCGCCAAGCTCCATCACCTCCAAAGCGCCAAGAACCTCCTATCCAAAGAAGAGTGGCGTCCAAATATCATATACATCAAGAGGCGCCAAGAAACAAGAATCTTCATCGACAAACATCCTCTCATGAGCATCGCCACCATAAAGAGGATAAAAGACATCATCAAAGGCATCTTCGCCACCAAGACGAAGAATTCATGATGAGCACCAACCATAATGCTCAAGCAAGCTCAAGAAGGCACCACAAGCACAAGAAGAATGCCAAGGCAAATGATCACCATCGTGAGCGTCATGTGGATGACCAAGTGCTTCACCAACATCAACCATCGGCAAGGCACGCCAATGACCTCTGTCGACACCATCATAGGGCACCTTCAACTACTCGTGCCACCACCACAATGGCACCAAGAGCAAGCCTTCCTCCACGCCATCAAGCGTCAACGCCTACGCTTGACTTCCACGACCTCGCGAACGAGGAAAATGTAGACCTCTACTTTGCCAAGTTGGATAGCATGAGCCTACCTCCACCACTACTACGAGATGGCCACAAAACGGTTGAGCATGGGTTTTCCCTTCTACCATGGAGGTGGGCGGTGATGCCCATCTTATGGCATCCAACTTTGAAGGCGACAAGGTCAAGAATGGTGAGCATGGGATTTTCCCTTCACCAAAGGAGGCGCTTGGAGTTGAGGAAACCGAGCCTATCCCCATATGCTTGAGTGATGATGTGGTACCAATCCCATGCGAGTATGAGAGCCACTTAGCCCACTTGAGTGAGAACAAGAGTGAGATGTGTGACTCCACCTTATGCGAGATTGAGTGCTCCCACTTTGAGGGCATGAGTGATACACCGAGTGTTAGGGGTGACCCCCTGGGTTGGCCCGATCTTTCACGAATTCTGTGGGAATCGAGGGGAAAGCGGTGCAAGGAGGAAGGGGATGAAATCCACGAACACACATGCGAAGAACTCGATGAACACACTCACGCGAAAACATGATACAAGCCGATAGCTCACGCCGGTGGCAACCGGTCCAACACAATCCCTAGGATTGGCGTTGGGCAAGACACTCTCCCACGACCAATAACAGGGGTGAGAGGCTTGATGAGATCTTGACTACTTAGGCACGAGACACCGAGATCCCAAGGACTTGTATAACTTGAACGCACGAGGCAAAATCCAAGAGGTTTTTGGATAATTTGGTGCTCCTTGTCAAGGAGCATCAGACAAATAGTTGATAGATCCTCAAAGGGGTGTCTTCAACCACAATTATCCAAGTCTAGGGTTTACGATAGAGGGGTGGGGCTTTATATAGGCCAGCCACTTAAACAGGGGTAGTTTAGGGATAAAACTAGAAGTTGGGGGTGAAACTGGGGGTTACATGGGCCAGGCCCAAAAGGCCTTGACATGCCTAGCGTCGAGCAGTCCGAATACTCCGGTGTCGGGTCCGGAGACTCCGGTCTGGGCCGGAGACTCCGGTCAATCTCCGGACCTGTCTCCGGAGGGGCCTTCTGACTGTCCCTGGCTTGGTTCCTGGGGCCAGACCGGAGGATGGTCCGGAAACTCCGGTGTACACCAGAGATTCCGGTGTGCAGTGCTCCAGCAGTGTCTTCTCCTGGTCCTTCTTCCTTGGGGGCTTGGTACAGTGATGTTGCTTCATAGCTGAGGATACACAACGTAGTTGCATGAAGTAGCAAGCCATCCAAAGGTAGATCAAAATCACATGAGGAAAGGAGCAAGTTAACCTAAGCTTGTAGGAGCTTGGCTCTGGCGCGAGTCATTGGTCCACTTGGGGGACTAAGTGTTGTATATGAAGGTGCGTCCGTAGGACGGGCTGCATCAGCTCCCCCCTTGTGAAAGAGTCGTGCTCGACTCTTCATGGGATACATCTTGATTCTCTCCATGGTATAGTGATAGGTCCTTGACGTTGAACGTATTGCTCACTAGGTACTTGGAGGTTGGAATGTCGATGACGTATGCATTGTTGTTGATTCTTTTGAGGACCTTGAAGGGGCCATGTCCCCTTGGTTTGAGCTTGGAGTCGCGATTATTGGGAAAGCGGTCTTTGCTCAAGTGTATCCACACAAGATCGCCTTCTTCGAAGATCATCTCTTTCTTGTTCTTGTTTAGCCGTGATGCTTGGCGAAGGACTTGTTGCTCGATCGTAGCTCTTGTGTCTTCATGTAACCTTTTCATTGCTTGGGCACGCTTGTCAACGTCCATGTTGGTAGAAGAGGTAATATGTAGAGCGCGGTGAGAGGCTCGAACCCATAGACGATCATGAACGGGCTCCTCATGGTGGTGGAGTGCTTTGCACGGTTGTAGGCGAACTCGGCGTGTGGGATGCATTCCTCCCAATATTTAAGATTCTTCTTTATCAACACGTGGAGAAGTGTGCCAAGGCTTCGGTTGACGACCTCGGTTTGTCCATCAGTTTGAGGATGCGAGGCGGACGAGAATAGGAGCTTGATGCCGAGCTTGGCCATGAGGGTCTTCCAAAAGTAGCTCATGAATTTGACATCGTGGTCGGACAAAGGTGCGTGAGGAATAGGCAATGGCATATAAAGACCAAAAGGGTTAGACTTGGACTTAGCTTGGACACAAGTAGTGCATCGTTGGATGTGGCGCTCCACGTCGCGCTTCATCTTTGGCCAATAGTTGTGAGTGGAGAGCATGTCATATGTCTTGTCACGGCCAAAGTGACCCATAAGTCCTCCACCATGGGACTCTTGAAGAAGCGAAATTTGGAGAGACGACTTCGGAATGCAAAGCTTGTTTTGTTTGAAAAGAAAACCCTTATGCAAATAGAAATCATCAACCCCTTTGTCTATTGAACACTTTGCAAAAATTGATCCAAAGAATGGGTCGGACGCGTACAAAGATTTGATGTCATCTAGACCCAAGACATTTACTTCGAGTCGTGTAAGAAGGTTTGTGTTTTTGCGAGACAAGGCGTCTGCTACTACATTTTCTTTGCCCTTCTTGTACTTGACAATGTATGGAAAAGATTCCATGAACTCAACCCATTTGGCGTGCCTTTTACTCAAATTGGCTTGGCCCTTAAGATATTTCAACGACTCATGGTCGGAATGGATGATAAATTCTTTGTGCCAAAGGTAGTGTTGCCACACTTGAAGGACACGAACCAAGGCAAAAAGCTCTTTGTCATAAATTGGATAGTTAAGGCATGCGCCATCAAGTTTCTCACTATGGTATGCAATAGGACGCCCATTTTGCATAAGGACGCCTCCATTGCCAATACCACTAGCATCACATTAAATCTCAAAAGTTTTTGTGAAATCCGGTAAATCAAGGAGTGGTGCTTCGGTGAGCCTCTTTTTGAGCTCATCAAACGCTTTTTGTTGTGCTTTGCCCCAAACGAATGTGACATTTTTCTTGGTCAACTCGTTGAGAGGGCAAGCAATGGTAGAAAAGTCTTTCACAAAGCGACGGTAGAAACCGGCCAACCCATGAAAACTACGGAGTTCACTAACATTGGTAGGTATGGGCCAATCTCGTATGTCTTTAACTTTTGAGACATCAACTTCAATGCCATTAGAAGACACAACAAACCCAAGGAAAATTTGTTTGTATTTTGCAAATGTGCACTTTGGGAGATTAGCATAGAGCTTTTCATGATGAAAGATTTGAAGAACCTCCCTAACATGTGTAACATGCTCCTCTAGTGACTTGCTATAGACAAGAATGTCATCAAAGTAAACAACGACACTCTTCCCAATGATAGATCTCAAGATATGGTTGATGAGCCGCATGAAGGTAGATGGGGCATTTGATAAGCCAAAAGGCATAACCAACCATTCATAGAGACCAAGCTTGTTCTTGAAGGCGGTTTTCCACTCATCACCTTCGGCCATGCGAATTTGATGGTAACCACTACGAACATCAACTTTCGAAAATATAGTGGCTCCACATAACTCATCAAGCATGTCATTAAGGCGCGGTATAGGATGTCGATAACACACGGTGATAGCATTGATTGGACGGCAGTCCATGCATAACCGCAACGTATCATCCGTTTTTGTCACGAGAATCACAGGTACCGCGCCTGGGCTAGTGCTTACTTGGATCAAACCTTTGGAGACGAGTTGGTTGATTTGTCGTTCTATCTCCTTCGTCTCTTCTGGGTTCGTGCGATATGCGGCACGGTTTGGGAGTGGAGCGCCGGGTATGAGGTCTTTGCGGTGCTCGATTCCGCGAAGAGGCGGTAGTCCATGAGGAAGCTCTTTGGGGAATACATCTTGGAATTCCTACAAAATAGCCATCAAAGAAGGAGGAACATTTGTCAACTCATTAGTTCCTTGCACTAGTCCCTTGCATACAAGGACATAGTGCAAGATGGATGGGTTGTTCCGCACTTCTCTCATCTCACTTTTGGTGGCAAGAAGAACACTCTTTGTTTTTCCACTCGAGTTTGGTTTGTGGCTCTCACTCACTATAGTGTGGTTCTCTCTCTCACCGCTCTTCTCACAAGGTGGTTTTGTGCTTTGCGCCCTCGCTAAAGCCTTTGCATTGTCCACAATTATTTGGCTAGGAGTAATTGGTTGCAAAACACAAGTCTTTTCAAGCCATTTGAAGGTATAAGTGTTTGTGTGACCATCATGTAAAGCACGCTTGTCATATTTCCACGGCCTTCCTAGCAACATATGGCAAACCGTCATGGGGACCACATCACATTCCACCGTGTCTTTGTATGGTCCAATTGAGAACGTTACCGAGATGGTGTGCTTGATCTTGATGGACCCTTGGTCACTTAGCCATTGTATATGGTAAGGATGCTTATGCGGATGGAGGGTGAGGTTGAGTTTCTCACACAATTCCGTGCTTGCAAGATTGTGGCAACTCCCTCCATCGATGACAACTTTGATGGACTTCCCATTGATACCGGCACGAGTTTGCAAGATGTTTGATCGTTTGTCTTCAATCTCATTGACTTGAGTAGTTAAGACCCTTGTGACGACAAGCGATGGACTTGCGCATGCTCACACACAAGTAGTTCTTGGTCATCTTCCAAACGTTGCCTTGCCATTGCTTCCTTGACCCTTGCATCAAAATCATCTTCACTCAAGTATTCTTCATCGCCATTGTCGTGGATGAACAAAACTTTCTTCTTTCCACATGCGGCCGACTTGTGTCCTTTGCCTCCACACTTGTAGCACTCACCATTGAATGGTTGTTCATCCTTTGTGTATTTGCCACTTGGGGGCGGTTTTCCTTGAGGAAGTGTTGGCTTGAAGGGAAGCTTGGTGGTACTTGATGAGATTCCACTTGGTGTTGTTGGAGTAGTGGTTGGCGCTTGCTTGTATGTGAAGTACGTTTTTGGCTTGTTGTACTTGATGTCCTCTTGCACTTGAAGCTCGGCTTTTGATGCTATGTGTACAAGATCAACCATGTTGTTGTACTTTTGGAACTCGGTGATGTGCTTGATTGGATGGTTCAAGCCATTGAGGAAACATGCCATTGTTTGTTAATCACACTCTTCAATGTTGGCACAGATCATGTTGAGCTCCATTTTCTTGAAGTACACTTCCATGTTCTTTGTCCCTTGACTAAGCGTTTGAAGCTTGTTTAAAAGGTCATGCGTGTAGTGCGAAGGAACAAAGAGGGATCTCATATGAGCCTTCATATCTTGCCAAGTTGAGATTGGAGGCTCTTCTTTTGCTTCACGAGCGAGTTGGACTTGTTCCCACTGAAGGTTGGCATACTCATCAAAATCGAGGGATGCCATGGCCGTCATCTTCTCATTGTTATAGTTGTGCATGCAGAAGATCTTGTCAACCTTGTGTTCCCATGAGAGATATTCTTTGGGTTCATTGGAACCGGTGAACTTGGGCATGGTGAATTTGAGCTTGCCGAAAGTTTCTTCTTCATTGTGGTTCCGGTGTCGGCAATTTCCATGGTTTTGGCGGCCATCTTCATCATCCGAGCTCTAATGTCTTGCTTGGTGATGGTTGCGTTTCCCTTGTGGTTGTTGAGGTGCTGCGTTTGGTGGAGGAACTTGGTTTTGACGACGAGCTTGGGGAGCTTGCTCGTGTTGTTGGCACGGTTGAGGACGAGGAGGAGGTTGTTTGTCCTCACGACGAGCTTGGGGAGCTTGCTCTTGTTCTTGTCATGGTTGATGACGATGAGCATTGTCTTGCGCCATGTGGCGAGGAGGACGCCGAGCCGTATGCGCAATGGGCTACTCCCTTTCTTCTTGATGTGGAGGAGGCTCGTCATGGTGATCATGTTGTCGATGTTGACGTTCATGTCGATGATGACGCCTTGGTGGATCTTCAAGTGCTTCACGCCGACGGCGATCTTGTTCGTCCACTTCGTATGCTTCACTTGTTGTTGACGAGACATGTCGTTGGCGATGGGCTTGATGGTCCACGTGAGGTTTCTCTTGTTGAATCACGAGTGCCCTTAGTTGTGGACGGTTCGCTTCACGTCTTCGAGGTCTTGCGGAGAGGTCACCATCATAGCTTGACGTCGCAGCGTGTCGCGGAGATGGTACCGCTTGCGAAGAGCACATGGAGTGATGGACGGGTCCATATTGGTGCCTTGAAGTGTGACAGCTAGGAGCGCTTGATTCACTTGAGGAGTGTCGTGACGAGCTTGAGTCGTGCGATCGTGGCCTTGCTAGACCATCAATGACGCGTTGAAGCTTCTCATTCGTTGCGGCGAGGGCGTGGCCAAGAGCTTCATTTTGATGGCCGAGGTTGTGTTGCATGGAATGCATTTGTCCTCGGACTTCTTCGAAGCGTTTGTCGATGTTTTTGAACTCCACTCGGGCTTCAAAACGGTAGTTGAATTCTCGTCGGACCTTCCAATGATCCCATCTTGTCATGTATTGTGTGTCGTCCTCTGGAGGTGGTGGTGGTTGGGACGACTCGCCATTCCTGTCCATGATGCAAAGCCGATAAGGGTTGTATATGGAGGAGACACGTGGATAATTAGCCTTTTACCTCACCTTGGAGATTGTATCAAACCAATTGCCACACAAGAGAGCTAAGAGCTTGCAAAGTGAAATCGCAAAGAGACTCACGCACAAGGAACTAAACTCGCCAAGGCTTTTGGTGGAAAGGAAGGTGTAAAACCAAAGAACCAACCAAACGAAAAGGATAGTAAAAAGTGGATAAGATCCAACAAAACTCAAGTCAAAAGGGAATGGTCAACTCAAAAGGTGACGAGAACCTACGACTACACACACGCCTGGAGAAAAATGGGGTTAGCACGACTATGGAAGTGAGCACAAAAGGGCCTAACGAAGACTACGCTCGATTGTCGTGCCAAATCAAGGAGAGACCACAACTCGTTTGCCAAAAGAGGGTAAGTAACGGATTTGTGCACTTGCCTTGGCACGCTTTTCCCTCTCTCTTTTGCTTACAAGCTTGATACTCTCTTTGTATTGGGAGACTATGTATCTTTCTATTTTTTTTATTTTTTTTCTCCCTTTCTATGCTACTATGATAAATTTTTTATTTGCCCTCACACTTTCACTTTCCAATGGCAAGCGCACAATGCTTAGACAAACACAAAATGAGTTGCTCTCATAGGATAGGTACACACAAAGGAAGATATGGCTACAAGGGTTGACACAAGTTATACCTTAGTTGTTGATGATGATCTTGTGTCGACGGAGCGGGGAATAGTTTGGGGTATGTGGTGTCGAAGAGCGCGGGCGATGTTGCGGAAGCTATCTATTAATTGGTGACATGCACACGGAACACAAACAACAGGCGGACAGATTAGCCAATGCAGAAAAGAGGAAAAGTCAAAACTGGCGTCCAGGGCCGGAGACTCCGGTCTGGGCCAGAGACTCCGGTGTAGGATGGAGACTCCGATGCACAGGGCCGGAGACTCCGGTGCGGGAAATCAGCTCGTGTTCTTGAGCGGAAATTCACGCCTAGAGTCCTCAAATCCGCGAAAATTTGGCCAAAATTGGGCTGGGAAACGCAGGCAAAAGCTAGACCAACACCTTAGACAAGATTTGGTCGGATCAAAACCACAAATAACGCTCCAAAACGATAGATCGATCCAAAGGAAAATTGGGGCTATTTTTGGGAAATTTTCGAATTTATGGTGGATAGAAGAAAAATTGAGGGAAAATTCGTGATCAACCTTGCTCTTGATACCAATATGTTAGGGGTGACCCCTTGGGTTGGCCCGATCTTTAACGAATTCTGTGGGAATCGAGGGGAAAGCGGTGGAAGGAGGAAGGGGATGAAATCCACGAACACACACGCGAAGAACTCGATGAACACACTCACGCGAAAACACGATACAAGCCGATAGCTCATGCCGGTGGCAACCGGTCCAACACAATCCCTAGGATCGGCGTTGGGCAAGACACTCTCCCACGACCAACAACGGGGGTGAGAGGCTTGATGAGATCTTGACTACTTGGGTACGAGACACCGAGATCCTAAGGACTTGTACAACTTGAACGCACGAGGCAAAATCCAAGTGGTTTGTGGATAATTTGGTGCTCCTTGTCAAGGAGCATGACACAAATAGTTGATAGATCCTCAAAGGGGTGTCTTCAAATACAATTATCCAAGTCTAGGGTTTACAATAGAGGGGTGGGGCTTTATATAGGACAGCCACTTAAATAGGGGTAGTTTAGGGATAAAACTGGAAGTTGGGGCATCTTCGCCACCAAGACGAAGAATTCATGATGAGCACCAACCATAATGCTCAAGCAAGCTCAAGAAGGCACCACAAGCACAAGAAGAATGCCAAGGCAAATGATCACCATCGTGAGCGTCATGTGGATGACCAAGTGCTTCACCAACATCAACCATCGGCAAGGCACGCCAATGACCTCCATCGACACCATCATAGGGCACCTTCAACTACTCGTGCCACCACCACAATGGCACCAAGAGCAAGCCTTCCTCCATGCCATCAAGCGTCAACGCCTACGCTTGACTTCCACGACCTCGCGAACGAGGAAAATGTAGACCTCTACTTTGCCAAGTTAGATAGCATGAGCCTACCTCCACCACTACTACGAGATGGCCACAAAACGATTGAGCATGAGATTTTCCCTTCGACCATGGAGGTGGGCGATGATGCCCATCTTATGGCATCCAACTTTGAAGGCGACAAGGTCAAGAATGGTGAGCATGGTATTTTCCCTTCAACAAAGGAGGCGCTTGGAGTTGAGGAAACCGAGCCTATCCCCATATTCTTGAGTGATGATATGGTACCAATCCCATGCGAGTATGAGAGCCACTTAGCCCACTTGAGTGAGAACAAGAGTGAGATGAGTGACTCCACCTTATGCGAGATTGAGTGCTCCCACTTTGAGGGCATGAGTGATACACCGAGTGTTAGGGGTGCCCATTGGGTTGGCCCGATCTTTCACGAATTCCGTGGGAATCGAGGGGAAAGCGGTGCAAGGAGGAAGGGGATGAAATCCACAAACACACATGCGAAGAACTCGATGAACACACTCACGCGAAAACATGATACAAGCCGATAGCTCACGCCGGTGGAAACCGGTCCAACACAATCCCTAGGATCGGCGTTGGGCAAGACACTCTCCCACGACCAACAACAGGGGTGAGAGGCTTGATGAGATCTTGACTACTTGGGCACGAGACACCGAGATCCCAAGGACTTGTATAACTTGAACGCACGAGGCAAAATCCAAGAGGTTTGTGGATAATTTGGTGCTCCTTGTCAAGGAGCATCAGACAAATAGTTGATAGATCCTCAAAGGGGTGTCTTCAACCACAATTATCCAAGTCTAGGGTTTACAATAGAGGGGTGGGGCTTTATATAGGCCAGCCACTTAAACAGGTGTAGTTTAGGGATAAAACTAGAAGTTGGGGGCGAAACTGGGGGTTACATGGGCCAGGCCCAAAAGGCCTTGACATGCCTAGCGTCGAGCAGTCCGGAGACTCCGGTGTCGGGTCCGGAGACTCCGGTCTGGGCCGGAGACTCCGGTCAATCTCCGGACCCGTCTCCGGAGGGGCTTCTGACTGTCCCCGGCTTGGTTCCTGGGGCCGGACCGGAGGATGGTCAGGAGACTCCGGTGTACACCAGAGATTCCGGTGTGCAGTGCTCCAACATCGTCTTCTCCTGGTCCTTCTTCCTTGGGGGCTTGGTACAGTGATGTTGCTTCATAGCCGAGGATACAAAACGTAGTTGCATGAAGTAGCAAGCCATCCAAAGGTAGATCAAAATCACATGAGGAAAGGAGCGAGTTAACCTTAGCCTGTAGGATCTTGGCTCGGGCGCGAGTCATTGGTCCACTTGGGGGACTAGGTGTTGTAGATGGAGGTGCGTCCGTAGGACGGGCTGCATCACCGAGTGAGTTGAGAGTGGTAGTTGATAGGTCAAGTGAGACCATTTCTATTTATAACGACTTACCCTCTACCTCTAGTGTGTTCTCTTATGTTGTGCTAGGTTCCATAGATGACGACGCGCCAAGCCATGAAGCAATGATGCCTTAATTAGATAAGATGTACATGGTGCACGAAGATGATGCAACGCCATGGCTACATCGAGAAAACGAAGTCGTCCACAAGGAGGCCACTACTACCACAACACCCACTTCATATGAGAGGTATGAACAAGGTAACAATAAGGGTGTTGATGATGCCATGATCCCACTAGTGGACATGATGAATTGTGAGGATATGCATGCTATGGATGATACTCATGACATTACATATGCTTCATTACTATTCCCATGTGATGCTTTGTCTTTGCATATTATTGATCATGTGGAATTGTTTGATTGCGATATCATTGCCATAAACATTCCATGCTATGCATCTTGTGTGTATCCTCCAATTTCTTCGGACTTGCCTTGTCATGCTAGTCATTCAATTTCTCTCGTTGCTTGCGATAAGAAGAATGCTTGCTATTTCACTTGTTTTGCTTGAAACAATATTGATCATATGTGTTATTATGAGATGGCCCCCATAGCTTTCTCAATTTTTGGAGATTTTGATGATTGCCATGATAAGCATGTTCCCCACTTGCATACTCACCATGCATCTATTTCATACTTGATTGACATTAATGGTGATGTGCACAAGAAGAGATACGTCATGATGGATGATGTGTATCTCTACCATGCACACACGTTCTTCCTTTTGTATTTGATGTGTGTACGTACCCGCACTATCATGTCAACCTCGGTTGAGCACGAGTTGACAAAAAG
Source organism: Avena longiglumis (assembly GCA_030063025.1). NCBI lineage: Eukaryota > Viridiplantae > Streptophyta > Magnoliopsida > Poales > Poaceae > Avena > Avena longiglumis. Next base: position 306,252,623 of record CP125977.1, read on the forward strand.
AGATCTAGAGAGCATCCCACAAGTGAGTTCAAGATCGAACCCAGCTCTGATACATTTTGCATGCTTTGCATCTTTCATGTTGACAAATTGCTCTTTCCTATGGTTTGCTTGCAAGCATGTGATGCTATTATCTCCCCTTATGACAATCATGTTTCGTTGCTATGGGATTTTGATGCTTTGTGTGTTGCAACAAATTGTTGAACAATTTCCACTTCCGATGTTTTGTGTGCAACCATAATGCCATTGATAGCATGTATTGTCATGAGATCTTCCAAGAATCTCGTCTTGTTGTTGCAACAAACATAAGGGCCACTTGCTCTTTCATTTGGTTTGTTTGCAAACATGTTGTTTTTGCTTCCGCTTGGGATACTCATATTCCCATGATATTTGCTATCGATGACTTGTGTGTGACATCCGACATGTTGAACAATTTCTCTTTCCAATGGTTGGTTTGCACACATAATGATGTTGCTTTGGATATTCTTCCTTTTATGTTTTTGCCAAATTCTCCTAGCTTTGCATCAAGGATGTTGATCAAAATTTTAGTCAAGTGCCTTGAGTGCCACACTAAGACATTATATGGAGTTTTTTTGATTTCTCACATTTGGATGATGTTCAAACGATTTCCATGCACTTTGACCTTGCATATGCATTCCGTTTGCTATACTTGAGTTGTCCTAATAGTGTTGTGAACAAGAATGGACATGCCACAAATGACATGCTCCTCTATCACACACAGACATATGTTGCTTGGTCTTTGTTGTATGAAGGTACAAATGCATACACATCAACCTCTACCAACCATGGGTTGACAAGAAGAACCGAAGAGAGTTACCTAGGGCTACACTTCATCGAACTATCTCTACAAGCTAAGGTGACTTCCTTCTACTTGAGGACTCATTCTATAATCTTCATGAATTGGCTACGCTTTGAGTGTTGCTTCGCTTTTGTTGTGAGCTTTGTAGGCTTCATGGAAGGTGATGGAACATTGAAGTGTTGTCAAGTCAATCTTTCCGAGGAAGACTATATGGTGAACCCCAAGATCAAGAAGGTATCTCGACCTCTTCTACTTTGTGGTGAGCATGTAGAGTCGAGGACGACTCTTTTTGAAGGGGGGGAGCTGATGCAGCCCGACTGATAGGGCAAAGGTGTCTGATCTTTCGATGAGATGGCGATAATCGATTTGGTGGAGTTCGGGCTTGACGATCCGACTACACGTGCGAGCACGAGCGCCAATGCAATCACTAGGACAATCTCCTGGAGGTTACCGATCCTGCGGGAACACGATTAGCCTGACCAGCAAGGGTCTTAATTCCTACCTGAAATCGAGAACAAGTAAGAACCAATATTGCAATCAAGATATTGCGGATTAAGAGGAAAGATTTATTGAAAAGGTGGGATCCTGAATAGGTGCGAAGTACAAGAGGCCTGTGCGACGCTCGAGCCTTGGCAAAGTTGCTACGATGGCTAACTTAATGTCTAAATAAAATCCGAGTCTAGGGTGATGGATATGGGGAGTATTTAAGGGCGAAAAGGTGGGGTTTCGGCCAACCATGGAAGTGGTGGCCGAATCCAACCCTAGAAGTCCTTTTCCCCTCAAATACGGACTCTAAAAAGTGGCTAATTAAAATCCTACGAAAATTACATGGGCCTGGCCCAAAATAAAGGTGTCGCAGCACCATATTAAGCTATTGACGAATTCGTGAAGTATTCATCTTGAATATTTCGTCCAAGCCTTCTTTCTTCATTATGGTGGCCTCAAAGTTCTGAAATCTTCATCCGTGGCCTTCTCTTGGATCATCACACGCAGCGACCATGCTCCAATGCTTGTCCCTCTCATCCATGCTTGGTCCATCATTCCTAAGAGTAAGAAATACATCTGATTTAGGCAGCATCATATTCTCATTTATGTGAGGAATAGTTCCAAGAAACAAAAGTACATGATAGTTAAGTTGTTTGGAACGAGATCTTGTGATGGGTCCTTGTATGTGTGTAGCTGTAGGTACAACGGTTGTATCAATAGATGGGATGTCCACATCATGCTCCCCTTCTTGAATTGAAGTCGTCCTCGACGCAATCTCATCTTCCTCACCAAAGTAAGGCTTCAAATCTGCAATGTTAAACGTAGGACTAACCGTACCAAAGTCTGCAGGCAACTCAAGTTTATATCCATTATCATTTATTTTGTCTAACACCTTAAAGGGACCAGCAGCACGCGGCATTAACTTAGACTTGCGTAAATCAGGAAAGCGATCCTTACGCAAATGTAACCAAACAAGATCTCCAACAACAAACACAACATGCTTTCTCCCTTTATCCCCAGCAAGTTTATACTTAGCATTCATATGTTTGATGTTATCTTTAGTAGTCTTATGCAAGTTTAATATCATTTCAGCGTGTTGTGTAGCATCCAAATTATGTTGCACCGAAGTAGGTAAAGGCAATAAATCAATAGGTGCACGAGGAACAAAACTATAGACGATCTCAAACGGGCACATCTTTGTGGTAGAATGCAGCGAACGATTATAAGAAAATTCTATATGAGGTAAACACTCTTCCCACAATTTTAAGTTCTTCTTTAAAACAACCCGCAACATAGTAGACAAAGTTTTATTTACTACTTCAGTTTGTTCATCAGTTTGGGGATGACATGTAGTACTAAACAGCAATTTAGTCCCCAACTTAGCCCATAAACATCTCCAAAAGTGGCTAAGAAATTTAGTATCACGATCAGAAACAATAGTATTTGGCACACCATGCAAACGAACAATTTCACGAAAGACAAATCAGCAATATGCGCAGCATCATCCGTTTTATGGCAAGGAATAAAGTGTGCCATCTTAGAAAACCGATCCACAACAACAAAAATACTATCCTTCCCCTTCTGTGTTCGTGGCAATCCCAAAACAAAGTCCATCGAAATATTCTCCCAAGGAACACTAGGAATAGGAAGAGGCATATATAAACCATGTGGATTAAGGCGAGACCTAGATTTTTGACAAGTAGTGCAGCGTGCCACAAATTGCTCAACATCTCGACGCAAACGTGGCCAAAAGAAGTGTGTAGAAAGAACATCCTCCGTCTTCTTGAAACCAAAGTGTCCCATCAATCCTCCTCCATGCGCCTCCTGTAACAACAAAAGACGAACAGAACTATCCGAAATGCATAGTTTGTTAGCACGGAACACAAATCCATCATTGAAGACGAACTTGTTACATGTTCTACCATCTCTACAATTCTGCAACACATCTTTAAATTAAGCATCATGCACATATTGTTCCTTAATAGTTTCTAATCCAAAAAATTTGAAGTCAAGTTGAGATAACAAAGTATAACGGCGCGACAAAGCATCCGCAATAATATTATCTTTACCCTTTTTGTGTTTGATAACATAAGGAAAAGACTCAATAAATTCAACCCACTTTGCATGACGACGATTCAACTTAGCTTGACTACGAATATGCTTCAAAGATTCATGATCAGAATGTATAACAAATTCTTTAGGCCATAGATAATGTTGCCAAGTTTCTAATGTCCGAACCAATGCACAAAATTCTTTATCATAAGTAGAATAGTTCAGACTAGCCCCACTCAATTTCTCACTAAAATATGCAACAGGTTTTCTCTCTTATAATAACACCCCTCCGAAACCAATTCCACTAGCATCACATTCAAGCTCAAAAGTCTTAGTAAAATTAGGAAGTTGGAGTAAGGGAGCATGTGTTAGCTTATCTTTCAATATGACGAAGGCCTGTTGTTGTGCATCGCCCCAAACAAAGGGCACATCCTTCTTGGTAAGCTCATTCAGCGGCGCGGCAATTGATCCAAAGTCTTTGACAAAGCGCCTATAGAAACCAGCGAGGCCAAGAAAAATCCTCACTTGTGTGACCGTCTTGGGCTGCGGCCAATTCTCAATAGCTTCAATCTTGGCTAGATCCACTTCAATACCCTGTGATGTAACAACATAGCCAAGAAACGCAACTCGATTGGTGCAAAAGGTGCACTTCTCAAGGTTACCAAACAAACGTGCATCACGTAAAGCATTGAAAACAACACGTAAATGGTCCAAATGATCCTCTAAAGATTTGCTATAAATCAGAATATCATCAAAGTAGAATACCACAAAACGTCCAATGAAAGCACGTAAAACTTCGTTCATTAATCTCATGAAAGTGCTGGGTGCATTAGTTAAACCAAACGGCATCACTAACCACTCATATAAACCAAACTTAGTTTTAAATGTTGTTTTCCATTCATCTCCTAATTTCATACGAATCTGGTGGTAACCACTACACAAATCAACTTTAGAAAACATGGTAGAGCCACTCAATTCATCAAGCATGTCATCTAAACGTGGAATAGGATGACGATATCGAATAGTGATATTATTGATAGCTCTACAATCAGTACACATGCGCGAAGAACCATCTTTCTTAGGTACCAAAATAATAGGAACAACACAGGGGCTAAGGGACTCACGAATATGATCTCGGTCGAGTAGTTCCTAAATTTGGCGTTGTATCTCCTTTATCTCCTCTGGATTGGTTCTATATGGCGCGCGGTTGGGCAACGTAGCACCAGGAATTAGATCAATTTGGTGCTCAATTCCTCTAATAGGAGGTAGTCCTGGTGGCAGCTCAGCAGGAAAGACGTCCTCATATTCCTGCAAAAGGTTAGCAATAGCGGGTGGCAAAGAAGGAGGCATATCCTCAAATGAAAACAAAACCTCTTTGCAGACAATTGCATAACATTGAGTATTGTTTACATCTAGTTCAGCAATATCAATTTTATTTGCAAGCATACATGGACTCTTCAAACGAATTTCAGTAGCATGTGTAGAATCAGATTTAGTGTTCTTTGGTGGTACAAAATCTGCAGCAACAATCTGATTCTCACTTTTATTTTTCTCCTCAGTTTTAGCTCTACTAGCTCTAGCAAGATCATCTTTTAAAATCTGTTCGGGAGTCATAGGTTTTAGACCAATTTTCTTTCCATCATGCATAAGAGAATAGTGATTAGTTTTGCCATTATGAACAGATTCTCTATCAAATTGCCATGGTCTACCAAGTAACAAAGAACAAGCTTGCATAGGTACAACATCACAATCAACAAAATCAGAATATGTACCAATAGTAAAATGTACGCGTACCATTCTTGTTACCTTGATCTTGCGAGAACTCTCAAACCATTGGATGTAATATGAATGTGTGCGTTGTCTTGTTAGAAGCGCAAGCTTCTCTACCATGTCAACACTAGCCAGATTATTACAACTCCCTCCATCAATGATGATCCGTATAGCTCTTTCCTTGACAACACCACGTGTTTGGAATAGGTTGTGGCGTTGATCTTGTTCAGATTTTCTCAATTGCACACTCAACACACGTTGTGTAATTAAACTCTTGTATTGATCAGCAGCTTCATCTCCCATTACCTCTGTCTCTTCATCAGCATCAGAATTGTCTCCATCTCGAGTAGAAATAAGGGCTAATGTATCTTCATCAAAGTCACTCGCTGAATCGTATTGACCATCCTCCCGCACCATCATCACACGTTGTGTTGTGCACTGTCTCTCAATATGACCAAAACCCCAGCACTTGCGGCATTGTATATCCTTTGTCTTACCCGTGGAAGCCATAGAAGATGCACTACGAGCAGGAGCATTGGATGATGGTGGAGGAGCAGCTGGAAATCTTGTAGTGGCCTTGGATGTGGTAGTAGCTGGTGGCGAATCACGAGAAGGAGGAGCTGATTGACGGGATGTCCAAGTGGATGTGCGACCTTCAGAATTATTAGTCCTCCTCCATGGTGGTTGGCGATCCTGCACTTCACGTTCAGCTTTGCAAGCAAGATGAAACAAACGAGTGATAGAATTATATTCCTTATAATCTAATATGTGCTGAATGTCCTTGTTTAATCCACCAAAGAAACGTGCAAGACCACACCGAACTATCCCTGTTTGCAATTCCTGATAATACTCTTCTACAGAATTTTTCCCTTGCTCTAAACGTGTCATATTCTTTAGTAAATCATGTTGATAAGTGGGAGGTACAAAACGAACACGCATAGCAGTTTTTAAAGCAGTCCAAGTACTAGGATTTAAACGACAATACTCAGACCACCAAAGGGAAGCAAATTTAGTAAATTCACATATAGCAGCACTAACACGCATATTCTCATGATATTTTAAACATGCAAAATGTTGTTCTACTTCCATCTCCCATGTAAGATATGCATCAGGATTATATTTACCCTCAAAAGATGGAATATTTAATTTAAGCTTTGCAACATGATCATCATCACGTACCGGTGGTCGAGCGTTGCGGTAGTAATGTCGGGGACGGCCAGCAGGTACCTGTGGTGGTTGTTCAACCTCCTCGTCAAACAGATCATCGTCGTCAGGGTCGTAGTAGTACCCGTCATCTGTCCCAAATGTCGCAAAGAGCCGGCATGAAGTCTCGAGGTGCGTAACCGCTGTAGTCAGCGGCAGCCGAACCAGCAGTCCGACCCATGATCGAGATGCGTCGTGCGCCATGTGCGGGTGCGGGTGCGGGTGCGGGGAATCTGTTCAAAATATCCTTGAACCTGATGCATCCAGTCCTACGGACGCACCTCAATCTACAACCCCTAACCCTCCTAATGGACCAATGACTCGCGCCCGAGCTAAGCTCCTCCAAGCCAAGGTTAACTCGCTCCTTTCCTTGTGTGAGTTCGACACACCCTTGGATGGTTTGCTACTTCATACGCATACACTGTGCATCATCAGGTACGAAGAGAAGGACCCAAGGGACGGAGGAACAGGAGCGGAAGCAACCAGTCGCTGCCAGACTCAACCGGTACTACCGGATAAGGCGACCGGTACTACCGGTACAAGCAGTACTACTGGACACCGCTATCGGACGCTCCAGGAAGAACCACTCCACGCTCAGACGCCTTGTACTACGGCCAGAACCGGTACCGGTGGCAGTACCGCCCCTTCCTACCGCTCGCTACAGGCGACTCCGACGGAAGCTCCAGGCCCGCCAGCGGTACTACCGCCCCCGGAGCGGTACTACCTGTTGCGACCGGTACTACCGGTTGCCCGACCGGTACTACCGGTCCTGACTGAACCTGAACTCCTCAGTTCAGCCCAGCGCCCTGAACCCCTTTCTATATTTTCCTAATTCGTTCCGAAACTACCCCTGTTTTTGTGGCTGGACTATATATAGCCCCCACCCTTTATTGTAAACCTCAGACTTGGATAATAATAGATTAAGGAAACCCTTGAGGAACTTACATCTATTGGTCTCATGCTCCTTCCAAGGAGCACTGGATTATCCACCCCCCTCTTGGATCTTGCCTAGTGCGTTCAAGTTGTACAAGGCCTTGGGTTCTCGGTTTCTCGCCCCCAAGTCGTCAAGATCTCACCAAGAACCTCGTCCCCCGTTGTTGGCGTGGAGAGAGAGCTTTGCCCAACACCGATCCTAGGGATTATGTTGGACCGGTTGCCACCGGCGTGAGAGATCGGCGTGTATCTTGTTTTGTGTGCGTGAGTTCGTCGGGTTCTTCGTGTGCGTGTGTTAGTGGATTCCATCCCGTTTCCCCCTTCCACCGCTTTCCCCTCGATTCCCGCGGAGATTCGTGAAAGATCGGGCCACCCCAAGGGGTTACCCCATAACATATTGGTATCAAGAGCACGGTTGATCACGAATTTCCCCCCAATTTTTCTTTGATCCCCCTTAAAATCGAAAATCCCACCAAAAAGAGAGCCCCAATTTGCCTTCGGATCGATCTTTGGATTTGGTGAGTTTTTCGTGGTTTTGGTCCATAGATCTGTTGCTTTTGGAGTCGATCTATAGCCCCTGTTGTTCCTAGCCCAGCCTTTCTGTCAGATCACCACGAATTTGAGGATGTTGTCAAGTTGATCTCGTTCCAATTCCGTGCCTTGCGGTACTACCGGTTGTGCGAGTGGTACTACCGCAAATACCAGTACTACTGGCCGCACAAGCGGTACTACCGCTCGCCGGTACTACCGGATATTGCCATCGGTACTACCGCCCGCCTCTGGCCGTGTCTCTTTGCTCCTTTGACGCCTCCACTTCGTTTACTGACTTTTTCCACTTCACTTGTTCGTGTTTCGCGTGTTTGTCGCCATTTTCATAACAACTTCCGCATCAAAGTCACTACGCGCTCAACGACACCGCGACACTCGAACATCTTCCCCCACCAACGGGTGCAAGTCGTCAACAATACCAAAGGTATAACTTGCGCCACCTTGACAGCCCCATATCTTCCTTGTGTGTATCTATCCTATGAGAGCAACTCATTTTGTGTTTGTCTAAGCATTGTGCACTTGCCTTTGGAAAGTGAGAGTGTGAGGCCAAATTAAAAAGTTAACATAGTAGCATAGAAAGGGAGAAAAAGAGAAAGAATCAAAAAAAAAGAACAAAAGAAAAAAAGAAAAAAAAGATGTTGCTCTCATAGGATAGATACACACAAGGAAGATATGAGAGCTCGGATGATGATGATGACCGCCCAAATCATGGCAACCGCCGCAACCGGAACCGCAATTGAGAAGAAACTTTCGGCAAGCTCAAATTCACCATGCCCAAGTTCACCGGTTCCAATGAACCCGAGGAATATCTCTCGTGGGAACTCAAGGTCGACAAGATCTTCCGCATGCACAACTATAGCAATGAGAAGATGATGGCCATGGCATCCCTCGAGTTTGATGAGTATGCCAACCTTTGGTGGGAACAAGTCCAACTCGCTCGCGAAGCAAAAGAAGAGCCTCCAATATCAACTTGGCAAGATATGAAGGCCCATATGAGATCCCGCTTTGTTCCATCGCACTACACGTGTGACCTCTTCAACAAGCTTCAAACGCTTAGTCAAGGGACAAAGACCGTGGAAGAGTACTTCAAGCAAATGGAGCTCAACATGATCCATGCCAACATTGAAGAGCGAGATGAACAAACAATGGCACTCTTCCTCAATGGCTTGAACCATCCCATCAAGCGCATCACCGAGTTCCAAAAGTACAACAACATGGTTGAGCTTGTGCACATCGCATCAAAGGCCGAGCGTCAAGTACACGAGGACATCAAGTACAACAAGCCAAAGACGTACTTCACCTACAATCAAGCACCAACCACTACTCCAACAACACCAAGTGGAAGCTCCTCAAGTACCACCAAGCTTCCCTTCAAGCCAACTCTCCCTCAAGGAAAACAGCCCCCAAGTGGAAAAAACACAAGGGATGATCAACCATTCAATGGTGAATGCTACAAGTGTGGAGGCAAAGGACACAAGTCGGTCGCATGTGGAAACAAGAAAGTTTTGTTCATCCATGACAACGGCGATGAAGAATACTTGAGTGAAGAAGAGTTTGATGCAAGGGTCAAGGAAGCCATGGCAAGGCAACATTGGGAAGAGGACCAAGAACTTCTTGTGTGTGAGCATGACGCAAGTCCATCGCTTGTGGTCACAAGGGTCTTAACTACCCAAGCCAATGAGAATGAAGACCAATGCTCGAAAATCTTCCAAACTCGTGCCGACATCAATGGGAAGTCCATCAAAGTTGTCATCGATGGAGGGAGTTGCCACAATCTTGCAAGCACGGAATTGTGTGAGAAACTCAACCTCACTCTTCATCCGCGTAAACACCCCTACCATATACAATGGCTAAGTGACCATAGATCCGTCAAGATCAAGCACACCGTCTCGGTAACGTTCTCAATTGGACCCTACAAAGACACGGTGGAATGTGACGTGGTCCCAATGACGGTTTGCCATATGTTGCTTGGAAGGCCGTGGCAATATGACAAGCGTGCCTTGCATGATGGTCACTCAAACACTTATACCTTCAAATGGCTTGATAAAACTTGTGTGTTGCAACCAATGACTCCTAGCCAAATAATTGTGGACAATGCAAAGGCTTTAGCGAGGGCGCAATACACAAAACACCTTGTGAGAAGAGTGGTGAGCGAGAGAACGAAACCATAGTGAGTGCGAGCCACAAGCCAAACTCGAGTGGAAAAACTAAGAGTGTTCTTCTTGCCACCAAAAGTGAGATGAGAGAAGTGCGGAAAAACCCATCCATCTTGCACTATGTCCTTGTATGCAAGGGACTAGCGCAAGGAAATAACGACTTGACAAATGTTCCTCCTCCTTTGATGGCTATTTTGCAGGAATTCCAAGATGTATTCCCCGAAGAGCTTCCTCATGGCCTTCCTCCTCTTCGTGGAATCGAGCACCGCATCGACCTCATACCCGGCGCCCCACTCCCAAACCAAGCGCGTCTGCATTTAACCCGGAAGAGACAAAGGAGATCGAACGTCAAATCAACCAACTAGTCTCCAAAGGTTTGATCCAAGTAAGCACTAGCCCAAGCGCGGTCCCCGTGCTTCTATTTCCAAAAACGGATGATACGTTGCGGTTATGCATGGACTGCCGTCCAATCAATGCTATCACCGTGCGTTATCGACATCCTATACCGCGTCTTGATGACATGCTTGATGAGTTATGTGGAGCCACTATATTTTCGAAATTTGATCTTCGTAGTGGTTACCATCAAATTCGCATGGCCGAAGGTGATGAGTGGAAAACCGCCTTCAAGACTAAGCTTGGTCTCTATGAATGGTTGGTTATGCCTTTTGGCTTATCTAATGCCCCATCTACCTTCATGCGCCTCATGAACCATATTTTGAGATCTCTCATTGGGAAGAGTGTAGTTGTTTACTTTGATGACATCCTTGTCTATAGCAAGTCACTAGAGGAGCATGTTACTCATGTTAAGGAGGTCCTTCAAATCCTTCGTCATGAAAAACTATATGCTAATCTCCCAAAGTGCAATTTTGCAAAAGACAAGCTGATTTTCCTTGGTTTTGTTGTGTCTTGTAATGGCATTGAAGTTGATGTCTCAAAAGTCAAGGACATACGAGATTGGCCCATCCCTACAAATGTTAGTGAACTTCGTAGTTTTCATGGGTTGGCTGGCTTTTACCGTCGCTTTGTGAAAGAATTTTCTACCATTGCTTGCCCCCTCAATGAATTGACCAAGAAAAACGTCACGATCGTTTGGGGAAGAGCACAACAAAAGGCTTTTGATGAACTCAAAAAGAGGCTCACCGAAGAACCACTTCTTGCATTACCGGATTTCAGAAAAACCTTTGAGATTGAATGTGATGCTAGTGGTATTGGCATTGGTGGCGTCCTTATGCAAAATGGGCTTCCTATTTCATACCATAGTGAGAAACTTGATGGCGCACGCCTAAACTACCCCATTTATGACAAAGAGCTTTTTGCCTTGGTTCGTGTCCTTCAAGTGTGGCAACACTATCTTTGGCCCAAAGAATTTATCATCCATTCCGACCATGAGTCGTTGAAGTATCTTAAGGGCCAAGCCAATTTGAGTAAACGGCACGCAAAATGGGTTGAGTTCATGGAGTCTTTTCCTTACATTGTCAAATACATGAAGGGCAAATAAAATGTGGTAGCGGACGCCTTGTCTCGCAAACACACAAACCTTCTTACACGGCTCGAAGTAAATGTCTTGGGTCTTGATGACATCAAATCTTTGTACGCGTCCGACCCTTTCTTTCGACCAATTTTTGCAAAATGTTCAATAGACAAAGGAATTGATGATTTCTATTTGCATAAGGGTTTTATTTTCAAACAAATCAAGCTTTGCATTCCGAAATCGTCTCTCCAACTTTTGCTTCTTCAAGAATCCCATGGTGGAGGCCTTATGGGTCACTTTGGCCGCGACAAGACATATGACATGCTCTCCACTCACTACTTTTGGCCAAAGATGAAGCGCGACGTGGAGCGCCACGTCCAACGATGCTCTACATGTATCCAAGCTAAGTCTAAGTCCAACCCCTTTGGTCTTTATATGCCATTGCCTATTCCTCATACACCTTGGTCAGACATTAGCATGGACTTCGTGTTAGGCTTGCCTAGATCTAAACATGGACATGATTCTATATTTGTGGTAGTGGATCGCTTTTCAAAAATGGCACACTTCATTCCGTGCCATAAGACTGATGATGCTTCACATGTAGCAAATTTGTTTTTCAGGGAAATAATCTGGCTACACGGTGTACCAAGAACAATCGTCTCCGACCGCGACGTAAACTTCATGAGCTACTTCTGGAAGACTCTCATGGCCAAGCTCGGCATCAAGCTCCTCTTCTCGTCCGCCTCGCATCCTCAAACCGATGGACAAACCGAGGTCGTCAATCGAAGCCTTGGCACCCTCCTCCGGGTGTTGATAAAGAAGAACCTTAAAGACTGGGAGGAATGTATTCAACACGCCGAGTTCGCCTACAACCGCGCCAAGCACTCCACCACCATGAGAAGCCCGTTCATGATCGTCTATGGTTTCGAGCCTCTCACTGCGCTCGATATCCTTCCACTACCGCTTCATGAACGTGCCAATATGGACGTTGTCAAGCATGCCCAAACAATGAAGAAACTCCATGAAGACACAAGAGCTACGATCGAGCAACAAGTTCTTCGCCAAGCATCAAGGCTAAACAAGAACAAGAAAGAGATGATCTTTGAAGAGGGCAACCTTGTGTGGATACACTTAAGTAAAGACCGCTTCCCCAAGGAACGCGACTCCAAACTCAAGCCAAGAGGTGATGGACCATTCAAAGTGCTAAATAGGATTAACAACAATGCCTACATCATTGGTATCCCAACATCCAAGTATCTTGTGAGCTCGACGTTCAATGTCAAGGATCTCTCACCCTACCATGGAGAAGATACAGTTGTGAAGGTTGAAGAGTCGAGGACGACTCTTCCCCAAGGGGGGTGGGGGAGCAGATGCAGCCCGTCCTACGGACACACCTCAATCTACAAACCCTAACCCTCCCAGTGGACCAATGACTCGCGCCCGAGCTAAGCTCCTCCAATCCAAGGTTAACTCGCTCCTTTCCTTGTGTGAGTTCGACACACCCTTGGATGGTTTGCTACTTCATACACATACACTGTGCATCATCAGGTACGAAGAGAAGGACCCAAGGTATGGAGGAACAGGAGCGGAAGCAACCAGTCGCTGCCAGACTCAACCGGTACTACCGGATAAGGCTACCGGTACTACCGGTACAAGCGGTACTACCGGACACCGCTACCGGACGCTCCAGGAAGAACCACTCCACGCTCTAGACGCTAGCGGTACTACCGGCCCAGGAACCGGTACTACCGCCCCTTCCTACCGCTCGCTACAGGCGACTCCGACGGAAGCTCCAGGCCCGCCAGCGGTACTACCGCCCCCGGAGTGGTACTACCGGTTGTGACCGGTACTACCGGTTGCCCGACTGGTACTACCGGTCCTTACTGAACCTGAACGCCTCAGTTCGGCCCAGCGCCCTGAACCCCTTTCTATATTTTCCTAATTCGTTCCGAAACTACCCCTGTTTTTGTGGCTGGACTATATATAGCCCCCACCCTTTATTGTAAACCTCAGACTTGGATAATAATAGATTAATGAAACCCTTGAGGAACTTACATCTATTGGTCTCATGCTCCTACCAAGGAGCACCGAATTATCCACCCCCCTCTTGGATCTTGCCTAGTGCGTTCAAGTTGTACAAGGCCTTGGGTTCTCGGTTTCTCGCCCCCAAGTTGTCAAGATCTCACCAAGCACCTCGTCCCCCGTTGTTGGCGTGGAGAGAGAGCTTCGCCCAACACCGATCCTAGGGATTATGTTGGACCGGTTGCCACCGGCATGAGAGATCGGCGTGTATCGTGTTTTGTGTGCGTGAGTTCGTCGGGTTCTTCGTGTGCGTGTGTTCGTGGATTCCATCCCCTTTCCCCCTTCCACCGCTTTCCCCTTGATTCCCGTGGAGATTCGTGAAAGATCGGGCCACCCCAAGGGGTTACCCCATAACAGAACCGAGCGTCAAGCTTGGCGTTGAAGGATTTCTCGAGTCCATCGATCTTGTCCACGGCGTTGGTGAGCTTGGTGTCAAACTCCCCTAGGCGTGTATCCACGTCTTCAGCGCGACTGACCAAAAGCTCGGAGAAGTAAGCATGTAGTTCTTCGTTCGTCATGGTGGCAGGGTTCCGCGAAGTATCTGTCATGGTTAGTCCTTAAAAAGCACATGTATATACTACGGAAATATGGTGGAAGTCACGCGTAATCCGTCAAGCAATATACGAAGCTCTTACAAGTTCTTACCAAGCAGCAGGAAAAGGCGATTTGCAACCGCGAGGATCAGTGGGTCCAGAGATTGAGCCGAGCAATTACCGGCAGTCGAGACACTGCACATGGAGGATATCTGTGGAGCTCTAGGAAAGTTTAGCAAAGGGGTTAGCAATTATCAAAACAGCAATGCAAAAGTTGAAAGAATGCTCAACGGCGGTACTGTGCTGGTCCTAGGCTAGACCGTACTAGAGACGCGAGCATAGATCACCAACGATGTCACGACGCGTCACAACAAGCACTGTATGATGATATGGCACCCTGAAAAGCGAACCGAGAGGTGGAAAATCACTATTATGGCGAGTGTCTAGAACTGATCTACAGGGTCTAAAAATAGGTTAGCCCAAAATTTTTTTTTTGAAAATTTTTTATTTTGCTCCGAAAAGCGCGCAGGCGCTAAAAAAATATCGCTATAACGGCCGATGGAGAAAAGTGATCCCCAGGGTCGAAAAACAGTATAGCCAGAAAAAATTTTCGGAGGCGGTTCCAGACTCTTACGACCGGACTCTGAGCTTACGACCGGCGTTTTTTTTTGCTCTCCTTCTGGACTTACGACCGGAATCTGAGCTCGACACGGACTTTAGCTGAACACGGAAACAACAAAGAAGGAAAGTAAAAATAAATAACTAGGAAACAATAACTCAACTCGGACTCATGTCGCGGCAGGAAAACTGATCGGATCTGTGTCGCGGTAGGAAGGCGGTGGCGGAGTATTAGGGTTTATGGTGGCTGGGTGTATGGCGGCGGAATATGGTGGCGGAATATGGTGGCGGTGATCGGCGAGTGTGGCGGTGACTACTATGATCAGAACTCGAAACTCTAAGGGACGAGACACTAAGACCAGCAACTTGACGCGACGATGTAGACAAATTTAACAATGCAAAAACTGAAAAGATAATGCGAGGCGTAGATTGGTTATGGGATGGATCTAAACTCTAATTGTGTTTTTGCCTTTTTCATGGGTTATAGGTCAAAAAACAGATCTAATCTATGAAAACAGTAAAATCTCACCGAGCAACCTGAAATCTGATACCACTTGATAGGGCAAAGGTGTCCGATCTTACGATGAGATGGTGATAATCGATTTGGTGGAGTTCGGGCTTGACGATCCGACTACACGTGCGAGCACGAGCGCCAATGCAATCGCTAGGCCAATCTCCTGGAGGTTACCGATCCTGCGGGAACACGATCAGCCTGACCAGCGAGGGTCTTAATTCCTACCTGAAATCGAGAACAAGTAAGAACCAATATTGCAATCAAGATATTGCGGCTTAAGAGGAAAGCTTTATTGAAAAGGTGGGATCCTGAATAGGTGTGAAGTACAAGAGGCCTCTGCGACGCATGAGCCTTGGCGAAGTTGCTAGGATGGATAACTTAATGTCTAAACAAAATCCGAGTATTTAAGGGCGAAAAGGTGGGGTTTCGGCCAGCCATGGAAGTGGTGGCCGAATCCAACCCTAGAAGTCCTTTTCCCCTTAAATACGGACTCTAAAAAGTGGCTAATTAAAATCCTACGAAAATTACATGGGCCTGGCCCAAAATAAAGGTGTCGCAGCACCATATTAAGCTATTGACGAATTCGTGAAGTATTCATCTTGAATATTTCGTCCAAGCCTTCTTTCTTCATTATGGTGGCCTCAAAGTTCTGAAATCTTCATCCGTGGCCTTCTCTTGGATCATCACACGCAGCGGCCATTCTCCAATGCTTGTCCCTCTCATCCATGCTTGGTCCATCATTCCTAAGAGTAAGAAATACATCTGATTTAGGCAGCATCATATTCTCATTTATGTGAGGAATAGTTCCAAGAAACGAAAGTACCTGATAGTTAAGTTGTTTGGCATGAGATCTTGTGATGGGTCCTTGTATGTGTGTAGCTGTAGGTACAACGGTTGTATCAATAGAAGGGATGTCCACATCACCGACCTACGGTCGTTGCCACATCAAGGTCTCCAACTTATGCCAAGTCGTCATGGACTCCAAAGGTGAATCCTATCCTCTTTGAGATCCCACTTCCTACCCTATTGAATGGTATACTACTTCATTCTCCATCCTATGACCATGATAGGTTCTCACCGACGAGTACGGAGACGAGGGAGGAAGCCCGAGGACTCGCTCCCGACAAGAGGAGGCTTGGAAGAGGAGACGGAAGAAGCTCTAGCTGGAATCGGTGACAGGACCGAAGAACCGGAGCCACCGCTGGAATCTCCGGCGACAGCCCCGGCGAACCGAGCTCACCGCCGGAATACCCGGCGCCAGGACCGGAACCACGACCGGAACCGCTTACAGTGAGCCCTTTCGGCGTGATCGAAATCCGGCAGATCCGTGCCTGCCGACCTATCCGAATCCCTGCGTGCAGATCTGGGTTTGATGCCCTGGAATATTCCCTTTACTTACCCCTTTGCCTAGTTTATTCCCAAACTACCCCCTTGTTTAGTTGCTGGCCTATAAATAGAGCCCCCACCCCTCATGTATCGCTTAGGCATTGATGATAGACTAAAGACAACCCCCTTGTGTGGAATCTCTAGTTTTTCCTCATCCCCTTTACCAAGGGGACCAACTATCGTCACCAACCTCGATTGGACTTTGCATCACGCATCCATCGTTGAACTAGGCCTTGGAGTTCGGTGTCTCGTCTCCAAGTTGTCAAGACCCTCCCCAAGGTGTTCTTCCCTCTCCGATGTGGATTTGAGGGAGCACGTTGACCGATCTTTCCTTGCGAGGATTCTATCGGACTGGTGGCCGCCGTCCGGGAGCAATCGGTCTTGTATCGTGTGAGTTTTGCATGTGTTCATCGTGTTCTTCGCGAGGTGTGTGTTCTCTTCCGCTACCTTCTCCCTTTCCCCTCGATTTCCCTTCGATTTGACCACGTGATCTGTGAAGATCAGGCCACCCAAGAGGTTAACCCCTTTATCAGTTTAATACTCTACAAGAACAAGGTTGATAAATAAAAACATGGATGTTTAAGGTACATTAGGCATTCTATATCTAGAACACAAACACGAGAAGATTCATCATGCTCATGAACAAAAGGATTGTGCAGATTATAAAATTATTACCTCTGTATGCATTAGTGGGCCTGTTACAAACTTTTCAATTAAAGTTGTAACATTCTGAACCATCTCTTCGTTCAACTTGGAATTAGAAAACACAATTTCATTTATATACTTCAACTGCATATTAAACATGGCCAAAACAGAAATAAAATATAATAATATGAGTAAGAATAAACTAGCACCGTAGTAATAATTAAATATAATATGAGTAACTATGGGAGTATTGCCTTGTGAACTCTAGAAACATTTTTTGATCAGACTTCTGGTCAAGACCTCATAAAATGCCATATTTTTAGTTGTCTAGAAAGATATTCTAGGCAGTGCATGGCCTAGAAGCAGAGAATTTGTGTCCAATATTTCCAAGTACATTACCTGCATTAAAATTGTTACAACCATACTAAAAAAAATCCACACAAACCACTAACCACTAATATTAAAGAAAATAAGTATCACGATGGGTAACTAACCAGAATAATTTGAAGGAAACCACCAAGTGCGCATTTCAAACCATTTTTCTGGAACGTGTCAATAGAGCTAATGAGCTTGTTGAACACAACAAGACACCAGTCAAAGGATTCAATCTCATCAGGCATTCCAATTGCAGAGAAGTAGTCTGGTATGGCTCCATCATAAGTTCTCGGACATATCATAACAGTGTTAGCAAATGGAAAAAAGTTGTTTTGAATTGAGATCCTAGCAGGCCAGGAGTAATCATCTTTTCTAGCTCACTGATAGTTGGTGTTGGCCCAACACAATTAGTTAATTCTCTGACCATATCGCATATCCATTGTGGACACGCCTTCTTTATGGTTCTACCCCCAAAGGGGATCCGAAGTATCTTGTTGAAATGAAAGTGCTTCAGTTCAAAGCCGCATCCTTTGGGAAATTCAAACCTTCTTGTAGAAACATTAAAATGAGCAACTAGCCACAAAACTAGTGACCTTGGAAACTCTTCACAGCACATACCAAGCATACCATCAAATTGTATGTTTGTTAGCAAAACCTTCTGATCATCTGTTAGCCTTTTCACTAGTTTTATAAACTTTGGAAGAGATAACTGAGTGGTGAAAAGATGCTTAGCCATTTATGTATGATAGTATTTTTTCTGCCAATAGGGTAAAATACAATTTATCAGTTAACAAGGTATGGATTATTTTTACTCAGTCATATATGTCAGATTTGAAAATTAGACAATCGACGCAACACGCAGGATACAAAAAGTACAAAAAAATGAAATTTAAAAACGTTCACCTCGCAAACATGATACATTGAGCATAAATGGAAAAATAAAAAGAAATTGAAGAGTGCTTAACCAACACACAACACACGTCCTATATCATTCTTAATTAGGGACGTGCAAGTGCTATATCGCTAGCAACAAACTCATTCGTTGTGAGCGTGGAAAGATTTATATGAAGTAGCTAAACATATACATAATACATAGATCTATAGATGAGCTAGACGAAAATCAACCTTCCGGGATATGATGAATCACATAGACGTGGAGGATGCGAGATGAATAGATGAACTTCGCTAGTTGAAATAGATTTTAAAATATAGAAGGATAACCCTAAAAGAACAACGAGGAGAGAGCATCATTCATTTAATGCTATATCCGCCTGCCGTAACCCGTGATTCTTGAGAAACAAGAAGGTCCTCATTAATGAACCAAGACCCCACATGTCAGAACTCTAATTTGTTTACCAACATTATAATAGTAGTATCCTGAAGCACTCCGTAGGCAGTGCATACTTTGTTTACCAGCAGTGCATATAGGTGTGCATAGAATGTGGGGTGCATTGTACGGTAAGTGCACTACCATCACATGTTATCTTGCACCTTTGCGCACAACATTTTACGGGAATTTATAAGGCAGTTCACATACAGTTCATGGGCAGTGCATCTCGGTGTGCATGCATTATAATGACAGTATCATGAAGCACTCAACGAGCAGTGCATGATTTGTATGCGAGCAGTGCATCTTAGTGTGCATAGCAGGTGGGATTGCATTGCACGGCTAGTACACTACCATTTCATATTATCTTGCACCGAGAAGTGCACAGTAGGTGAGAAAAAAAGGTCCTCATTACTGAACCAAGGCCCCTCCCACATGTCAGAAGTTTACTTCGATACAGATAACTTTTGGAAGTGCATACTATGTGCACGGGGAGTGCACCCTGCTGTTCATAGTAGGTGGGTGCATTGCATGGTGATTGCACTGCCATAGAATGTTATCTTGCACCATGCGTACAACACCTTATGAAGCATTTAAAAGGCAGTTCATATATACTTCATGGGCAGTGCATACTTTTTTTAACCGCATTATAATGAGAGTATCATGAAGCAGTCCGGAGGCGGTGCATTTGATGTTTACGAGCACTGAATACATGTGTGAGCATGTGGGGTGCATTGGATGGTAAGTGCATTGCCATTGTGTGTCATCTTGCACCATGCGCACAACAGTTTACGAAGCATTTATAAGACAGTTCATATACAGCTCACGGGCAGTGCATCTCGGTGTGCATGGCATTATGATGACAGAATCATGAAGCACTCAACAAGCAGTGCATCTCAGTGTACATAGAAGGTGGGATTGTATTACACGGATAATACATTGCCATTTCATATTATCTTGCGCCGAGCAGTGCACAGTAGGTGAGAAACAAT
This sequence comes from Avena longiglumis, assembly GCA_030063025.1. Classification (NCBI taxonomy): domain Eukaryota; kingdom Viridiplantae; phylum Streptophyta; class Magnoliopsida; order Poales; family Poaceae; genus Avena; species Avena longiglumis. The sequence continues at coordinate 306,272,532 of CP125977.1, forward strand.
AAGGTGATCATTAATGAACCAAGACCCCACATGTCCGAACTCTACTTGGGTATGGAAAATTTTTGGCAGTGCATACTATGTACACGGGCAGTGCACCTCTCTATGCATAGCGGTGGGGATTGCACGGTCAGTGCATTGCCAAAGATTGTTATCTTGCACCATGCATACAACACCTCATGAAGCATTTAGGAGGCAGTTAACATTATTTTTATGGGAAGTGCATAACGGTTTTCAACAGCATTATAATAGAACTATCATGAAGCACTCCGTAGATAGTGCATACTTTGTTTACTAGCAGTGCATATAGGTATGCATAGCATGTGGGGTGCATTGCACGGTAAGTGCACTGCCATCACATGTTATCTTAAAGCATGCACACAGCAGTTTACGAAGCATTTATAAGGCAGTTCATATATAGTTCACAGGCAGTGCATCTTGTTGTGCATGACATTATAATGACATTATCATGAAGCACTCAGCGGGCAGTGCATGTGTTGTATACAACCAGTTCATCTCGGTGAACATAGCTGGTGGGTGTGCATTGCACGACTAGTACACTATCATTTCATGTTATCTTGATCCGAGCATTGCACATCAGGTGAGAAACAATAAGGTGCTCATTAATGAACCAAGACACCACATGTTAGAATTCTACTTGGGTACAGACAAATTTTGGCAGTGTATACTATGTGCACGAGCAGTGCACCTCTTTGTGTATAACAGGTTGGGTGCATTGCAAGGTCAGTGCAGTGCTATAGAATGTTATCTTGCACCGTGCGAGAACATCTTATGAAGTATTTAGAAGGCAGTTCATATATTTTTCTAAGGCAGTTCATATATAATTCACTTGCAGTGCATCTCAGTGTGTATGGCATTATAATGGCAGTAACATGAAGCACTCAGCAGGCAGTGTATTCGTTGTATAAGAGCAGTCCACTTCGATGTGCGTAGCAGGTGGGGTGCATTTCATGGTGAATTTCTTATTACATCACATACTTTTCTATTCCATCACATACTTTTTCTCGAAAAACCAAGGTGCCTCTCGAGCGCTGAATTTTTTTTCTATTCCATCACATACTTTTTCTTATTACATTCATCCTTGTTTCCTACTGCGATAAAACACAGATTCAAGGCGTGTTACCATAATTCTTCGGCCTAGACATGATGGACGACGGCTTTAGACCACAGAGACTCATAACATTCTTGTTCACGGAACGACGGTTCTTACTGTGGAGTACACCAACGAGGAATCCACGGTCGACAAAATCCTCTCCATGTAGGAGGCTTGGCTTGAAGAGGTTTGTACTGATCCAATTTACCGTCTGTTTTTATTAAAATGATTATCATATGAATTCTGCATGATTACAACATAAAGGAATTCAAGTTTGTTTGATTCGTATATAATTGTTTCCCATATTAATTTGAACTAGTTTTTCCTAACCAGTCCTTTGCACTAGTTTAAATATGAACCAAACATCAACGCATACATCTTTTACCATAATCTCTTGATTTTCCTATGGTAGAAACAAAAATACTGTGTGCCATATGAATCTCTACAGGATTAGAGTGGACATAGAAAATGCAATCCTACATTATCCATACTCCTACATTTTTCATGTCGTAAGAATCAATAATGCAGGTTCTAAAATGTATCCTTCTCTCATTCATTTCACCAGATTCTGGTACTAATGATCACATTTCATTTGACCGGACAATAAGAGCAGGTACATTGGACCAGTCATTCAATATACTCCTCAAGGAAGTCAAAAAACCATCGCCATCGTACAACTCGCCATGAGGGAGCACGTCTTAATTTATCATTATGCTAGGGGCACGAAGAAATGACAGGTACTCCGTGATTTTTTCAAAGAAAAACAGATCACCTTCATTAGCGTCGACAAGATGATTGATTCAAAGATGTTCATGAAAGAAAAGTTTTTCATCCCTGACGAGTACCATGTAGACATACAGGGTATATTCAGTACATTCCAAGGTGATAACACAGGTATCGCATGACTAGTCTTGCAGTGGTACTCATTGATTTATCATACACTGAGTTGAATATAGCATCAAGTGACTCGGAAATGCATAAGAAATGGGAGTGGAAGCCAATGCTGATGGAGAATCTGCATTACTCAGCAAAAGTTGGGTATGTAAAATACGAGTTGTACAAGATAATAACATTCAGTAGCTTTTCCTTGGTTTAGGCAAACAAATTCTCAATGATAGGTTATGCATCAGGTGTAAAGGAGACAAAGGATATAAATCCTACAAACATCAAAAGGAGGCAGGTCCATCAGCTGATAGCAATAAACAGTGGTTGGATTAAGAATACACGATGTGTTGAGCGGAAGATATCGACAGGTGGATGAAGAGCGAGGCCAAACAGAGACGACAAGGAAGAAGACTAAATTTAGCTAAAGACCTTGATTATGTGAGTATGATCTTCTAGCAGTGTGTTAATTCAGTTACGACGTAGAATTATTTAAGTTGATCACCACATATACAAAAGTGGTTATGATTTAGTATGTTATATTTGCAGAACAATGTAATTTATTTAGGCTGAAACCTTGTTTAGTGTGTGCAAAAATTATACTAGTTTTTATCACTATCCTTTAATGTGTGTAATTACACCATATGAATGTATATTTGTATTACATATGTATATTCCTAATATGGTCTCGCAGATAAGCAAGTTAATTGAAAATAAATAAGCAAAATCACATTAACAAGTTAATTTTTTTTTAAACAAAAATTTGAACTTTCATAGTTCTAGAAATTGTGCATGACTAAGTATCTACCTACCAACAGCAGAGCATACAACCATTCCACCAAGCAAGAAATATAAACTAAGTATTGAAAAAATGATTCAGAATAGGTCTATGCACAAATATTTCTTTGATCGGTTCACTAATGAAGTACTCGAGAGGCAGTGCATACGTTCTACACGGGCAGTGTATCTCTGTGTGCATGACACGTTCAATGCACTACCGATGAAACTAATCTTGCACAGTCCTGTTGTTACCTTGGATCGTTAAAGATCCTAAGTCCCTATGATTTACATGCTAGTCCCTAGATCAATAACTAGCACTTACATTCGATGGATATCATGTAGAACACAATGTCATTATTACACGAGGAATCCAGAGTATGAAATTATTACAAATTTTCTTAGCGTATAGCTAGCTCAAAATACAGCGGAAACATAAAAATAACTTTGAGTCCATCAACGCCCTAGGCTAGTTGAGTGTAGACTCGCGATCTCTACGTACCTTTCAATCTTAGGATTCTGCACATAAGACGTGCAACCAACAAGTTGGGTTAATACTTTGAATGTATTGGCAAATTACACCAAGGAAGAAAAAGACTAACTCTACATACAAGGATAGTTTAGGCTGTGGAGTTCTTTTGCACAAAGCTAGTTTTCTTTAAGTATGGAGAAAAGGGAGAGAGAGTTTTTCCTACTTCGTAAACATTTGCTTAAGTAATATAGGGTCGAATGGCACACGAGGATATTACTCACCAAGTGTTCAAACAACCTAACACTTGGATGTTACTCACCAAGTCCCTAAAATCCCAACCATTGACGATATGACTCACGCCATGGGCTTAGAAAACTTTAAGTTTTGAAAGAGAGAGAGAGAGAGGAAGATCCTTCAGAGGATCCATCCTTTAGATGCTCAAGTGTTCTTTTCCGTGAACTCGGCTGATCGATCAGATTGCAAAAGGCCGAGCATCATAAACCGGAAGGATTGCTGCAACCACTACCTATACCCAACTGGAAGTGGGACAAGGTAGGCATGGACTTTATCATGCGAGTGCCCCGGACTTGTTCAGGATTTGATTCTATCTGGGTAGTGGTGGACCACTTTACCAAAGTGGCTCAAAATGGCCCTGTTGAAAGTTCTATATGGCAGGAAATGTAGGATTCCCTTGTTATGGAGTGGAGTTGGAGAGCGTAGCCTGTTTGGACCTGAGTTGATCAAGGATGCCGAGGAAAAGGTACGGCAGATTCAAGATAGGCTAAAGGTAGCCCAATCCCGACAAAAGAGCTATGCTGATTCTAAGCGTAGGGATGTGACTTATAAAATAGGGGACCGTGCGTATCTCCGAGTTTCACCACTACAAGGAGTTAAGAGGTTTGGAATCAAGGGTAAGTTAGCCCAACTATTCATAGGACCATATAAGGTTCTAGCCCATAGAGGAGAAGTTGCTTATCAGTTGGAGTTACCAGAATGACTGACTGTTCATGATGTGTTTCACGTGTCACAACTAAAGAAGTGCCACCCGGAAATGGCCGAAACACCACTAAGAGATACAGTACCCCTAAATGAGGTTCAGTTGGAAAACGATCTTACTTATGAGGAAAAACCCGTCAAAATATTGGAAACAGCCGAAAGGATTATCCATACCAAGACTATCAGATTCTGCAAAATTCAATGGAACCACCATTCCGAGGAAGAAGCCACGTGGGAACGTGAAGAAGATTTGAAGACGAAACACCCACACCTATTTGCTAGCCAACCTAAATCTCGGGGAGGAGATTCTTCTTAAGGGGGGTAGGTTTGTAACATCCTAGATTTTATATTAAGATATTACTAGAAGCATGCATCATATCTTTGCATCATGGCATCTCACAATTTTAATTGCATTAAAACCCCTCTCCCTAAACCTAAACCATTTTTCTCTTATAGTCCTATAAGGACAAGAGGAGGTCATTTAAACCAAATCCTCAAAAGGCTATGCAAAAAGTTTATTCTATGACCCCATGTTGTTCTCCTCCTTTTTATAAAATTTAGAAACTGGTTTCATTAATTTTGAACTTGCCTTGCAAAAGTTATTAAAGAAAAGGCAAAATATAAAATACTAAAAGAATAAAAAAACTAAACTAACTAGCCTAATCTAACTGGGCCGGACGCGTAGACAGCCTGTTCCCCCCGCGCGCGTGATGCCTAAGCCTAGACGAGCCACCAGCGAGCCCATGAACGGCCTGCCAGCCCCGCGCCCACTGACCGCCCCGTCCCACCTGTCATGTCCTTCTCCCCGACAAAATCGAAACGAGCCTGAGCCCCGCCGGCCACGGAACGACCGCGCCCCCGTCTCCGTATCTATCTGGACTCTCTCAACCAGCTCTTAAATACCGCTGCCGCGACCCCCCTCCTCTGTTTCTAAGCTTGCAAAACCCTAGCCCCTCGACTCCGATCTCGATCGTTCGAGCCGCCGCCGAACTTCAATAGCTTGAGTACCGAAGATTTGGAGCTCCCCTTTCCTTATTTTCTCCCCTACCATGATCTTCTCGCTCGACATCTTCAACTCATATATCCTTTCCGTTGTCTAACGCAGCATGTCACCACCGATTGCTCGCCGGAGCTGCGGGAGAGAAGTTGTCGCCGCCACCGCTGGAGGAGGAGAAGGCCCTACCCAAGACCACAATTGAGACCGCGAGGAGGAGACGATCGTCCGTTTCTACTTCATCTTCTCTGAGGAGCACCAAGACACCGTCACCGTCCACCGCTGCACCACCCGCCACCAGTCGCCGCCGTCGGGAGGAAGGTGAGCACCTTCTCCACCCTTAGCCTTTAGATCTAGGTTAAACGGTCTAGATTAGCTCGGTAGTTTTTGTTTTAACCGAACCGGTACCGACGAATAGCGTCGCGACACCTATCCTCCCCGCTAGCGCGCCGCCGCGTCAGCACCGCGTCGACGAGTTGGACCAATCCGAGGCCGCCACTTGGCAATAGCAGCTCTGTTTTATTTAAATAGGCAGATTAGGTTTATTCTAGTGAAATTCATAGTAATTCGATCACTTGTCCAAAAATTACAAAGAATATATCGATGGATTGCTAAAATTGTTTAGAACACAGATCTGGGGTAATATTGCGAGTTTGCTGCAGTAATATCTGTGTAGATTTTATTCTCTAGATTGAAGTATTTAATTCATAAGAAAATAATTAAAACCCCGTTTTAGTTGATTCTTGTTGCGTTGGCTTTGTTTTTACGATGCCTACTGTCTAAAATTATAAAACCTTGCTTATGACCTTTAGAACTGTTTCGTGGCAGATTTGAAGTTTGGATCTTCTTATGGGCGTATAAAATAAAGTAATAATCCAAATTGCATAAAATCTATGGCAAATTAATACTAATAACATCCCCAACACAACACCGTCCTATTATTAGTACCTTGGTCGATTTGGAACTCATTCTTGCATATTACCATGTTGCATACATGATAATTATTTTCTGTGGCATTGTTTTGAGCAAAGTTGTGATTGGATCTGTGTTTGTGCTTCATTAGATTTTTCGGAGTGTGCTGAATAGTACTTTTGTTTAGAGTGCTGCTCGTATCAAGGCAAGTTACACCATTTGTTCATATTTTTGTCCTAGATTTGATTCTATGCATGGGATCTGCAAATTCTATAGTATGCATGTGTAGGATGTTCTGGTAGAATTTTTCCTTAGTATTATTTTTGCAAGTGCGATGATTTTGTAGTATGCCATGAGTAGCTCTATACTTAGGATTTTCACCTCCTAATAGGTTACCCCTGTTTTTGCTAAGTCCTTGCTATGCTATATATACAAAGTACCATTGGGGGGTTCGAAAGACAAGGAATTTTTATAAGTATAAAGGCTCTCTTGAGAGATCCTTTCTTCTCAAATACACTTCAAAATAAAACTAAGTTTTCTTCTGGGCAGAATGGTTGTCGGGTCAACGAGTGGAATTTTGGTGGAGGACGGTTGCCCAGGAATCAAAAAAGTCTGCCATATTTCAGAATTCAGAAGCTTCCAAGTGCAACCACAATACATATGGGCTCTGTCTTGTCCTAGTACTTAGTGGGAAACCTCACCTGGGTACCAACATTTGGAGGTTCTTAGAATGGTTGGATCCAGAAGGTAGATGGGATACTAAGGGAAGCCTCGCCATGGTCTTGTCTGTAAAAGGACTTGATCGTGGATTGTGGATAAAGTGCACAAACTCTCGAGAGTATTGCTATCTGATCGATCAGCCGAGTTCACGGAAAAGAACACTTGAGCATCTGAAGGATGGAGCCTCTGAAGGATCTCTCTCTCTCTCTCTCTCTCTCTCTCTCTCTCTCTTTCAAAACTTAAAGTTTTCTAAACCCATGGCGTGAGTCATATCGTCAATGGTTGGGATTTTGGGGACTTGGTGAGTAACATCCAAATGTTAGGTTGTTTGGACACTTGGTGAGTAATATCCTCGTATTCCATTCGACCCTATATTACTTAAGCAAATGTTTACGAAGTAGAAAAAACTCTCTCTCCCTTTTCTCCATACTTAGAGAAAACTAGTTTTGTGCAAAAGAACTCCACAGCGTAAACTAGCCTTGCATGTAGAGTTAGTCTTTTCCTTCCTTGGTGTAATTTGCCAATACATTCAAAGTATTGACCCAACTTGTTGGCTGCACGTCTTATGTGCAGAATCCGAAGATTGAAAGGTGCGTAGGGATCGCGGGTCTACACTCAACAAGCCTGGGGCGTTAATGGACTCAAAGTTATTTTTATGTTTCCGCTGTATTTTGAGCTAGCTATAAGCTAAGCAAATTTGTAATAATTTTATACTCTGGATTCCTCGTGTAATAATGACATTGTGTTTTACATGATATCCATAGACTGTGAGTGCTAGAAGTTCGTGTCTTAGGATCTTTAACGATCCTAAGATGCAAGGTTCGTGTAATAATGACATTGTGTTTTACATGATAATCACAGGGACTTAGGATCTTTAACGATCCAAGGTCACAACAAGTCCGCACAACATTATAATAAATCACCCATGATGCAGTACATACATTCTGCAAATGCGGTTCGTGTCCATGTGTATCGCCGATGGCGTGAGTGGTGGCGTCTCCAGCGAACACCACCACTAGTGAATCTATTCGTGTTGTTTCTGTTAACGCCACCATTATATGTCATAATAGTCGCATTTCACTTAACATGAGAGGGCCACAAGTGATTTTTCGACAATTGTAACGAAATATGATGCATCAAGTTGAATATTTATAGCACATCAAAATAAATCAATAGAAACCACGAAATGCATTACCACATAACAAGCGGTTCATAACATCAAGCGTTTCAACACAATTTACATCTACACTAACAAAAAATCCGAAGGAACTATCTAGTCTTCAAGTAATATGATGTCAATAACAAACATTATGTCAATGTTACGGCGTGAAGTGGTCCTGCCAGTGAGGAGAATGGCTTGCCCAACTTGTAGATAATCATGATGTGATTCAACAAAGGTCTTCCACTCCAGCGTGCTGAAGATGATTCGACCATCACTCACTATCTTGTACGAGATGAAGCTTACGTCACCATTTGCACCAAGCCATACTCCAGCCACGGCTTCTTCAGAAATTAAAAAAAACATTCTCGAAGGTAGTTTCTAATTAATATGCAGAAGATAGAAATCTAATAACTATCAAGCAATAAAAACATATAATAGGAAGTAAATAATAATAATAATTAATAACATACCATATCATGAAGCTGAACATACGACGTGGTCAAGCGAGTAACAAGTGCTAGGCCGAAGTAGAATTTTTTTGAAGGCATGTTGTGGGCGAGATATCACTCTTCACTCTAGGTAATCTTGCATCTCTGAGCGACAATTGTATAATCCAATTGCTCCTCGTCCTCATCCTCCTCATCGCACTCATCCTCCTCGTCCTTATCATCGCCGTCCTTATCCTCCTCATCATTCATATATAGAATAGTGATACTTGGTCAAGGAGATCCCATTGAAAAAACCAGATACAAACCAGAGGCGATTTGGTTTTTAGAAATAAACCTTCTCCATGAAGAAACTGCAAGGCGAGTCATTGCTCGCTCTTTGCGCATGTCCACAACATAGGTTCGTCCAAGAGTTTGAAACTCCCTTCTTTGTCCTGTTATTCTATTGAATTCCCTCCTTAAATTTCATGGACAGTATAAACATGAATAAAATTAGTAAATAAATGATAATAGTATGGAAAGAAAATTCAGTGAATTTAAATAGCAAAAATTATATGCGTACCAATGAACGCTCAAATCAACCACGTACGAGACGGACTCTGAATAGCGAGGCTAGCAACGTTTCATTACTATAGTCTGTGAAACAAACTTGACACAGTGACATGCCCTAAAAGAAAATTTTAAATCACTCGTTAATTTATCACAAGGCTCGCTAAGATAAAAAAGGGCATCATATTTGGAATGTACACACAATAATTTTAGGGACGGAGTAAGTGAGCCAAGTAGGATTCACAAATAAACATTTTGCATATACCAGAAAGCTCAGTCACACCACCTCAAACCTCCATTCCATCATCACATTGTAATTAATCATTGGACATATGGAAGTACAAAAGCATAATCAACCTAAAAGTATGGCCTCATATTTTAATTAACCTCAAACTAATTTAAAGGATAGGTGTAAGTGAGCCAAATAGGATGCACATTTTTTTAATTTCTACATATAACAAGGATCCATAACATCATACCCGACATTGCATCCTCACATTGTAATAATCGTCCTAAAATCAACGGCCTAAAGTTGTCTCTATGTCTCTATATCTACAATTGCATCCTCATTGCATCATCCCATTGCATGCTCAATCAAAAACCCATATTTTCGTATGAACAATTTGAGCCAAAACTTAATATCCAAAATGTTGTCTAACTTTTTTATCTCTACAATTTCTAATATCTAACACTATCACTATCTAACACTAACATGCAAAAATTGGCCAAAATATGAATCCATCTTATCTAGACCTAGGGTTCGAAACAAACAAGACTAAAATGTGCAAGATTTATAGGATAAAATGAGAGAATCGGATGAGCATACCTTGAGGGGGAGATTGGGGAGCTAAACAACGGTGAAATCCTTCAGATCTGATGGTTTTTAGGGGTGGATTTGAGAGGGAGGGGAGAGAGGATTAGGAGGAGAGCACTCTCTCTTCTTCCTGGCGGCTGGGAACGATTAGGTCGGGGTCGGGAGGGGAGCCGCGCGCCTGACGCTATGTCTACAAGTGTATGACCTTTCTGTTAGGTGATACATTGCCAAAGCACGTTGTACTGCATAGTACTGTCAACAGTGCAATCAAGTCTATACGGGAAGTGCTATTTATGCAGTACATTTTGCATATGTCCATTTGCATCGCAAGTCGAGTCCATTCCACGGTGAATGCACTGCCGCTGTACGTTATCTTGCGACGTCCACATAGCACTATACTAAACACTTCAAGGGCAGTGCATACAATTTCCACAGGCACTGCATACGATTTCCATAGGCAGTGCATATGCAGTTACATGGCAGGTTCAGTGCATTCTAGGCTAAGGATGTAGTGCATACGTTCTACATAACCATATGTCCATCGCAGGTAGAGAACATCTTGCACAGTCCACATAACATTATATTATAGCACATGACATGCAGTCCACACAAGCAGTACATATGGATAGCATGGGCACTGCATTACCGCCTAGGGATGCAGTGCATACGTTCTCAATGAACAGTGCGTGTCCGTGTCCATCGCAGGTGGAGAACATCTTGCACAGTCCGAACAACACTATATTGTAGCATACGACATGCAGTACATATGGCTGGCATGGGCAGTGCATTACCGCTTATGGATGCAGTGCATACGTTCTCAATGAACACTGCGTGCCTGTGTCTATCGGAGGTGGCGAACATCTTACACAGTCCGCACAACACTATATTGTAGCACACGACATGCAGACCACATAGCCAGTGCATATGGCTGGCATGGGCAGTGCATTACCGCCTAGGGATGCAGTGCATACGTTCTAAATGTACAGTGCGTGTTCATGTCCACCGCAGGTGGAGAATATCTTGCGCAGTCCGCACAACACTATATTGTAGCACACAACATGCGGTCTACACATGCATTGCATACGGTTGTCTTGAGCAGTGCATTCGGCTGTCTATGACAGTGCATAGGGCTCACACGAGCAGTGCATTCCCGGCTAGCGATGCAGTGCATACGTTCTGCATAACCAGTGCGTGTCCGTGTCCATCGCAGGTGGAGAACATCTTGCACAGTCCGCACATCACTATACTGCAGCACACGACATGCAGTCCACAGAGGCAGTGCATATGTCTGGCATGGGCAGTGTATTCCCGGCTAGGAGTGCAGTGCATACGTTCTGCATAACCAGTGTGTGTCCATGTCCATCGAAGGTGGAGAACATCTTGTACAGTTAGCAGTGTAGTATAAATTATCACCCGAGATTAAGTGCATATGCATGGCGCACGCAGCGTATCTAGTTGTGCATGGTAGGTGTAGTCTATTCCACGGTCAGTGCACTGTCTGCGCACACGATCAAAACGGTCGGTCAGGTTACTAAAGATGGCGCAGTACCCAGCCGACGAGGCATTATAGCTTTGGTGTGAGCTTTATAAGCGTGCAATTAATGTTGTAAACCTCTCGCCTCCTCTCCGGCTTTTAAATAAAGCTGACACCTCTTCACACTTCTAAACAGCCTCCATACCAGTGATAACTATTCAAACTCCCCTACCTACCACCGGCTTCGTAATGCATCGTTGCCTCCCCACCTGTTGGGCTAAGTTCCCTCTAGGTGCTCGGATACCACTACCAACGCCGCCTAGCTCCGACGACGAAGAAGAGAAAGATGAGGTCGTGACACAGGAGTCGGTCATGGAGCAGGATGCGGTAGCCACTGTGGAGGAGGAGCCTAGCGACAAGAACCTAGATGATTACGACTCTTCCTCCGGCGGCAGCCACCAATCCTACGACATGATGTTGTCGCCAATGTTGAAAAAAGTCGACTCGTTCGATAAGGAGAAGAAGAGGCAAGAGGATGCGAGGAACAGACCGTGTTCCTCGCTTCCCTAGAGAGCGAGAATTTCTCTGCTCCAGCGGCGCCGGATAAGGAGAAGGAGGAGGTCGCGACGCTGGACTCGGTCATGGCGCACAAGGAGATAGTTGCTATGGAGGAGGAGCCTAGCGTCATGAACTTAGATGACTACGACTCTTTCTCTAGCGACAACCAGCACTCCTATGACCTTATGTTGCCGCCGATGTCGGCCATCTTCGATTCATTTGAAACAGAAAAGAAGATGCGGGATGGTGCCCAGAACCGCGAGGAACAGACCACGTCCTCGCGTCCATGGAGCACGAGAGGTTCAATGCCTATACGGCGCATAGGGCCGCCGTTCATGAGGCTAGCAGCCTCGCAGTTCTAGACATGACCACTCAGATTTGACATGCGGCAGAGGCGAGGAGGAACCAATGCGCGACAGCAGCAGCAACAACGGAAGCGGTTGTGGCTCTAGCGGTGGCGGCGAACGACAATGAGGCAGGACCATCATACGGCATCCACATCTACATCAACGAAGATGACTAGGGGATCTAGCTTTATATTAGGTTTATGTTTATATATCCATAAATTTCATTCAAATTTTGTAAAATATCTCCTGATTTGGATGGAATATGAATTTCTCTGAATTTCATAAAATGCAATCGTTTCCACGGTAACCAAGGGAGCCATCCGGTGCATAATCATCGTAACAAGCAGTGCATGACCTGCATTAATATACATCCGGATCTTACAAACCAAGGTAGTGCATAACATGTTAGCAATTTAGTGGTTTGTTACCAAATGAAATGGGACTATGTAATGTATTGGTGGGGCTTGCTTGTATCGCAGAAGCAGAGCTATGGTTACGTATTTTTAATGTCTCGAACGGAGGTTTTTTTAGTTTTCTTTATTTAATGTATTATGACTATGATTTCCATGATCGGTAGGTTATCAGAGGAGTCGTGGAAGCGGTAAAGGTGTAAGTTGCAATAAGAGCGCAGTAGTTCATCATTTGCAGCTCCGAAACTTAGAAAACCAAGGTATCTCTCTAGCGCTGAATTATATAATCTTTTATAGTCCATCACATACTTGTTCTTATTAGTTTCATCCTTCTTTCATACTGTGTAAATACACATATTCAAGGCGTGTTCCCAGACGTCTTCGTCCCATGGACGACGGGCTTCAGACAATAGAGATTCATCACATTCCTGCTCATGGAATGACGATTCTTACTATGGTGTATACCAACGACGGATCCACGGTCAACAAAATACACGCCATGTACGAAGGTTGGCTTGACGAGGTTAGTATTGATCCAACTTACCGTCTCTTTGTTTCAAAAGGTTTGCATTGGAATTATGTAGAAAATTTGCAGTACTTTTTCCTAACCACTACTTTGTACTAATTTTCATTCGAATCTAACATCAACCCATACATCCTCTTTCAGAATCCATTGTTTTTCCTATGGTCAAACAAACTATTTGTAATATGAATTAATGTAGTATTAGAGTGGGCATGGAAAATGCAATCTTGCATTTTTCCCTAGTCCTACGTTCCTCGTGTCGTAAGAATCCAAAATGCAGGACCTAAACTGTATCATTCTGAACACAGTTTCACTAGATTCTGCTACTTACTAATGATCACATTTTACTTGATAGGACGATAACAAAAGGTACAGAGGACTCAACCTCGAATACACTCCTCACGGCTGTCAACAAACCATCACCGTAGTAAAAATCGCCATGAGGGATCATGTCCTAGTGTATCATTATGCCAGGAGCATGAAGGAATGTCAGGGGCTACGACATTTTCTCAACGAAAGACAGATCACATTCGTTAGTGTGGTCAACAGGACCGACATAAGAATGATGAAGAAAGAGAATTTTTACATCCCTGACGAGTACCACGTTGACATACAGGATATATTCAAGACAATTCCATGCGATAATCACAGGGATGGCATGTCCAATCTTACAACATCACTCATTGATAGCTCATACACTAATATGAAGACACTAGCCCGTGCCTCAAACATGCATGACAAATGGGGGTGGAAGCCAATGCCGACAGAGAATCTGCATTACTCAGCAATAGATGGATATGTCACATACGAGTTGTACAAGAGGATAACATTCATCAGGAGTCTCCTAGGTTTAGATAAACCAATCTTAGATAACAGGCTATGCATCAGGTGCAAAGGAGGTTATAAGCTGTACAAATGACATAAAAAAGCAGGTTCATCAGAGGATACCAAGAAGATATGGCAGAAGGAGCAATACGGCATCAGTCCAGAAGAAGATATCGACAGGTCGAAGAACCAAGAAGACGGCTAGAAGGAAGTGTGAATTCAGTAAAGACTTTTATAGTGTGGCTACGATATTCTATCAGTGTGGTCATTTTAGTTGATAACCACATATAAAATGTGGTTTTGATTTAGTGTTTTATATTTTCCGAGCAATGTCCTTTTAACCTGTTTAAAACCCTGCTTAGTGTGTGTAATATTATGATGGTTATTCTCATTATTTTATAAATTGTGTAATTGTAGCATTTGAATGTGTAATTATATTTAATCCATGCATTCTGAATGGTTAATTCTAGATAAACAAATCATATGTCTATTGTAAATACGTTCTTCTAGTATGTGTAAGATTATGATGGTTATTCTCATTAAATAACTATGTGGAATACAAAGGTAAATAAAGATGTAAACTCAAGTAAAAATGCAGTGCATACACGAACACTCAATAGCAGTGCATCTTACCTAGTTAAGGTAGATCAGTCAGTATCACTCCAGCGTCAGAACTCGGAAGCCGAAAACATAGTGGACAAAAAGAAATAACTAATCAGGGCAGTGCATAAACCGTATGACCGGCGGTGCAAAACTTTTGTCGACACACATACTGATCTTACCAGCTATGGCACTGCATATGCCGTCCTAGAAGCATTTAACACAAAACGCCGACCTAAACCAAATTATAAAAGAATCCAATATGACTCCCCCAACACAAAAGTAAATAGAACATACTGCATAAATAAAATGTGTGCAATTAAAGACAAGTAAATATATACTGGTGAATAAGAAGGCAGTGCACTCGATAGAACTTAGGCAGTGCACACGGTAGAACTTAGGAAGTGCACAAGGTAGAACTCGTGCAGTGCATCAATGAAATCTAATAAGGCAGTTCGTCAAATATAATTATGGCAGATCACCCACAATCACCCCAGGCGTCAAAATTCAGCATACGCAAGGCAGTTCATTGCATCTAAACAGGGCAGAGCAACTAAAACTACCATCCCATACACGATTTCGTGTTCCCTCTTGTCTCCAACCCATGGAAAGGCACCGTCGTTGCCGTCGACCAGGAGCAACAACATCCAGAAACAAACCTCCCACCGCCGGCAACCGTCAAAACACCCACCTTCTCACACCCCCAACACCAACACCACACACCACGCTCTGCCAACAACCACCACCCCAAACCTCTCCGCCCCCACCCAACCCTTCAAATCCAACCCCCTACTGCCTCCTCCGACTAGAAATCTCGATGGTTGTCTAAGAGAATAGAACACAAGTTCGTCCACAACAACCTGCACCGGTTTGGAACGGAACTCTCCGGCGAACTCGATAGAGAGGATACATTCCCCAAAAAGTTATCCAGTAAGGCGAGAAAGCGGCGGAAGGCCCCTGCTTTCTCTTGTTCAAGAACACAAGTAAGCGTAGTTACCTACAACACAAGGTACGTCGAATCCATATCATTCAAAAGCATATAATTGTTGTTTAACATTAGCTTCTTCACAATTGTGTAACAGAAAGAAAAATTTATAGTCCATACTATCTAACTCCACTATTAGTTCATTCATTTCAGTTCCTTATCGGCAAACAAAGCATATGTAACTAAAGTTTACAGATTATATATGCAATTGTTTTTCAGAAGTAAATATTGAAAAAATAGGAAAATAGAATTCGTATATAAAAAGGATAGAAAAATATATTAAAACATCGAATCAGTGACAAAAATTACTAAGGATTAGAACATTGCATAAAGAATTAGTAATTTTTTGCCACACTTATTAAGACTTCTCTTGTGCTCAAATATTATTTAGTTATTAGGTGAAATAGAGGACAACAGAAGTCCTAGCCCTACAAATGTATAGACCAATATACAACATACCTTGTAGTCATCACTACCATAAATATAAAAATAACATTTATTTAATACGATTTCCTTACAAAACATACATGATCATACCGATGCTGACAAAAAAAAGCCATTGCTGACCAAAGGTAATGCTGTAAAACAAAGTAAAAGTTCATATTATTACTGTTTGTTCTTGATTTAGCAAAGAAAAATATTCCCCCAAAGTAATAGTAATAAAAATGAAAACAAGTTGAACACAGGAGGCTGGAATACTAAGATCTAGCATCCATACAATAGGTTAACACTTATAGCTAAGTATATATTTTTCTATAGGTACAATGGAACCGAACTACGATGCTAGAGTGAAAAGGTACAGACTACTCTGCCAACAAATCCGTATTCTTATTGATATACAGAGAACATTAGCATATAACCATTACATCCTGTTTATTTGCAGGATCTTGTTCGTGATGATACTACTGACAACATGTACATTCTGACTAAATGCAATGATAGAGCACAACATGACACTATAGCTGACATTAAGAACACAGAGAAAGAGAAAACAAAGGATGTTGTCAATGCTAAACTATTTGAAACAGATAACCAGAACAGCAGTCAGGTCAACACCAGTCAGCTATCAATAATACCATCACAAAGTGTGGACTGCACAGAAACACTAACACATGAATGGCAAGTGGAAAATCAACTCACAGAAGAGGAAGAGAAGAAAATGAAGAAGAAAGTAGAAAAAAAGAAAATTGAACCTGGCTAAAGTTAAGAAGAAACTACCTCTTGCATCAACCTTAGAAGAAAGTGTGGACAATTAAAAAGAAGAACAAAACATAGCGCGGGATCAACAAATCCCACTTTGTGTTTAGCTTCCAGACAACAATACCACAATACATTTATAGCCCAATACAAAAAGATTGAAGAGGCGGAAAGCAATATTTTCAGAAGAGCAAGATAACCCTTAGGAAAATAACAGGAGAGCATCTCGTATGTCAAAGGAATAAAAATGGCATCTGCAAGATCAAGAGAACAACACAGATGAGGATGAAAGCAGAGACGACGATGATGAAGACTACAACATTCTTTCAGAAGAAATAGAATCCGAAAGAGAAGACGATGATGATGTTGTAGGTGATAGAGAAAAATATGGTGGAGAATTGGATTTAGTGAAGCTTAACATAAATAAATTCACCATATAACATTCATTTTGGAAAAACCATAGCATGAACTAACAGTAGAAAATCGTACATGCAGCAAACTAGGAAAAACGCAAATGCCAGGATCAGAGAAAGAATGCAATTCCCGGAACCTTGACAATAGGTGACAAAAATCTCCACAAGGACACATGCACAAACTACATAGTAAGGTGTTCACTCAAAGAGCTCAACAATTTGCTAACAAATGTACTTATCAATGTTCAAATAAAGAAGCTATCAGATGTTGGGTGGGGATTCCTGTTTAATTACAGAGTAACATCAAACATGTCACAGCCAATGATCTTGTGGTTATACGAGAGAATTAATAGAGTTACAATGAAAATGTAACTTGGAGCTGGCGTGGACATTGAATTAACACTAGATGTTGTGAGATCTGTGTGCGGCTTCCCTGACGGCCCTAACTGATAGGGCAAAGGTGTCCGATCTTTCGATGAGATGGTGATAGTCGATTTGGTGGAGTTCGGGCTTGACGATCCGACTACACGTGCGAGCAAGAGCTTGCATGTAAGGGAGCATGTGTTAGCTTATCTTTCAATATGACGAAGGCCTGTTGTTGTGCATCGCCCCAAACAAAGGGCACATCCTTCTTGGTAAGTTCATTCAGCGGCGCGGCAATTGATCCAAAGTCTTTGACAAAGCACCTATAAAAACCAGTGAGGCCAAGAAAACTCCTCACGTGTGTGACCTTCTTGGGCTGCGGCCAATTCTCAATAGCTTCAATATTGGCTGGATCCACTTCAATACCCTATGATGTAACAACATATCCAAGAAACACAACTCGATTGGTGCAAAAGGTGCACTTCTCAAGATTACCAAACAAACATGCATCACGTAAAGCATTGAAAACAACACGTAAATGGTCCAAATGATCCTCTAAAGATTTGCTATAAATCAGAATATCATCAAAGTAGACTACCACAAGATGTCCAATGAAAGCACGTAAAACTTCGTTCATTAATCTCATGAAAGTGCTGGGTGCATTAGTTAAACCAAACGGCATTACTAACCACTCATATAAACCGAACTTAGTTTTAAATGTTGTTTTCCATTCATCTCCCAATTTCATACGAATCTGGTGGTAACCACTACGCAAATCAACTCTGGAAAACATGGTAGAGCCACTCAATTCATCAAGCATGTCATCCAAACGTGGAATAGGATGAAGATATCGAATAGTAATACTATTTATAGCTCTACAATCAGTACACATGCACGAAGAACCATCTTTCTTAGGTACCAAAATAATAGGAATAGCACAAGGGCTAAGGGACTCACGAATATGATCTCTGTTGAGTAGTTCCTGAATTTGGCGTTGTAGCATTAGGAATTAGATCAATTTGGTGCTTAATTCCTCTAATAGGAGGTAGTCCTGGTGGCAGCTTAGCGGAAAAAATGTCCTCATATTCCTGCAAAAGGTTTGCAATAGCGGGTGGCAAAGAAGGAGACATATCCTCAAATGAAAACAAAACCTCTTTGCAGATAGTTGCATAACATTGAGTATTGTTTACATCTAGTTCAGCAATATCAATTTTATTTGCAAGCATACATGGACTCTTCAAACGAATTTCAGTAGCATGTTTAGAATCAGATTTAGTGTTCTTTGGTGGTACAAAATCGGCAACAACAATCTGATTCTCACTTTTATTTTTCTCCTCAGTTTTAGCTCTACTAGCTCTAGGAAGATCATCTTTAAAATCTGTTCGGGAGTCATAGGTTTTAGACCAATTTTCTTTCCATCATGCATAAGAGAATAGTGATTAGTTTTGCCATTATGAACAGATTCTCTATCAAATTGCCATGGTCTACCAAGTAACAAAGAACAAGCTTGCATAGGTACAACATCACAATCAACAAAATCAGAATATGTACCAATAGTAAAATGCACGGGTACCGTTCTTGTTACCTTGATCTTGTGAGAACTCTCAAACCATTGGATGTAATATGAATGTGTGCGTTGTCTTGTTGGAAGTGCAAGATTCTCTACCATGTCAACACTAGCCAGATTATTACAACTCCCTCCATCAATGATGATCCTTATAGCTCTTTCCTTGACAACACCACGTGTTTGGAACAGGTTGTGGTGTTGATCATGCTCAGATTTTCTCAATTGCACACTCAACACACGTTGTGTAATTAAGATCTTGTATTGATCAGCAGTTTCAGCTCCCATTACCTCTGTCTCTTCATCAGAATCACAATTGTCTCCATCTCGAGCAGAAATAAGAGCTAGTGTATCTTCATCAAAGTCACTCGCTGAATCATATTGACCATCATCACGCACCATCATAACACGTTGTGTTGTGCACTTTCTCTCAATATGACCAAAACCCAGGCACTTGTGGCATTGTATATCCTTTGTTTTACCCGTGGAAGCCATAGAAGATGCACTATGAGCAAGAGCATTAGATGATGATGGAGGAGCAGCTGATGGAAATCTTGTGGTGGCCTTGGATGTGGTAGTAGCTGGTGGAGAATCACGAGAAGGAGACGCTGTTTGTCAGGATGTCCAAGTGGATGTGCGACCTGCAGAATTATTAGTCCTCCTCCATGGTGTTTGGTGATCCTGCACTTCACGTTCATCTTTGCAAGAAAGATGAAACAAACGAGTGATGGAATTATATTCCTTATAGTCTAATATGTGTTGAATGTCCTTGTTTAATCCAGCAAATAAACGTGCAAGAATTTGTTCAGTAGATTCAACAAGACCACACCGAACCATCCCCGTTTGCAATTCCTGATAATACTCTTCTACAGAATTTTTCCCTTGTTCCAAACGAACACGCATAGCAGTTTTTAAAGCAGTCCAAGTACGAGGAATAGTAGTAGGATTTAAACGACAATACTCAGACCACCAAAGGGAAGCAAATTTAGTAAATTCACATGTAGCAGCACTAACACGCATATTTTCAGGATATTTTAAACATGGAAAAGGTTATTCTACTTCCATATCCCATGTAAGATATGCATCAGGATTATATTTACCCTCAAAAGATGGAATACTTAATTTAAGCTTTGCAACATGATCATCATCATGTATCGGTGGTCGAGCGTTGTGGTAGTAATGTCGGGGACGGCCAGCAGGTACCTGTGGTGGTTGTTCAACCTCCTCGTCAAACAGATCGTCGTCGTCGGGGTCGTAGTAGTACCCGTCATCTGTCCCCAATGTCGCAGAAGAACATGTGGAAGTCCGAGGTGCGCCACCAGCGGTAGTCAGTGGTAAGAATCAACCAGCAGTCCGACCCATGATCGGGATGCGCTGTGCGCCATGTGCGGGTGCGGGTGCAGGTGTGGGGAATCTATTCAAAATCTCCTTGAACCTGATGCAGCCAGTCCTACGGACGCACCTCAATCTACAACCCCTAACCCTCCCAGTGGACCAATGACTCGCGCCCGAGCTAAGCTCCTCCAAGCCAAGGTTAACTCGCTCCTTTCCTTGTGTGAGTTCGACACACCCTTGGATGGTTTGCTACTTCATACGCATACACTGTGCATCATCAGGTACGAAGAGAAGGACCCAAGGGATGGAGGAACAGGAGCGGAAGCAACCAGTCGCTGCCAGACTCAACATGATCATCATCACGTATCGGTGGTCGAGCGTTGCGGTGGTAATGTCAGGGTTGGCCAGCAGGTGTGTGGAGGTTGTTCAACCTCCTCGTCAAACATATCGTCGTCATCGAGGTCGTAGTAGTACCTGTCGTCAGCCCCCAATGTCGCAGCAGCAGCCGCGGTGGAAGCCTGAGGTGCCTCAGCTGCAGCGGTAGCCGCCTGAGGTACGGCGGCAGCTGAACCAACAGTATGACCCGTGATCGAAATGCGCTGTGCGCCATGCCGAGGTGCCAATGGGGCGGGTGCGGGTGCCGGCAGTCTGTCCAAAACCTCCTTGAACCGAGCGTCAAGCTTGTCGTTGAAGGATTTCTCGAGTCCGTCGATCTTGTCCATGGAGTTGGTGAGCTTGGTGTCAAACTCCTCTAGTCGTGCATCCACATCTTCAGCGCGACCGACCAATAGCTCGGAGAAGTGGGCATGTATTTCTTGGTTCATCATTGTGGCAGGGTTACGCGAAGTATCTGTCATGGTTAGTCCTTTAAAAACCACAGGTATATATGCCTATAACTACAGAAATATGGTGGAAGGCACGCGTAATCCGTCAAGCAATATACGAAGCTCTTACAAGTTCTTACCAAACAGCAGGAAAAGGCGATGTGCAACCGCGAGGAGCAGTGGGTCCAGAGATTGAACCGAGCGATTACCAGGATTCGAGACACCGCACGTGGAGAAATATGTGGAGCTCTGGGAAGGCTTAGCAAAGGGGTTAGCAATTATCAAAACAACAATGCAAATGTTGAAGGAATGCTCAACGACGGTACTGTGCTGGTCCTAGGCTAGACCGTACTAGAGACGCGAGCCTAGATCACCAACGATGTCACAATAAGCAATGTATGATGATATGGCACCCTGAGAAGCGAACCGAGATGTCGAAAATCACTATGATGGCGAGTGTCTAGAACTGATCGATGGGGTCTAGAAACATGTTAGCCCCAAATTTTTTTTTCGAAATTTTTGTATTATGCTCCGGAAAGCGCGCAGGCGCCAAAAAAATATCGCTATAACGGCCGATGGAGAAAAGTGATCCCCGGAGCCGAAAATCAGTAGAGCCAGAATTTTTTTTCGGAGGCGGTTCCATATTTTTTTTTGCTCCTCTTTTGGACTTACGGCTGAACTCTTAGCTTAACACGGACTTTAGCTCAACATGGAAACAAGGAAGGAGAGTAAAAAGAAAAAAACTAGGAAACATTAACTCAACTCGGACTCGTGCCGCCGCAGGAAAGGTGATCGGATCCGTGTCGCGGTAGGAAGGCTGTGGCGGAGTTTTAGGGTTTATGGTGGCTGGGTTTATGGCGGCAGAATTTGGTGGCGGAATATGGTGGTGGTGATCAGCGAGTCTGGCGGTGACTACTGTGATCAGAACTCGAAACTCTAAGGGACGAGACACTAAGACCAGCAACTCGACGCGATAATGCAGACACAAATTCAACAATGCGAAACTGAAAAGATAATGCAAGGCGTAGATTGGTGATGGGATGGATCTAAACTCTAGCTGTGTTTTTGGCTTTTTTGTAGGTTATAGGTAAAACAGATCTAATCTATGAAAACAGTAAAATCTCACCGAGCAACTTGAAATCTGATACCACTTGATAGGGCAAAGGTGTCTGATCTTTCGATGAGATGGTGATAGTCGATTTGGTGGAGTTCGGGATTGACGATCCGACTACACGTGCGAGCACGAGTGCATATGCAATCGCTAGGCCAATCTCCTGGAGTTTACCGATCCTGCGGAAACACGATCAGCCTGACCAGTGAGGGTCTTAATTCCTACCTGAAATCGAGAACAAGTAAGAACTAATATTGCAATCAAGATATTGCAGATGAAGATGGAAGCTTTATTGAAAAGGTGGGATCTTGTATAGGTGCGAAGTACAAGAGGCCTATGCGATGCTCGAGCCTTGGCGAAGTTGCTATGATGGCTAACTTAATGTGTAAACAAAATCCGAGTCTATGGTGACGGCTAAGGGGAGTATTTAAGGAGGAAAAGGTGGGGTTTAGGCCAGCCATAGAAGTGGTGGCCGAATCCAACCCTAGAAGTCCTTTTCTCCTCAAATACGGACTCTAAAAAGTGGCTATTTAAAATCCTGCGATAATTACATGAGCCTGGCCCAAAATAAAGGTGTCACAGCACCATATTAAGTTGTGGACGAATTTTTGAAGTATTAATCTTGAATATTTCGTCCAAGCCTTCTTTCTTCATTATGGTGGCCTCAAAGTTCTGAAATCTTCATCTGTGGCCTTCTCTTGAATCATCACATGCTTGCTGCCATCTCCATGCATGACCATGCTCCAATGCTTGTCCCTGTCATCCATGCTTGGTCCATCATTCCTAAGAGTAAGAAATACATCTGATTTAGGCAGCATCATATTCGCATGTATGTGAAGAATAGTTCCAAGAAACGAAAGTGCCTGATAGTTAAGTTGTTTGGCACGAGATCGAGTGATAGGTCCTTGTATGTGTGTAGCTGTAGGTACAACAGTTGTATCAATAGATGGGATTTCCACATCACTAACGCAACTCCATTACCATCAGTGGATGGTAATACAAAATCTCTCCAATGGATGAAGAAAGAACTTGGAATAACAGGGAAAAATTCAGTTCATCTTAAAGACCTGTATAAGCAAATACATATAGGTGATACACAAACTTTCACAGACCTGTATAAGCAAATACATATAGGTGACACACAAACTTTCACAATGCAATGCATATTTCTGGTGATTTTCAATTGTATTGTCTATCCCACTCTACACGCAAGGATAGGCCAAGAGGTTGGGATGGTACACAATGTAGACTACACAAAACTGTAGCAAATGGATATCTGCCACATAGTAGTGGATGAACTCAAGAGAGGAGATCGGAATTTTTTTGCAGGGAAGAAGAACAGAAACAAGAAAAAGGGTATGGGTACTGTAAAAAACAAATACCAAGGGAGCTGATGGATGCGCAATAGTTCCTTTCATTGTCTATCTGGACACTAAAAGGTGTGAGAATTCAATCAACACGATTGAAACGCCAAGGCTGAATGTTCTTGACAATAAATTATTGTCGACCATTGTGAACAAGGACAGACAGAAATATAACATTGAGGAATTCAGAGCATTGAGAAATGTAAGTACACATACTGATAATATATATATTTGTATTTCCTTATTGCATATTTGATTTCATTCCATAGAATAAGAAGTTTGAGCATCAAAATATTTAAATTGTCCTCCTCACCTAAAACAGGTTAAGACTAGCTCTGAGCTGTAGAACTACATCAAAGGATTTCATACAAAGAAAAATACAGTTCCTCAACTGCAGTGGTGGATAATGACCAGGAGAATGGGAAGAACAAGTATGCAATAGTTTTTGCCAGTGACAACTCAAAAATTCCAACTAAAGAACCTTCTGTCCAGCCAAATTCAATCGAAGGTTGATACGTCCATTTTTCATCATTATTTTATATCATAATTTACTGTTATTCATTGATATATTTCATATTTAGATATGATACATATGTTATTTCATCTATTTTGCATGTTTGATGATTTTTGGAGAATTAACTACCAGGGTCCGAATTCTGCTGGAAAAAGCGCTACCCAGATGCAATATTTTCGAAGATCAGAAAATTCCAGAAAATATACGAAAATTCCTATTTTTCCAGAAGACGAAGATAGCCAGAAGAGGGAGTGGATATGGGCCATAGGGGGCCCACACCACCCCTAGGTCCGGGCCCCCTGGGTCGCGCAGCCATGTGGTGTGGCCACCCTAGCCCACCTTTGGCGTCACCCTTTTGCATATATCTTCCTCCCGAAAACCTAAGACTCGGGGAGCGATCACAGAAATATTCCATCGCCTCTGCGGGCAAAAACCACAGAGAGAGAAAGAGCTCTCCGGCAGGGAGAAACCTGCCAAGGAAATTCCTCCTCGAAGAGGGGAGATCATTGTCATCGACACCGTCATCGAGCGAGGCTTCATTGGGATCATCATCATCATCCTCATCACCATCACCATCACCACCAGCACCATCACCACCACTCCATAACGCTATAACAATTGGGTTGAACCTTGTGTAGTTCATAGGGGAAACTTTTGTAACACCCTCAGAATCGGACCTATGCAAGTTTTAGCGAAACCCGCCAAACCCGCATAGAAACGATTCAAAGGTGCCCACCAGGCACT
Organism: Avena longiglumis; assembly: GCA_030063025.1. Classification (NCBI taxonomy): domain Eukaryota; kingdom Viridiplantae; phylum Streptophyta; class Magnoliopsida; order Poales; family Poaceae; genus Avena; species Avena longiglumis. The sequence continues at coordinate 306,297,518 of CP125977.1, forward strand.
TTCGTGCGGGTGGAATACGAAGTAATAACATTACACAACAGTCCTCGATGGGACCCACAGAACATATATTTATAACAGCGACTCAAAGAGTCAAGAATACAAATATACGGTACAAAGATCCAAATCACCTTGAAAACGATGGGGCGTCCGACTACGGACAAGATGCAAATGGGGCTAAGAGCCCTGAAGAATAACCAATGGCGTCCATAACCCTGCAGGCCAAGCGGAAGGGTAACCCGCTACTAACGACGTCGATCTCAAAACCTGCTTAAACAAAGGGGTGCCGACAAAGGGCAAAGGAAAAGAAGGAGCGTCGATCGAGGCGATTACATGGCGAGGCTAGAATTCGGCGGTCCTCGCCTACATAGGTATGGTGGACTGAGCGGCAGCGGCAGCATGCACTAAACAACCTATAGAGACTCGATACAACTGGCAGCAAACAGAGAGGGGTAAGAAGGGCCTATCCGAATCCAACCTGAAGCTAACACCAAACAAACCCATCCTGGAGTTTCCCCCTCGAGACCGAACGAGGAAGTCAACCGAGGAACTCACACGGTTGGCAGTTTTATTTATTCAGTTATCGTTGCAGCAATTACTAGTCAGGTATAGATGATCGTCCTGATAAAATAAGCAGTGGGCCCTTTTAGTTAACCATTCCGTTGTAGTTGCAGCAATTAATAATCAGATATGAATAGCATGAGATATCCCATAAAACCCAGCAGTTGTTGGTACTTTTATTCAGCCATTCTGTTCTAGTTGCAATACTTACTAGTCAGGTACAATGGTCGCAAGCGACACTCCAAACAAGCAGTTGTGGGCAGTATTACTTAGCCATTCCATTATAGTGAAGCTGATTACTAGTCATTATAAGTCAAATTTATAACAATAAACTTTAGTTATGCTTGTCTATGATCGAGATACTGTGCTCCAAGTCGTCCATATCCGCGGACACGGCTTTCAGAAAGTTTTACCGGCGGGTGCACCAATAGCAACACACGCTCGATCAACCTCGGAAAAACCAAATCAAAACCCAACGAGGCTTTCACGATGAACAATCACAGATTCGAGAAATATTTCAGGGGCCACCCATTGAGTAGATCCATAGCGGAGTAAGCAAGCTCGAGACGGACTCAAGGTTTGCGACAATGGCTGTGGCGGGAACCCGAAAGTGTGGCTGGGCTTGTCGATACAGCGTAATCAATCCGCTTACCTAAGCGAAGGTGCTGTGCTCGCACAATTTAAATACGTAAATTAGCATGGCATAAGTAGGATCGTAAATAAAACCTCAAACTAGTTTGTGGCCCCAAGAAATAAGAATGAATCAAGCTCGCTCGGGGGTCCCATATACCTCCGGATGTGGATAGCGATAAATCAAGGAACAGGTATCAAGTACTCGGGGTCTTACGGGACACAAGTGGGCGTTCGGAAACCAAATATTTTCTATCACCCACCGATGCCTCTGCTTATTTCAATTTTAGTTGTTAAACAGAATTTAAAGTGACGATAAGTAAAACTAGAATCATCTCCAACATCAACATGCGGCAATACATCAGCAACGGTGGCATATGACGACACACATCAGCACTTGAGCAAGCAACTACGACGCGCAAGTCCAACTATCTACCAAACAACAGGTAATAGGATGTGTCCAAGGCAATATAGGGCTGCATGGTATATCACAGGTACGGAACTAAAGCATTGCAACACAGATAGCAATAGATCAACAGGAGGGAAGTAAATACTATGAAAGTAAGATAGGTAGAAAGGGGGAGATGCTCGCCTGAAAACATTGTCGAAGGGTTCAACCGAAGATCGGGGCGAAGCTCACATCAACTCAACGGCCTTATCCGCGAAGAAGCAAAACACTAGAAGAAACACCGGAGGTACTATTTAATACAACGGCAGAAGATCGGCATGATGCATGTATGATGTATGACATGGCAAAGATGCGATGCGATTAGGTCATATTAAGTGGAACCGGGGTCCCGACAATTAATTAGTAGGTTCAAGTTGTTTAGAAGCCCCGCAATTCAAGTGTTGTTTTAACAAGGCAAGATAAGATACCGGTTCGCTACACAAGTTTAAATGAGGCCAATATAAGGCTAGATTTGCCCGCATATGGGCCCCATATTTAGTTATGAGGTGAATCGGCATAAGGCCCCCAAACCACATGAATGTATGCATGCAAGGCAATTATTATGCGACAAGTTATATTATGTTATAAAATAGGGTTTCGGGAAGGGTTCACACATTAGAGGGGGCTCGACGATCTTGGGGTTCCGGGGTTCGGGGTCGGTCTCGGGATCCAGGGTTTAGGTTTGGCGCATCCGGGGTCCTCGGGTCATGTCGACGGTCCTGGCGTTCGGGATGAAGTACTTGTCGCTCAGGTTCTCGATGTTCGGGGTGAAGTACTTGGCGTCCGCGAGATGATCTTGTCGCATCCGCGATCGTGGTCGAGTAGTCGGTCTTGCTGCTCCACGGCGGAGAGCTTGGCGTCCGGTTCTCGGCGATCTTGGATCGGGAGGAAGCACTGTCGCAGGGGTTCGCGTCCGTGACGCGATCTTGTCGCATCGTGAAGTAGAGCTTGCATCGATTTCGATCTTGTTGTCCCACGTTAGCGATCTTGGGGCCAAAAAGAGGAGGCGGTCTTGGATCCGTGGCGGCATTCATCGAGCTCTAACCCGATTGTCGGTGGTGGTCTTACGTTGGCTTGGTGGTCTCCGGATGAAACATCTATCGGGCCGTCTTGGACCCGGCACCTCGTGAACTCGGGACGGGACCCGCGGATGAGGCGAGGCGAGCTTAGCCACAGGAGTAGACGACAAGGTAAGTCACGCCAGCAGGGCCCTTAGCGCCGAGGCCTTGAAGGGAAGCGGGGCGGTCGACGGCGGCTCGCAGAGCTGGGCCGACGGCAGAGAGGATGGCCGCGGCGGAGGAAACGCTCCGGCGACTGGCTGCTCTGGCGGGGGCAGAGCACGGCGCGCCGGAGGCGGTGAGGTCTGGGGCGAGCAGGCGCGAGCGGACCCAGCGGCGGCCTTCAGGCAGCGGTCCGCCGGGCGAGGTCGGCGGCAGTGGTGAGGCTGGCCGAGAAGCGGCGGCGGGGAGCTCGCTCCGCGACGCGATGAGGGGACGAAGCGGCTTGGCCGGCGAAGCAGCAGGCGTCGCGTGTGGTCGGCAACAGCTTGAGCGGTGGCAAGCGGCAAGGGCAGCTAGCAGAGAGCGAGGTGATGCGGCTCGGGCGAGGGTTGCGGAGGCGGCGCGTTGCGGGCTCCGGCGAGCGGAGGCGAGAGCGGCCGGACGCGGGGTGAGGAGGGGGCCAGCGCCGGTGGGAAGGGTTCACACATTAGAGGGGGCTCGACGATCTTGGGGTTCCGGGGTTCGGGGTCGGTCTCGGGATCCAGGGTTTAGGTTTGGCGCATCCGGGGTCCTCGGGTCATGTCGACGGTCCTGGCGTTCGGGATGAAGTACTTGTCGCTCAGGTTCTCGATGTTCGGGGTGAAGTACTTGGCGTCCGCGAGATGATCTTGTCGCATCCGCGATCGTCGGGTCAGGTAGTCGGTCTTGCTGCTCCACGGCGGAGAGCTTGGCGTCCCGGTTCTCGACGATCTTGGATCGGGGAGGAAGCACTTGTCGCACCGGGGTTCGCGTCCGTGTGACGATCTTGTCGTACCGTGAAGTAGAGCTTGCATCGATTCGTCGATCTTGTTGTCCCACGTTGACAATCTTGGGGGCCAAAAACAGAGGAGGCGGTCTTCGGATCCGTGACGGCATTCATCGAGCTCTAACTTCGATTGTCGGTGGTGGTCTTACGTTGGCTTCAGTGGTCTCCGGATGAAACATCTATCGGGGCCGTCTTCGGACCCGGCACCTCGTGAACTCGGACGGGACCCGCGGATGAGGCGAGAGGCGAGCTTGGCCACAGGAGTAGACGACAAGGTAAGTCACGCCAGCAGGGCCCTTAGCGCCAGAGGCCTTCGAAGCCGGGAAACGGGGCCAGGTCGACGGCGGCTCGCAGAGCTGGCTGACGGGGCGGGCAGAGAGGATGGCCGGCGGCGGAGGGGGAACGGCTCCGGCGACCTGGCTGCTGGCCCAGGACGGGCAGAGAAACCTGGAGGCGGTGAGGTCTGGGCGAGCCGGCTGAGACGGACCCAGGCGGCAGCCTTCGAGGCAGGGGGGTCCGCCGAGCGGGTCAGCGAGGCGGTGGTGAGGCGGGCTGGCCGAGAAAGCCGGCGAGGAGCTTCGGCTCGGCGAGCAGCAGGCGCGAGGGACGAGCTGGCGGCGCAGCGATGACAGGCGCGCGTGGCAGCAAGGTCGACGCCGAGGCGAGCTGGCGGTGGCTTGGCGACGGGCTAGGCCAAAGCGAGGTGTGGTGCGGCTCAGGCGAGGCGGCGTTGCTGGCTCCGGCGAGCGGAGGCGAGAGCGGCTGTGAGGTGAGGAGGGCGGCGCCGGCTGGCGGCGGCGGAACTTGGCGGCGCGGAGGCTCGGGCTCTGGAAGGTGGCTGTGGCGGCGAGGCGGCGAACGCTGGCGGCAAGCCTTGATGGTTGGGCGGGCGAGGCTTGGCGGAGGGATGCGGGAGGCGGACGGTGGCGTCTTGCGAGGAAGAAGGAGGAGGGGAAGGAGATGGCCTGTGGGACAGTGGGGACGGGTAGGACCAGGGGGCGGGGCCCAGGCGCAGACGGTTGGTGAGGGACAAGGAGTGGCCTGGGGTGGTTCGGCCTGGCGCGCGTGTGTGCTACGTGACGTGTGCGTGCGTGTGTAGTGTGTGGACCAGGGTGGGGGTGTGGGCTGTGAGGCAGGGTTGAGGGAGCTGGCTGGGCCACGTGGCAGCAATTGATTGGGTGGGAGGAGAGGAGGGGTGAGGTGTCAGCGGTTGATTGGGTGGAGTGAGGTGGCCAGGTAGGGGTGAGTAGGATTTTAGGTAGATGTAGGATTTAGGTGGGGCGGGCAGGTTGGACCGTTTTAAAAACAGGGGTGGTCGTTCGGGTCTACTCGGCCCGTTCGAATGCCCCACTAAAACAATATAATAATTTTATTTAATTCTAAATGCATCGTTTTGCAAAACATAGCCGACAACAAAATAATCCGGAGGCCCGGGGTTTTGCGTTAGAACAAAGGCGGGGCGTTTGGAAAACGAAAACGGGTTTTGCAAACATAGTTTTATGCAAACAATGCATGATGATAACGATGCAATGCACAAATTCGACGCGATTTTCTAGTAGTGGTTTTGCGGGATGCCACAACTTTCTCGTTGTTGATTACTTGTTGTAGTTCATGCTTTTGAGTGAAACCATTGGATTATTTTTCATCTTCAGATTGTTACTTTTCATTATTTCATCTCTGATCTTGATCCATATGATGTCTTGTGAGTAGTTCGTTTAGTTCTTGAGGACATGGGAGAAGTCATGTTGTTAGTAGTGGAATTATGTTGAGTAATATTTAATGGTTTGATATTTATGTTGTGGTGCTATTATTCTAGTGGTGTCATGTGAACGTCGACTACATGATACTTCACCTTCATGGGCCTAGGAGAATGTATTGTGTATTTGGCTACTAATTTTGGTGTTGCCGGAGTGACAGAAACCTAAACCCCCGTTAGGAAACCATTGTGATATGGGCTGGACCGATCTTCTCAGGAAGCACTTGTCGATGATGATGGTGGATGATATATAACTAGGCTGTATCTATGAACTCTCCCGCTCGAACCCTGATACCAATGCAACAGCTCTCGAACCCTTTGGGATATTCACAACACCACGCTCTTGCGCACGTAGCCGTCGACCACGAACGGTAGTTTGCAATCTACTAATTTCCAATGGAACAATAGATCACACTCAATTGTAGTAGATGATTCGATCACAGGGTAATTCCAGAGGTTCTTGATAAGAAACAACTCCAAAATAGTTTTAACGTGGTCCAACCCTAACTATGGGGACGTCCCAGGGCTTATAAGGGCGGCTGGGGCGACCAAAATTGCGAAACAAAACGTGTCTGATACAGTCAGATCCGTCCAGATCTGATGGTAACTTTTAGGGCCGGACTTTCTGCCCTAAGTAGGGGCGGATTATCCGCCCGCCGGATTATCCTCCCCTGGGACGGATTATCCGCCCCCATCTTGACGCTACCAAGTCCTTAGCGAATTCAGCGGGGCGGATTATCCGTTGGTGTGGGGGCCGGATTATCCGCCCCCTGGAGAAGTGTAAGTACTTGTTGGAAATTTCTCGGAATTATCTTTCCAACAAGTACTAATTTGCTTCATTTGTAGTTCATATGAAGAATCCACGTTCGTTTCAATTTCAGGGCTTCTGTCTGTCCGAACTAAACCTTCCTTCTTGATGATCTCCTCTTGTGCCTTCCTCCTGCTCCTCCCTCACGCATCCTTGGCGATCATCATGCTGGACTCCTTGCCTTCCTTCCTCTCCTTCCCGCTGGCGTTAGTCTGATGGATATTAAATCTGGTCAAACAATAACACCATGATTTAGGTAGTATAAAGATCTTATAAATCAACGTATCTTGTCCAACTAGGAATGAAGTCACCTTATGATATTTTTCAGTAAGGTTCAATATTTCATTCCAGCTGAGACAACAAGAATTAGAATGATCCATGATTGTATCCTCATCACATTGCATAAGGGAGTGTAGGGTCTCAGAGTTTAATGTTGTGGTTAGATTTTTACCTTAATTACTTTCTTGTAGTTGCGGATGCTTGCAAGGGGTATAATCACAAGTATGTATTAGTCCAAATTGGGGTTGTACATTGGCATAGGTTCACCCCCATAAACACTTATCCAACCAATGAAGATTAATTGACTATATGAAGCAAAAGCACTTGACAATATTCCCATGTCTCCTCGATAACGTTTGGTCATCATAAGTAATACAACCAGCTTGTCCTTTGCTGAAGAAAGGATTCGGCCACTCGCTGCAATTAGTATTATTGTCTTTTATTTACTCGCACTTTATTTATATGCATTACCAAAAACCCCTAAAAATCTAACATTCAGAGCAAACAAACTAACAGTTATTTTGCAGCAAAAACTTATTAACATTAGCAAAGTCAAAAACGATAGAAGAACTATGTGTTGGGTAGAGGACTTGTTTAAACCAGATGTAGCAGACCGTCTAGACAAATACGAAGTAGTAAGTAGAACAATAATGTTCATTAAAGTATATATTTCAACAACTTAGAGAACACCATACTGCAAATACAATCTTGTATATTCAATTTATAAAAAGGACAATATGTTAACAAATTTTTTATAATTTCTCATCTAGATAATGTTTCCTTTTCTCGAGCGACCTCCTACGGGAAGTTCAGGTTCAGTAGGTCACTGGTTCAAATTGACAGTAGATATTTTGGAGAAGTTCAGAATTTATGATTCATTGAGAGAGCCAGGGGATATTGACCTTGAAAAATTATGCTCACAATTGATCAGGAAAATAAAGAGATAGTGGAGCGAAGGTTTTGGAATAGCAGAAACAAAAGTCCAAACGCTGGATGATTTTGAAGTAGTATATGAACACATGCCTCTATAGGATAACAAGTATAGTTGATACATAACATAAAATGTAGTCTTGCATTGAACTAGTTATCTTTGTCCACTTTTAACTGTCCGACAAAAACTAAAAGGAAAACGTTATGCAACTGTGAATGTGGATTCTTCATGCTCTATATGATCGAGAATAGCAGAGATCACGTTATGGAATTCACAAAAAAAGATATTCCGGATTACAAGGAAGTGCTTCTCATGAAGTTGCTAACATTAGACATCTTCAGCATAAACATCGAAGCAATAGATGATAGAATATTAGGTAATTATTTACACAAATTTTGAGTAATATTGTTCATACTACAGTATGTTGTTTCATAGCATTATTACTATCGCACACATCATAAAAAGAAACAATTACAAATACTTATGCACTGAAAAACCTTGACCAATACCTGTTCTATAACAAAATACAACAATTTTCAATATATCAGTGCAACACAAGTATTTACAAATTTGCAGCATCTACAGGCCATTCCGAATATCAAGAGCTATCCACAAGAAGAGATTTCCAAGACTTGAATAAAGGTATATTGCTTGTAAATCAAGAGAAAGCAAACAAGATGTCGAAAAAATCAATGATATAACTGAAAGAAGCACAGGAGAAAGAGATCTTGAGAGAAAGATATAGAAGAAATCCAAAAAAGTGCGAGGTTTCGATGGAAGAACAGAAAAATGAAAATCCAGAAGAAAGACTTGTTTTCATTCCAGCTGAATTTAAAGAAACAGAGAATGCAAGGAAAGCCTGGCAAAAACTAATCGAGGATGCATCAAAACCATATTACGGAGAGTAAGTGTAAAGCTTAACTTGGTACATCTAGATTTCTTTTAATTAGCCTAGATATTTTTGTTCGAATCTAAACTAACACCCCTATAATACTAATCCTGTTTTTTGTAATACAACAACAGAGTTTTTATCAAGACAACTACATCCAATGAATCAAGAGATTTTACTCTGACATATACTGCACGTGATCTAGCAGACAGTTTCAAAGAGAATGTATGGATAGACAATGAATTAATAGATGCCATCATCCACACATGGCAAAGTAATGATGAGTTCAAATATCTTTTCTAGGAAGGTAAAAGGATAATCCTACCCACACATGTAACAACATTATTAGATTTTACGGACAAAATCAAAACATTCGTTCCTAAAGACATTGCTCTCACAATTGATTACCTCATAGGAACAGACGACCTTACAAAAGCAGGCACGGTGAGTTATTAAAAAAAAGCATTAATTTCTATATTCAGTATTAAGATCTCTCATAAAATAAAAACTTATCAAATGGTTAAAACTAACTTGAGTATTATATCTACTTCCATACACAGATATTACTATCGGTTCATTTCAAGAGACATTTTTTAGTTTATGTCCTAAATTGATCTGCTCGGAATTCAAAGGTTGAGATCCTAGACTCCTTCGAATACAAGAACAGTAAACAGATGCAGGATTAGCACAGTAACATAGGAGAAACTATGGTAAGACTCCTACCAAATTAAGACATTACTACAAAAACTTGTACTAAAGTTAGAGTGTTATTTGTCACAAAAACAAACATATCACAACTTACTACCTTTTTTTATCTAACAATGCCACTGTAATGTTTCATTATCTAGCTAAGCAAGTTCGAACAAGTGCTAGAGTGTATTTATAAAGATGACACATTGCCAAGATGGAGTGCATCATTCAAAAGTGCACGCTACATGAGAACAGAAAAACAAGATGAAGACACATGTGGACTGTGGACAATATATTACCTGCAGAGATACATACAAAATTATAGAAAAGGGAAAGACGTCAAGTGTAAGCAATAGTTAGATAGAATTTTTTGAAAAAGTTTGATTACATATAATTGAAAACTAACAAGACTTTACAACCAGTGAGTTGACGGATGTTTCCAAGGGTACTATCATACAACCAGCGAACCGCACGATGCAAAACAATCCAATGGACGATGTCGTGATGAGGGTCCGGATTGATCGGGTGTTGCCAGGGTGCAACAACATGGACCCCCCTTTCAACCTCAGGGAGCCGACGAACACAAGACCCTTGCAGAATGCCACAGATGGTCCTTGGCATGGCAGAAGACCTAGATTCGTATTGTGGGGCGCATCGGTGCCACCTCGATCGTCCGGCCACCACCTCGGAAGCTATCCGTCGTCGTCGCCACCACCATTCGCCACCAACAACTGTTGGGAGCGTGTGGGCTGCCCCAAGGCAAAGCCGTCACACCGCAACCGCCGTCGCCCCCACCACCACCATCACGACATGGTGACAACAACGAAGATGATGAAGAATTTTTCAATGTTGACGACTTCATCAACACCGGTGCCGAAAAAGGATTGTACATGCCTTCTGTGGATGAAGGTGGACGTCCCACTACATGCACGCAACGCCTGGTCTTCCGTGGTTTTTCTCAAGAGACGCCTTCAGCCACTGATCAATAGGAGGATCCTGCTTAGAAGACGAAGAAGCACAGGAAGAGAGGTAAGAAAGCCGAGAGCCAACCTGCTCCGAAGAGGATCCAGGCTAAGGATGACGTCATACCAGCCCGCGAGGATGGCTTGCCCCGAATGCATGTAGCCGGTGACATGATACTGACTCTGGAGTTTCTTCGCCTTAATCGTGGACATATGCTCGCTTTGAGTGATGGTATCAAGACACTAGAGGGCATGCTTATTAAAGACAAAGATCTAAATTACCCGCTTTTCACTATCAAGGTGCCATCGGACTTCGTCCATGAAGCACCCGCGGATGTGTTCTTCATAGATCACGAGGACGTCTCCAATCGGTTTCTCTCAAAACGGATGGACTATAACATGGTCTACCTATTCGCGCTCAATCTGGCAATGAAGACCAAGAGAGAGCAAACCCCCTACATCGAGATAGTGGATCCCTACTACATTTGTGATAGCCAGTTGAGGTAAGGATCAGAGACGCGTGCCATGGAAACGACGTACCTCGAGAAGTTCATGGTGGACCACAAAGGACGAACACGCTTATTTTGCCTTCTTTCCCGAGTAAGTACACACACCCGCTAGCATTGGTAACTTAGGATTTCATATAGCTTTCTTCCTTTGACCTTTTCCAAAATCCCGTTTCAATCATGTTGTGTAGAGATAAATACTGCACACTCATCGTCATTTCCATGAAGTACTAGCTAGCAACATATTTCGACTCGGGGAGTAAGAAGAAGAAAGACTACACCAGAATAAGGGGTGTTCTTAATGAGGCTCTCGAGGGCTACGCTAGAAAGGGATGCCCCTTAGTCAACAAGGGGGAATGTTTCAACAATGGCAAACACGTGTTCAAGCACGTGCTCGAGTTCCCCTGTGTCAAGGAGCCGGCTACTGGCAGCGCCAAGGAGGCCTTCTACGTCATGCATCACCTTAAAGGGTTTGTCCGGGATTGCCATAACCTAACTTTGCCATCTAGTCTCCGAGTGGGCCGAAAATTTGGTGCAATCCGGCGATGATGATCTTAGAGAAGACTTCCATCGCATCCAGATTAAGTTGTCAGAAATCATCGTGGAAGATTTCAACACAAGGGGAGGTGTCCTAAAACACAACAGAGGGTTGACTAAGAGGGAGATTGAAAATATTCTTCGTAAGCAGGGTGACGACATGACGTGGATGACGAAGGATGGCTATCTACCGTTTCCAAATCCAAGCATTAGCAGTTCTCAATGATCGATGTGTGCGTCTAGAATTATCATAGATGTATGCGTGTAGTGTTGTGTCACAAAATATAATACTGTGGTCGTATGTCGTAAACTTTACTATTGTGGTCGTTGTCTTCGAACTTCTTTGATTGTAATCGATGTGCTGTCTTTTATGTTACAGATCTTTTGCTTTAGTTTATGTGAACATATATGCATGTGAACCAATTTAGTTCTTTCTATTGCATGATTTACTAATATGCCTTATCTATAGAGATGACGAAGTGGTACGTGGTGTACAAGGGTTGGGTTCCAGGAGTCTACGATGAGTGGGAGGACTGTCAGAAATAGGTGAACAAGTTTAGCGGCAAAAACTACAAAGGATACGCGACTCGAGAGGAGGAGGTAGCCAAGTGGAGGAACCACCTATGGAAGGAGAACCGGATGAAGATATTGCTAGTGCTCTTGCTCTTGCTCACCGTCATCACAGTTGTATTTTGTTTGATTCTAGTGTAGGCTGTGAGCACTTCATTTGTAATGTAAGATGGTGAACTTTTTACCAACACTTGTATAAATATTCTCCACTTGTCACTTTTATTGTACTATGATGACCACTTGTGTACCTCGATCAGGCTCTAAGTAGTGTGATGACACTATATTCGTGTTTGTATTATGTTTGTTTTCATATACTAAGTGAAATATAATGTTTCTACTGCTATGTGTATAATACCTGTATAATACGTATATAATACATGTATAACACCTGATTATGGACCAGTACTATTTTTTAATACCTAAAATACACACCTGTGGTGCATGCAAATAATCTTCTGTGGAGCATACAACTTCTGTGTTGCATTTGCAAAAATGCGCCACTGAACAACAACCTATGGCGCATAGGACAGAATGCGCTACAGAAGTATCATAACTTTTGTGGTGCATTTCCAAATGCGCCACAGAAGTTCTCATCAGTGGCGAGGTAATAGTGGAGCATCCCATATGCGCCACAGAAGGCCAAAATTGATGCTGCACTAATGAAGGTTTTCCTAGTAGTGCACTTTATTTATCTGCATTACCAAAAACACCTAAAAATCCGTTTGCTAGGATTTATGAATTGATGTTGTTAGGTATCCATCTCCACTATATACCCCTGGTTGTCGTGTGATAATATTTCCCTCGGTATTTGCTTCATCACGTCCATGCATGTTCCGATCATACAAGTTGGTAAGTTATCCTAATTCACTTTGGAACGGTAAGATACTTTGTTTTCTTTCAGTTTCGAGTGAGTTGTGAGAGTTCCACCATACACCTATTTTTGTTTGCACTAACATACTAATCATGTCTGAGAGTATTAATGTGTAGATGAAAAAGGATCCTACTGCTGTGGTGCATTGGAATGAGTATGAAGCCTTGCGTGATCACTTGACACGTCAGATAGATGTTGTTGTTACCAATATACACGAAGATGTGCGTGCTGTTTATTTGGAACTTAAGGAGGCAAAAGAAACTGCTTCCACCACTCAAGACACCATGACTGCAATTCAGCGTTCTATCACTGATTTAACACAAGTTGTGACTATGTTGCAAGCAACTATTGATCTTCAGCGCAATTAGCAACCAATTGCTGAGGAGGAAGAGGGTGATGCAAGTATTCATGGTGACAATCATGGACATTTTGATGATGCAGCTGCTCCTGCTACACATCCTGGAGGCCGTGGCAATGGAGGACGAGGTGCTGTGATACCTCATGGCCGTGGTTTTGCTCCTTTCGGTGAACGTCATAATTTTGCTAATCCCAAGGTTCAACAAGAGGATGGGCTAGGGAAACCAAAAAAATTTCTTCCCAAGTTTGGGGGCTCTAATGATGTTGAAGAGTATCTTATATGGGAGCGGAAGATAGAGAAACTATGGCGTTTGCATGAATACACCGAGGATAGAAAAATCAAGTTAGCATCTTCTGAATTTGATGGGTATGCTTTGCGTTGGAGGGATAATCTTGTGCGTACAAGGCAAGAAGAAGGTGACCCCCCAATTATTACATGGAGAACTATGAAGCAAGTGATGTGTGATAGATTTATTCCGCGCAACTACATTCGTTCTCTCTATGATAAACTTCCGAATTTGAAGCAAGGCACGAAGAGTGTTGATGATTATTGTCAGGAAATGGAGTTGAATATGCAACGTGCTAGAGTCCGTGAGCAGAGAGAACAAACCTTGCAGCGTTTCCTCTTAGGTTTGACATATAATATCAAGCGCACTGGTCGGCATCACTAATATCATGATATGAATGATCTATTACATCATGCACGTGAAGCTGAAGCTTAGTTGGCTGAAGAAGCAAAATATAAAGCTCGTTCTTCTCCAGTTAGTAGTCATTTCACACCATGACCAGCTGGTAGCATACCCCCGCAAAGTACCAATTCAGGTTTTTGTGCTTCATATCTGTCACATCCCAAGATTTTCCAAATCTTGTAATGTGAAAAATAAATGAATAAAATAAAACTTTGTTGATTTTCAGGGTGAGAAGAAATTTTTGAATCCAATTTGAAACTTTCAAAACCTATTTGGATCAAATAAAATCCTAAAGGGATTTAAAAAGTTAAATAAACAATAAACTTAAAAATATTTAAAATTACTATTTTGGATCTTTTAATAAAAGGTTTTGGTTTTCAAAAGAAAAGGTGGATTTAAAAATAAAGATTATTTTATTGAGCCAAATTAAACCTTGGCCAAGTTTTTGAAATAAAATGTTTTGTTTTGACAAAAATAGTAAAGGTTTATTTAAATAAAATAATAAGGATTTAATATCCAATTTTATTTAAGTAAAGGCTTTTCCCATTTTAAATAAACACTAAAACTTATTTATTTTAAATAAGTTTTCCAAGTATTTTATATTCTCAAATAAAACCTACTGAAGTGTTTTGGTGTTATTTTAGATTTCAAAATAAAGATTTTAATAAAACAAATCCTATTTGATTTAATAACTAAGGTCCATTTTATTTAATTACTAATGGACTCTAAAATAAAAATGTTATTTTATTTTAAAGAAGTTTTCCAAGTATCTTATATTTTCAAATAAAACCTACTGTTTTGTTTTTGAAAATATTTAAATTTCAAATGGAGATTTTAATAAATCAAATTCTATTTTGATTTAATAAACAAGGTCTATTTATTTAATTAATAATAGATCCTAAAATAAAAATATTATTTTTGTTTTTGGGACTTTGGTTTATGTTGTTAAACAGAACCAAAAACTCAATGCCAAGTTTGGAAAATTTTGAATTGATTTGTTGATTGATTTGTTTGATTTAATTTCAAAGAAGAAAATAGAAATAGAAAAGGATAAAACAATCAGATAGGAAAAAAAATATGAAAACGGACTGACCCAACTCACCAGGCCCAGCAGCCCAGTCCAGCCCACCTATTCCCCTCGCCCCCGAAAACGTTTTCCCTACCGCGAAAGAAACCCACTAAGCCAATGACTAATGGACCCATTCCCCTCTCTCTCCCCCACTGACAACGGGACCCCACCGCCACGTATCGATCGTCTTCACCCGCGGACTATGCCCCTCCCCTCGCCGGCCGTTGCAGGCGAATAAAGTCCGGCGTAATACGTGTTAACCACGCCATTAACCGGCCCCTTGACCACGCACGTTAAAGCGTCTGCCCCTCCTCTCCACTTCCCCTCAGTCGCCCCACCTTAACACGCCCCCAGGCCGCCCAATTCCTCTCCACACCATCCTCTGCTCCGACGAGCCACCGTGCAAATTCCGGCGAGCACGAACCGCCCCACTGCCTCCAGAGCACACGGGTCTGATCCCCATCGTCCCCTGCATCTCCTAAAAGCAACCCCACACCCGCGCGTGCCTTGCAGCGTCGACTACGACGACGACCCATAGCGCCACCGCCTGCCATTCACGCCGATGAGGATTCCTGGTAAGCTCGGACCGCCCCGAAGTTATTCAGTGATACTCACATGCTCCCTGGAACCATGCGCGTCTAACGCACCCTCTACTTTGCTTCGGCATGCCCTGTAGTCTCGCCCACAACGACGACCAGAGCGTGCCCAACGCCGAGCGAACTCCAGCGAGCGATTCAGGACTACCCTGTGCGCCCCTTCACCAGCCAGTACCACGTTGAGCATCAGCAAGCATCGACTATTCTGGTGAGCCGCCCCACTCCTTCTCTAGCTTCGTGTATCGCCGGCAACCTCGCCGCCAGAGCGCCGCCGCCGCACAGTCGCCGCCAGCGCCACCACTAGTTGGCAAGCGTGCTGCGCGCCGTAGGATCTTGATCCGACGCGTGAGAATAGGTTTAACCCGAAGCGGTAAGTATCCACCTGTGCTGCATGATCTGACTTGATCCAACGTACCAGAGTGCTCGATCCAACCGAAATGGTATGGACGAATCAGAACACGCCGCGTGGCATAGATCGATTTAAAACAGAATTTGTAATCTGATTTAGATGCAGATTTGAAAACCTTATAACTTTAGTTCTACACGTCCAAATTTTACAAACTTTATATCAATGGAATCACTGGAACAAGCCCTAGCCAACCATGACATTTGTTTTAGTAAAAAGCTTCTGGAAAATGTTTGTTTTTGCAGAAACATTTGTATGCTTGTTTAGATTGTAAAAATTGTTCAAAAATGATTTTGGGGATAAAATCTTTTGAAAATGGAGTGATTTGAACCTACTGACCATAGGAAACACTTTGTGGTGTCAAAAATGTATTTGGTGAAGAAAAAGAATGATTCTTTGATTTAAAACCAATTCTAGTCAAATAAAAATATGGTTTATTTATTAAAATGGTTTTGGAAGAAAACTTTTGGGAAAGGTTTTGTTTTAAACTCTCTGAACCCAAAACACCAAGTTTTTTTGGTTTGAAAACATATTTGGTGAACCCTATAGATTAATGCCTTAGTAAAAACATTTCTACACCACATAAAATGATACTTTGTTTTGAAAATGGTTTATAAAGTGAAACCTTTTGCAAATGACTTTTCCACTTTATAAAATGACCATTAGGTGTACCCAAATGTCTATGACCCATTAGAAACCACTTTGACAAATAAAACAACCCTTTTGCATGCTTGCATGTGTTTTTTGTATTATTATTTTATGTGATGAATTGTTTGAATGGTAGATTGAAATATTGTTTGCTTGATTGATTTGTAGTGACTTGAATTGTGTGAACAATTGCAAAGATCAAGGAGTGAACCTATACTCTACCAAAAAGGAAAGTGATGATTCATACTTTGTCCCATTACTTTCACTATGCATTAGTAGTTTTTCTAAGTAAAACTTGCATGGAATTTTGCTAAGTGTAAACCTTGCTATAGGAAATCCTAGTAGATGAAACCTTAGTAGAAATTTCCTAAGTCAAGATACCTACTACTATCAAGCTTAGCTTAGCTAATAGAAAACAAGGGTGGAGTATACATTCATACTATGGAAAAATTTCTAAGTCTGAGGACTTGTGTTTTTGTTTAATAAAACAACTAAGTTAATGAATCACCTGGGTGGAATGGTAATTGCTTGGTGGTTTTTGGTTGAGTGGTTCACAACTCCCATGTTTATGGTTGACCTTGTGTATCTCACTTGTGGATGGCCACCCAGGAACAAAGAGATTTGAGATGTCAAATGTTGAGAAGGTTCAAGTGCAGCAACTTGGCATTATGGGCTCTGCCTGGATCATATAGGTTGCAAGAACTTAGCCATATGGACAGTTGGTGGTAGAGTTTGATAGGTTGGAGCGCGTACATTTTGGTCTAAGGGAAGGCTTCTGAAAGATCTTGTCTTGGGAAACCAAGTCTTGTGGGGAAAGTGCACCACCTCTGCAGAGTGTAAAATCTAAGTACTTAGCCATGTCCCTGGTAAAGGACAATTTGAGCATCAAGACATGGAAGCTATCAAGAATCTCATCATCCAAATTTCTAAGTTAAAAACTTGTGGTTTGAACAGGGGTTAAGGGATTTTCAATCTTTGATTGAGAAAAATGATTTGTCAAGCAAAAACTTAGTGTTTTCAAATGTTAAGGAAAAATCTATTTTGAGCAATGCAAGCCTCAACTCCACTTAGCCAAATGCATATAGATGACAGACTCCACTATACTACCATAGTATCACTTGCCAATACAATTCAAATGTATTGACCCTTGTGGCTATAACTTGTTATGTTGCAGGTTTGATTGATTTAGTGAAGTGTGTTGATTAGGATTACAAAGTCTACAACCAACATGTCTGTCTGTGGCACTTTGAAGATGAAGGACCCCATGCTTATAGAAATTCTGCTTCAATGTAATGTAATAGCCAAATGAGCTATGTAAGATGTAATAAAATTATGTTATTCCCGGTTATAAAGCTGTATTATGACCTTTGTTCCTTGATATTACATCTTAACTATGGATGCTAGCTCTTGATCCAGGGACTAGCATTGTAAACACAGGGGACTCCACCTTATTAAAGGTTGGGACCCTTACATCATCGAACAAGTCAGATACTGTTGTTTCGAATGCAAAGAAAATAGCACAACCTGCAGCTAGTGGTACTGGTTCATCTTCGTTTACCGTAAGAAACCGGGACATGGCTTTTCACACATGTGGTGGCTTGGGTCACCTTAGGAAGGATTGTCCTAACAAGAAAGTGATGTTGATTAATGAGGACAATGAGTATGAAACCGGTGATGATCCTGAACCTGAGTCTGAAGCTTTGGATGATGAAGGTTATTCAAGTGATGGTCCTATTGATGCATATGCGACTCACTATCCCACCATTGTTTGCTCACAGAAAGATCTGAATGTTACACCTAGCTCTAAAAATCAGCGATGCAATTTGTTCCAAACAAAGGATGTTGTTGGTCCCGGCAAGGCGTGCAAAGTGATAGTTGATGGTGGTAGCTATCGCAATTTGGCTAGTAAAGAGTTTTGTGCAAAGCTGAAACTGAAGTATTTACTGCACCCCAATCCATATTATATTCAGTGGCTCAGTGATAATGGAGAGATGAAGGTTAGCTACATGGTGCGTGTGGAATTTCAGATTGGACCATATAAAGATACCATTGAATTTGATGTGGTTCCTATGGCCGTGTGTCATTTGTTGTTGGGCCGCCCATGGCAATATGATAGCAATGTGCAACACAATGGGAGATCCAACACATATCATTTGAATTGGAATGGTAGAGACATTACTTTGCGGCCCATGACACGACAACATATTATAAATGAATCTCGTCAAAAGACTGAAGTGAATCTTGAGAAAGAAACTTAGAGAGTAGATAGACGAGAGACTACACCTTCAGTGAGTGAGAGCCAAAAGCCAAACCTGAGCGGTAAAAAGAAAGGTGAGGGAGTGCATTCCTTACTAATGTTAGACACCAAATCTGATCTGAGAGAGTTTCGTGAGGATCCTACTGCTGTCCTACTTGTGCTTATGTACAGGGGTGAAATTGTAGTTTCTAACGACATGACCCCCTCTCTCTCTTGGTGTTTCTAATGTATAACAGGAATTCAACGACGTGTTTTCAAGTGAGGTACCTGCAGTTTTGCCACCTGTGCTAGGTATTGAGCATCAAATTGATTTTATACCAGGAGCATCGTTTCCCAATCGAGCCCCCCACCGCACCAACCCCGAAGAAACGAAGGAAAATCATAAGCAATTGCAAGAAATTCTAGACAAAGGGTATATTCATGTGAGCCTAAGTCCTTGTGTTGTTCTTTAGTTCCTAAGAAAGATGGTACTTGGCGCATGTGTGTAGATTGTAGAGATATTAATAACATCACTATTCGGTATCGCCATCCTATTCCATGCTTAGAGGATATGTTGGATGAACTGAGTGGTTCTGCTATTTTCTCTAAAATTGATTTGCATAGTGGTTATCATAAAATTAGGATGAGTGAAAATCAGCCTTTAAAACTAAGTTCGACTTATATGAGTGGTTAGTAATGCCTTTTGGGTTAACTAATGCACCTAGTAATTTTATGTGATTGATGAACCATGCTTTAAGGCATTTCATTGAAAAGTTTGTGGTTGTGTAATTTGATGATATATTAATTTACAACCGCAATGAATCTGAACATAGTGATCATATTCGACAAGTTTTGCAACTGTTGCATGATAATAAGCTTTATGGCAATATTGATAAGTGCACACTTTGCAAATATAAGGTCATATTTTTGGGATATGTTGTTTCTAAAAATGGAGTTGAGGTAGATGCATCTAAAATTGAAGCTATACAAAATTGTCCTACTCCTATGAATGTTAGTCAAGTACGGAGCTTTCACGGTCTTGCTGGTTTCTATAGGAATTTTGTGAAAGATTTTAGTACTATTGCTGCCCCTTTGAATGAACTTACTAAGAAAGGTGTTGAATTTGTTTGGGGCCTAGCCCAAGATCATGCGTTGGATGAACTGAAATGTTTGTTAACTACTACACCATTACTTGCACTTCCTGATTTTAATAAACACTTTGAAATTGAATGCGATGCTAGTGGAATTGGTATTGGAGGTGTGCTGATGCAAGAGGGTAAACCAATTGCATATTTTTCTGAGAAATTGAGTGGTGCACAGTTAAATTATCTTGTTTATGACAAAGAATTGTATGCGCTTGTTAGAGTTCTTGAGGTTTGGCAACATTAGTTGTGGCCAAAGGAATTTATCATACATCATGATCATGAGGCTTTGAAATATTGAAAAGCTGAATCCAACTTGCATAGACGTCTTGCTAAGTGGGTTGAATTCATTGAGTCTTTCCCATACATCATTAATCATAAGAAGGGTAAAGATAATATTGTTGCTGATGCTCTATCTAGGAAAAATATGTTGTTAACACACTTGGATGTAAATGTTCCTGGTTTAGAGAGTTTGCATGCTTTATATGCTACCGATCATGATTTTGCAGCTCCATGTGGTTTGTGTACTGATGGGAAAGCATGGGAAAAATACCATATACATGATGGATTTTTTAGAGATAACAAACTATGTGTTCCAGCATCGTCCGTGTGTTTGCTATTGTTGTAGGAATCACATGTCGGTGGTTTAATGGGTAACTTTGGACGAGTGAAGACATTTCTCATGCTCGCTGATCACTTTTATTGGCCTAACATGAGGCGTGATGTGGACAGATTTGTGAAGCGTTGCATTACTTTCAACCAGTCAAAATCAAAACTGAAGCCTCACGGTTTGTATACTCCTCTTCCTGCTCCTACTACACCATGGGAAGATATAAGCATGGATTTTGTGTTAGGACTACCTAGAACCAGGAGAGGACATGATTCGGTTTTTGTGGTAGTTGATCGATTTTCTAAGATGGCACATTTTATTGCCTGCCACAAAAGCGACGATGCGTCGCATGTTGCTAATCTGTTTTTTAGGGACATCGTATGCTTACATGGAGTACCAAAGACGATTGTTTCTGATAGTGATATGAAGTTTATGAGCTATTTCTGGAAGACACTTTGGGGAAAACTGGGAACAAAGTTATTATTCAGCACCACTTGTCATCCCCAAACTGATGGTCAAACGGAGGTGGTAAATCGCACACTTTCAACGTTGATGCGATCAATGATCAAGAAGAACCTGCGTGTGTGGGAGGACTGTTTGCCGCATGTGGTTATGAGGACATCCCTATACTTACACCTATCCCAGTTACTACTGATAATGTTACAGCTGCTACTAACAAGGATAAGTCCAATGAGATTCGAATTGGACCAATTACAAGAGCTCATGCTAAGCTACTAGAACAATAGGTGAATTTGTTTCTTAATGAGCCTGATATTTTACTTAATGAGAATTTTATACTGCCTAAGTATCTATGTTATTGTATGATTAGGTACATTGGAAAAGAAGGCATAGCACAGAGCAAGGAGGTAAAGCACATGGAGCAAGGTGTGTTGATCAATGAAGCAAGCGCGAGGGAGGAGAGGGAGGAAGCGCAAGGAGCTACAAACGAAGGGATCAACACCTGGTAGAGTCTCTGTCGCGGCACCGAAGGTGGCTGAAATCCTGCCACGGCGGAGAGTCCTACCGCGGCACCTTTCAGGTCCAATATGCTGCCACGGTAGGAAACAGGCATGTGCGGCTAGAGAACTGTCCCATTTGGGTCGGCATGTATCTTAGTTGTAGTCGTTTGCGTCTTGGACTCTTATACTAGCCGCCCCTCTCTCTTATATAGATGGGGGTACTGTTTCTTTCGGGTCAGACCACGTTAAAATATTTTGGAGTTGATTCTTTTTAGAACCTCTGGAATTACCTTGTGATCGAGTTATACTACTGCAATTGAGTATGATCTGTTGTTCCATTGGGAATTAGTAGAATGCAAACTACCGTTAGTGGTCGACGGCTGCGTGCGCAAGAGCGTGGTGTTGTGAATATCCCATAGGGTTCGAGAGCTATTGCATTGGCATCAGGGTTCGAGAGGGAGAGCTACAGGCTAGTTATCTATCATCCACCATCATCATTGACAAGTGCTTGCTGAGAAGATCGGGCCACCCCATATCATCTTGGTATCAAATTTCCTCGTTTACTCGGTGAGCATCCACAAATCCATCCATAGATTAGTTCTTGTTTTCGTCCTATACAAAAAAAAGCCTCACAAAAAGATTTGACATAGACTAGTTTACATTGCTTTCGAGTTTTAGTTGCTAGTCGTGTTCCTCCGGTAGATCCAATATAGATTTCTTCTAATAGTTAGTTTCTGTTTCTAGTTGTTTTAGATTACTTTTTCCAATTCGGATTCTCAAAAAAAAATCCCATATAAACTTTTGATCTTTGTTTTCTTGCAACCTTTAGCCATAACCATTCATACATAGGTGTTAGGAACTTGCCCATTGAGACTAGTTTCCGCTCCTCTAGGCTGCTCATAGGTTGTGGTGCTGTGTTTGTGAATTAGCCGTGATCAAAGTTTGCTTCATATAGTATATATATAAAAAGAGAATAGAGCAAAAGAAAAAGGATTATATAAGAAAAAGAGCAAAGGAGAAGTGAATTGTGCAAGAGGCCTACTATTTCTTTGTGCACCGGTAGATTGAGCAATCTTGTGCCTGTGACATTGAGCCTTGCTAGTGTCTCTCCAGCATAGTGCAACACCTTTCATAGTTGCATTGCCACAGTTATCTCCACGTGTGTGTTTCTTGGGTGTTTGTACGATCAACACTAGGACTTGTTTGCGGTGTAGTTAGGATTCCATACCTACAGCTCCACCATACATAACCTCTGTGTCCTGTGATCGTTCTCTATACCCTCGATATTCACTTCATCACATCAGTGCATCAGTCTTGATATTGTTTTGGTTAAGCATCTCTATTCACTTTGGAACGGTAAGATCTACTTGTCAGTTGTGAGTGAGTTGAGTGTTCCACCAAACAGATTTTATTTATTGCACTAATCTCCTAATCATGTCTACTAGTGCTTCTGATATTGTAGCACAAAAAAATAAGGATGATGAGTGTGTCAATTGGCGGGAATATGAAGCATTGAGATCCCATTTGACACTAGTGTTTAACAACACAACATATGCCATTGACAAGAGTCTTCAGGATGTGCAAGTGAATTTGGAAGCAAACGTTCGGGACGTGGCTACTATCAAGACACAAGTGACAGACCTCAACACGAACGTGACAGCTTTGCAGCGGTCCGTAGAGTCCTTGACACTTGCTATTGAGACGGCAACAACAACCAATGCATGAGGAGCTCGAGGATGAAGCTGATGGCAGTGTTGCTAGTGCTGCGCCACTAGGCAGGGGACGCCCTAATGATCCTGCACCTGCACCATTACATGGTCGTGGTTTTGCCCCTATAGGTCGTGCTCAGCGTGTACCTATAAAACCGGTTGATGATGGTTTGGGCAAACCTAAATTTTCAATTCCCAAGTTTGATGGTTCCATTGATCCTGAAGTTTATTTGACATGGGAGTTGAAGATAGAGAATCTCTGGCGCTTGTATGAGTATACTGAAGAAAAAAAGTTCAAGCTTGCAGCATCAGAATTTGATGGTTATGCTTTGCGTTGGTGGGATGCTCTTGTTCAGCATAGAAGGGATGACAATGACCTTCCGGTGATGACTTGGCG
Organism: Avena longiglumis; assembly: GCA_030063025.1. Lineage (NCBI taxonomy): Eukaryota > Viridiplantae > Streptophyta > Magnoliopsida > Poales > Poaceae > Avena > Avena longiglumis. Next base: position 306,320,796 of record CP125977.1, read on the forward strand.
AGAAATGAAGCGTATCATGAAGGAACGTTTTGTACCCACCAATTACTTGCGTTCCATTTTTGACAAGTTGACACAATTGAAGCAAGGGAACTTGACAGTTGATGAGTACTACATGGAGATGGAGATGCTTATGCAACGTGCTAGAATCCGAGAATCACTTGAGATGACCATGCAGCGATTTCTCAACAATTTGAGGTTACCAATAAAGAGCATCGTACGTCATCACAAGTATGAGAACATGAACGAACTATTGCATCATGCTAGAGAGGCTGAGTCACTACTCGCGGAGGAAGCTAAGGCACGTCGTTTTCCAGCTACTAGTCGGTTCCCCACGACCACGCCATCTCCTATGGCGCCTCCTGCAGCGACCAGCTACCCTACTACATCAGCGACCAAGTCTGTTCCCTCGCCCTCTTTTGGTTCTAATGCTAAGAAACCAGCTACTCCTGCTGCTAGTTCGGGTTCGAATATGTCAACTGCACGTACTCGTGACGTGGAGTGTCACACTTGCGGAGGTCGAGGTCACTACCAGAGAGATTGTCCAAACCGCAAGGTGATGTTTGTCAATGATCAAGGAGAATATGAGAGTGGAGATGATGTTGATCCTAATGATCATGGTGCTGATTATGAAGAAGAAGGTCTGGATGCCTTTCATGAGCATGTGCCTACTATAGTGGTATCTCCATGCATTCTTAGTGTGCAACCCGTTGTTGACTCTCAGCGCTGCAATTTGTTTCAAACAAAATCTCTCGTTGTCCCTAACAAAGCTTGCAAAGTAATTATTGATGGAGGTAGCTGCAGGAATCTTGCAAGCACAGAGTTATGTGCCAAGCTGAATCTATCGTATTTACCTCATCCCATGCCATACTACATACAATGGTTAAGTGACAGTGGTGATATGAAGGTAAACCATATGGTGAGAGTGAATTTTGAAATAGGGCCATACAAAGATTCTATCGATTTTGATGTGGTTCCTATGATTGTCTGCCATTTGTTATTGGGTCGGCCATGGTTATATGATCGCCATGTGCAACACAATGGCCGTGCCAATACTTATCACTTAGAGTTTCAAGGAAAGAAGATTAACCTGCAACCAATGTCACCACAACAGATTGTCAATGAGTCTAGACAGAAAATAGAGGTGAATTTGCAAGATGCATCTGTTGGAGGTCGTGAGAGTGTTGCAGCTGTACATGATGTCATAGAGCCTACACAGAGTGATATAAAGAAAAGAGAGAGAGTGCCTAACCTATTAATGCTAGCCACCAAGGAAGATATGAGAGAGTTTCGAGAGGATCCTAGTGCCATGCCACTTGTACTCATGTACAAAGGCGAGGTTTTAGTTTCTAACGACATGAACCCTATTTCTCTTGGTGTCTCTACTATTTTGCAGGACTTTGGTGATGTGTTTCCAGAGGAGGTGCCCGCTGGACTTCCTCCCATGCGCGGCATAGAGCATCATATTGATCTTATTCCAGGCGCCACATTACCCAACCGTGCTCCTTACAGAACCAACCCCGAAGAAACTAAGGAGTGTAAGGTTCCCAACCTTTTATAAGGTAGAGATCCCTGTGTTTACAATGCTAGTCCCTGGATCAATAGCTAACATCCACAGTTAAGATGTAATATCAAGAAACAAAGGTCATAATACAACTTTATAACCAGGAATAAAGTAATTTATTACATCTTACATAGCTCATTTGGCTATCTCATTACAATGCAGCAGAGTATAACAATAGCATGGGGTCCTTCATCTTCAAAGTGCCACAGGCAGACATGTTGGTTGTAGACTTGTAATCCTAATCATTTAAACTTCACTAACATCAAACAAACCTGCAACATAATAAGTTACAGCCACAAGGGTCAATACATTTGAATTGTATTGGCAAGTGATACTATGGTAGTATAGTGGAGTCTATCATCTATATGCATTTGGCTAAGTGGAGCTTTAGGCTTGCATTGCTCAAAATAGATTTTCCTTATCATTTGAAAACACTAAGTTTTTGCTTGACAAAATCACCCAAGGCATCTCCCAATAGAAATTGGTGATCCTTCAACCCTTGTTCAACCACAAGTTTTTACTTAGAAATTGGGATGAGGAGATTCTTGATAGCTTCCATGTCTTGATGCTCAAATTGTCCTTTACCGGTGACATGGCTAAGTACTTAGATTTTACACTCTGCAGAGGTGGTGCACTTTCCCCACAAGACTTGGTTTCACCAAGACAAGATCTTCGAAGCCTTCCTTAGACCAGAATGGACGCGTTCCAACCTATCATTCCCCTACCACCAACTGTCCATTTGGCTAAGTTATTGCAACCTATATGATCCAGGCAGAGCCCATAATGCCAAGTGGTTGCACTTGAAGCTTCTCAACATTTGACATCTCAAATCTCTTTGTTCCTGGGTGGCCATCCACAAGTGAGATACACAAGGTAAACCATAGAAATGGGCCTTGTGAACCACTCAACACAAACCATTCCTTCCATTCCACCCAGGTGATTCATTCACTTAGTTGTTTTATTAAACAAAACACAAGTCCACAGACTTAGAAATATTCCATAGCATGAATATATATTCCACCCTTGTTTTCTACTAGCTAAGCTAAGCATGATAGTAGTAGGAATCTGAACTTAGGAAATTCTACTAAGGTTTCATCTACTAGGATTTCCCATGGCATAGTTTATACTTAGCAAAAATTCCATGCAAGTCCTACTTAGAAATATCACTAATGCATAGTGAAAATAATGGGACAAAAGTATGAAGCATCACTTGCCTTTTTGGTAGAGAATATAGGTTCACTCCTTGATCTCTGTAACAATCACACTCTTCAAGTTCCACTACAATTCAATCAAGCAAGCAATATTTCAATCTACCATTCAAGCAAAACATCACATAAAATGATAGAAACAAAACAATGCATGGAAGCATGCTAAAGATTGTTTTATTTGTAAAAGTGGTTTCTAATGGGTCATAAACATTTGAAAACACTTATTGGTCATTTTATAAAGTGGCAAAAATATTTGCAAAAGATTCTTCATATAAACCATTTTTAAACCAAGCATTATTTTATGTGGTGGAGAAATGCTTTTAATAAGGCAATAATCTATGGGATTCACAAATATGTTTTCAAATCATAAAACCTTGTGTTTAGGGTCAGAGAATTTAAATCAAAACATTTCCCAAAGGTTTTCTTCAAAAAGAATTTTTAATAAATTAACAATATTTTTATTAGACTAGAAAGGGTTTAAATCAAAGGTTTATTCTTTTGTTTCACCAAATATATTTTTGAAACCAGAAATAGATTTCTATGGTCAGTAGGTTCAAAACAATCCATTTCCAAAGGTTTTACCTCAAAAATCATTTTAGAACAATTTTTATATTCTAAACATGCATACACAAGTTTCTGCAAAAACAATCAATTTAGCAGAAGCATTTTACTAAAAAAAGTGAATGGTCAGAAAGTAATTGTTTTTCTGAATCCATTGATATAAAATTTGCAAAATTTGGACATGTGGTTTGAAAGTTATGAATTTTTCAAATTGGAACATCTAATAGATATTTCTGTTTTTATTTCAAACGGACAGGGCCACGCGTCGTGCTGTGATTGGTTTGTACCGCTTCATGCGGATCGACAGATGCGAGCCGTTGGATCTAAGTGACATCGCACGGCTCAGAGCACTGCTTACCCTTTCGAGTTAGTTTCTATCCTAATCGTCAGATCAAGATCCTACAGACCTCACTGCTTTGACCATGAAGCAGCGGTGCTGGCGGCGGTGACTGGCGGCGGAGCGGTCAGACGGTGGGGGTGTCGATGCTACAGGAAGCGAGAGAGTGAAGGGAGATGCTCACCGAGTTCTCCATGGCGTGGGGAAGCTCAACGTGGTATCGGCAGGGTCAGGGATGCACGGGGTCACTCGCGATTCCTCGCCGGAGTTCTCTCTAGCGACGGTTGCCCTCTGTTGAAGACGAAGGTGACGCTATGGTGCATGCCAGGGCAAGTAAAGGATGTAGTCAGATGCGCAAGATCGCGGTGAGCACGCGTGTGTGAAATATAAGGAGAGGCGCTGTCGGAATTTACCTCGAATGCTCGTCGGAGATATCGCAGACCACGGCGGCGCTCAGACATGGATGAAGTCGAAGTTTTGGGGCGCACGCGGTCAAGCGGGCGATACTGGGAGATGAAGTGAACGATGGGGAGCATGCTCGTTGGCTGCAGCGAGCAAGGGGTGGCGTAGACGAGCCGGAATCGTTGCTAAAAGGTCGTCGGAGACAGTGGATTGCTGCAAGGAATTGGCGCAGCCTCGGGGCAGAGAGGGGGGCGAGTGAGGGGAAATGGGGAGGAGAGGCAGGCGTTTAATCGTGCATGGTCGTGGCGAGGTTTAAGCGGGGCATTGACGCGTATTGATGCGAGTTAAGAACCAACAGAAACGGCCGGCGAGGTTGGCGCGCGGGTGGGGAAGACGCTGATGTGGCATGGGGTCGCTTGGCAGCAAGAGAGAGAGTGTGGGGGTGGGGTCCCATAGTCAGCGACTTAGCGGGTTCTGTCTGCGGTGAAAAACGGTTCGTTCGGGTGAGGGGGAGAGGTGGGCTGCCGATGGGCTTAGTGGGCTAGCTGGGCTAGGCTGAGTCTTTTACATTTTTTTTGTTCTGATTGTTTTTCCTTTTTCTGTTTGAATATTCTCATTTTCAAACAAATAATTCAAGCAACAAATTAATTCAAACCTCAACCAAAATTTGTGTAGATTCATATACTAATTAACAACACATTCCAAAGTCAAATTTATAATAATTTATTTATTATTTTTAGGGTCTTTTAATTATTTTAAAATAGGCTCTAGTTTTAATTAAATAAGACTTAGTAATATTATTCAATCTCCAATTGAATTTAAATCTCCACCAATCTTTGGGTGAATTTTTATTTTGTTTATCAACATATTTCAAAGTTCAAAATAGAATAATTCTTTTATTCTTTTAATATCTATGAATAAATAAATAAATAAATAGACCATAGTCTTTAATTTAAATAGGTTTTAATTTATTTTTAAAACTCTTTTTGAATTCTAAATAATATCAAAATCTTTTCAGTATGTTTCATTTGGAAAACCAAAACACTTGGAAATCTTATTTAAAATAAATTAACAAGTTTTAGTGTTTATTTGAAATGGAAAAAACTTTACTTTAATAAAAATGGATATTAACAAATCCTCATTATTTTATTTAAATAAACCTTTACTATTTTTACCAAATAGAAATATTTTATTTCAAAAGCTTGGCCAAGATCTAATTTGGCTTTATAAAATAATCTTTATTTATAATTCTACCTTTGCTTTTGAAAATCAAATCTTTTTATTAAAAGATCTAAAAATAGTGATTCCAACTATTTTAACTTTATTTATTAATTGTTTATCTTTTGAAATCCTTTTAGGATTTGATTTGACCCAAAATAGGTTTTGATGTTTCCAATTGGAATCAAAAAGTTTCTTCTCACCCTAAATTTCAACAATTATTTATTTTGTTTATTTATTTTTCACATTACAAGATTTGGAAAATCTTGGGATGTGACAAGGAGATACAGAAACAAGTACAAGCACTACTCGACAAAGGGTACATTCGTGGTTCTCTTAGTCCTTGTGCTGTTCCTGTTATTTTAGTTCCTAAGAAAGATGGTACATGGCGCATGTGTGTAGATTGTAGAGCTATTAATAACATCACTATTCGATATCGTCATCCTATTCCATGCTTAGAAGATATGCTTGATGAATTGAGTGGTGCTGCTATTTTCTCTAAGATTAATTTGCGTAGTGGTTATCATCAAATTAGGATGAAAGAAGGGGATGAGTGGAAAACTGCTTTCAAAACTAAATTTGGCTTATTTGAATGGCTAGTCATGCCTTTTGGGCTTACTAATGCACCTAGTACATTCATGAGATTAATGAATCATGTTTTGAGAGAATTCATTGGTCGTTTTGTGGTTGTTTATTTTGATGATATTCTTATCTATAGCCACAACGAAACTAAACATTGTAATCATATCCGACAATTTTTGCAGGTGTTGCGTGATAATCAATTGTATGCTAATCTTGAGAAGTGCACATTTGCAAAAGATAAGGTCATATTTTTGGGGTATGTTGTATCTAAGCATGGGGTAGAAGTAGATCAATCTAAAATTGAATCAATTCAAAATTGGCCTATTCCCATGAATGTTAGTCAAGTGCGTAGTTTTCATGGATTAGCTGGATTCTATAGGCGCTTTGTGAAGGATTTTAGCACTATTGCTGCACCATTGAATGATTTGACTAAGAAAGGTGTGCCATTTGTGTGGGGCGCATCTCAAGACATTGCATTTGATACATTGAAACGTTTGCTAACTTCTGCACCATTACTTGCATTGCCTGATTTTTCAAAGCAATTTGAAGTTGAATGTGATGCTAGTGGTATAGGTATTGGTGGCGTTGTGATGCAAGAGGGTCGCCCTATAGCATATTTTTCTGAGAAACTTACCGGTGCTAGATTAAACTATCCTATATATGATAAAGAATTGTATGCACTTGTTCGAGTACTAGAAGTTTGGCAACATTATTTGTGGCCAAAAGAGTTTATAATCCATTCTGATCATGAAGCTTTAAAGTATCTAAAAGATCAATCCAACTTGCATAGAAGATTAGCTAAATGGGTTGATTTTATTGAATCTTTTCCATACACAATTCAATATAAGAAGGGAAAAGAGAATGTAGTTGCTGATGCTTTGTCTAGGAAAAACATGCTATTAACCAATCTTGATGTTAAAATTCCTGGATTAGAGAGTATTTGTGCACTTTATGCATCTGACAATGATTTTGCTGAACCATATCGTTTGTGTGCTCTTAGAAACGCATGGGATAAGTATTATATACATAATGGATATTTTTTTCGAGATAACGAACTATGTATTCCAGAATCGACGTTGTGTTTGTCCTTAGTGCAGGAATCACATGCTGGTGGTTTGATGGGTCACTTTGGGCGTGAGAAGACATTACTCATGCTTGCTGATCATTTTTATTGGCCCAAGATGAGGCATGATGTGTACAGATTTGTGAGCCGATGCATTACATGCCACAAGTCGAAATCCAAATTGAAGCCTCATGGTTTGTATACCCCTCTCTCGGCACCAATTGCACCATGGGAAGACATTAGTATGGATTTTTTTCTAGGTCTATCTAAAACCCAGAGAGGACATGATTCTATATTTGTGGTAGTAGATAGATTCTCTAAGATGGCTCATTTTATTGCCTTCCACAAAAGCGACGATGCGTCGCATGTTGCTAACCTGTTTTTCAGGGACATTGTGAGATTACATGGCGTACCAAGAACCATTGTTTTTGATCGAGATGTGAAGTTTATGAGCTACTTTTGGAAGACCTTATGGGGGAAGCTGGGAACGAAGCTATTATTCAGTACTACTTGTCATCCCTAGACAGATGGTCAGACAGAGGTGGTGAATAGAACATTGTCACAACTATTAAGGACTATGATAAAGAAGAATCTGAGGGAGTGGGAAGAGTGTTCGCCACATGTCGAGTTTGCTTACAATAGGGCAGTACATTCAACCACTCATCTTTGTCCTTTTGAGGTGGTGTATGGTTTCAAGCCATTGACGCCACTGGATTTGTTGCCTCTACCATTACATGAGAGAGTTTATATGGAGGCATCAAGACGTGCAGAATATGTGAAGAAGATTCATCAGAAGACTCGAGAAGCTATCGAGAAGAAAGGCAAGAACGTTGCTTCTGCCAGAAATCAAGCAAGGAAAGAAGTGGTGTTATAGCCTGGTGATATGGTTTGGGTACATCTGCGCAAGGATAGGTTCCCATTGCTGCGCCAATCCAAGTTGAGGCCGCGTGGTGCTGGTCCTTACAAAGTGTTAGCCAATATTAATGATAATGCTTACTCGATTGATATACCTATTGCTGAATTTGGTGGCGCTAGCAACAGTTTCAATGTTGCTGATTTATCACCATATGATGGAGAAGACCTTGGAGCATCGAGGTCGACGCCTTTTGAAGGGGGGAGATGATGAGGACATCCCTATACTTACACCTATCCCAGTTACTAATGATAATGTTCCACCTGCTACTAACAAGGATAAGTCGAATGAGATTCGAATTGGACCAATTACAAGAGCTCGTGCTAAGCTACTAGAACAACAGGTGAATTTGTTTCTTAATGAGCCTGATGTTTTACTTAATGAGAATTTTATACTGCCTAAGTCTCTATGTTATTTGATGGAGGGGTTAACCTCTTGGGTGTCCCGATCTTCACGGATCTCGTGGTCAAATCGATGGGAAAGCGAGGGGAAAGCGAGGGGAAAGGGAGAAGGTAGCGGAAGCGAACACACACCTCGCGAAGAACACGATGAACGCATGCAAAACTCACACGATACAAGGCCGATTGCTCCCGAACGGCGGCCACCGGTCCGATAGAATCCTCGCAAGGAAAGATCGGTCAATGTGCTCCCTCAAATCCACATCGGGGAGGGAAGAACACCTTGGGGAGGGTCTTGACAACTTGGAGACCAGACATCGAACTCCAAGGCCTTGTTCAACGATGGATGCGTGATGCAAAGTCCAATCGAGGTTGTTGACGATAGTCGGTCCCCTTGTAAGGGGATGAAGCAAAACTAGAGATTCCACACAAGGGGGTTGTATTTAGTCTATCATTTATGCCTAAGGGATACATGAAGGGGTGGGGGCTCTATTTATAGGCCAGCCACATAAACAGGGGTAGTTTCGGGATAAAGCTAGGGTTTGGACGAGCTAGAGGGGTACATGGGCCAAAGGCCCAGCTGGCGGCGCGCAGGCCCATCTTGTGGGCTGGAGACTCCGGTGTGGTGGGTCGGAGACTCCGGCCTGGGCCGGATACACCGGTCTATCTCCGGTGTCGTCTCCGGAGGGGCATACAGACTGTCCTCGGGTCGGTTGCTGGGGTTGGTCCAGAGGTCGGTCCGGAGACTCCGTTGTAGCAGGACCGGAGACTCCGATGTATGCCGGAGACTCCGATGGTTCATCCGTGGCTTCTTCCGTCTCCTCTTTCAAGCCTCCGTCTTGTCGGTCTTGATGTTCCGGGCTTCCTCCCTTGCCTCCGTACTTGTCGGTGTGAACCTATCATGCATATGTGACGGAGTATGAAGTAGCATATCATTCAATAGGGTAGGAAGTGGGCTCGCATAGAGGAACGGATTCACCTTTGGAGTCCATGACGACTTGGCGTAAGTTGGAGACCATGATGTGGTAACGACCGTAGGTCGGGCTGCATCATCTCCCCCTTCAAAAAGAGTCGTCCTCGACTCTCCATGTTCATCATGAAGTAGAAGAGGTCGAAGGACATCCTTGATCCTGGGGTTCACCATATAGTCGTCCTCTGGAAGATTGACTTGACAACACTTCAATGTTCCTTCACCTTCCTTGAAGCCTACAAAGCTCACAACAAAAGCGAAGCAACACTCAAAGCGTAGCCAATTCATGAAGATTATTGCATGAGTTCTCAAGTAGAAGGAAGTCACCTTATCTTGTAGAGATAGCTCGATGAAGGGTAGACATAGGTAACTCTCTTCGGTTCTTCTTGTCAACACGTGGTTGGTAGAGGTTGACGTGTATGCATTTGTACCTACACACAACAAAGACCAAGCAACATATGTTTGTGTGTGATAGCGGAGCATGTCATTTGTGGCATGTCCATTCTTGTTCACAACACGATTAGTACAACTCAAGTATAGCGAACGGGATGCATATGCAAGGTCAAAGTGCATGGAAGTCGTTGCAAAATCATCCAAATGTGGGAACTCAAAAACTCCATATAACATCTTATTGTGGCATTCAAAGCAATCGAATAGAAATTTGATCAACATCTTTGATGCAAAACTAGGAGAATTTGGCAAAAACACAAAAGGAGGAATATCCAAAACAACATCATTATGTGTGCCAACCAACCATTGGAAAGAGAAACTGTTTGACATGTTGGATGTCACACACAAATCATCGATAGCAAATATCATGGGAATATGAGTATCCCAAGCAGAAGCCAAAGTAATGTGTTTGCAAACAAACCAAATGAAAGATCAAGTGGTCCTTATGTTTGTTGCAACAACAAGACGAGATTCTTTGGAAGCTCTCATGACAATACATGCTCTTAATGGAATTGTGGTTGCACACAAAACATCGGAAAGAGAAAATGTTCAACATTTGTGTTGCAACACACAAAGCATCATTATCCAAAAGCGAAGAAACATGAATGTCACAAGGTGAGATAATACCGTCAACATGCTTGCAATCAAACCATACGAAAGAGCAATTTGCCAACATGAAAGATGCAAAGCTTGCAAAAGGTATCAGAGATGGGTTCGATCTTGAACTCACTTGTGGGATGCTCTCTAGAGCTCTTTTTGTCAACTCGTGCTCAACCGAGGTTGACATTCTTGTGCGGGTACCTACACACATCATACACCAAAGGAAGAACGTGTGTGCATGGTAGAGATACACATCATCCATCATGACGTATCTCTTCTTGTGCACATCACCGTTAATGTCAATCAAGTATGACATAGATGCATGGTGAGTATGCAAGTGGGGAACATGCTTATCATGGCAATCATAAAAATCACCAAAAATTGAGAAAGCTATGGGGTCCACCTCATTATAACGCATATGATCAATATTGTTGCAAGCAAAACAAGTGAAATAGCAAGCATTCATCTTATCGCAAGCAATGGGAGAAATTGAATGACTAGCATGACAAGAAAAGTCCGAAGCAATTGGAGGATACACACAAGATGCATAGCATGGCATGTTTATGGCAATTATATGGCAATCAAAAAATTCCACATGATCAATATTATGCAAAGGCAAAGCATCACATGGGAATATGGATGAAGCATAAGTAATGTCACAAGTATCATCCATAGCATGCATATCCTCACAATTCATCATGTCCACTAGTGGGATCATGGCATCATCAACACCCTTACTGTTACCTTGTTCATACCTCTCATATGAAGTGGGTGTTGTGGAAGTAGTGGCCTCCTTGTGGACGACTTCGTCTTCTTGATGTAGCCATGGCATAGCATCATCTTTGTGCACCATGTACATCTTCTCTAATTGAGGCATCATTGCTTCATGGCTTGGCGCGTCATCAACCATGGAACCTAGCACAACACAAGAGAACACACTAGAGGTAGAGGGTAAGTTGTTAGAAATCGAAATGGTCTCACTTGACCTATCAACTACCACTCTCAACTCACTAGGTGTATCACTCATGCCCTCCAAGTGGAAGCACTCAATATCACATAAGGTGGAGTCACTCATCTCACTCAAGTGGGCTAAGTGGATCTCATGCTCACATGGGATTGGTACCACATCATCACTCAAGCATATAGGGGTAGGCTCGGTTTCCTCAACTCCATGTGCCTCCTTTGGTGAAGGGAAAATCCCATGCTCACCATTCTGGACCTTGTCGCCTTCAAGGTTGGAAGCCATAAGATGGGCATCATCACTCGCTTCCTTAGTCGAAGGTAAAATCCCATGCTCGACCGTCTTGTGGCCATCTCATAGTAGTAGTGGAGGTAGGCTCATGCTATCCAACTTGGAAAAGTAGAGGTCTTCATTTTCCTCGTTCGCGAGGTCACGGAAGTCATGCGTAGGCGTTGCAGCTTGATGGCGTGGAGGAAGGCTTGCTCTTGCTGCCATTGTGGTGGTGGCACGAGTAGTTGAAGGTGCCCTATGATGGTGTCGTCGGAGGTCATTGGCGTGCCTTGCCGATGGTTGATGTTGGTGCAACACTTGGTCATCCACATGACGCTCACGACGGTGATCATTTTCCTTGGCATTCTTCTTGTGCTTGTGGTGCCTTATTGAGCTTGCTTAAGCATTATGGTTGGTTCTCATCAAGAATTCTTTGTCTAGGTGGCGAAGATGCCTTTGACGATGTCTTTTATCCTCTTTATGGTGGAAATGCTCATGAGAGGATGTTTGTCGATGAATATTCTTGTTTCTTGGCGCCTCTTGATGTATATGATGTTTGGACGCCACTCTTATTTGGATAGGAGGTGGAGCTTGGCGCCTTGGAGGTGATGGAGCTTGGCGCCTTGGAGATGGTGGAGCTTGACGCCATCTAGGTGGTGGCACTTGATGCCTTGTCGATGGTGGCGCTTGACGCCTTGGAGGTGGTGGCGCTTGTCGCCTTGGAGGTGGATCAGCGAAGTAGGTGGTGCCCTTTGGTGTGGCACGCTTGGCCTTGAAGGTCATGGGATCTTGATGATGCGCCTCCGCTTGCTTGGCGTAGTAGGCTTCCATCTCCACACGGTGGAGGAATTCTTCATGGCTCATGGAGGAGCCATCAAAGTCGATGAAGTTCTCCGTTTCCTCCATGCTTGGCGACACGTCGTCGATGTCGCACTCGAAGTCGTCCATGCTTGGAGATTAATTGTTGGTGTAGTACTCCATATCACCCAAGCATGTGGAGTGATTGTCGGTGTAGTGCTCCATATTCTCCATGAATGAGGAGCCATTGTCGATGTAGAGCTCCAAGTCTTCCATGCATGTGGAGCTGTTGTCGCTGTAGTGCTCTGTCATGTCCTCTATACTTGTGGAGTCGTAGTCATGGTGGCTCATCATGGATTCTTCATAGATATCATTCTCGGTCCCGAAGTCCCTAGACATGCTTCACAAGACCAAGTGTTGTATATGGAAGTGGTAGAGGGTGTTAGGGATACAACTTCGAACCTTACTTTACCTTGGACGATAGTATTGTGCAAGTGGCCACACTTGAGAGAAATAAACCAAGCAAAGTGAAGTTCACGCGGAACACCAAAACCAACTACTAACCAAAAAACACACACACATAAGGCCTATGGTGGATAGGTATGGAAAGTGGCATGTCAAGAACCAATCCTTAATCAAGATGTTGTAATGGCAAGTAAAGAACCACAATGATCACAAAGCAAAACAAGTCAATCCACAAGATAGGAAATATGTACAAGGAAACACACACGGTGGGATAAATGGGACTTGTTGATGTGGACATCCCTTTTATTGATACAACCGTTGTACCTACAGCTACACACATACAAGGGCCCATCACAAGATCTCGTGCCAAACAACTTAACTATCAGGTACTTTCGTTTCTTGGAACTATTCCTCACATAAATGAGAATATGATGTTGCCTAAATCAGATGTATTTCTTACTCTTAGGAATGATGGACCAAGCATGGATGAGAGGGACAAGCATTGGAGCATGGTCATGCATGGAGATGGCAGCAAACGTGTGATGATCCAAGAGAAGGCCACGGATGAAGATTTCAGAACTTTGAGGCCACCGTAATGAAGAAAGAAGGCTTGGACGGAATATTCAAGATCAATACTGCACGAATTCGTCCATAGCTTAATATGGTGCTGCGACACCTTTATTTTGGGCCAGGCCCATGTAATTTTCGCAGGATTTTAATTAGCCACTTTTTAGAGTCCGTATTTTAGGGGAAAAGGACTTCTAGGGTTGGACTCGGCCACCACTTCCATGGCTGGCCGAAACCCCACCTTTTCGCCCTTAAATACTCCCCATAGCCGTCACCCTAGACTCGGATTTTGTTTAGACATTAAGTTAGCCATCGTAGCAACTTCTCCAAGGCTCGAGCGTCGCAGAGGCCTCTTGTACTTCACATCTATTCAGGATCCCACCTTTTCAATAAAGCTTTCTTCTTAATCCGCAATATCTTGATTGCAATATTAGTTCTTACTTGTTCTCGATTTCAGGTAGGAATTAAGACCCTCGCTGGTCAGGCTGATCGTGTTCCCGCAGGATCGGTAACCTTTAGGAGATTGGCCTAGCGATTGCATTGGCGCTCGTGCTCGCACGTGTAGTCGGATCGTCAAGCCCGAACTCCACCAAATCCATTATCGTCATCTCATCGAAAGATCGGACACCTTTTCCCTATCACTTGTGCGATAGAGAAAGTGAGCTAAGAACCAAATGATTACCTAGCAAAGACTATAAGCTCATGTCACACAAGTACAAGGAGAGACGCTAGTTCGATTGCAATTGATTGGTGGGCTACAAGATATGCACAATAAGTACCACGTATATGATGTTCATCGAGCTTGTGCTTCCTATTCTATGAGGCACATGTATATTTCTTTTTTCTTTTCTTTTTTCTATTTTTTTTCTACTTTTTTTCTTTTTCTTTTTCTTTTTCACTTGCCTCTTCCTTGTGCCAACAACTATACAAGATAACTATATGAGATAGCGCTCACACGTTTGCTCGGAATTCTATAAGGTATCAAATATGCATAGCCCAAGAAATCATAAGAGGAACTAGTCTCAATAGGTGTTTGTTGATCGCAAAGATAGTGGGGTTCACAAAGGAATGCAAGTGGGGAAAAGTCGCGGAATGTTTATACCTTTCATCTACGATCTTCACCCTTTATTGTTGGATTCCGCCTTTCTCATGGAATTTGGATGGAGTAGATAGCATGAAAAAAGCAGATGATGATGTAGATCTCCTTCTCCTCTTCGAAACGAGCTAAAGAACACCAAAATCCGAGTTAAAATGCAAAAGTTATGCTCAAAACCGTGCTGCAGTTTTTCTGTCTGCAGGGAGGGGCGGAGACTCCGGTCTGGAGGTCCGGAGACTCCGGTCTGGAGCTAAAAAAGTCTAGAGACTCTGGTCTAGGCCGGAGACTCCGGTCCGGGAGATTCCAGAGCGTCCAGAACTCGAACGGGACGCGTTTTGGGAAGAAACACTCGAACCAAAACCTCAAATTGATGGGGGAAATCAAGGAATTAGGCCATGGGAACACAGGGGAAGGTAGATCAACTAGTTTAGCAAGTAATCCATGGATCAAAACCTACCAAAACTCACTGAAATCACAGATCGATCCAAAACATGAATTGGGGCTGTTTTTGGTGGAATTTTCGAATTTATGGGGAAAAGACCAAATCGATGAGAAATCCGTGGCAACCAAAAGCTGCTGATACCAAATGATAGAGGGGTTAACCTCTTGGGTGGCCCGATCTTCACGGATCTCGTGGTCAAATCGATGGGAAAGCGAGGGGAAAGGGAGAAGGTAGCGAAAGCGAACACACACCTCGCGAAGAACACGATGAACACACACAAAACTCACATGATACAAGGATGATTGCTCCCGAACGGCGGCCACCGGTCCGATAGAATCCTCGCAAGGAAAGATTGGTCAACGTGCTCCGGTGTCGTCTTCAGAGGGGCATACAGACTGTCCCCGGGTCGGTTGCTGGGGTCGGTCCAGAGGTCGGTCCGGAGACTCCGGTGTAGCAGGACCAGAGACTCCGGTGTAGGCCGGAGACTCCGGTGGTTCAGCCGTGGCTTCTTCCGTCTCCTCTTCCAAGCCTCCTTCTTGTCGGGCTTGATGTTCCGGGCTTCCTCCCTTGCCTCCGTACTTGTCGGTGTGAACCTATCATGCATATGTGACGGAGTATGAAGTAGCATACCATTCAATAGGGTAGGAAGTGGGCTCGCATAGAGGAACGGATTCACCTTTGGAGTCCATGACGACTTGGCGTAAGTTGGAGACCATGATGTGGTAATGACCATAGGTCGGGCTGCATCATTATTGTATGATCAGGTACATTGGAAAAGAAGGCATAGCACAGAGCAAGGAGGTAAAGCACATGGAGCAAGGTGTGTTGATCAATGAAGCAAGCGCGAGGGAGGATAGGGAGGAAGCGCAAGGAGCTACAAAGGAAGGGATCAACACCTGGCAGAGTCTCTGCCGCGGCACCGAAGGCGGCTGAAATCCCGCCATGGCAGAGAGTCCTACCGCGGCACGTTTCACGTCCAATATGCTGCCACGGTAGGAAACAGGCATGTGCGCCTAGAGAGCAATCCCACTTGGGTCGGCATGTATCTTAGTTGCAGTCGTTTGCGTCTTGGACTATTAGCCTAGCCGGCCCTCTCTCTTATATAGATGGGGGTACCGTTTCTTTCGGGTCAGACCACGTTAAAATATTTTGGAGTTGATTCTTTTTAGAACCTCTGGAATTACCCTGTGATCGAGTTATACTACTGCAATTGAGTGTGATATGTTGTTCCATTGGGAATTAGTAGATTTCAAACTATCGTTTGTGGTCGACGGCTGCGTGCGCAAGAGCGTGATGTTGTGAATATCCCATAGGGTTCAAGAGCTATTTCATTGGCATTAGGGTTCGAGCGGGAGAGTTCATAGCTACAGGCTAGTTATCTATCATCCACCATCATCATCGACAAGTTCTTGCTGAGAAGATCGGGCCACCCCATATCATGTGGAGTTTGCATATAACAGGGCGATACACTCAACAACGTAGCTTTGTTCATTTGAGGTGGTCTATGGTTTTAAACCAATTACACCACTTGATTTGCTGCCCCTTCCACTTCAAGAGAGAGTTAACATGGAGGCATCCAAGAGGGTAGATTTTGTGAAGAAGATACATGAGAATACAAAGGAAGCAATTGAGAAGAAGGGCAGGTACACCGCTGATCGTGTTAACAAGAAGAGAAAGGAGGTGTTGTTCTAGCCAGGTGACATGGTATGAGTGCATTTTCACAAAGACAGATTTCCACAATAGATCAAGTCCAAGTTGCAGCCAAGAGGTGCTGGACCATATAAAGTGCTTGCCAAGATAAATGATAATG
Source organism: Avena longiglumis (assembly GCA_030063025.1). NCBI lineage: Eukaryota > Viridiplantae > Streptophyta > Magnoliopsida > Poales > Poaceae > Avena > Avena longiglumis. Next base: position 306,337,468 of record CP125977.1, read on the forward strand.
CGTACAAGATTGATCTTCCTACTGATGAGTTTGGCGTCAGTAATTCGTTCAGTGTTACTGATTTGACGCCATATGATGGAGAAGACCTTGGAGCATCGAGGTCAATGCCTTTTGAAGGGGGGAGGATGATGAGGATATCTCTAGTCCTTTACCATTATCTCCTAATGATGATGATGATATTGCTACACAACATAAGTCCAATGAAATCAAAACTTGACCAATTACAAGGGCACGTGCAAAGCTACTAGGCCAATAGGTGAATTCACTCTTAATTGAATCTGATATTTCAATTGATGAGAACTTTATACTTCCTAAGTCTATGCATCTTTGTATGATCAGGTTTGTTTATAACACAAGCTTTGCACGTGGAGAAGAAGGATAGTTACAACAAGAAGGACAAGCACTGATTTGCAATATCAGCAAGTGCGCGAGGGAGGAGAGGCAGGTAGGCGCACTAGGAGACAATGAGGAAATCACATATGATCAATATAGGGATGAGGACCACCAAGAAATACATGTTTGAGGTGTTCCACGACGTTTGTCCTGCGTGCCAATTAGGCCGAACCCATCTATGGGTCGGTATGTATCAGTTTGAGTCGAACCGAGTCAGTTTGGGCCAAGTTATGGCTATTTTTAGGCCCAGTTAGGGGGGAGGATGCCCCGTCCATCATATAAACACCAGTAGCCATCATAATTAGGGTGAGACGACGTTTATATTAAACCAATACTTGTTTCGTTGAACTGCTGCAAGCATTCGTTCGAAATTACATGTTCCTCTTTGATTCGATCAGGAATATCTACCATACCTCCATTTTGATTCAATCTAGAGTTTCCTACTGAAAGCTTTCGTGTTTTCTGCTGTTCCATTGGGAATTGGTAGATTGCAAACCTCTTCGTGGTCGGCGGCTACGTGCACAAGTGTGTGAAGTTGCGAATACCATCTGGGTTGAGATCTGTTGCATTGGCAGAAGGGGAACAGCCGGTGATTCACAACATCCCACAAGTTATCTCCATTACTTCCACCATCATCTATGACGTGCTCAACAAGAAGATCGGGCTATCCCTTATCATCTTGGCTTCCTCCATCTTGGAATGTAGACATCCTCTTGCCATACTCATCCAGCTTGGCAAAGTAGAGAGCTTCATTTTCCTCGTTCATGAGGTCTTGGAATTGAAGCATAGTCATTGAAGATTGATGGCATGGACGAAGGCTTTCTCTTGGTGCCATTTTGGTGGTGGCACTATTAGTCGAAGGCGCCTTGTGATGGTGTCGATGGAGGTCATTGGCGTGCCTTGACGATGGTTGATGTAGGTGGCGCACTTGGTCATCCACATGACGCTCGCGACGATGACCCTTGTCCTTGGCACTCTTCTTTGTAAGTTGTTCTAATGAGCGCAAAACATCATTAGTCTTGGTGACCATGCTCATGGTTTTGTTGAAGTCATTGTCCATGTTCTTCTTAAAGTTGTGGAGGTCGCTCTTGAACTTGTCCATTTGATGGTGGACCTTGGCGCACTTGAGGTGGAGGCTCCTTCTTGGCCGGTGCAACTTGACGAGCTTGTCATTGTCGTTCTTGAAGTGGCTCATGCCTGGGGAGTAATTGTTGTTGTAGTACTTCATATCACCCAAGCATGTGGAGCCATTGTTGGTGTAGTGCTCCATCATGTCATCCATGCTTGTGGAGATATATGCATGGTGCCTCATCGTGGATTCTTCATAGAAATCATCCTCGATTCTGGAGTCCGTAGGCATGATTCACAAGACCAAGTGTTGTATATGGAAGTGGTAGAGGGTTTTGGGGATGCAACGTCAAACCTTACTTTACCTTGGAAGATAGTATCATGCAAGTGGCCACACTTGAGAGCAATAGACCAAGCAAAGTGAAATTCACGCGGAACACCAAAACCAACTACTAACCAAAAATCACAGCCACACAAGGCCTATGGTGGATAGGTATGGAAAGTAGAATGTCAAGAACCAATCCGAAATCAAGATGTTATAATGGCAAGTAAAGAACCACAATGATCACAAAGCAAAACAAGTAAATCCACAAGATAGGAAATATGTACAAGGAAACACAGAGGGTGGGATAAATGGGACTTCTACAACGAAGAAAGTGAGCTAAGAACCAAATGATTACCTAGCGAAGACTGTAAGCTCGTGTCACACAAGTACAAGGAGAGGCGCTAGTTCGATTGCACTAAATTCGTGGATTACAAGATATGCACAATAAGTACTACCTATATGATGTTCATCGAGCTTGCGCTTCCTATTCTACGAGGAACTTGTATATTTCTTTTTCTTTTTATTTTACTTTTTATATTTTTTATTTTTTTTTTATTTTTGTTTTTCACTTGCCTCTTCCTCGTGCCAACAACTATACAAGATAACTATATGAGATAGCGATCACACGTTTGCTCAAAATTCTACAAGTATCAAATGTGCATAGCCCAAGAAATCATAGGACGAACTAGTCTCAATAGGTGTTTGTTGCTTGCAAAGATAGTGGAGTTCACAACGGAATGCAAGTGGGGAAAAGACGCGGAATGATTATACCTTTCGTCGCTGATCTTCGCCCTTTATTGTTGGATTCCGCCTATCTTACGGAATTCGGATGGAGTAGATAGCATGGACCACATAGATGATGATGTAGAGCTCCTTCTCCTCGTCGAAGCAATCTAAAGAACACCAAAATCCGAGTTCGAATGCAAAAGTTATGATCAAAATCCTGCTGCAGTTTTTCTGTCTACAGGGGGGCGAAGATTCTTGTCTGGAGGGTCAGAGACTCCGGTTTGGAGCTCACTAACCCCGGAAACTCCGTTCTGAGTTGGAGACTCCGGTCCGGGAGATTCCATAACGTCTATAACTCGAACGGGACGCATTTTGGATGGAAAAACTCGAACCAAAACATCAAATTGATGGGGGAAATCAAGGAATTAGGCCATGGGAATGCATGGGAAGGTAGATTAACAAGTTTAGCAAGTAATCCACGAATCAAAACATACCAAAACTCACTCAAATCATAGATCGATCCAAAACACGAATTGGGGCTATTTTTTGTGGATTTTTCGAATTTATGGTGAAAAGACCAAATCGAAGAGAAATCTGTGGCAACGAAAATCTGCTGATACCAGATGATAGGGGTTAACATCTTGGGTGGCCCGATATTCAAGGATATCATGGTCAAATCGATGGGAAAGTGAGGGTAAAGGGATAAGGTAGCTGAATCGAACACACACCTCGCAAAGAACACGATGAACACACACAAAACTCACACGATACAAGGTTGATTGCTCCCGAACGACGGCCACCAGTCCGATAGAATCCTCGCAAGGATAGATCGGTCAACATGCTCCCTCAAATCCACATCGGAGAGGGAAGACCACCTTGGGGAGGGTCTTGACAACTTGGATACAAGACACCGAACTCCAAGGCCTTGTTCAACGATGGATGCGTGATGCAAAGTCTAATCAAGGTTGGTGATGATAGTCGGTCCCCTTGGTAAAGGGGATGAGGCAAAACTAGAGATTCCACATAAGCGGGTTGTCTTTAGTCTATCATCTATGCCTAAGGGACACATGAAGGGATGGGGGCTCTATTTATAGGCCAGTCACTAAACAAGGGGTAGTTTGGGGATAAAACTAGGGTTTGGGCGCGTAGGCCCATAGCGTAGGCCGAAAACTCCGGTGTAGAGGGCCGGAGATTCCGGTGTGGGACGGAGATTCCGGTCTATCTCTGGTCCATCTCCGGAGGGGCATACTGACTGTCCCCGGGGGTTTCTGGGGTCAGTCCGGAGGTCGGCCGGAGACTCCGGTTTGCGGGTCCGGAGACTCCGGTGCTTCTTGTGCAGCTTCTTCCGTCTCCTCTTCCAAGCCTCTATATTGCCGGGTTTGATACTTCGGGCTTCCTCCCTTGCCTCCGTACTTGTCGGTATGAACCTATCATGAATATGGGACAGAGTATGAAGTAGTATATCATTCAATAGGGTAGGAAGTGGGCTCGCATAGAGGAACGGATTCACCTTTGGAGTCCATGACGACTTGGCGTAAGTTGGAGACATTGATATGGTAACGACCGTAGGTAGGGATACATCAGGTGTGGTCTTGTTGAAACTACTGAACAAATGCATGCACATTCCTTTGGTGGATTAAATAAGGATATTGAACACATATTAGAATATAAGGAATATAATATCATCACTCGTTTGTTTCATCTTTCTTGCAAAGCTGAACGTGAAGTGCAGGATCGTCAAACACCATGGAGGAGGACTAATAATTCTGCAGGTCGCACATCCTCTTGGACATCCCGACAATCAACGCCTTCTTCTCGTGATTCTCCACCAGCTACTACCACATCCAAAGAAACCACAAGGCTTCCTTCAGCTGCTCCTCCATCGTCATCCAATGTTCCTGCTCGTAGTGCATCTTCTATGGCTTCCACGGGTTATACAATGCCGCAAGTGCTAGGGTTATGGTCATATTGAGCGATAGTGCACAACACAGCGAGTTATGATGGTGCGTGATGATGGTGAATATGATTCAGCAAGTGACTTCGATGAAGATACATTAGCTCTTATATCTGCTCGAGATGGAGATAATTCTGATTCTGAAGAAGAGGCAGAGGTAATGGGAGCTAAAACTGCTGATCAATACAAGAGCTTAGTTGCAGAACATGTGTTGAGTGTGCAATTGAGCAAATCTGAGCATGATCAACGCCACAACCTCTTCCAAACATGCGGCATTGTCAAGGAAAGAGCTATAAGGATCATCATTGATGGAGGGAGTTGTAATAATCTGGCTAGTGTTGACATGGTAGAGAAGCTTGCACTTCCAACAAGACAACACACACATTCATATTACATCCAATGGTTTGAGAGTTCTGATATTGTTGATTGTGATGTTGTACACCTGCATTTTACTATTGGTACATATTCTGATTTTGTTGATTGTGATGTTGTACCTATGCAAGCTTGTTCTTTGTTACTTGGTAGACCATGCCAATTTGATAGAGACTCCATTCATAATGGTAAAACTAATCACTATTCTCTTATGCATGATGGAAAGAAAATTGGTCTAAAACATATGACTCCCGAACAGATTTTGAAAGATGATCTTGCTAGAGCTAGTAGAGCTCAAACTGAGGTGAAAAATAAAAGTGAGAATCAGATTGTTGCTGCAGATTTTGTACCACCAAAGAATACTAAATCTGACTCTAAACATGCTACTGAAATTCGTTTCAAGAGTCCATGTATGCTTGCAAATATAATTGATATTTCTGAACAAGATATAAACAATACTAAATGTTATGCAATTGTCTGCAAAGAGGTTTTGTTTTCATTTGACGATATGCCTCCTTCTTTGCCACCTGCTGTTGCTAACCTTTTGCAGGAATATGAGGACGTTTTTCTAGCTGAGATACCACCAGGGCTACCTCCTATTAGAGTAATTGAGCACCAAATTGATCTAATTCATGGTGCTACGTTTCCCAAACACGCGCCATATAGAACCAATCCAGAGGAGACAAAGGAGATACAACGCCAAATTCAGGAACTACTCAACAAAGATCATATTCTTGAGTCCCTTAGCCCATGTGTTGTTCCTATTATTTTGGTTCCTAAGAAAGATGGTTCTTCGTGCATGTGTACTGATTATAGAGCTATCAATAATATTACTATTCGATATCGTCATCCTATTCCATGTTTAGATGACATGCTTGATGAATTGAGTGGCTCTACCATGTTTTCTAAAGTTGATTTGCGTAGTGGTTACCACCAGATTCGTATGACATTGGGAGATGAATGGAAAACAACATTTAAAACTAATTTCGGTTTATATGAGTGGTTAGTGATGCCGTTTGGTTTAACTAATGCGCCCAACACATTATGACATTAATGAACGAAGTTTTACATGCATTCATTGGACGTTTTGTGGTAGTCTACTTTGATGATATTCTGATTTATAGCAATTATATGGAGGATCATTTGGAACATTTACGTGTTGTGTTCAATGCTTTACGCGATGCACGTGATATGGGGTGGCCCGATCTTCTCAGCAAGAACTTGTCGATGATGATGGAGGATGGTAGATAACTAGCCTGTAGATATGAATTCTCCCGTTCGAACTACTAGGAAAAGGGCTATAGGTAATACGCACATCCGTGGCTCACATGGTTGAAGTGCCCCACGGGTAAAATAGGCGTGGCTCACCTGTGGGTGGTGCCCTACTAGTAACTAAAACAACCGTGGCACACATGGGGTATGTGCGCCACAGATATGTATGGGCCAGGGGCCTGCCAGCCGCATGCCACGTACCCGTAGCGCACATGGAGTAGGTGCGCTACAGTTGTGGCAAGTTTTGTGGCGTACTATGCCATGTGCGCCACGGATGTATAAACTTAGTAGAAGGGCACCTTGCCCTAGTGCCCTACGCCTAACTATCCTGCACCAACTCCACACCCCCCCTCCCCCCGTGGATCGCCTTTTTAGGCTTTGCAAAAAATAAAAGAAAATGATAAAGACTTCAAAAAATTAAATCCTTTCATATTTAGGTAGGTAATGTGGTATAGCTTCTAGTAAAATTAACAAACATGAGTTTCGACTTTATTTGGAAAAAAAAGTCATGCCACGGTAAAAAGGCCGTAACTTTTGCATACGATATCGAAAAAAATCGTATAATATACCCAAGCATGTGGAACCATTGTTGGTGTAGTGCTCCATCATGTCATCCATGCTTGTGGAGATATATGCATGGTGTCTCATCGTAGATTCTTCATAGAAATCATCCTCGATTCTGGAGTCCGTAGACATGATTCACAAGACTAAGTGTTGTATATGGAAGTGGTAGAGGGTTTTGGGGATGCAACGTCAAACCTTACTTTACCTTGGAATATAGTATCGTGCAAGTGGCCACACTTGAGAGCAATAAACCAAGCAAAGTGAAGTTCACGCGGAACACCAAAACCAACTACTAACCAAAAAACACAGCCACACAAGGCCTATGGTGGATAGGTATGGAAAGTGGAATGTCAAGAACCAATCCGATATCAAGTTGTTATAATGGCAAGTAAAGAACCACAATGATCACAAAGCAAAACAAGTCAATCCACAAGATAGGAAATATGTACAAAGAAACACACACGGTGGGATAAATGGGACTTCTACAACGGAGAAAGTGAGCTAAGAACCAAATGATTACCTAGCAAAGACTGTAAGCTTGTGTCACACAAGTACAAGGAGAGACGCTAGTTCGATTGCAATAAATTCGTGGATTACAAGATATGCACAATAAGTACTACCTATATGATGTTCATCGAGCTTGCGCTTCCTTTTCTATGAGGAACTTGTATATTTCTTTTTCTTTTTATTTTACTTTTTTTATTTTTTTTATTTTTTTTATTTTTGTTTTTCACTTGCCTCTTCCTCGTGCCAACAACTATACAAGATAACTATATGAGATAGCGATCATACGTTTGCTCAGAATTCTACAAGTATCAAATGTGCATAGCCCAAGAAATCATAGGACGAACTAGTCTCAATAGGTGTTTGTTGCTTTCAAAAATAGTGGAGTTCACAACGGAATGCAAGTGGGGAAAATCCGCGGAATGATTATACCTTTCGTCGCTGATTTTCGCCCTTTATTGTTGGATTCCGCCTCTCTTATGGAATTCGGATGGAGTATATAGCACGGACCACATAGATGATGTTGTAGATCTCCTTCTCCTCTTCGAAACAAGCTAAAGAACACCAAAATCGAAGTTCGAATGCAAAAGTTATGCTCAAAACCCTGCTACAGTTTTTCTGTCTGTAGAGGGGGCGGAGATTCCTGTCTAGAGGTTCAGAGACTCTGGTATGGAGCTCACTAAACCCGGAAACTCCGTTCTTAGTTGGAGACTCCGGTCCGGGAGATTCCATAACGTCTATAACTCGAACAGGACGCGTTTTGGATGGAAAAACTCGAACCAAAACATCAAATTGATGGGGGAAATCAAGGAATTAGGCCATGGGAATGCATGGCAAGGTAGATTAACAAGTTTAGCAAGTAATCCACGGATCAAAACATACCAAAACTCACTCAAATCATAGATCGATCCATAACACGAATTGGGGCTATTTTTTTTGGAATTTTCGAATTTATGGGGAAAAGACCAAATCGAAGAGAAATCTGTGGCAACCAAAAGCTGCTGATACCAGATGATAGGGGTTAACCTCTTGGGTGGCCCGATCTTCAAGGATCTCATGGTCAAATTGATGGGAAAGTGAGGGGAAAGGGATAAGGTAGCGGAATAGAACACACACCTCGCGAAGAACACGATGAACACACACAAAACTCACACGATACAAGGCTGATTGCTCCCGAACGACGGCCACAGGTCCGATAGAATCCTCGCAAGGAAAGATCGGTCAACGTGCTCCCTTAAATCCACATCAGAGAGGGAAGACCACCTTGGGGAGGGTCTTGACAACTTGGATACGAGACACTGAACTCCAAGGCCTTGTTCAACGATGGATGCGTGATGCAAAGTCTAATCAAGGTTGGTGATGATAGTCGGTCCCCTTGGTAAAGGGGATGAGGCAAAACTAGAGATTCCACACAAGCGGGTTGTCTTTAGTCTATCATCTATGCCTAAGGGACACATGAAGGGATGTGGGCTCTATTTATAGGCCAGTCACTAAACAAGGGGTAGTTTGGGGATAAAACTAGGGTTTGGGCGCGTAGGCCCATAGCGTAGGCCGAAAACTCCGGTGTAGAGGGCCGGAGATTCCGGTGTGGGACGGAGATTCCGGTCTATCTCTGGTCCATCTCCGGAGGGGCATACTGACTGTCCCCGGGGGGTTTCTGGGGTCAGTCCGGAGACTTCGGTGTGTCAGTCCGGAGACTCCGGTGCTTCTTGTGCAGCATCTTTCGTCTCCTCTTCCAAGCCTCCGTATTGCCGGGTTTGATACTCCGGGCTTCCTCCCTTGCCTCCGTACTTGTCGGTATGAACCTATCATGAATATGGAACGGAGTATGAAGTAGTATATCATTCAATAGGGTAGGAAGTGGGCTCGCATAGAGGAACGGATTCACCTTTGGAGTCCATGACAACTTGGCGTAAGTTGGAGACCTTGATATGGTAAGGACCGTAGGTCGGGATACATCAGGTGTGGTCTTGTTGAAACTACTGAACAAATGCTTGCACGTTTTTTGTGTGGATTAAACAAGGAAATTGAACACATATTAGACTATAAGGAATATAATACCATCACTCGTTTGTTTCATCTTGCTTGCAAAGCTGAACGTGAAGTGCAAGATCGCCAAACACCATGGAGGAGGACTAATAATTCTGCAGGTCGCACATCCTCTTGGACATCCCGACAATCAACGCCTTCTTCTCGTGATTCTCCACCAGCTACTACCACATCCAAAGCAACCACAAGGCTTCCTTCAGCTGCTCCTCCACCGTCATCCAATGTTCCTGCTCGTAGTGCATCTTCTATGGCTTCCACGGGTTATACAATGCCGCAAGTGCTAGGGTTATGGTCATATTGCACGACAGTGCACAACACAGCGAGTTATGATGGTGCGTGATGATGGTGAATATGATTCAGCAAGTGACTTCGATGAAGATACATTAGCTCTTATTTCTGCTCGAGATGGAGATAATTCTGATTCTGAAGAAGAGACAGAGGTAATGGGAGCTAAAACTGCTGATCAATACAAGAGCTTAGTTGCAGAACATGTGTTGAGTGTGCAATTGAGCAAATCTGAGCATGATCAATGCCACAACCTCTTCCAAACACGCGGCATTGTCAAGGAAAGAGCTATAAGGATCATCATTGATGGAGGGAGTTGTAATAATCTGGCTAGTGTTGACATGGTATAGAAGCTTGCACTTCCAACAAGACAACACACACATTCATATTACATCCAATGGTTTGAGAGTTCTGATTTTCTTAATTGTGATGTTGTACACGTGCATTTTACTATTGGTACATATTCTGATTTTGTTGATTGTGATGTTGTACCTATGCAAGCTTGTTCTTTGTTACTTGGTAGACCATGGCAATTTGATAGAGAATCTATTCATAATGGTAAAACTAATCACTATTCTCTTATGCATGATGGAAAGAAAATTGGTCTAAAACATATGACTCCCGAACAGATTTTAAAAGATGATCTTGCTAGAGCTAGTAGAGCTAAAACTGAGGTGAAAAATAAAAGTGAGAATCAGATTGTTGTTGCAGATTTTGTACCACCAAAGAACACTAAATTTGACTATAAACATGCTACTGAAATTCATTTCAAGAGTCCATGTATGCTTGCAAATATAATTGATATTTCTGAACAAGATATAAACAATACTAAATGTTATGCAATTGTCTGCAAAGAGGTTTTGTTTTCATTTGACGATATGCCTCCTTCTTTGCCACCTGCTGTTGCTAACCTTTTGCAGGAATATGAGGACGTTTTTCTAGCTGAGATACCACCAGGGCTACCTCCTATTAGAGTAATTGAGCACCAAATTGATCTAATTCATGGTGCTACGTTTCCCAAACACGCGCCATATAGAACCAATCCAGAGGAGACAAAGGAGATACAACGCCAAATTCAGGAACTACTCGACAAAGATCATATTCTTGAGTCCCTTAGCCCATGTGTTGTTCCTATTATTTTGGTACCTAAGAAAGATGGTTCTTCGTGCATGTGTACTGATTATAGAGCTATCAATAATATTACTATTCGATATCGTCATCCTATTCCATGTTTAGATGACATGCTTGATGAATTGAGTGGCTCTACCATGTTTTCTAAAGTTGATTTGCGTAGTGGTTACCACCAGATTCGTATGAAATTGGGAGATGAATGGAAAACAACATTTAAAACTAATTTCGGTTTATATGAGTGGTTAGTGATGCCGTTTGGTTTAACTAATGCGCCCAACACATTATGACATTAATGAACGAAGTTTTACGTGCATTCATTGGACGTTTTGTGGTAGTCTACTTTGATGATATTCTGATTTATAGCAATTCTTTGGAGGATCATTTGGAACATTTACGTGTTGTGTTCAATGCTTTACGCGATGCACGTGATATGGGGTGGCCCGATCTTCTCAGCAAGCACTTGTCAATGATGATGGAGGATGATAGATAACTAGTCTATAGCTATGAATTCTCCTGTTCGAACATTACTAGGAAAAGGGCTATAGGTAATCCGCACATCCGTGGCTCACATGGTTGAAGTGCCACACGGGTAAAATAGGCGTGGATCGCCTGTGGGTAGTGCCCTACTAGTAACTAGAACAACCGTGGCGCACATTGGGTATGCGCCCAGATATAATATGGTCGGTGGCACGCATTGCGTGCACGTGCCGTAGCGCACATGGGGTAGGTGCGCTACGGTTGTGGCACGCGGCTGGCAGGCCACTGACCCATACATATCTGTGGCGCATATTGCGTGGCAAGTTCTATGGCGCACTATGCCATGTGCGCCACGGATGTATAAACTTATTAGTAGGGCACCTTGCCCTAGTGCCCTACGCCTAACTATCCTACACCAACTCCACCCCCCCTGTGGATCGCCTTTTTAGGCTTTGCAAAAAATAAAAGAAAATGATAAACACTTCAAAAAATTAAATCCTTTCATATTTAGGTAGGTAATGTGGTATAGCTTCTAGTAAAATTAACAAACATGAGTTTCGACTTTATTTGCAAAAAAAAAGTCATGCCACGGTAAAAAGGCCGCAACTTTTGCATACGATATCGAAAAAAATCGTATAATATACCAAAATGACGAGAACGAGATTTCGCATCTGCTTGCAATGACCTTTGGTGGTTTAGCGATTTTTTAGATTTTCAAAATTCGAAAAGAGTAAAAAGTTACGGTCAAAATACCGTTTTTTCCTGTAGAAAAAAAATAGAGGGTGACTTACCCGTAGCGCACCACCACCTAGTGCGCCACGGATATAAGCTTGGGCGGGATTCAAATTTCGAATCCTCACCCCGCCCACCTACCTTTCCCTTCCCCCTTTTCCCTCCCCCTTTTCCCTCTTCCTTTTCCTTTCCCTTCTCCTTCTTCCTTCTCCCTTCTCCTTCTTCCTTCTCATTCTCATTCTCCTTCTTCCTTCTCCTCCTTACCCTTCTCATCTCCTTGCAGTGACGGCGCGACGACGGCCTCCTCCTCTCCTTGCAGAGACGGTGGCACGGCGGCGGCGCAGCGGCGGCCTCCTCCTCTCCTTGCAGTGACGGCGGCGTCCGACCTCCCTTCCTCCCTCTCTTCCTCCATCTCTTCCTTCCTCCCTCTCTTTATACCTTCCTTTGTCCAACCACACCCTTCCTACCACCTCGACGCCGGCGAGGACTAGAGCCACGACCCTCCGCACCTCCACCTTGCAGCCATGCTCCGGCGAGGTGACACGACTGCGGCGGCGATGCACGGACCCGATTGCTTTTGCAATTCAAAACGAGGGTGTTTTTTGCATTTTTTTTTGTTTTTTGAAAAACACATCTATGGCGCACCCTGTACCCCTACCCGTGGCGCACCTGCGCCACGCCTATCTCGATATAACCGTGGTGCACCAGGCAGTGCGCCACGGCTAGGAGATAGCCGTAGCGCGAGGCCCGTGGCGCACCCCTAGTGCGCCACAGATGCTGTTTACAGGTGCGCCACGAACAGGCGTTTTCCTAGTAGTGGAATCCTGATGCCAATGCAATAGCTCTTGAACCCTGTGAGATATTCACAACACCAAGCTCTTGCGCACGTAGACGTCTCACTAATTTCCAATGGACCAACAGATCACACTCAATTGCAGTAGGTAGTTCGATCACAGGGTAATTCCAGAGGTTCTTAATACGAAACAACTTCAAAATAGTTTTAACGTGGTCTTCCTTCGCGCCTTCTTGTCGCTCCTCCCTCACGCATCCTTGGGCGATCATCATGTTGTGCTCCATGTGCTTCAGCTCCTCGCTCCATGCTACGCCTTCTTCTCCAATTTACCTGATCATACAATAGCACAATGACTTAGGCAGTATAAAGTTCTCATTAATTAAAACATCAGGCTTATTAAGAAACAAATTCACCTGTTGTTCTAGTAGCTTAGCACGAGCTCTTGTAATAGGTCCAATTCTAATCTCATTGGATTGAACCTTCTTTGCTTCAAATGGAACATCTTTAGTAGTAGTTGGGGAAGGTGTAAGTATAGCGATGTCCTCATCAGCACGTGTCATGGTATTGTATGATCCAGAATTTACATTATTTATTCAAGTACACAGCGGAAAACGAATACAAGGTAGATCTCCATCCTTCAAATGTGCCACAGGCGAACAATTGTTGAGTGGAGTCTCGCGACCTATGAACGATCACTTAGATATGATATAACCTGCAACATGAAACGTTGCAGCCACGAATGGTCAATACATTGAATGTATGGCAAGTAGGCTAAAGTGGTTAACAACATATCTATCAACTACATGCTTATTTGGCCAAGTGGAGTTCAGGCTCATTTGCATAAAGCAACAGTTTTATCCTAACATTTGTAACAAAGTAGTTTTCCAATACGATAAATAGGACACTTTGGTTCACTCCCAGGTGCTCCTACCCAATTATGTTCACCCAAGAAGTTTTAAGTAATTAAGAAATAAGGATGAGCGAGAAATATCATAGCATCAGTAGCAGGTCGCTCAAATTGTCCATAACCGGGGACACGGCCAATCGATTAGTTTACACACCCTACAGGGGTTAGTACACTTTACTCATGTGACTTGGCCAGCCTATCTCGTACCACCACTCTCATATTGGGTGATGATAGGGAGAAGTCCAAGAAGGAACCGTTCGAGAAGTAGCTCCCCAATCCCGACGCGCACCGGTCCAACCTACACTATCTACATCTCTGGATATGCGGGTTCGAGTTACCACAACCTACTGAGTTCAACCAACTACCCATTCCATTATTGGCACATGGTTGCACATGAAAGCTTTCAAACAAAGAAACCAATCATTTCTCAGTGTCCTGGGCGGCATTCCCCACTAAAATCCACACTCGATGACCCAATCAATGCCATTCCGCCCAGGTGGTTCATTAAAACATGTTGGTTTGTCATTTAGCAAAACATGAGCCTTTCAAAACATATAACTTTTCATGATGTGATTCCCTTCCTCGTCTAAATAGCATAGCTAAGCAATCTACCAATACGATGGCTCATAAACAAGGAATACTAGGGAATAATACGGGATATAGCATAGCATATACACATCAATTCCTACAGATGCAATTCTACAAAAGCATCTACAATGCATAGGAAAACAATAGGACATTTATGACCAAGATAGCACCACTTGCCTTTGTTGTAGATGTAGTCGATTAGATAATCCTCACAATTCTCATAGATATAATGGTTGCTCTCGTCATAACCACAATACTTGCAATCATAGTAGTTGCAATCACACACGTTGCACTCCTCGCAATCTATCGATCAAACAATTGCATACAACATAAACAATAGCACATAGAGATCAAACAAATGCAACAAATGGTCATGGTCTACCAAGTAACAAAGAACAGATTCTCTATCAAATTGCCATGGTCTACCAAGTAACAAAGAACAAGCTTGCATAGGTATAACATCACAATCAACAAAATCATAATATGTACCAATAGTAAAATGCACGTGTACCGTTCTTGTTACCTTGATCATGCGAGAACTCTCAAACCATTCGATGTAATATGAATGTGTGTGTTGTCTTGTTGGAAGGGAAATCTTCTCTACCATGTAAACACTAGACAGATTATTACAACTCCCTCCATCATTGATGATCCTTATAGCTCTTTCCTTGACAACACCACGTGTTTTGGAACAGGTTGTGGTGTTGATCATGCTCAGATTTGCTCAATTGCACACTCAACACACGTTGTGTAATTAAGCTCTTGTATTGATCAGCATTTTCAGCTCCCATTACCTCTGTCTCTTCATCAGAATCACAATTGACTCCATCTCGAGCAGAAATAAGAGCTAATGTATCTTCATCAAAATCACTCGCTGAATCATATTGACCATCATCACGCACCATCATAACACGTTGTGTTGTGCACTGTCTCTCAATATGACCAAAACCCCAGCACTTGCGGCATTGTATATCCTTTGTTTTACCCGTGGAAGCCATAGAAGAAGCACTACGAGCAGGAGCATTGGATGACGGTGGAGGAGCAGCTGACGGAAATCTTGTGGTGGCCTTCGATGTGGTAGTAGCTGGTGGAGAATCACGAGAAGAAGGCGCTGATTGTTGGGATGTCCAAGTGGATGTGCGACCTGCAGAATTATTAGTCCTCCTCCATGGTGTTTGGCGATCATGCACTTCACGTTCAGCTTTGTAAGCAAGATGAAACAAATGAGTGATGGAGTTATATTCCTTATAGTCTAATATGTGTTGAATGTCCTTGTTTATTCCACCAAAGAAACGTGCAAGAATTTTTTCATTAGATTCAACAAGACCACACCGAACCATCCTTGTTTGCAATTCCTGATAATAATCTTCTACAGAATTTTTCCCTTGTTCCAAACGTGTCAAATTCTTTAGTAAATCACATTGATAAGTGGGAGGCACAAAACGAACACGCATAGCAGTTTTTAAAGCAGTCCAAGTAAGAGGAATAGTAGTAGGATTTAAACGACAATACTCAGACCACCAAAGGGAAGCAAATTTAGTAAATTCACATGTAGCAGCACTAACACACATATTCTCATGATATTTTAAACATGCAAAACGTTGTTCTACATCCATCTCACATGTAAGATATGCATCAGGATTATATTTACCCTCAAAAGATGGAATATTTAATTTAAGCTTTGCAACATGATCATCATCATGTACCGGTGGTCGAGCGTTGCGGTGGTAATGTCGGGGTCGGCCAGCAGGGTGTGGAGGTTGTTCAACCTCCTCGTCAAATAGATCGTCATCGTCAAGGTCGTAGTAGTACCCGTCGTCTGCCCCCAATGTCGCAGCAGCAGCGACGGTGGAAGCTTGAGGTACCTCAGCTGCAACGGTAGCCTCCTGAGGTGCGATGGCAGCTGAACCAGCAGCATGACCCGTGATTGGAATGCGCCGTGCGCCATGCCGAGGTGCCAATGGGGCGGGTGCGGGTGCCGGAAATCTATCCAAAACCTCCGTGAACCGAGCGTCAAGCTTGTCGTTGAAGGGTTTCTCTAGTCCGTCGATCTTGTCCATGGCGTTGGTGAGCTTGGTGTCAAACTCCTCTAGTCGTGCATCCACATCTTCAGCGCGACCGACCAATAACTCGGAGAAGTGGGCATGTAGTTCTTGGTTCGTCATTGTGGCGGGGGTTCTGAAGTATCTGTCATGGTTAGTCCTTTAAAAAGCACAGGTATATATGCCTATAACTACGGAAATATGGTGGAAGGCACGCGTAATCCGTTAAGCAATATACGAAGCTCTTACAAGTTCTTACCAAACAACAGGAAAAGGTGATGTGCAACCGCGAGGAGCAGTGGGTCCAGAGATTGAACCGAGCGATTACCAGGAGTCGAGACACCGCACGTGGAGAAATCTGTGGAGCTCTGGGAAGGCTTAGCAAAGGGGTTAGCAATTATCAAAACAGCAATGCAAATGTTGAAAGAATACTCAAGCAGATCTTGCTGGTCCTAGGCTAGACCGTACTAGAGACGCGAGCCTAGATCACCAACGATGTCACGATGCGACACAACAAGCAATGTATGATGATATGGCACCCTGAAAAGCGGACCGAGATGTCAAATATCACTATGATGGCGAGTGTCTAGAAATGATCGACGGGGTCTAGAAACAGGTTAGCCCCAAAAAAAATTGTCGAATTTTTTTATTATGCTCCGGAAAGTGCGCAAGCGCCAAAAAATATCGCTATAACGGCCGATGGAGAAAAGTGATCCCCAGAGCAAAAAATCAGTATAGCTAGAAAAAAAATGGAGGCGGTTACAGATTTTTTTTTTGCTCTCCTTCTAGACTTACGACTGAACTTTTAGCTCGACACAGACTTTAGCTCAACACGGAAACAACAAGGAAGGAAAGTAAAAAGAAAAACTAGAAAACAATAACTCAACTCGGACTCGTGCCACGGCAGGAAAGGTGATCGGATTCATGTCGTGGTAGGAAGGCGGTTGCGGAGTTTTAGGGTTTATGCTGGCTGGGTGTATGGTGGCGGAATAAGGTGGCGGTGATCTGCGAGTGTGGTGGTGACTACTCTGATCAGAACTCGAAACTCTAAGGGCCGAAACACTAAGACCAGCAACTCGACACGACGATGCAGACACAAATTCAACAATGCAAAACTGAAAAGATAATGCAAGGCGTAGATTGGTGATGATATGGATCTAAACTCTAACTGAGTTTTTGTTTTTTTCATGGGTTATAGGTAAAACAGATCTAATCTACGAAAACAGTAAAATCTCACCGAGCAACCTGGAATCTAATACCACTTGATAGGGCAAAGGTATCTGATCTTTCGATGAGATGGTGATAGTCGCTTTGGGTGGAGGTCGGGCTTGACGATCCGACTACACATGCGAGCACGAGCGCCAATGCAATCGCTAGGACAATCTCCTGGAGGTTACCGATCCTGCGGGAACACGATCAGCCTGACCAGCGAGGGTCTTTAATTCCTACCTAAAATTGAGAACAAGTAAGAACTAATATTGCAATCAAGATATTGCGGATTAAGATGAAAGCTTTATTGAAAAGGTGGGATCTTGTATAGGTGCGATGTACAAGAGGCCTCTTCGACGATCGAGCCTTGGCGAAGTTGCTATGATGGCTAACTTAATGTCTAAACAAAATCCGAGTCTATGCTGACAGCTAAGGGGAGTATTTAATGAGGAAAAGGTGAGGTTTCGGCCAGCCATAGAAGTGGTGGCCGAATCCAACCCTAGAAGTCCTTTTCTCCTCAAATACGGACTCTAAAATGTGGCTATTTAAAATCCTGCGAAAATTACATGGGCCTGGCGCAAAATAAAGGTGTCACACCACCATATTAAGCTATGGACGAATTTGTGAAGTATTAATCTTGAATATTTCGTCCAAGCCTTCTTTATTCATTATGGTGGCCTCAAAGTTCTGAAATCTTCATCCGTGGCCTTCTCTTGAATCATCACATGCTTGCTGCCATCTCCATGCATGACCATGCTCCAATGCTTGTCCCTCTCATCCATGCTTGGTCCATCATTCCTAAGAGTAAGAAATACATCTGATTTAGGCAGCATCATATTCTCATGTATGTGAGGAAGAGTTCCAAGAAACGAAAGTACCTGATAGTTAAGTTGTTTGGCACGAGATCGAGTGATAGGTCCTTGTATGTGTGTAGCTGTAGGTACAACGGTTGTATCAATAGATGGGATGTCCACATCACCAAGAAACACACACGGTGGAGATAAGCGTGGCAAAGCAACTTGTGAACATGAATATTGCAATGCACAACAGAGACGCTAGTAATAGCTCAAAATAAATAGGCACAAGATTGCTCAATATACAAGTGCTATGATCAACTAGGCCTCCAATAATGCACACGATGATATCTCTTTTGTCACGCTTGTAGCTCTTTTCTCTTTTTTTATACTGAATCTCTTTTCCTTTTTCTATATTTTTTGATTTTTCCACTATATGACTAAAAGAAAAACGAATGCATCAACTTCTGAACAAACTTGGTCGGATTGTCCGGTTGGTGTAGACCGGATACTCCACTTACGCCGGGATAGTCCGGGTGATACAGGCCGGAAAGACCGGTTTTGCCTGTCGAAAATTTCTGCACTTCCAAACCCTAATGAGCTGCCTGTCGGAGCAAAGAAATTAGTCTCATGGGTACGTTCCTAGGCACGGATGTTGTAGATAGGCTGTGTCTATGGTATGAAAACAAAGGTACGCTATGTGGACTCAGAAAGTAGATGGAAAACTTGCGGAAAACGGTGATGGTGGACTCGACGGAGAAACAAGATCAAAACCTAAACCTAGACACAAAAAAAACAAGACAAAAACCTGCAGATCGGATCTACGAGAAGATACGACCAGCAACTAGAACATGAAAACGATGCAATCTAGGCTATGGCAAATCTTTTTGTATGGCTTTTTCTGTATAGGACGGAAAATAAACTAATCTATGGATGTATTTGTGGATGGTCACCGAGTAAACGAGGAAATCTGATACCAAGATGATATGGGGGTGGTCCGATCTTCTCAGCAAGCACTTATCAATGATAATGGTGGGTGATAGATAACTAGCATGTAGCTATGAACTCTCCCGCTCGAACCTTGATGCCAATGCAACAGCTCTTGAACCCTATGGGATATTCACAACACCATGCTCTTGCGCACGTAGCCGTCGGCCACGAACGGTAGTTTGCAATCCACTAATTCCCAATGAAACAATAGATCACACTCAATTGTAATAGATTATTCGATCACAGGGTAATTCCAGAGGTTCTTAATAAGAGACAACTCCAAAATAGTTTTAATGTGGTCTAACCCTAACTATGGGGACATCCCAGGGCTTATACGGGCGGCTGGGGCGGCCAGAAACCGAAACTAGACGCAAACGACTCAAACTGATACAACCTGATTTGGATCAGGATTCAGCCGGTGGGGGCGAACACTCCGGTCCGTATGGGCCGGACAGTCCGGTCCAGCCGGAAACTTCAAAGTTTCCAAGTGTTGTCCGGGTGGTGTCCAATGTAGCGTACAGAATGTCCACGCCCGGGGGCCTCTTGGGAGGGCCGGACACTCCGGTTGGTTTGACCCGGACAATCCGGTCCTGGGATATGTTTTTGTCCTCGTCTTTATGATCTTCTCTCGCGCCTTCCTCCCGCTCCCTCGTGCATCCTTGGGTGATCATCATGTTGTGCTCCATGTGCTTTAGCTCCTCGCCCCGTGCTACGCCTTCTTCTTCAATGCACCTGATCATACAATAGCACAATGACTTAGGCAGTATAAAGTTATCATTAAGTAAAACATCAGGCTCATTAAGAAAAAAATTCACCTGTTGTTCTAGTATAGCACGAGAACAATTCTAATCTCATTGGACTTAACCTTGTTTGCAGCAACTGGAACATCTTTAGTATTAGTTGGGGTAGGTGTAATTGTAGGGATGTCCTCATCACATTTTCACCAAGTATTCCCATCTAAGGTGATCAAGTTTTATGCTTAGCACTAGCCACTAAAGATAAGGGTGTTCACTAAAGAGGGGTGCTAATCAAGTGTGACTTATCCAAATCTAGATCTCATGCCTAAGTATGACATCTAGTTCTATCTAACTTAGGACAAGTTTTATGCTCTTTATGCTACCTCGAACAACTTTCCAAAATTCACAAGTCACTAAGTAAACATAAATAAAAAGCTTTAATAAAGAAATAATAGAATAAAGCTTGCAAATAAAACTGGGATTTAGTATGATCAAGTGGTATAAGCAAATATGCCTAATGCATCTTGCATAGGTTAACTATTTTTCTTAGGCTTGCACGTAAGACTTGCATGGTTTTAGCTTAGCTTGCCTTGTGCAGTGCAGTGGTTGAAGTTGACCTCTGCTTCGTCTTCGTAGTAGTCTCCTTCCTCTTCATATCCCTGGTCGGTACTAGCGTCTATAAATAAATACGAGGTACACAATCACCAAACAATACTTAACTATTTCTATTTGGCACATGAAGGGTTTACACTAGATGATCTAGCATCATCACAATCATCATAAGGATTAAAGCAATAATCTTATTCATTTTATTTTAGAAAAGTAATTTCTACTCATTGAAAACTACTTAAGATTTAATATTCTCCAATTAAAACATGGGGTCATGTTGACACATGTCATCACCACATATTCTAATACTTGGAATGTGATTTAAAGTGGTTTCACAATTTAATAATGTTTATCCTTATTATTTTAATTAATTAAAGTGACTAGAAATGCCTATGGGGCATTCTTTTATTACTTGTCCATTAATACTGCAAGTAAACTTAGATATTTTTATATATTCAGAAAGGTCTTGTCAAATGTGATTTTTAAGAGTTGGAATCAACTCAAAAGCATTTATGGTTGAATTTTGAAAAAAAAATTAATGCAGTAAAGTCTCTGCCTTGTTATTTTTAATATAGGTGATCTATAATTCCAAATGGTTTGAATCCAACAGGCTTGGATTAAAAATTTCAATACTCTTCTAAAATTATTGGTTTCATGCTATTTTGTTCAGTAAATTTCTCTGAATTGATTTTTGAATCAACAGACATAACTAGGGCTTGAAACTAAATGGAAAAATCTAATTTGAACTAACTGGGTTGCGCGGGAGAGTTATTGGGCCGGCCCACTTCGCACAGCGCGCGCGGGTGGGTTTAAGTGGTGTCCCCGCTCGTTAGTGAGACAGGGAGTTGCGAAGGGGTATTGGGCAATTACGACCATAGGATTAGATGCAAGATCAACGGCTCACATCAGTCATCCTCATCGGAACAGGACACGACCGGAACTGACCCTAGCTCGACCAGTGGGGGTCTAGGGAGGCTCACCGGGGCTCAGGCGAGGGTCGGCGAAAAGGGCGGATGAGGTTATCGACGACAGCGGTTCTCCTGATACTGGCGGCTTCTCCTAGGGTGTCCGCAATCAACGGCACCCTTCTCCTCCAGCAGTGGCGGGCTCCGGCCAAATTCTGGCGATGCTGAGCTCGCCTTGCTCCGGGAAGAAGTGGGAAGGATCAGTGAGAGGTGGGGAGTGAGGTGGTGTGGAGAAATCGAGCTAGGGAGGCTTCCTTTTATAGGCGAGCGAGAGAGGCTGAGCGGCGTGGGCAGTGATTGTCGGGGTCGGGGTTACAGCGAGCTACGGGCTTGGCCGAGTCTAGGGGACGGTGCGCGGTCTCATGGGAGTCCTCAACGGATTGATGGCGTGGCAAGGGGCGGTGCGGTTCGGTCAGAATGCGCTGGTGCTCTGAGCGGTACCGACGATGTTTTTGACGACGCACAAGCGCTCCTGGTCGCGCAGCGGCGAACAGGGATGTCTAGTTGTCTCCTGGGACGGTGGTGATCATAGGCACGGGCGGCGAAGGCGAGGCGCCGTCTATGAGAGTGTGTCCAGCGTGGCAAGCTGGCGCGCTCTAGACATGGGAGGGACGAACTAGGCGCGGTGTGTTCTCTATGGTACACGACTTGATAGGGCTCGAGGGCTAGACAGGGGGTGGCGCTGGACAGTGGCCTGGACATGGTGGCTAGGCGCGGCGATGGCTCTGGCTAGCTTGACATGGTCGGTTGGCAAGGGGTGGCTCGGGCATGCACGGCATGGAGCAATGGGTAGGGTTCTAGCCTGTTTAATGCGATGGTTTTCACTAGGGGAGACAAGGATGATCAAAGGGAGACAAGGTTTGGGGCGATCACTGCTCAAAACAGTGTAGTTTGGCCAAGTTTGATTTGTGTCTCCAGGTGTTTGATGAAATGGCCACAAGAGATTTATATTTGAATTTTTGGATGAATTTTGGTGGGTGCATTGGTCACACAGTGGGTAGTATTTGGTTGTTTGGATTTGTCAAGGTGAACTGGTTTTGTTGGGTTTTGAGAAATGATGATCTTACCATATGAACTAGATTCAATTTGAATTGTCCTTGGCATAAATTTTCAAATTGTTTCTATGGGTTTGCAAGTTGGGCTTGGGTTCACTTTTACTTGGTCTAGAAAGGGGGTAAAAATAATTGTATTTGTTTCTGTTAGAAATCTTGGACTAGAAACACTCAAAGTGGTCTAGTGAACAAGATTGGCAAAAATGACCATTTGCTTATATGGTTTGTTTTTGAATTTCTCTTCATTTGATTCTGCTTGGACATAATTTAGATGAGGTTGTTTTCATCTTCAAACCAATCCTTTTCATTCATAACCATCACACAAGTACACACAAGCATTCATGCATTCATCACATACACACATGCATTCATATTGGTTTTAATTCACAAAAGTTTTTGTTAACCCTAAATTTGGGTGATTAGAACTTGATAATCTTGATTAATATTTTTGGGATGCTACACTTTGAGGCATGGTGATCTTCACCACTTTGCTTGCTAGATTTGTCCTCACCTTCAGGTGATGTTCATTGAAGTTGTTGGAAGGAATTCAATCTGGCTTACTTGCTGTGAAATATCTGGACAAAACTCATAGGATCATCGGGTTTGAACATTATCTATTGTTTCTAACAGGGATGTGAAGTTCATGAGCTACTTGTGGAAGAAACTTTGGGGAAATCTAGGGAGGAAGTTACTGTTCAACACAACTTGTCATCCCCAAACTGATGGTCAAACGGAGGTTGTGAACCGAACACTTTCAACATTGTTGCGAGCTATGATCATGAAGAATCTTACTAAATGGGAGGAGTGTTTGTCGCATGTGGAGTTTGCATATAACGGGGAGGTCCACTCTACTACACAGCTTTGTCCTTTCAAGGTGTTCTATGGTTTCAAACCCATTACGCCACTTGATTTGCTGCCTCTTCCTAACATGGAAGCATCGAAGAGAGCACATTTTGTGAGGAATATACATGTGGAGATTAAAGAGGCTATTGAAAAGAAGGGCAAGAACAATGCTGAAAGAGCTAACAAGAAGTGCAAGGAGGAGTTGTTTAAGCCTAGAGATATGGTTTGGGTACACTTTCGCAAGGACAAATTTCTGGAGTTGCGTGATCCAAGTTACTTCCACGTGGTGCTGGTCCTTATGAAGTGATTGCCAAGATCAATGATAATGCCTACAAGATAGATATTCCTCAAGATGTGTTTAGAGGTGTCAGTGATAGTTTCAATGTTGCTGATTTGACACCTTATGATGGAGAAGACCTTGGAGCTTCGAGTTCGATGCCTTTTGAAGGGGGAGATGATGAGGACATTCCTACTGATTTGCTATCTCAAACTCCTAATGAAGTTGTCGATGTTGCTGCCAAGACGACGTCCAGGAGATCATGATTGGAACAATTACTTGAGCTCGTGCCAAGCTACTTGAAACACAGGTGAATTCACTCCTAAATGAATCTGGTGTTTTTATTGATGAGAATTTTATACTACCAAATTCTATGCACTTTTGTATGATCAAGTTCATTGATGAAGTAAGCATGGCCTGAAGAGTTGAAGGGATTCTACAAGAGGAGCCTAGTATGATGATCATCCATAATGCACGAGGGAGGAGCGGGAGGCAGGCACAAGGGACAAGGAGGATATCATCAAGAACCACGCGGAAATCAACTGCGATGATCGGAGTGTCCGACCGATACCACCCAGACAGTCCAGCCTACCCAAGAAGCATCGAGGTGGCCGCCAGCGAGAAGCCAACATCATAAGCCACCCGGACACAAGTTTCTTGATGGCTTGGAGTGTCTGGCCCCGTCGGAATGTCCGACCGACATCACCCGGAATGTCCGGCCGCCGACCGCATCTAGTCCGTGTGAGATTGTATCAGTTTGAGTTGAACACATCTTTATTTCGGTTTTGGCTGTCCCAACCTCCCATATAAGCCATGGGATGCCCCCATAGGATAGCTCAGACCATGTTTAAAGTAAACCCTAGATCCATTAAGTTGCTACTTGCTTCCAATTAACTCCATACACCAATTAACGATCTGGTGTATTTTCTACTATCAATCAAGTGTGATTAGTTGTTCCATCGGAAATTAGCCAATTGCAAGTTTTGTGTGTTCTGTTGTTCCATTAGGAATTTGAAGATTGCAACAACCGCTTCATGGTCAGCGGCTACGTGCACAAGTGTGTGATGTTGCGAATATTTACAAGGGTCAAGAGCCGTTGCGTGGGCATCAGTGATTGATCGAGAGGTTCATGAGCATCATACAAGTTATCTACACCGACTATCATCACCTACCACCCTCTCTTACTGAGAAGATCGGGCCACCCCATATCAATTTCCTTTCGCATTTCGATCTTTTGAATCTTTTCCACTTTTGACAATAACCTTTTTGTTTGGTTGTTCCATTTGATATCCACCTTCGTAACCTACCACCATTGTCCTTTGTGTGTGTGTCTCTTGTGTACCCTCTATTCGCTTTTCATGAGGACATATTCTACAATTATGATGATTCTAGTTGTCTTAGCTGGAAGGAAATATTAGGACTAACAAATGATTCATATAAGGTTAATTATTTTCTAGTTGGAATTAATGTTTGTGATAACCGGAATTTTATACTACCTAAATTATTGCACTGTGTGATTACTAGGTTTGTTGATAACACATGCATTGCGCAAGGAGGAGTAGAGCTACATCAAGAGGAACCAGACGTGTTGATCACCAATGCATGCGGGAGGGAGGAGAGGGAGACATGAGCAACGTTGAGGAAGCAATATGTAACATCCCAAAAATAATGGTTTATAAAGTTTGCATATCATTCATGCATCCTTATGCATTTGGTTTATTTTCAAACAAGGTTACAAATAAGGAGCCATTTGTTTTGCCTATTATTCTATCTAAGAAAGGCAATGGATTTATCTCTACTCTCAAATTATGAGAATAGTTTGATTCAACCAGAAAGGTTTAATAGATGATTTCAAAGCTTACTCAAAGTTTTCAAAACAAGAATATAAAATTAAAAACCATTTATATGACTATTATAAATATCTATATAAGGCATGGTTTTATTTTATTTTCAATGGGCCAAAGCATTCTTGAGTAAACAGCAATGTTTTATAAACAAATATGAGCATGGATCACTTTACAAAAATCCAGAAGTCATTTGAATTCAAACTCATTTGAAATTCATTTGAAATTGGTTACTGAAAATCAAAATAGAAATAGAAAAGGAGAAAAGAAAACAGAAAGGGCTTGCGCTGCCATTCTGGCCCATTCCCAGAACCATCCCACTAAGCCCACCCGGGTCGTTCCCTCTGCACTCTCTCACCCGCATTTGCCCTGCCCTGCTGTCACTGCCACTGGGCCCAAGCCAGGTCAGCACCTTCTTCCCTACCCCGCGCGCGCAGACCCCGTCGCCACCGCCGTTTCCTCCAGAAATGCCGCATTGATTTCTCGCTTAATTGGCATTGAATCACTGCGTAATTCTCTCGCCCCTCCTGGCTACTTAACCACCTCGCCGTCGCGGTCATTTCCCCCCACAAAGCACACTCGCTTCGCCACCAGGCTGCCGGTATTTTGAATCACACCGCCGCTGCCCGACGAACTCCGACGAGTGATTCGGTGAGCTCCGACCGCCTCTTTTCTTCTGATTCAAACGAGCGTCATCCTCTTGTCCTTGTGCACCTTCTGACGCCTCTAGTTTGCTTGCTCGTGACCCAGGTTGTCGTCTTCGACGAGCTCCGTGAATGGCAGAAGCGCTGCTCAACTCTGCTGAGGAATCTAGGTAAAACCCGAGCGCCCCTTGACTTCTTCCTGACCTTTGTGCACGCACTGATGCTCTTGGCTTGTGCTAGGGCGATCCAGAAAGTCGTCAACGTCGCCGTATGCACGAACATCGTCGGCGTAAGCACCACCGCAACCACCACCCCCTCCTGTATTCGCCGGACCATAGCAGTCAGTAGCGCCACCGCCGCTGGAACCTCACGTGCCGCCAGTTCTTGGCCAAGCCGTCGTGGGCCGTTAGATCTAGATCCAGCGCGTCAGATTAGATCACTTAACGAATCGTTATCAGTCAATCTGGCCCGTGCGATTTCATTTAAATCCTGCGGCTCTCGTTGATCGATCCAGCCGAACCGGTACGGGCCAATCAGATACGCCCACGTGTCTGGGTTTTTAAATTAAAATCTGTTTTTGAATCTATTAGTTATTCAAACTTGGAAATTCAATAAGTTTTGTTCTGTTTATCCAAAAAATACAAATAATATATGAATGGATTCAAAAAAGTAAATCCTACACATATGTGGGCTTGGTTTTGTATTTTTATTATGTTAAAATAGAATTTTATGCAGAGACATTTGTAGGCCTATTTTGTGTATAAAAATTATTTGGAGAATGTTTTAAAGGCCAAATTAAGTTTAATTAGTGTATAAATGTTTATTTTAATGTTCAGTACTGTTTCACTTGTCTTGTTTAGTTTATAAAAATCATCACATGGCATTTGCATGCATTCATATATTTTTGATTGATTTGTTTGGTATATGAATTTGGTGCTATCATTTTATGTGTAGATTTTGGTGCTAGTGGTGATTGTGATTGTGAGGATTGTTGCTACTCCCCCAACTACCAAGGCAAGTGGTGCTTCATAATTTTGTCCCAATATTTTGACTATGCATTAGTGATATTTTGTATAGGGCTTGCATGATAATTTTGCTAAGTATGTATACCATGCTTGAGAAATCCTAGTAGTTGTAGAATTTTTAGAATTTTCTCTAATTTAAGATACTTACTATATTTCCATGCTTAGCCTAGATAGTAGAAAACAAGGGTGGAGTAAATTCATGCTATGATATTTTTCTAAGTCTTGTGACTTGTGTTTTTGCTTAATAAAAACAACTAAGTGAATGAATCACCTGGGTGGAATGGTATGTTTGGGTTATGTTGAGTGGTTACACAAGGCCCATATCTATGGTCTACCTTATGTATCACACTTGTGGTAAGCCACCCAGGAACAAAGGGATTTGAGATGCCATATGTTAAGAAGCTTCTAGTGCAGCCACATGGCAATATGGGCTCTGCCTGGATCATATAGGTTGCAATAACTTAGCCAAATGGAAAGTTGGTGGTAGGGGGTGATATGTTTGGGAACGCGTCCATTTTGGTCTACGGGAAGGCTTCTGAAAGGTCCTGTCTCGATGCATGTCGAGTCTTGTGGGGACTGTGCGCCACCTCTGCAGAATGAAGAATCTAAGTACTTAGCCGTGTCCCCAACAATGGACAATTTGAGAATAAAGACATGGAAGTTATCAAGAATATCCTCTTCCCAATTTCTAAGTTAAAAACTTGTGGTTGAACAAGGGTAAAGTTTCACCAATGTCCATTGGTGGTTCCTTCAGAGTTCTTGCCAAACAAAAACTTAGTGTTTTCAACTGATAGGTAAAACCTATTTTGATCAAAGCAAGCCTAAGCTACACTTAGCCAAATTCATGTAGAAGCTAGAAACTATTATTCTACTAAGGTATCACTTGCCAATACTATTCCAATGTATTGACCCACTGTGGCTGTAACTTGTGATATTGCAGGTTACTCTGATGAGGATTAGGGTTACGAGTCTACACTCAACATGCTTGCCTGTGGCACATGAAGATAAAGACTTTTATTTTATGTTTTTAAGTTAAACTCTTGTACTAGCCTATGGCTATGGAGTTGTAAAAGACTATGTTATCTCCGGAATGACGATGTAATAATGACCTTTGTTTTTGTGTACTTCATCTTAAACTGTGGATGCTAGCATTTGATCCAGGGACTAGCGTTGCAATCACAGGGACCTTTACCTTTATAAAGGTGGGGTCTTACAGATGGTATCAGAGCACTTTGTTGCCTGTAGGATTATGACCCTAGGTTGGATTAGACTAAGAAACCACTAAGGAAAAATTTCAACACTTTGAAAATTCCACACATGTCTTTTCTTCTCGTACACTTTTCTAATCTTCTTTCTCATCTCTATTTGTAGATGAACTCCATCAATGAAGCCGCCAAGAAGGGACCACTCATGACCATGACCTTGGAGTGTGAGACTGAATTTCCAAAAGCACTCAAGAACCTTATGGTTACCATGGGGATACATGGTGCAGCTGTGTACAAGGGATTCCCTATGATGGATGAAGGAGAAGAGTATTGGTGGGTGCAAATTCACTTGTACAAAAACAAAAAAGACAACCACAAGGAGTCAGGATTCTGCATGGTCACCAACTCTAAAATGCACACAACATTCTTTGACTCTGCAAGAAATGCAGCTTGGAATGCCATCAAGGAGCTTGGTGATAGACTCAAGTGCAGAATGCTCAACACCCAAAATGACCTTAGAGAAGAAAAGAAGCATACCCAAGAATTAGAGACTACCAACCAACAACTAAGGGGAGACATCATAGACATAATATGGGAGTCTTGTGTACAAGATAGACAGATGGCCACTAAGGATGCCCTGATAGCTATTTTGTCTAGTGAGTGAGAATTGTAACGTACTCCTTTAGTTGGACCACCACACTTATCGTTTTTACTTCCAAAAATTTGTCTAAATTAAGTTGAACCTTTGGTGTTTGTAATGGATTGTGTATGCCATGACTTGTGTGTTTGTTGCTAAAAGATGTGCTTGTGATATTTTGTCTTGTGAATTTTACCTAATTGTGTTGATTCTAACTTTTCCCTATCTTATAAAAATAGATGCCTAACGTTGTTATCAGCACGTCCGAGGAGTTCAAGGGAACTCGTTTTGGTACTCGTCTCATTGAGCTCACTAGTGTGCTCAACCTTCCACTTCCTAACATCACGACACTTCAGCTCACCAAGTTTGAGAGGAAGGACCTATGGGGCTTCAGAGTCACACAACCGGGACGCCAGGCAGAGCCACCCACGGAGGCTATCACTTTCAAGTTAATGCATGATGACAAGGAGAGAGGCTTAGATGTAGTCATGCAGGAGTTACTTGGACGCCTGGTAGGGAGGCACTCCACCGAGCTTAGAGGTCTCTACTTTCACCCCTTCGGGAGATGCGACGAGGAGGGTGAGGCTATAGAGTATAATGATGCTACTAGAGAGACGATGGAGCCGATTTGTCTGTACCTTCAGGACCTAGAGGATCTTATTAGACACCTTGACATTGATAGGACCAACGTCATGCTTAGCAATGACGAGCTCCAGGTTCAGCTACGGGAGAATGACAAGCTCTTCGTGGATCAAGACGAGATCGTCAAAGAGATGGAGTCCAAATTTGAAAGCCGGGACAAGAAGTTCAAGAGCCAGAGAAAGAGTGCAAGACAGGAACAAGAAGATCAGGGAGATGAAGGAAGAGTTAGAGGCCAAGGACTTCGAGCTTGAGCACCAGCAGGGAGTGATCGAGAGGCTTCGCTCACAGAAGAGGGCTCTTAGGGCCAAGATTGAGGCCTTGACCACTAGTGTTGATGAGTACAAGACCGCCATGGAGAATGCAGGTTTTACCCTTGTTGATGTGGAAATCGATGCGGAGGAGTAGTGTAGACTACTCGACTATCTTTAATCTACCATACTTTGATTATTGAGTCGCAATGACCATCCAACATGTGGATGGCTTTCTATGGTGTGTTTGCATTTTCAAAACTTGTTGTTTATGTCATTCAAACTCTATGTTATTTTGAGCTTGGTTATTGTGATTGTTTCTATGTGATGTATTGTGCATGTTAAGCATCTATGAGTATCTCATTCTTATCCTTATTAAAACCACAGATGCCTCCCCGACGTGCCAACCCCAACCAAAACAACAACAACAACAACGTCACTCCCGAGATGCAGCAGTTGATGAAAATGCAAGCTCAACTGATGCAAATGATGACGCAGTTCATGCAGAACCAGAATCAAAATAACAACAACAACAACAACAACAACAACAACAACAACAACAACAACAACAACAACAACAACAACAACAACAACAACAACAACAACAACAACAACAACAACAACAACAACAACAACAACAACAACAACAACAACAACAACAACAACAACAACAACAACAACAACAACAACAACAACAACAACAACAACAACAACAACAACAACAACAACAACAACAACAACAACAATCAGAATAATCCTCCGGGATTTGACATGCTCACCAGATTTCTGAGACTAAGGCCTGCAAAGTTCTCAGGAACCACTGATCCAATGATAGCCAATGACTGGTTACGTTCAGTGAACAAGGAATTAGTGACTGTTGGCTGCACCGACGAAGAAAAGGTCAGATTCGCAGCACATCTGCTTGAAGGGCCAGCTGCAACCTGGTGGGACAACTTTCAGATCACCACTCCCCTTGAGGATGTGACTTGGGATATCTTTGAGGATGGATTCCATACAGATCACATCTCATCCGGAGTGATGAATTTGAAGAAAAAGGAGTTCCACAATCTGAAGCAGCGTCACCGCAGTGTGGCTGAGTACATTGAGGAATTCAACAATCTGGCGCGTTATGCACCGGATGAAGTTGATACTGATGCAAAGAGGAAGGAGAAATTCCTCGAAGGACTTAATGATGAGTTGAACCTGCATCTATCTGTTGCCTATGTTCCAACCTATCAATCACTTTGTGACAAGGCTACCATCTTGGAAAACAAGATGAAACAGGTTGAGAGCAGAAAGAGAAAGCATAGCTTTGATAAGCACAGTTCGGGATCGTCTCACAAGCGTTCCCGTCATGATGATAGTGGGAGTTCTGGATCCCATAATCATGGCAAGTATAACAATCACCACAACCACAACCGTCATCATGACAACAAGAACCATCGTAGTCATGATAATGACAAGTATAAGAACCACAAGAGTGGACACAAGAGCCACCACAGTGGAGGTGGAAGTGTAAGTGGAAGTCAGCCTGTAAAGAAAGATCTCAGTCAGGTTCAATGCTTCAAGTGTAAGAAGATGGGGCATTATGCTAATGAGTGCCCAGAAAAGAAAGTTGAAGGTGCCAACAAGCCCAATCCCTTCCAAAAGGGACAAGTGAACCACATCAATGTGGAAGAAATATATGAGGAATCTGATGCTATGGCTGGTAAGTTCAAACTCAATTCTATTCAAGCACTTGTTCTTTTTGATACTGGCGCATCGCATTCATTCATATCAAGAGCATTTGTTGATAGAAATGGACTTCCAGTTGAAACTATTGGGTGTCCTATAAAAGTAAGTTCTCCTGGTGGAGAAATTATAGTGAACTCTGGATGTCATGATCTAGTGATAGAATTTGGGAGGTATAAGTTTCCTGTTAGTTTGATAATCCTAGATTCTCAAGGATTGGATATTATTTTGGGAATGGATTGGATGACTAAGTATGAAGGAGTACTAGATTGTGCCAATCATAGTGTCACACTCATAACCCCGGATAAGAAACGGATTAGATTCAAGTCTAACTTTGAATCAAAGGGGAGTAAGCTAAATTCTCTTAAGGGGGTTAGCATAGAGTATCCGGATGTGTTTCCGGAGGAATTACCTGGAATGCCACCAGATAGAGATGTTGAGTTTCTGATAGACTTGCTGGCAGGATCTGGACCAATAGCAAAGAGACCTTACAAGATGTCAGTTGATGAGTTGAAGGAACTCAAGAAACAACTTGGAGAACAGTTACAGAAAAGATTTATTCAACCAAGTTCTTCATGTTGGGGAGCACCAGTCTTGTTTGTGGAAAAGAAAGATAGAAGTCAAAGGTTATGCATAGATTACCGTTCACTCAATGAGGTAACTATCAAGAAAAAATATCCTTTGCCTAGAATCAATGATTTGTTTGATCAGTTAGAAGGAGCCCGTGTGTTCTCAAAGATTGATCTTCGATCAGACTACTTTCAGCTAAAGATAAGGGAACAAGACATACCTAATACTGACTTCACCCCTAGGCATGGATTGTATGAGTACACCGTGATGCCATTTGGTTTGAAAAATGCACCAGCCTACTTCATGAATATGATGAAAAAGGTGTTCACGGAATTTCTTGACAAATTTGTTGTCGTTTTCATCGATGACATTTTGATCTATTCCAAGAGCAATGAAGAGCATCAAGAACATTTGCGATTGATACTTGAGAATCTTAGGGAGCATAAGTTGTATGCCAAATTCAGCAAGTGTGAATTCTAGCTGAATGAAGTCGGATTTCTCGGACATATTGTGTCAGGAGATGGTGTAGAAGTTGACCCTGCAAAAGTGTCAGCTGTAACTGAGTGGTAATCTCCTAAGTCAGTGAAAGAAGTGCGTAGTTTCCTTGGCTTGGAAGGATACTATAGAAGATTCATTGAGAATTTCTCAAAGGTAGCTAAGCCAATGACAGAGTTACTTAAGAAAGACAAGAAATTTGATTAGACTGAAGGTTGTGAACTCAGTTTCCAAGAGTTGAAGAAGAGACTAGTGACAGCACCAGTCTTATGTCTGCCAGATTTGGAGAAGGATTTCCAAGTATATTGTGATGCATCTCACCAGGGATTAGGTGCAGTTTTGATGCAAGAAAGGAAATTTGTGGCTTATGCCTCGAGACAACTCAAAACTCATGAAGTGAATTATCCTACTCATGATTTGGAGTTAGCCTCTGTTGTCCATGCACTCAAAACATGGATACATTATCTTTTGGGAAAGCGTTGCGAAGTGTTCACATATCACAAAAGTTTGAAGTATATCTTCACTCAGAAAGAAATCAACATGTGACAAAGAAGATGGCTAGAACTCATCAAGGACTATGACTTGAGTTTGCAATACCACCTCGGTAAAGCAAATGTTGTAGGGGATGCATTAAGCTGTAAGGTTTATGTGAATGGCCTTACTAAGGGAGAATTGCCAGATGATCCGTGTGACCAATTCAAAGACCTTAGATTGGAGATAGTGCCTGAAGGACATCTCATGTCATTGGATGTTCAACCCACATTGTTGGATAGGATCAAGGAAGCCCAAAAGACGGACAAGGAAATTGAAGAGATTAAGGAAAAAATTAGCAAGGGGAAAGCCAAAGGATTCCATGAAGACGAACAAGGTACTTTATGGTATGGAAAACGTATCTGCATTCCGCAAGATCCGGAGCTTCAGAAACTGATTTTGCACGAAGCACACAACTCACCATATTCCATTCATCTGGGTAACACCAAAATGTACATGGATGTGAAGGAAAGATTTTTGTGGAATAATCTCAAGAAGGACATCAGCTAACATATTGCTTTGTGTGATGTATGTAGTAGAGTGAAAGCGGAACATCAGAAACCAGCAGGATTGTTACAACCACTACCTATTCCTGATTGGAAGTGGGACAAGATTGGCATGGACTTCATCACCGGACTGCCAAGGACTAGATCAGGATATGATTCTATTTGGGTCGTGGTAGATCGCCTAACTAAAGTGGCTCATTTCATACCCGTGAAGACAACCTATACAAGTGCTAAGTTAGCCAAGATTTATATGAATATGATTGTGTGTCTGCATGGAGTACCCAAGAGTATTGTGTCTGATAGAGGAACTCAATTCACTTCCCATTTTTGGAGGCAATTGCACGAGTCATTGGGAACGAGATTGGAATTCAGCACTTGCTTTTCATCCCCAAACTGATGGTCAGACAGAAAGGACCAACGAGATTCTAGAGGATATGTTGAGGGCATGTGCCCTAGATTATGGTGCTAGTTGGGATGAAAGTCTGCCTTACGCAGAATTCTCTTACAACAACAGCTATCAAGCCAGTATTGAGATGGCACCGTTTGAATTTCTCTATGGGAGAAAGTGTACTACACCATTGTTATCGAGTGGTGTTGGAGAAAGAAATTTGTTTGGGCCAGAACTAATCAAGGAAGCTGAAGAGAAAGTCAATTTGGTAAAAGATAGATTGAAGATAGCACAGTACCCACAGAAGAGCTACGCAGATCCAAAGCGTAGAGAAGTCACCTATGAAGTAGGTGATAGAGCTTATCTTAGAGTATCACCACTTCATGGAGTGAAGAGATTTGGAGTCAAAGGAAAATTGGCACCAAGGTATGTTGGACCATTCAAGATTTTGAGTCGCAAAGGAGAAGTGGCATATGAAATTGAATTGCTTGAATCACTATATGCCGTTCACAATGTGTTTCACGTTAGTCAGCTGAAGAAATGCCATCCGGAGATGGAAGATACTTCTTTGACGGATACTATACCTTTGGAAGAGGTCTAGTTGGAAAGTGATCTCACATATGAGGAGAAACCTATCAAGATTCTTGAGACTGCAGAAAGAGTTACCCAGACAAAGACTATCAAATTCTGCAAATTTCAGTGGAACCACCATTCTGAAGAGGAAGCAAATTGGGAAAGAGAAGATGATCTTCGGAAAGACCACCCTCACCTATTTGCTAGCCAATCCGAATCTCGAGGGCGATATTCACCTTAAGGGGGTTAGATTTGTAACATCCCAAAAATCATGGTTTATAAATTTTGCATATCATTCATGCATCCTTATGCATTTGGTTTGTTTTCAAACAAGGTTTCAAATAAGGAGCCATTTGTTTTGCCTATTTATTCTATGTAAGAAAGGCAATGGCTTTATCTCTACTCTCAAATTATGAGAAGATTCAACCAGAAAGGTTTAATAGATGATTTCAAAGCTTTCTCAAATTTTTCAAAACAAGAATCTAAAATTAAAAACCATTTATATGCCTATTATAAATATTAAATATCTATATAAGGAATGGTTTTATTTTATTTTCAATGGGCCAAAGCATTCTTGAGTAAAAAACAATGTTTTATACACAAATATGAGCATGGATCACTTTACAAAAATCTAGAAGTGGTTTGAATTCAAACTCATTTGAAATTGGTTTCTGAAAATCAAAATAGAAATAGAAAACAGAAAAGAAAACAGAAAGGGCCAGCGCTGCCATTCTGTCCCATTCCCAGAACCAGCCCACTAAGCCCACCCGAGCCGTTCCCTCTGCACTCTCTCACCCGCACCTGCCCTGCCCTGCTGTCGCTGCCACTGGGCCTAAGCCAGGTCAGCACCTTCTTCCCCACCCCGCGCGCGCAGACCCTGTCGCCACCGTCGTCTCCTCCAGAAACGCCGCATTGATTTCTCGCATAATTGGCATTGAATCACTGCGTAATTCTCTCGCCCCTCCTGGCTACTTAATCACCTCACCGCCGTGGTAATTTCCCTCCCCCCATACAACACAGTCGCTTCGCCACCAGGCTGTCGGTATTTTGAATCACACCGCCTCTGCCCGACGAACTCCAGCGAGTGATTACGGTGAGCTCCGACCGCCCCTTCGCTTCTAGTTCAAACGAGCGTGATTCTATTGTCCTTGTGCACATTCTGACGATTCTGGTTTGCCTGCTCGTGACCCAGGTTGTCGTCTTCGACGAGCTCCGCGAACGGCAGAAGCGCCACTCAACACTGGTGAGGAATCTAGGTAAAACCCGAGCGCCCCTTGCCTTCTTCCTGACCCTATCATGTTCGCCTGACCTTTATGCATGCACTGATTCTCTTGGCTTGTGCTAGGGAGATCCAGAACATCTTCAACATCGCCGTCTGCACGAACCCGATGCCACCTGCAACTCCGACGAGCGCTAGCCACTGCTACAGCCCGCCCCTGTCCACATCAGCAGCATGTTGAGCTTCCTCGTGCTCTTGCGACTCTGGTAAGAACCACCGCAAACCCCAGCCCCTCCTGTATTCGCCGGACCATCACCGCCAGATGGCCATCGCTAGAACCTCGCCACGCGGTTCTTAGCCGTAAGCCGTTAGATCTAGATCCAGCGCGTCAGATTAGATCACTTAACGAATCGTTATCAGTCAATCTGGCCCGTGCGGTTTCATTTAAATCATGTGGCTCTCGTTGATCGATCCAACCGAACCGGTACGGGCCAATCAGATACGCCCACGTGTCTAGGTTTTTAAATTAAAATCTGTTTTTGAATCTATTAGTTATTCAAACTTGGAAATTCAATAACTTTTGTTCTTTTTATCCAAAAAATACAAATAATATATCAATGGATTTACAAAATTAAATGTAGACATTGTGGGCTTTGTTTTGTATTTTTATTATGTTAAAATAGAATTTTATGCAAATACATTTGTAGGCTATTTTGTGTATAAAAATTATTTGGAAAATGTTTTAAAGGCCAAATTAAGTTTACTTTGTGTATAAATGTTTAGTTTAATGTTAAGTACTGTTTCACTTGTCTTGTTTAGTTTAGAAAAATCATCACATGGCATTTGCATGCATTCATATATTTTTGCTTGATTTGTTTGTTATATGAATTTGGTGTTATCATTTTATGTGTAGATTTTGGTGCTAGTGATGATTGTGATTGTGAGGATTGTTGCTACTCCCCCAACTACCAAGGCAAGTGGTGCTTCATTATTTTGTCCGAATATTTTGACTATGCATTAATGATATTTTGTATAGGGATTGCATGATAATTTTGCTAGGTATCTATACTATGCTTAGGAAATCCTAGTAGTTGTAGAATTGTTAGAATTTTCTCTAAGTTAAGATACTTACTATATTGCCATGCTTAACCTAGCTAGTAGCACACAAGGGTGGAATATATTCATCCTATGAAATTTTGCTTCTGGAAAGGAAGGCTTCTGAAAGGTCTTGTCTCGATGCATGTCGAGTCTTGTGGAGAAAGTGCACCACCTCTGCAGAAGGAAGAATCTAAGTACTTAGCCGTGTCCCTGACAATGGACAATTTGAGCATCAAGACATGGAAGTTATCAAGAATCTCCTCATCCCAATTTCTAAGTTAAAAAATTGTGGTTGAACAAGGGTAAAGGTTCACCAATGTCCATTGGTGGTTCCTTGGGAGTTTTTGCCAAACAAAAACTTAGTGTTTTCAACTGATAGGTAAAACCTATTTTAAGCAAAGCAAGCCTAAGCTACACTTAGCCAAATTCATGTAGAAGCTAGAAACTATTATTCTACTAAGGCATCACTTGCCAATACTATTCCAATGTATTGACCCACTATGGCTGTAACTTGTGATGTTGCAGGTTACTCTGATGAGGAGTAGGTTTATGAGTCTACACTCAACATGCTTGCATGTGGTATGAAGACTTTTATTTTATGTTGTTAAGTTAAACTCTTGTACTAGCCTATGGCTATGGAGTTTTAAAAGACTA
Organism: Avena longiglumis; assembly: GCA_030063025.1. Taxonomy (NCBI): domain Eukaryota; kingdom Viridiplantae; phylum Streptophyta; class Magnoliopsida; order Poales; family Poaceae; genus Avena; species Avena longiglumis. The sequence continues at coordinate 306,375,136 of CP125977.1, forward strand.
TGTTATCTCTAGAATGACGATGTAATAATGACCTTTGTTTTTGTGTAGTTCGTGTGTAACAAAGAACAAAAAAATTCATGCGTGGTCGCTCCTGTTTGACACTAGACACATCTGTGCTACTACGTGAGCACAAAGGAAAAAAAATCAGATGTCCGTCATACCATGGACCGGTCTGTGGTCATACGAGAAAATTTTGTGTTCTGCCGACATCCTGTCACGTTAGGATTGTGGGCCATTCCTCTGTCATGGCAGAGACCAAATTTTCAGGTCAAACTTTATTCTTTTTGTTTAATTTTTTTACTGAGTCCATATAGCATACCTTTCTTTGTGATCCATAGTTAACCTTTCCTTGTGTCTAGAACTATCCAACGATACTAACGTGCTTAGTGCTCTGCAGGCTACTTAGTTTAGCAACCTTGTGCCCGTTTAGTTGAGTCATTGCTAGCGTCTCTCCTTATGCATTGCAACATGAGCATTACTCTGTGACATATCTTATTTTTTGAGCTCCTTTCAGAGTTGCAATTGCCCTATTTATCTCCACTATGTGTGTTTCCATGGGTCATTGTCATACAATGAACGCTAGGATTTATGAATGGGAGTGGTTAGGTATCCATACGAAGCTCCACCATATATCCCTGTGTGATAGTTCTTTCCCTTGGTATTCGCTTGATCACACCTGTGCACGCGATTGTTTCCTACGGTTGGTAAGTTGCTCTAGTTCATTTTGGAGCAGTAAGATCCATTGTCTTTTTTAGTTTTATAGTGAGTTGTGAGAGATCACCACCACCTATTTTGTTTTGTGCACTAATGTATTAGTCATGACTTCTACTAGTGTTGATGTGATGAAGAAATCAAACGATGTTTACCATGACTTTTTAGCTATTGTGGTCGGCATGGCATATGGTCCAACTAAAGTCAAGTGGAGAGCGGACAGTTCTGCAACATCCGCAGAATATACGTCTTGGGAATATTACATGCTCGATGGTTTTGCGAGATGTCGAACTTCTTATAAAAAGTTCAATGTCCATACATAATATATTCTTGCTCGTTGACGTCTCGAAGAAAAGGTATCTTGTTGGTGGAATGATGCTAGAACTATGTATCTGTAGCATCCCAGTTGTCTAACACCTGTAATGCTACTTGTTATAATAATAAAAAGGGCCACTTCCAACATATAATTGTTGCATCATCATCATATCATGCTCATGTCATCATGTCACCTTGCATTTGAGCATCATATAAAACCCCTTCTTATTTGGTTCTTATCTCATGTGCATTATTAATTGTGTTTGCCTCTTGATATTGTATTTGGCTCTTGATATATTGTTAAATGCCCAAGTTGAGTTGGGGGCATACCTCTTCTTAACTCCACCACCTTATAATTCCACCATCCAATTAATATGAGCTTGGCATTTTATTTGAGTTAGCTCTAGCTCATGTTGGTTGGTTGGATTCCACCCATAATCTTTTGCTTGGCCTTTGTCACCTTTTGTGAATGCAAGGAATAATGCCACATGAATTAATGTTGTTTTCACAATATAACTACATGGAAATTATTGTTTGCATGGGCCATGCAAGTTCCACCTTTTTCTTGGCTTTGGAATGTTTTGGCTTTGCTTGCATGGGTCATCTTCCCTTTGTTTAAATCTTGGTTTGGCTTGTAGTTTCTTCACCATATCATCTATCTCTATCCCCTTTAGCTAAACCTCTATCCCATGCTCCATGCACACACATGTGCTAATGTGGCATGCACAAACCTAAACCACCCCCTTCTCTCTACCTCTTCTCTTGGACCTTGCTTGGTCTTTATTTGGAGCATGCATGGACCAAAGAAAAACCCCATCACCACATAATCATCTCTCCCTCCCTTTCTCTCTTTTCTCCTTGTCTTGATCTTGTGTGTTTGTCTTATGAGGCATGATCAAGTAAAAGCCACTCCCTCTATCTTACCCCCTCTTAGCTAAACCCTAAAGCCTACCCCATGCCACCTCCCCATCCTAGCTAAACAAAATCCTAAACTACACCCTCCCTAAACAAAACCCAAAGCACCCCCTCTCCCTCTCCTCTCTAGCTAACCACCCCTAAACCTATCTAGCATGCTCACATGGTCACCATGTCCTAGCTACCCCCACCCAAACCTAACCCTAGACCGAGCCCATGCCTCTCCCTCTCTCAGCTCTCTCCCTCTCTGCCGGCGTGTCCCCCACCCTCGCGCCTCCCCCTGGCCCCCCCTGGACCACCCCAGCCCGGCGGTCTGCCCGCCAGCCGGTCGCCCATGCACGTGAGGTGCAACGCCCTGCCCCTCCCCCACGCAAGCAACCTCGCTCCTACCTGCCCCTGGCGATCTTATCCTCCCCCTCGTCCCTAGCCTTCCCCCCCAGATCCCCCAGGCCTCTCTTCCTCCCCTGCTCCCCTTCTTCCTTCCCCAGCTCAGCCATGTCCCCCCGTCCTTCTAAACCCTAGCGGCGTCCACCTCTGCTTCCCTTCGTTCCCAGGCCGAGGCGCACTGAGTCCGGAGTATCCACCGCTTCGCTTCACCAGGACACGAGGATCCAGCCGTACCTCGCCGAGCAGCCCGTCGCCGTGGCGGAGATCTGCCGCTTCCGCCACGAGCCCGGCGGATCCGTACCTCCCGATCCTCGCCAAGCTGGCCGTCGAGCTGCTGGTGAGCTCCTCTTCTCCCAGACAAGCTCCCTCTCTCCTCTGGCGCCAGTAGCCTCGCCACGCCTGCCGTGCGTCTTGCGTGCAAGGCCAGCGGCATGGTAGATCCGACGAAGTTCCACGTCCTGCCCCGCGCGCTACGGTCCTCCTTCGCGCAAACATCCCAAACCAATATTGTAGACCGATGACCCCTCTTCCTTTTTTGTTTTGGCCGCGACGCGATTCTCCCAGTGGTTCGCTCGCCAACGTCGATCAAGCGGCGATCGTCGCCGGCAGAGCTGCGCTTCCGTCCATGCGATTTTGGCCTTTTGCGTTTAGGACCTCGAGTTTTCTCCCGCCTAAACCCGCCGTCCCTCGGTTCCCACCTGTCAGCGTCAGTGATCTTTTGCAAAAAGGCTCCCCAACTCCCCGCAAATCAACCCGCAGTCCCCGCCGAGCCGCGTGGCGGCCCCGCACTCTGCCGCTGGCGTGTGGGTCCGCTTGGGCTCTGGCCCTACCTGTCACTCTCTGTGGCTAGCCAGAGCCGCGGCGACCAACGGTTTCGCTGCGCGCGTGGGCCGTGCCAGCTCAGGCCCCATCTGTAAGCGCCTGGGGTCATTTAAGCTGGGTGTAAAAAGCAATTCTGCATTGTCTGTTATTTCAAATCTAGTTTAATTAATTCAAATTCAAATTCAAACCAGAATTCAAATAACTTTTCAATGGTAAGTCCAAATAATGCAAATAATATATGTTTGGGGATCAGAAAAATGCCAGGATTTCAAATATGACATTCAAATTGTCTTTTGCACATTTAAAATTCCAAGTTGATTTAATTACCACAATTGCCACTAGAACTTAAATAATTAATAACTTTTGTTTTATAATTCCAAATTGAACAAATGATATGTGTAAAATGATCAGCTCGACGAGACCTTTCTGTTTATGCTATCCATGACTTTAAATGCAGCATGCATCATATGAATATATAGTAAACAGCAATTGTTATGACAACAAAATGTGATTCAAAACCCCATTAAAATGTTATTACTTGTCTTCCACACCTCACCATGCCATGCTACCTTATTGCCATGTAAATTGTGCATCATTCATCATGGCATGATTGTTTGCTTGTCGCACCTTATTCATATGCTTGTGCTCTATATTCATGTTGGCCTTGTTTGTTTGGTTTTTCTCGGATAGACACTGAGCAGGGGTTATATCAAGAGAACCAGGAGCACTACCCAGATCCGTCCCTCGCTTCAACTGAGTTGACAGGCAAGCACTTCCACATGCTTGCATACATACAGTACCTATTGCCTCTATCTTATTCTTGCATCATTGAGTCGCGATTGCATTAAATTGAATCCCAAGTATGCATAGCCTTTACTTTTAAAACCCCACTAAGCTTGTTCCCCATCCCATGAGCCATTACTACAGGAGTTGTTTGAGCCATGCGAGTCGTAGAACAGCATGTGTAGGGTATGTGAGCGTCTGATGGATAACGAGGTACCTAAACAACTTAACCTGAGTAGTATGAGATAACTAATGAAAGTGGCACCGGTGAGCAACATCTGCTATTTGGTTTTTCCTGCTCACTTGTGTCCCGTAAGACCCCGAGTACTTGATTCCTGTTCCTTGATTTATCGCGCTATCCACATCCGGGAGGTATATGGGACCCCCGAGAGCGAGCTTGATTCCGTCTTATTTCTTGGGGCCACAAACTAGTTTGAGGTTTTATTTACGATCCTGTACTTATGCCATGCTACTTATGTATTCAAATTGTGCGACGATAGCACCTTGTCTGTTTAGGAAGGCGGAGTGATTACGGTATCGACACCCCGAGTTTCGGGTTCCCGATCGCTTCTGACCATTGACGCAAACCTTGAGTCCGTCTCGAAGCTTGCTTACTTGCTTGGTCTACTCAATGGGGTGGCCCCTCAAATATTTCGAATCCGGTGATTGTTCGATCGTGAAAGCCTCATTGGGTTTTGATTTGGTTTTTCCGAGGTTGATCGGCGTGTGTTGCTATTGGTGCACCCGGCGGGTAAGACTTTCTGAAAGCCGTGTCCGCGGTTATGGACGACTTGGAGCACAGTTTCTCGATCATAGACAAGCATAACTAAAGTACCGCTTTAATCTGACTAAGTAATTTGACTAGTAAATAGTGCAACACTCATGGAATGGTTAATAAAATTGCCAACGAATGGGGGTTGTTCATCCGCTTCCTCGTTGGTATGCGGGGAGGAGGATGGATCTGATGAAATTACTATTATAACTGTTGTCATTAATTCACGGACATCCGTCTATCATTGGTTAGGCGGATGGTTAGCGTTATCTGTAAGCGCTAGGGTTTATCTTTATTGCAATTCGTCACCCTGGTTGTGTCCCTTTAGAGGCATTAAGACTTCTTGAGTACCCTTAGGGTCTCACACGATAAATTATTGGTTCGATGGGCGGTACCTTCGGGCGGATCTTGGGTGGAAGAAGCGAAGATGTGGGCAACGATCGCTCGGTGTAGAGATTAGGAACAGGGATCCATGAGACCTGTAGTTGGGATGTGCTTATTTCTATGGCATCTTATGCCGATTTGCTTCTTATCCGCATTTCGGATTTTGTTTGCCGCTTCCGCATGATACTCTGATGTGTGTTGTATGAGGAAGTATCCTAAAATATAGATCTATCTAGGTCATTTGAATCTTGCCGTATGGCGTTGCTATATTTCCTTTCTTTCTAGATGGTATGGCTCTGATGTACTCTTGTATGGTGGCTTGCGTACATACCCACTTGTGTACGTAGTTGATCCCTTCGCCTGCCGATTACGCCCGTCTGACAGTCCGTTGAGAGGGTAGTGGTTGGGACGTCCGAAAGGACTACCAGTGAGTGGCTTTTGGGGCCCCACCGTACTATTTCAACCACTACCACTCATCCAGGCTTGTATCTAGGAGCGTAATTCACCGAGGTAGTTACAGTATCGTGTCATAGGTTAAACATTCCTTTGGGAGGATTTCAAGAAATTTCTGCGTTCAAGGTTTTTGAACAACTACAAATGGCCTATTCTAGAAATTTTGAGAGTGGACGTTAATGAGACATGTGAGGTGTCTACTAACATAATCATGTCTACTCCTATTGTTGTATCTTGTGATATATAGATTTCTTTTGAAGAAAGGGAGTCGTCTATTTTATAACCTACATCACACGCCCGTGTATCATCACTTGAGAAAGATGTTCCAGTACCTACCACATCTAGGAAGGATGATATTGATAATGGCACTGATTTGGGTGAATAAAAGTGGTGAATATAGAATGAATGATTGTTTTTGGTGGATCACATATGCATTACTTGTGATAGGCTTAATGATTTTGATCTTAATGTTTTTAGTCAAGTATCCAATGTGCGAATTACTGATTGCTTTGGGACAGTAGCTCATGTTCCAGATAGTTTGAAAATACATTCTGCTCTAGTTGATATTGTACAGCCAACAAAAGTAATTTTACCTATGTTGATTAATTCGGTTTTTCCTAGAATTGGATGTGATTTTTCATATTCTTGTTGTCTGTCTCATGCATTGGTGCCTAGTTGTACTGATATTTTCTTCACTTATATTTGCAAAATAAGTTGTGATACGGATCGTCCTGATGACCCTATAATTTTGTCCCGATCTTTCACAGCGAGTCAACCAGGTAGGTAATCTCCCAATTACACGATGAACGCAACCTTAAGAAGATAAACAAATCTAGCAAGTAACGTGATGAAGATTACCACGCCTCAAACCTGAGCACGACATCCTTGATGAACACAACAACCTCCGTAGAAATCTCTATAAGAATCTGATAAACGGTATCGTCGTCCCCGGAGGGATGATACACGGTGGTGCACAATATAGTTTTTAGACTAAACAGTTGAACTCCCCAAACCCTAACTCGACTAGCTCCTTTTATAGGAGGATGAGGCGCCCCAAGTAATGGGCCTCGACCTGGTTGGGTTGGACAGGCCCAAACCGAACACACACACATAAAACTTATTAAAAAATACTATGATACAAATAAAACAACTAATCACATGCCTAACTTGGTGGAGTCCTGAAATTAGGTTTCACCTCCTGCTTCGTGCCCGTATCACCCCCCCTTCAAGAAGTGTTGTCCCTAATACATGCCAGTCGGGTCAGAAAGGTGTCGTGATATGAACACAATCATCACGCGATGTCGCCATCTTCAAGTATTTCCAGCCTTTCACACCACATCCTTCCTCTTGGCCTGCTCGACTTGATACAACCCTGGGTGGATGCACCTCCTTGAGTCTCCATACGAGCTTGTACCTAGGTGTCACCGTCTTCTTATTTTTATTCTCAAATCTTGCTGGAACATTGCGGTGTTAAACATGAACCTACTTTGCACGCCCCCGCAAAAGATGAGTAATGCCTAGGCCACACAACTGACGAACACGTCCATCGTTGCCTATATGCATCCGCACTGATGCTCCAACAAAACTCCTCACATGTGTGCTGATATAATGTCTATGATCATCAATCTGTGGCACCACATGTACTGTAAGTGGATCAACACCACTATCATCTGTCTGAACACCTGTGTCAACACAAATTGTAGGACATGCTGCAATATTCTTCTTCTCATCAACCAGAGGCTTAACTTCAACCGACTTGTGACTAACAAGTTTCACTGGCCTGTTATCTACAGGCATAGCTAAAGCAATATCAACATTATCGCACTATGCATCATGCTCTCCATCCTGCACCTTAGCTAGCCCAGATTTTGGCTTAGCCTTGCGCACCTTCTCCTTATGTACCACCAGATCCACATAAGACTTTATGTGATCATATTGCATAGGCATCAAAATCTGCTGTTTGCCACCATGCACAAAAGGATATGTATTTGCTCTTCCAGCATGTGTGATGTTGCGATCATATTGCCATGGATGACCAAGTAACAGCCCATATACCTCCAATGGCAATACATCGCACTCCACCTCATCAACATAGTCACCGACTGTAAATGGCACATGTATCTTGTGAGTTACCTTCACCATACCGTAGCTATTTAACCACTTAGATGCTTAGGTTCAGGAATACGCCATGTGGACAACCCCAGCGCTGTCACCATTGCCTTGCTAATGCCATTAGTATAACTTTCTCCATCAATAATCAACTTGCATGCTTTGTCTTTGATCATACACTGCGCTTGAAATAAATTCCAACGCTGGCCCTTGTCAACTGTCATGCAAGCATCGCCTTGTACTTTATTGAGTTGCAAATTCATCCCACTAAATGGTGCATCATCCCTAGAACTAACCACCTTGTTCAACTCCTTGGACTTATCTCAAATATGTTGCGCAGAAATTGCTTCAAATCTGCCCAACAGGTGTTGTTATGCCCTTTGCGATCCTCTCTTTCTTCCACCAACTAACCACAGTCTCATCCACACACCAGTGTGCAAGAGCAAATTTGGTGCGACCACAAACTTGGAATCGATAGAACGACATTTGGCGAAACCATCATCCATGTCAGACCTCCAAGATCTAAACTCCACATATGTGACAGAACTGTCCAACTTCCATTTTATATCTGCAGAATTAAGTGACGATCCCACGACAATAGTAGTGTAGTCAAAGTACACATCAACCACACTATCTATCTTTGCTATTCCCATATTAATCCTTCGCAGAAAAACTTTCTCCGTAGACTGTTTGGTGATATCTGTGTAGTGTTTCAGAAAATTTGGAACAAAACGGCACTATACCAAAAAAAATTCTAGACAAAATTCTAGACTGGGTTTCGGTATAAATCAGTACAGCGGGCGACAGCGATCTATCTCTTTTTTCTTTCCCAGAGTCCACACGGTAGAAAAATCGGAACAAGCCTCCTTTGATTTTTTCCTTCTTGTCTCGTATACCAACCAGATTTTTAGTTCCTTTGCGACCGCACTTAAGGAATAAAAACAACCTACTTGGACCTTCCCAGACGTGAGAGTCTGGCGTGCTCGCGAGAGTCCACATGATCAAAATCAGCAAGGAAACGAAATTGCCAGGCACAATGGGTCGGCCCACCCGGAAAAGCCCATGAGGTCGCGAGGGATCGGCCACGCGTGGCGTGAGGCGCTTCCTTCGATCGTGAGCGCGTGCGACTCCAGGCGGAGCGCGAGGCGTATGATGGGGGGACTTTTTAAGTTTTTTCTCTTAACCGGATCGGATCTCGACTTGTGGAAATCGATCGGATCTAAGAAATTGCCAACGCGAAGCTAATGAACAAATCGATAACCAGAACCGATCTAACTTGACTGCCAACTAAGAACACGATCCAATCTGAAAAACTTGAACTTCCAATTCCAATCTGTAAACTTCTTGTATCAAAATAGTCCGCAGATGATCCAAAAAGACGTGTTATTAACAAGAGTTGTGATGCCACATGATACATATCATCCTGATGACCCTATAGTTTTGTCCCGATCTTTCATAATGAGTTAACCAGGTAGGTAATCTCCCAATTACTCGATGAACGCAACCTGAAGAAGTGAAACGAATTCAGCAAGTAACATGATGAAGATTACCATGCCTCAAACCTGAGCACGACAATCCTTGAAGAACACAAGAACCTCCGTAGCAATATCTATAAGAATATGATAAACGGTATCACCGTCCCCGGAGGGATGATACACGGTAGATGATAGGGCAAAGGTGTCCGATCTTTCGATGAGATGATGATAATCGATTTGGTGGAGTTCGGGCTTGACGATCTGACTACACGTGCGAGCACGAGCGCCAATGCAATCGCTAGGCCAATCTCCTGGAGGTTACCGATCCTGCGGGAACACGATCAGCCTGACCAGCGAGGGTCTTAATCCCTATCTGAAATCGAGAACAAGTAAGAACCAATATTGCAATCAAGATATTGCGGATTAAGAGGAAAGCTTTATTAAAGAGGTGGGATCCTGAATAGGTGCGAAGTACAAGAGGCCTCTGCGACGGTCGAGCCTTGGCGAAGTTGCGACTATGGCTAACTTAATGTCTAAACAAAATCCGAGTCTAGGGTGACGACTATGGGGAGTATTTAAGGGCGAAAAGGTGGGGTTTCGGCCAGCCATGGAAGTGGTGGCCGAATCCAACCTTAGAAGTCCTTTTTCCCTCAAATACGAACTCTAAAAAGTGGCTAATTAAAATCCTGCGAAAATTACATGGGCCTGGCCCAAAATAAAGGTGTCGCAGCACCATATTAAGCTATGGACGAATTCGTGAAGTATTGATCTTGAATATTTCGTCCAAGCCTTCTTTCTTCCTTATGGTGGCCTCAAAGTTCTGAAATCTTCATCCGTGGCCTTCTCTTGGATCATCACACGCTTGCTGCCATCTCCATGCATGGCCATGCTCCAATGCTTGTCCCTCTCATCCATGCTTGGTCCATCATTCATAAGAGTAAGAAATACATCTGATTTAGGCAGCATCATATTCTCATGTATGTGAGGAATAGTTCCAAGCAACGAAAGTACCTGATAGTTAAGTTGTTTGGCACGAGATCTTGTGATGGGTCCTTGTATGTGTGTACCTGTAGGTACAAGGGTTGTATCAATAGAAGGGATGTCCACATCAGTGGAGCACAATATAGTTTTTAGACTAAACAGTTGAACTCCCCAAACCCTAACTCGACTAGCTCCTTTTATAGTGGCTCCACATATTGTGGTTGCACTGGAAGCTTCTGAATTCTGAAACATGGCAGACTTCTTTGATTCCTGGGCGGCCGTCCTCCACCAAAATCTCACTCGTTGACCCGACAACCATTCCGCCCAGAAGAAAACTTAGTTTTATTTTGAAGTGGATTTGAGAAGAAAATTTTGCTCTAGAGAGCCTTTATACTTAGAAAAAATCTTTGTCTTTCGAACCCCCCAACGGTACTTTGTATATATAGCATAGCAAGCAATTCTTAGCAAAACAGGGGTAACCTATTAGGAGGGGAAATCCTAAGTATAGAGCTATACATGGCATACTACAAAATCATCGCACTTGCAAAATAATACTAAGGAAAAATTCTACTAGAAAATCCTACACATGCATACTACAGAATTTTGAAGATCACATGCATAGAATCAAAACTGGGACAAAATTATGAACAAGTGGTGTAACTTGCCTTGATCCGAGCAGCACTCTACACAATAGCACTCCTCAGCGCACTCTGAATAAACTAACGAAACACAAACATCGGTCTAATCACAACTTTACACAAAAATATGCCACAGAGATAATATGCATGCATGCATCATGGTATTTATGCAAGATTGGTTTTCTAAATTGACCAAGGTAGTATAATTGGGTTGCAATTGTGCTAAGGGTGTTATTAGGATTGATTTCCCATAGGTTTAAAATAATTTGGGTCATTAAACTAAATCATAGGTTTATTAGGAGATCCAACCATCTAATTATCCCCAAAACAAGTCTAATGTTCTTAAGCAAGGTTCTACAATTTTGTTCACTAGGTGTTGCAGAAACAAAAACATCACAACAAGAATTAATTAAATTGGATTTTTAATTTTTTTTATAGATTAAACACTCTAATCTAGGGATTAAATTCTACACCGAAAACCCTACTTTAAACTTGGAATTTTATTGCAGATATGTGTTCTACATAAAATTATGAATCCAACGGTATATTATAAGATAAATTTGGCCAATATTTTTCTATGATTTTTGCAAGTTTTAACTCAAATCTGCCAAATAGATCTAGTCTTAATTCGAAATCTTGCCAAGTGGCAGAAGCTGATTGGGCCAGCTAGGCAGGGCGGTGGCGACGCAGCGCGCGGGCACGGCTTGCCACGCAGCAGCACGTGATTTGCCGATACCCCTTCGATCAAGACTCTAATCCTCACCGTCGAGCCTAGATCTAATGGATAGGAAACAAGATCGGCCCACCTACCTTGCTGGCGGCGGTGACTGGCGGCGGTTGGGCGCTGCGGTGGTCGGCGTCGCCGTCCGTGCTCTTCGGAGAGGGTGAAGAAGTCGTAGGAGGTCGCCTCCACCTCGCGGTCCCTCTCGTTTCCTCAGGTATGATCTTCTCTTCCCCGAGCGGTGGCGGTGGTGCTTATTCGCCGTAGCTCCGGCGAGCAATCGGCGGCGGTGTGCTGTGGTAAACTGAGGGGAAAATGGGTGAGTCGACGTTGTCGATCGAGAGAATCATGCTGGAGAAAGAATTAAGAGAAGGGGTGCTCCTGTCGTCAATTTCGTCGGCTTACCGAGGCGGCTCGAGCCAGCGGAATCGGAGAAGGGATAGGGTTTTGAGAGTTTGGGCACGGAGGAGAGGGTCGCGCGGCTGCGTTTTTATACGCTTCCTGGGGGGAGTCCTGGCTGGACACGGAAACGGGGGAAGAAGCGTGGCCGGCAATGACTCTGTCCAGTTCTCGTCGGGGGACAAGGGAGGGATGACAGGTGGGGGCCGGTTGTCGGCGGGAGATGCAGTGCGGGCTGGCGCTGGGCTGTGCTGGCGGATGATAGCGCTAGGCGTCGCGCGCGCGTTAGTGGGCTGGCATTGCCGGCCCAGTAGGTTAGACATGTTTTTTTTGTACTCTGCTTCTTTTCTTTTCATTTCTGTTTTACTAATTTCCTAATAAATTTTGCAAAACAAGTCCAAAAGTGATGAAACTTGTTTCCAAATTTTTGTAAAAATAAGGTAGTCAACATAGGACCATGGTTTAATGTTTTTACATAGTTTTTAGAAGGGTCAATCATGACTACAACCATATTGCTTTCATAGGTAACATTTATTAGGGTTTTTGGTAGGTTTAGGATGCAATGATGCAAGAATGATGCATGCTTCTAATAACACCCTAATATAAGATATGGGATGTTACAAACCTACCCCCTTAAGAAGAATCCCGTCCCCGAGATTCGGGTTGTCTAGAAAATAGGTGTGGGTGTTCTGCCTTCAAGTCTTCTTCACGCTCCCACGTAGCTTCTTCCTCGGAGTGGTGGTTCCAATGTACCTTGCAGAATCTTATAGTCTTGGTGCGGGTAATCCTTTCGACTGTTTCCAGTATTTTGATGGGTTTTTCCTCATAGGTAAGGTCATTTTCCAAATGAACCTCATCTAGGGGAACGGTATCTCTTAGCGGTGTTTCGGCCATCTTCGGGTGGCACTTCTTTAGTTGTGACACATGAAACACATCATGAACAGTCAGTCCTTCTGGTAACTCCAACTGATAAGCAACTTCTCCTCTATGGGCCAGAACCTTATATGGACCTATGAATCGTGGGGCTAATTTACCCTTGATTCTAAACCTCTTAACTCCTCGCAAGGGTGAAACTCGGAGATACGCATGGTCCCCTATTTTATAAGCCACATCTGATGCAGCCCGTCCCACGAACGCTACTACATCTACTACATCTACTCCCACAAGCTCCCCAAGTGGACCCATGACTCGTGCCCGAGCCAAACTCCTACAAGCTAAGGTGAACTCGCTCCTCTCCTTATGTGACTTCGATACACCCTTGGATGTCCTGCTACTTCATACGCATACATTATGCATCATCAGGTATGAAGAAAAGGACCCATGGGACGGAGGAACCGGAGCGGAAGCAACCAGTCGCTGCCAGACTCAACCGGTACTACCGGTTAAGGCGACCGGTACTACCGGTACAAGCGGTACTACCGGACCCCGCTACCGGACGCTCCAGGAAGAACCACTCCACGCCCCAGACGCCAGCGGTACTACCGGCCCAGGAACCGGTACTACCGGTGGCCGGTACTACCGCCCCCTCCTACCGCTCGCTACAGGCGACTCCGACGGAAGCTCCAGGCCCGCCAGCGGTACTACCGCCCCCGGAGCGGTACTACCGGTTGCGACCGGTACTACCGGTTGCCCGACCGGTACTACCGGTCCTGACTGAACCAGAACGCCTCAGTTCGGCCCAGCGCCCTGTACCCCTTTCTATATTTTCCCATTTCGTTCCGAAACTACCCCTTTCTTTGTGGCTGGCCTATATATAGCCCCCACCCTTTATTGTAAACCCTAGACTTGGATAATAATAGATTAAGTAACCCCTTTGAGGAACTTACATCTATTGGTCTCATGCTCCTACCAAGGAGCACCGGATTATCCACCCCCCCTCTTGGATATTGCCTAGTGCGTTCAAGTTGTACAAGGCCTTGGGTTCTCGGTTTCTCGCCCCCAAGTCGTCAAGATCTCACCAAGCACCTCGTCCCCCGTTGTTGGCGTGGAGAGCGAGCTTCGCCCAACACCGATCCTAGAGATTATGTTGGACCGATTGCCACCGGCGTGAGGGATAGGCGTGTATCGTGTTTTGCGTGCGTGTGTTCGTGGTTTTCATCCCCTTCCTCCCCCGACCACTGCTTTCCCCTCGTTCCTCGTGGAATTCATGAAATATCGGGCCACCCCAAGGGGTTATCTCGTAACATATTGGTATCAAGAGCACGGTTGATCACGAATTTCCCCCCAATTTTTCTTTGATCCCCCTTAAAATCAAAAATCATAGCAAAAAGAGCCCCAATTTGCCTTCGGATCGATCTTTGGATTTGGTGAGTTTTTCGTGGTTTTGGTCCATATATCTGTTGCTTTTGGAGTCGATCTATAGCCCCTATTGTTCCTAGCCCAGCCTTTCGGTCAGATCACCACGAATTTGAGGATTTTGTCAAGTTGATCTCGTTCCTGTTCCGCGCCTGGCGGTACTACCGGCCGTACAAGCGGTACTACCGCAAGTCACCGGTACTACCGGTCGTGCAAGCGGTACTACCGCTAGCCGGTACTACCGGTCGTACCGGGCGGTAGTACCGCCCGCCTCTGACCGTGTTTTCTTTCATCTTTGATGCCTCAACTTCGTTTGCTGACTTTTCCACTTCCCTTGTTCGTGTTTCGTGTGTTTGTCGCCATTTTCACAACAGCTTGCGCATCAAAGTCAACACGCGCTCAACGACACCGCGACACTCGAATATCTTCCACCACAAACGGTTGCAAGTCGTCAACAATACCAAAGGTATAACTTGCGCCACTTTGACAGCCCATATCTTCCTTGTGTGTATCTATCCTATGAGAGCAACTCATTTTGTGTTTGTCTAAGCATTGTGCACTTGCCTTTTGTGGCATCCCGCAAAACCACTACTAGAAAATCGCGTTGAATTTGTGCATTGCATCATCATCATCATGCATTGTTTGCCCAAAACTATGTTTGCAAAGCCCGTGTTGTTTCTAAACGCCCCTCTTTATTCAAACCTCAAAACCGGGTCCCCGGAATATTTTGTTTTGCCCGAGATCGGTTTGCAAAAACTTTGTTTGAAATAAATAAAATATTTAATTTATTTTAATAGGGGCAGCCGAACGGGCCGATTGACCCGATCGACCACCCCAGGAAACAATAATCGGTCCAACTACACTCCCTTCCAAATCCTAAACCTACCCAACTTTCTACCCTCTCTCCCCCTCCACATCACCCCACCCAATCGGATTCCGCCACCTCAGCACACCCTCTCCCTCCACCAATCCCTCCCTGCCACCTCACCACCCCAACCCCCTCCTCTCTCTCCCCCTCACTCATCTCCCCGCGCCTTAGTCTACGCCTCAGGCCCCACCGCCTGGTTACATGCCATTGGCACGCTGCCAAGACGCGCCACTGCTGGGCCCCGCTGCTGCCTCTCCCCACTGCCTGGACCCCAGAGCCCCACCTGGCCCCCGCCGCCCGACCCCATCTTCCACCTCCCGCATCCGCTCTCCCTCTCTCGGTAGCGGCCGACTGCCAGCTCCGCCTGCCGCCTCCTCCGCCTCCTCTCCCTCCTGTGCCACCGCCGCTCCTCGCCTCCTCTCTCGCCTCGGCTCGCTCCCACGAGCTCCGACCGCCCCACAAGCTCTTCCCCGCCGGAGCCAGACGCTTGCGCCGCCTCCTCGCCTCGCCCGCCTCCCGCCGCCGCCTCGCTGCCCGCTCGCCCCTTCGCTCGTCGCCGTGTCCTCCACCGCCAAAGACGCCGCCATCGCGACGACCTCCTCCCGAGCCCGCCAGAGCCGCCCTCGACCTCGCCTGAAGGCCGCGCCTCCTTCTGGGCGGCCGGCCGCAGGTCGCCCGAGCTGGCGTCCGCCGTCATCCATCTGCGCCGACCTCCACCTCTGCGCCTGCTGCCCCCGCTGGCCGCGCTGCTCCGGACACCGCCGCCCGCCGCCTCGCCGCCCGGCCACGCGGCAGCGAGCAGCTCGCCCCGCCGCCTCATCCGACCTCCGTCGTGCCCGGAGCCGGCCCCACCGTCGCCACCACCGCGGGCCCGGCCTTGCCCCCTCCTACAGCAGCTTCGGCAAGGTAGTACTCCGCAGAGGACAAGACTCTCGAAGACCGACCCGGAGTCGGAGGCCGAACCGCGATTCTCGGAACGCCATGATCTACTACGCGGTGAGGTGGCCGAGGCCCGAAACCGAAGCGCCAAGACCTACCACGGACGCCAAGTTCTCCCTCCCTAACCCCGAAGACCGAACCCGGCCCGACAAGTTTTTCCGCTCGGAATGCCTTCCCGGAACCCAAGACCATCGAGGCCGTCCCAATCCCGACATCGACAACCGTCGCGGAACATCTTCGACAGGGGACGTCAAGGCCTCCGTTATGGAACTGACAAGATCAGCCACTCGGACCCGATGACCAGCAAGAACACCCCGAGAACGACAAGTACCTCCCTCGAACGCCAAACCCGAACCGGAAGGACGCCAAGATCGCCACCTGTACCACTAGTACCGCACCCCGGACGCCAAGATCTTCACCCCGGACACCGAGTCCACCGAGACCCCGAATGCGACAAGTGCTTCGACCCGGACAAGACGACCGACAACATGACCCGAAGACCCTGGATGCAACAAGATCTACCCCGATCCGAAGACCCTGAACCCCAGATCTGGACCCTGAGCCCGAACCGACGAACCCTGGACCCTGAGACCGACCCCGGACCCCGGAACCCCAAGTTCGTCGAACCCTAACAAGATCTGCCGAACCCTAAAATGTGTGAACCCCTCTCCGAGAACCCTATTTTATAAATGCCATCTATATAATTTGTTGCATATTAAATCATGATCTTGCATGCATACATTCATGTGGTTTGGGGGCCTTATGCCGATTCACCTAATAACTAAATATGGGGCCCATATGCGGGCAAATCTAGCCTTATATTGGCCTCATTTAAACTTGTGTAGCGAACCCGGTGCTATCTTTTGCCATGCTAAAACAACATTTAATATGCGGGGGTTTAAACAACTTGAACCATATATTAATTGCTGGGATCCCGGTTCCGCTTAATATTGACCTAATTGCATCGCACCTTTGCCATGTCATACAACATACATGCATCATGCCGATCTTCTGCCGTTGTATTAAGTAGTGCATCCGGTGTTTCTTCTAGCGTTTTGCTTCTTCGCGGATAAGGCCGTTGAGTTGATGTGAGCTTCGCCCCGATCTTCGGTTGAATCTTCGACAATGTTTTCAGGCGAGCATCTTCCCCTTTCTACCTATCTTACTTTTATAGTATTTACTTCCCTCCTGTTGATCTATTGCTATCTGTGTTGCGATGCTCTAGTTTCCGTACCCGTGATATCCCTTGCAGCCCTATATTTGCCTTGGACACATCCTATTACCTGTTGTTTGGTAGATAGTTGGACTTGCGCGTCGTAGTTGCTTGCTCAAGTGTTGAAGTGTGTCGTCATATGCCACAGTTGCTGATGTATTGCCGCATGTTGATGTTGGAGATGATTCTAGTTTTACTTATCGTCACTTTAATTTCTGTTTAACAACTAAAATTGAAATAAGCAGAGGCATCGGTGGGTGATAGAAAATATTTGGTTTCCGAACGCCCACTTGTGTCCCGTAAGACCCCGAGTACTTGATACCTGTTCCTTGTTTTATCGCGCTATCCACATCCGGGAGGTATATGGGGCCCCCGGCCGAGCTTGATTCCGTCTTATTTCTTGGGGCCACAAACTAGTTTGAGGTGTTTTACTATCCTGTACTTATGCCATGCTACTTTACGTATTTAAATTGTGCGAGGAGCACTGCTTTGCTTAGGATGCGGAGTGATTACGCTGTATCGACAAGCCAGCCACACTTTCGGGTTCCCGATCGCTTCTGACCATTGGCGCAAACCTTGAGTCCGTCTCGAGCTTGCTTACTCCTATGGGATCTACTTAAGGGTGGCCCCAAATATTTCTGAATCTTGTGATTGTTCAGTCGTGAAAGCCTCGTTGGGTTTTGATTTGGTTTTTCCGAGGCTGATCGAGCGTGTGTTGCTATTGGTGCACTCCGGCCGGGTAAAACTTTCTGAAAGCCGTGTCCGCGGATATGGACGACTTGGAGCACAGTATCTCGATCATAGACAAGCATAACTAAAGTTTACTGCTATAAATTTGACTTATAATGACTAGTAATCAGCTTCACTATAACGGAATGGCTAATAATACTGCCCACAATTGCTTGTTTGGAGTGTCGCTTGCGACCTTTGTACCTGACTAGTAAGTATTGCAACTACAACGGAATGGCTGAATAAAAGTACCAACAACTGCTGGGTTTTGGGTTTATCTCATGCTATCTGTATCTGATTAGTAATTGTTGCAACTACAACGGAAGGGTTAACTAAAAGTGCCCACTGCTTATTTTATCAGGACGATTATCTAAACCTGACTAGTAAAGTGCCGCAACTATAACTGAATAAGTAAAAGTGCCTACCGTGTGAGTTCCTCGGTTGACTTCCTCGTTTGGTCTCGAGGGGGAAACACCAGGATGGGTTTGTTTGGTGCTCTCTTCAGGTTGGATCCGAATAGGTCTTTCTTACCCCTCTCTGATTGACGCCAGTTGTATCGAGTCTCTATAGGTTGTTCCGTGCATCTTTGCCGCTGTCGCCATCCACCATACCTTTGTAGGCGAGGACCGCCGAATTCTAGCCTCGCCGTGTACTGGCCTCAGTACTGACGCTCCTTCTTTGTTTCTGCTTTGCCCTTTGTCGGCACCCCTTTGTTAAGCAGGTTTTGAGATCGACGCCGTTAGCAGGGTTACCCTTCCGGCTTGGCCTGGGCAGGGTTATGGACGCCATTGGTTATTCTTCAGGGCTCTTAGCCCCATTTGCATCTTGTCCAGACGCCCATCGCTTTCAAGGTGATTTGGATCTTTGTACAGTATATCTGTATTCTTGACTCTTTGAGTCATTTGTATATATCATTACTGTGGGTCCCATCGAGGACCTGTTGTGTAATGTTATTACCGTTTTCCACCCGCGAAAGTGCTGGTGAGCACCTTTGAATCGTTTCTATGCGGGTTTGGCGAATTTTGCTCAAACTTGCATAGGTCGATCTGAGGGTGTTCTGAGTGGTATCGAGCTCGGCAGTTGCGATACCCCAAGTCCAACTGTAGGATAACCTAGCTAACGGCCGAAGTAGAGTGTCAAAACTATTTTTGAAAATCGGTTGGATAGTTCTGATTAGGTCTGATTTTATTCCTTACCCCTCTGCTGTTCTACTCTTACCTCTACGTGTTTTGAATCCGCTCTCTCTCTTGAGTCCGGGACTTCTCGTGGTTGTGTTCCGTCGTACCTTCAGGGTTTCGTTTCCTCCTCTGATAACGGTGTTCTACCATCCGGTGTTCAAGCTGCCTGAGGAATCCGTCTACGTTGTTACCATCCTTTGTTCCTTGTTTGTGCCTTCCGGTGTTTTCCGACGCGACGAAGTCTTCTACGCCAGATCCGATCGAGTCGCATCCCTCCGTTATTAGAACCTCGCTTGTCGAGATCTTGATCGATTCGAGAGTCGGTTGCATAATCCGCCTATTCGTGTGCAGAGTAATGGTTTGAGTGCGGGATGGAGTAGCTACCATACCACTACCCTTATCATTCGCTTTTGTACATCGAATCAGTGGATCCAGCAACTTTGCTCCGCCCACGGAAGTTAGGGGTGGCTTTATTTGTTGATACCTCTACCTTCGACCTGTTGTTCCCGGAGTGTTCTCGCGACGGTCCGGACAACGACCTTTGTTGGTGGTGTCGCCGTTCCCAGTTGGAGAAGGAACCCTCGTTAGTGGTGTCGCGAGGATCTACACGAAGCGAGAAGACGCAGATCGCCGACCTTCCTTCCGGTACCATGAGGCGGATCTCGAGGGCGAGATCCATTGTTAGTGGTGTCGAATTGTGGCATCCCGCAAAACCACTACTAGAAAATCGCGTTGAATTTGTGCATTGCATCATCATCATCATGCATTGTTTGCCCAAAACTATGTTTGCAAAGCCCGTGTTGTTTCTAACGCCTCTTTATTCAAACCTCAAAACCGGGTCCCGGAATATTTTGTTTTGCGAGATCGGTTTGCAAAACTTTGTTTGAAATAAATAAAATATTTAATTTATTTTAATAGGCAGCGGCAACGGCGATTGACCCGATGGACCACCCCAGAAACAATAATCGGTCCAACTACACTCCTTCCAAATCCTAAACCTACCCAACTTTCTACCCTCTCTCTCCACATCACCCACCCAATCGGATTCCGCCACCTCAGCACACCCTCTCCCTCCACCAATCCCTCCCTGCCACCTCACCACCCCAACCCCCTCCTCTCTCTCCCCCTCACTCAGCACGCCACACACACGCAGGCAACCCCCTCCCCGCGCCTTAGTCTCTGCCTCTGGGCCCCACCGCTGGCCTGTGGCCTTGCTGGCCTGTGCCCGGCCGCCCGGCCACAGCATGGCCCGCTTGCCCCTCTCCCCACCTGGACCCCAGCAGCCCCACCCCTGCCGCCCCGACCCCATCTTCCACCTCCCGCATCCGCTCTCCCTCTCTCTCAGGCGCGGCCGCACCGCGCCAGCTCCGCCCGCCGCCGCTCCCTCCGCCGCCTCCCTCTCCCTCCCAGGCCACCGCCGGAAGCTCCCTCGCCTCCCTCTCCGCGCCCGCTCTCGGCTCCCCACGAGCTCCCCGCGCCCCCACAATCTCTTCCCCATGGAGCGCGCCGCGCGCCGCCCTCCTCGCTCAACCTCGCCCGCCTGCACCCGCCGCGGCGCTGCTCGCTCGCCCGGCTTCGTCGCCGTGTCCTCCACCGCCCAAGACGCTGCCACCGCGACGACCTCCCCTCCACGAGCCCGCGAGCCGTCCTCGACCTCGCCTCGCAGCGCGCGCGCCTCCTCCTAGGGACGGCAGCGCCGCAGGTCGCCCCTCGAGCTGCGCGTCCGAAATCATCCATCTCGCTGACCTCCACCTCTGCGCGCTTGAACCCCGCTGCGCCTGCTCGGCCGCCCGGCCCGAGCCGCCCTCGCCTCGCCGCCCGGCCGCAGCGCCGAATGCGACCTCGCCCCGTCGCCCGCGTCAGGCCTCCGTCGTGCCGGGCCCCACCGTCGCAGCACCGGCCTTGCCCCCTCCTCGGCAGCCGGCAAGGTAGTACTCCGCAGAGACAAGACTCTCGAAGACCCGGAGTCGAGGCCGAACCGCGATTCGAACGCCATGATCTACTACGCGGTGAGGTGGCGGCCCGGCCAAGCGCCAAGACCTACCACGGACGCCAAGTTCTCCCTCCCTAACCCCGAAGACCGAACCCGGCCCGACAAGTTTTTCCGCTCGGAATGCCTTCCCGGAACCCAAGACCATCGAGGCCGTCCCAATCCCGACATCGACAACCGTCGCGGAACATCTTCGACAGGGGACGTCAAGTCCTCCGTTATGGAACTGACAAGATCAGCCACTCGGACCCGATGACCAGCAAGAACACCCCGAGAACGACAAGTACCTCCCTCGAACGCCAAACCCGAACCGGAAGGACGCCAAGATCGCCACACCACCACTAGTACCGCACCCCGGACGCCAAGATCTTCACCCCGGACACCGAGTCCACCGAGACCCCGAATGCGACAAGTGCTTCGACCCGGACAAGACGACCGACAACATGACCCGAAGACCCTGGATGCAACAAGATCTACCCCGATCCGAAGACCCTGAACCCCATATCTGGACCCTGAGCCCGAACCGAACCTGGACCACGAGACCAGGCCGGACCCGAACCCCAAGTTCGAACCCTAACAAGATCGCGAACCTAAAATGTGAACCCCTCTCCGAGAACCCTATTTTATAAATGCCATCTATATAATTTGTTGCATATTAAATCATGATCTTGCATGCATACATTCATGTGGTTTGGGGGCCTTATGCCGATTCACCTAATAACTAAATATGGGGCCCATATGCGGTCAAATCTAGCCTTATATTGGCCTCATTTAAACTTGTGTAGCGAACCCGGTGCTATCTTTTGCCATGCTAAAACAACATTTAATATGCGGGGGTTTAAACAACTTGAACCATATATTAATTGCCGGGATCCCGGTTCCGCTTAATATTGACCTAATTGCATCGCACCTTTGCCATGTCATACAACATACATGCATCATGCCGATCTTACCGTTGTATTAAGTAGTGCATCCGGTGTTTCTTCTAGCGTTTTGCTTCTTCGCGGATAAGGCCGTTGAGTTGATGTGAGCTTCGCCCGATCTTGGTTGAATCTTGACAATGTTTTCGGTGAGCATCTTCCCTTTCTACCTATCTTACTTTTATAGTATTTACTTCCCTCCTGTTGATCTATTGCTATACGTGTTGCGATGCTCTAGTTTCCGTACCGTGATATCCCTTGACCCTATATTTGCCTTGGACACATCCTATTACCTGTTGTTTGGTAGATAGTTGGACTTGCGCGTCGTAGTTGCTTGCTCAAGTGTTGAAGTGTGTCGTCATATGCCACAGTTGCTGATGTATTGCCGCATGTTGATGTTGGAGATGATTCTAGTTTTACTTATCGTCACTTTAATTTCTGTTTAACAACTAAAATTGAAATAAGAAGAGGCATCGGTGGGTGATAGAAAATATTTGGTTTCCGAACGCCCACTTGTGTCCCGTAAGACCCCGAGTACTTGATACCTGTTCCTTGTTTTATCGCGCTATCCACATCCGGGAGGTATATGGGCCCCCCCTGGGCCAGAGCTTGATTCCGTCTTATTTCTTGGGGCCACAAACTAGTTTGAGGTGTTTTTACTATCATGTACTTATGCCATGCTACTTTCTGTATTTAAATTGTGCGAGGAGCACACTATACTGTTTAGGATGCGGAGTGATTACGCGGTATCGACAAGCCCAGCCACACTTTCGGGTTCCCGATCGCTTCTGACCATTGACGCAAACCTTGAGTCCGTCTCGAGCTTGCTTACTCCGTTCGGGATCTACTTAAGGGTGGCCCCTGAAATATTTCTGAATCTTGTGATTGTTCGATCGTGAAAGCCTCGTTGGGTTTTGATTTGGTTTTCCGAGGCTGATCGGCGTGTGTTGCTATTGGTGCACCCGGCGTAAAACTTTACAAAGCCGTGTCGCGGATATGGGCGACTTGGAGCACAGTATCTCGATCATAGACAAGCATAACTAAAGTTTACTGCTATAAATTTGACTTATAATGACTAGTAATCAGCTTCACTATAACGGAATGGCTAATAATACTGCCCACAATTGCTTGTTTGGAGTGTCGCTTGCGACCTTTGTACCTGACTAGTAAGTATTGCAACTTCTAGCGGAATGGCTGAATAAAAGTACCAACAAGCTCTGGGTTTTGGGTTTATCTCATGCTATACATGTCGATTAGTAATTGTTGCAACTTCTAGCGGAAGGGTTAACTAAAAGTGCCCACTGCTTATTTTATCAGGACGATTATCTAAACCTGACTAGTAAAGTGCCGCAACTATAACTGAATAAGTAAAAGTGCCTACCGTGTGAGTTCCTCGGTTGACTTCCTCGTTTGGTCTCGAGGAAACACGAGATGGGTTTGTTTGGTGCTCGCTTGGTTGGATCGAATAGGTCTTTCTTACCCTCTCGATTGGCCGATTGTATCGAGTCTCTATAGGTTGTTCCGTGCATCTTTGCATTGTCGCTCGATCCACCATACCTATGTAGGCGAGGGCCAATTCTAGCCTCTCGTGTCTTGGCCTCGATCTTGGCGCTCCTTCTTTGTTTTACGCTTTGCCCTTTGTGGCACCCCTTTTGTTAAGCAGGTTTTGAGATCGGCGCCCGTTAGCGGTTACCCTTCCGGCTTTGGCAGGGTTATGGGCGCCATTGGTTATTCTTGGGGCTCTTAGCCCCATTTGCATCTTGTCCGTGAGCGACGCCCATCGCTTTTTCAAGGTGATTTGGATCTTTGTACCGTATATCGTATTCTTGACTCTTTGTCATTGTTGTATATATCTGTTCTGTGGGTCCCATCGAGGACTGTTGTGTAATGTTATTACTTCGTTTTCCACCCGCACGAAAGTGCCTGGTGGGCACCTTTGAATCGTTTCTATGCGGGTTTGGCGAATTTTGCTCAAACTTGCATAGGTCCGATTCTGAGGGTGTTACACCTTTGGGAAAGTGAGAGTGTAAGGCCAAATACAAAAGTTAACATAGTAGCATAGAAAGGGATAAAAAGAGAAAGAATCAAAAAAAAAGAAGAACAAAATAAAAATAGAAAAAGATACATAGTCTCCCAATATAAAGAGAATACCAAGCTTGTAAGCCAACAAGAGAGAGGAAAAGAGCGCACCAAGGCAAGTGCACAAATCCGTTGCTTATCCTCTTCTGGCAAACGAGTTGTGGTCTCTCCTTGCGTTGGCACGACAACCGAGCGTAGTCTTCGTTAGGACCTTTTGTGCTCATTTTCATAGTCTTGCTAACCACGTTTTTCTCCACGTGTGTGTTTTCCGTGTTTTTGTAGATCGTATCCTTTTGCTTTTGATCTTTGGTTCTTCACCACGTAGAACAATAACCTTTTGCTTTGATCATTTCGTTTGGTTTTCCACAATCCTAACCTTCCACCAAAAGCTTTTGAGAGTGGTAGCATATTTGTGTGTGCGTTTCTTGCCCATTTCACTTTGCACGCTTTTCGCTCATTTGTGTGGCAATTGGTTTGATATAATCTCCAAGGTGAGGTAAAAGGCTAACTCTCCGCACCCTTATTCTCCATATACAACCCTTGTTGGCTTTTCATCATGGACAGGCATGGAGAGCCGTCCCAACCACCACAACCTCCGGAGGACGACACACAATTCATGACAAGATGGGACCATTGGAAGGTCCGAGGAGAATTCAATTACCGTTGTGAAGCTCTTGAGCAGCGCCAAGATGAACAATTTAGCGAGGCCCTTGTGGAATTCAAGAACATCGACAACCGCTTCGAAGAAGTCCGTGGCCAAATGCATGCCATGCAACACAACCTCGGTCATCAAAATGAAGCTCTTGGTCGTGCACTCGCCTCAACGGATGATAAGCTGCAACGCCTCATTGATGGACTAGCAAGGCCACGCTCGCGCGAATCAAGCTCATCTCGGCACTCCTCAAGTGAATCAAGTGCACCTCTCCGTCACTCTCCAAGGCACCGGGATGGACCCGTCCTTCAATCCATGAGCTCTTCTCAAGCGGTACCATCTCCGCGACACACCGCAACGTCAAGCTATGATGGTGACCTCTCCGCAAGACCTCCAAGACGTGAAGCGAACCGGCCACAACCAAGGGCACTTGTGATTCAACAAGAGCAACCTCGCATGGTCCACCAAACCCATCGCCGTCGGCATGTCCTATCAACAACAAGTGAAGAGGACGAACAAGATCACCGTCGACGTGAAGCGCTCGAAGATCCTCCAAGGCGTCATCATCGACATGATCGTCCACGTCGACAACATGATGGTCATGACGAGCCTCCCCTACCCCAAGAAGAAGAAGAGCAGCCCATTGCGCATGCGGCTCGACGTCCTCCTCGTCACATGGCGCAAGCCAATGCTCCTCGGCATCAACCACGGCAAGAACATGAGCAAGCTCCCCAAGCTCGTCGTGAGGATGCACAACCTCCTCCTCGTCCTCAACCGCGACAAGAACAAAACGAGCAGGCTCCCCAAGCTCGTCGCCAACAATAAGTTCCACCACCAAACGCGGCACCTCAACAACCGCAAGAGCAACGCAACCATCACCAAGCAAGACATGAGAGCTCGGACGATGATGATGACCGCCCAAATCATGGCAATCGCCGCAACCGGAACCACAATGGAGAAGAAACTTTCGGCAAGCTCAAATTCACCATGCCCAAGTTCACCGGTTCCAATGAGCCCGAGGAATATCTCTCTTGGGAACTCAAGGTCGACAAGATCTTCCGCATGCACAACTATAGCAATGAGAAGATGATGGTCATGGCATCCCTCGAGTTTGATGAGTATGCCAACCTTTGGTGGGAACAAGTTCAACTCGCTCGAGAAGCAAAAGAGGAGCCTCCAATCTCAACTTGGCAAGATATGAAGGCTCATATGAGATCCCGCTTTGTTCCTTCACACTACACGCGTGACCTTTTCAACAAGCTTCAAACGCTTAGTCAAGGGACAAAGACCGTGGAAGAGTACTTCAAGCAAATGGAGCTCAACATGATTCGTGCCAACATTGAAGAGCGAGATGAACAAACAATGGCATGTTTCCTCAATGGCTTGAACCATCATCAGGCGCATCACCGATTTCCAAAAGTACAACAACATGGTTGAGCTTGTGCACATCGCATCGAAGGCCGAGCGTCAAGTGCAAGAGGACATCAAGTACAACAAGCCAAAGACGTACTTCACCTACAAGCAAGCACCAACCACTACTCCAACAACACCAAGTGGAAGCTCCTCAAGTACCACCAAGCTTCCCTTCAAGCCAACACTCCCTCAAGGAAAACAGCCCCCAAGTGGCAAACACACAAGGGATGATCAACCATTCAATGGTGAATGCTACAAGTTTGGAGGCAAAGGGCACAAGTCGAACGCATGTGGGAACAAGAAAGTTTTGTTCATTCATGACAACGGCGATGAAGAATACTTGAGTGAGTAAGAGTTTGATGCAAGGGTCAAGGAAGCCATGGCAAGGCAACATTTGGAAGAGGACCAAGAACTTCTTGTGTGTGAGCATGACGCAAGTCCATCGCTTGTAGTCACAAGGGTCTTGACTACCCAAGTCAATGAGAATGAAGACCAACGCTCGAACATCTTCCAAACTCGTGCCGGCATCAATGGGAAGTCAATCAAAGTTGTCATCGATGGAGGGAGTTGCCACAACCTTGCAAGTACGGAATTGTGTGAGAAACTCAATCTCACCCTCCATCCACATAAACACCCCTACCATATCCAATGGCTAAGTGACCAAGGATCCGTCAAGATCAAGCACACCGTCTCGGTGACGTTCTCAATTGGACACTACAAGGACATGGTGGAATGTGACGTGGTCCCAATGACGGTTTGCCATATGTTGCTCGGAAGGCCGTGGCAATATGACAAGCGTGCTTTGCATAATGGTCACTCAAACACTTACACATTCAAATGGCTTGATAAAATTTGTGTGTTGCAACCAATGACTCCTAGCCAAATAATTGCGGACAATGCAAAGGCTTTAGCGAGGGCGCAATACACAAAAACACCTTGTGAGAAGAGTGGTGAGTGAGAGAACCACACCATAGTGAGTGAGAGCTACAAGCCAAACTGGAGTGGAAAAACTAAGAGTGTTCTTCTTGCCACCAAAAGTGAGATGAGAGAAGTGCGGAACAACCCATCCATCTTGCACTATGTCCTTGTATGCAAGGGACTAGCACAAGGAACTAACGACTTGACAAATGTTACTCCTTCTTTGATGGCTATTTTGCAGGAATTCCAAGATGTATTTCCCGAAGAGCTTCC
Organism: Avena longiglumis; assembly: GCA_030063025.1. Lineage (NCBI taxonomy): Eukaryota > Viridiplantae > Streptophyta > Magnoliopsida > Poales > Poaceae > Avena > Avena longiglumis. The sequence continues at coordinate 306,402,468 of CP125977.1, forward strand.
TCATGGCCTTCCCCCTCTTCGTGGAATCGAGCACCGCATCGATCTCATACTCGGCGCCCCACTCCCAAACCGCGTCGCGTATCGCACAAACCCGGAAGAGACGAAGGAGATCGAACGCCAAATCAACCAACTCGTCTCCAAAGGTTTGATCCAAGTAAGCACTAGCCCAAGCGCGGTTCCCGTGATTCTAGTTCCAAAAACGGATGATACGTTGCGGTTATGCATGGACTGCCGTCCAATCAATGCCATCACCATGCGTTATCGACATCCTATACCGCATCTTGATGACATGCTTGATGAGTTATGTGGAGCCACTATATTTTCGAAAATTGATCTTCGTAGTGGTTACCATCAAATTCGCATGGCCGAAGGTGATGAGTGGAAAACCGCCTTCAAGACCAAGCTTGGTCTCTATGAATGGTTGCTTATGCCTTTTGGCTTATCTAACGCCCCATCTACCTTCATGTGCCTCATGAACCATATTTTGAGATCTCTCATTGGGAAGAGTGTAGTTGTTTACTTTGATGACATTCTTGTCTATAGCAAGTCACTAGAGGAGCATGTTACTCATGTTAAGGAGGTCCTTAAAATCCTTCGTCATAAAAAGCTTTATGCTAATCTCCCAAAGTGCACTTTTGCAAAAGACAAGCTGATTTTCCTTGGTTTTGTTGTGTCTTCTAATGGCATTGAAGTTGATGTCTCCAAAGTAAAGGACATACGAGATTGGCCCATCCCTACCAATGTTAGTGAATTTCGTAGTTTTCATGGGTTGGCTGGCTTTTACCGTCGCTTTGTGAAAGACTTTTCTACCATTGCTTGCCCCCTCAACGAATTGACCAAGAAAAATGTCACGTTCGTTTGGGGAAAAGCACAACAAAAGGCATTTGATGAGCTCAAAAAGAGGCTCACCGAAGCACTGGCTGGCTTTTACCGTCGCTTTGTGAAAGACTTTTCTACCATTGCTTGCCCCCTCAACGAATTGACCTAGAAAAATGTCACGTTCGTTTGGGGAAAAGCAAAATAAAAGGCATTTGATGAGATAAAAAAGAGGCTCACCGAAGCACCACTTCTTGCATTACCGGATTTCACAAAAACCTTTGAGATTGAATGTGACGCTAGCGGTATTGGCATTGGTGGCGTCCTTATGCAAAATGGGCGTCCTATTGCTTACCATAGTGAGAAACTTGATGGCGCACGCCTAAACTATCCCATTTATGACAAAGAACTTTTTGCCTTGGTTCGAGTTCTTCAAGTGTGGCAACACTATCTTTGGCCCAAAGAATTTATCATCCATTCCGACCATGAGTCGTTGAAGTATCTTAAGGGCCAAACCAATTTGAGTAAAAGGCACGCAAAATGGGTTGAGTTCATGGAGTCTTTTCCTTACATTGTCAAATACAAGAAGGGCAAAGAAAATGTGGTAGCGGACGCCTTGTCTCGCAAAAACACAAGCCTTCTTACACGACTCGAAGTAAATGTCTTGGTCTCGATGACATCAAATCTTTGTATGCGTCCGACCACTTCTTTGGACCAATTTTTGCAAAATGTTCAATCGACAAAGGGATTGATGATTTCTATTTGCATAAGGGTTTTCTTTTCAAACAAAACAAGCTTTGCATTCCGAAATCGTCTCTCCAACTTTTTCTTCTTCAAGAGTCCCATGGTGGAGGCCTTATGGGTCACTTTGGCCGTGAAAAGACATATGACATGCTCTCCACTCACTACTTTTGGCCAAAGTTGAAGCGCGACGTGGAGCGCCACGTCCAACGATGCACTACATTTATCCAAGCTAAGTCTAAGTCCAACCCCTTTGGTCTTTACATGACATTGCCTTTTCCTCATGCACCTTGGTCGGAAATTAGCATGGACTTTGTGTTAGGCCTGCCTAGATCTAAATATGGAAATGATTCTATATTTGTAGTAGTGGATCGCTTTTCCAAAATGGCACATTTCATTCCGTGCCATAAGACCGATGATGCTTCACATGTAGCAAATTTGTTTTTCAGGGAAATAATTCGACTACACGGTGTACCAAGAACAATCGTCTCCGACCGCGACGTAAAATTCATGAGCTACTTCTGGAAGACTCTCATGGCCAAGATCGGCATCAAGCTCCTCTTCTCGTCTGCCTCGCATCCTCAAACCGATGGACAAACCGAGGTCGTCAATTGAAATCTTGGCACACTCCTCCGGGTGTTGATAAAGAAGAACCTTAAAGACTGGGAGGAATGTATTCCACACGCCGAGTTCGCCTACAACCGCGCCAAGCACTCCACCACCTTGAGGAGCCCGTTCATGATCATCTATGGCTTCGAGCCTCTCACCGCGCTCGATATCTGTGGCATCCCGCAAAAACCACTACTAGAAAATCGCGTTGTTTTTGTGCATTGCATCATCATGACCGCATGCTCATGTCATCATGCCACATTGCATTTGAGCATCGTCATCATCTTGCATTTGCTTGTATAAAACTGTTTACAGAAAAACCTAGTTTTGTTTTCTAAACGCCCCGCCTTTGTTCAACACGCAAACCCGGGTCGCGAATATTTTGTTTTGTCTGCTATCGATGCATAAGTCTTGTTTAAAACAAATAAAATTTTATATTATTTTAGTGGGGGGTCGAGCAGGCCAAATCGACCGGACGACCACCCTGCAACAAACGTCCATCACAAAAATCCCTAGTCTACCCAACCTAATCTACCCACACCCCCTCCACATCACCCCACCCAATAGCTAGACGCCACCTCACCTCACCCTTCCCCCCTAGCCAATCAGACTCTGCCACCTAGACCAACCCACCCCACTCCCTCACCAAAGACACACACACAAGCCCACACCTCACCCACACGCACGCAACGCACACACCGCCACACCCCTAGGCCCACCCTGGGACCCGCCCACCAGCCCGCTCCCCACGTCTCCTACCTCCCCTTCTTCCTCCTCTGCCCTCTCTCCCTCCGACGGCCTCCCTTCCCCGGCCGGCTCCCTCCCCGCCGACGTCTCTCCTCCCGCAAGACGCCTCCTCTGCATGTCGCCCTGGCCCTCTCTCGCCAAGACGCCCGCCCCCGCCTCCCCTCCAGCGACGGCCGCATGAGCCGAGGTCGCCACAGACTCACCAGCACCCGCCTCCCGTCGCCGCACGCTCTCGCCACCACCCTCGGCGCGTTGCCTACCGCGCTGGCCAGGCCGCTGCTCCGCCCGCCTCAGGCCCGAGCTCGCCCGCCTCCACGACGCCTCGCGAGCTCCTGGCCGACCCCTCGCCCCTCGACGCGCCTCTCCTCCTCTCTCGGTGGCTCTCCTCCTCGAGCCGCTGCCCGGCCCGTGCTCGTGCTGCCAAGCCGCTTCTCCTCCTCCCCTCCAGCCGCCGCCTTTCCTCCTCAGCGTCGGTCTTCCCCCGCCGCCTTGGCTCTCCTCCGACGCCCGCCCGTCCCCCCCGAGCCGGCCTTCTCCTCCCGCCGCCGCCGCTGCTCGCCCGGCCCGTCCCCGAGCTCCGCCGCCGCCGCGTGGCCCAAGCGCCGCCAGCTGGGCTCTCCGCCGACCTCCTCTGCCGATCTCCCTGGCCTGGCGTCGAGGTCGCCCTCCTTCTAGCCGCCGTCGCGTCCCGCCGCCCGCCGCGGTCGCGGCCGCCGCGTCGCCAAGCCGTCCCTCCCCGCGAGCCAACCGGACCGCCCGCCCTCTCCGCCGCCTCTCCTGTGGCCGGCCTCGCCGCACGCGAGCACACCGCGAGCGAGCGCCGCCTCGGCCGAGCTCTGCTATCGCCGTCGCCATGCTGCCTTGCGGCTCAACATCGGTCGGGCTCTCCCTGTGGTGCTGGTAAAGAGATGATGTGGCGGTAGTGTTTTTGTGTGCACAAGATTCCTAAGCCGGACGCCAAGTTTTTCTTCCGGAACAGCTCCAGGAGCCAAGATCGTCCAGTGCCAAGACCTCCAACATCGCCGGGGATGTCGCCGCAGCACCACTACCGGAGGACCACCGATGAGAACTGTCACCGTGCCAAGATCTACCGAAGGTCGATCCCGCCGACGCCAAGCGCTGCAACGACATCGAACCGTCAAGTCAAGTTCATCCGCGGACAAGACCGACAATTGTGCATGATAGCCCAAGAGCGACATGAGGACCCGACAAGATCTGCCGTTGGCGGGACCGCTTTCGAACCACGGACCCGAGACGGACCCGAACCGAACCCCAAGTTTGTCGAGACCCCCCTAATGTGTGAATCCCTTCCCGAAACCCTATTTTATAACATAATACAACTTGTCGCATAATAATTGTCATACTCGCATACATATCATTGGTTTGGGGGCCTTATGCCGATTCACCTAATAATTCAATATGGGGCCCATATGCGGGCAAATCCAGTCTCATATCGGCCTCATTTAAACTTGTGTAGCGAACCGGTGATATATTTTTCCTGGTTAAACAACATTTAAATTTCGGGGTAGTTAAATAACTTGAACCGTTTAATAATTGTCGGGACCCCGGTTCCGCTTAATCTTGCCAAATTGCATCGCACCTCTGCCATGTCATGCATCATGCATGTATCATGCCGATCTTCTGCTGTAGTATTAAATAGTGCATCCGGTGTTTCTTCTAGTGTTTTGCTTCTTCGCGGATAAGGCCGTTGAGTTGATGTGAGCTTCGTCCCGATCTTCGGTTGAACCTTCGACAATGTTTTCAGGCGAGCATCTCCCCCTTTCTACCTATCTTACTTTTATAGTATTTATTCCCTCATGTTGATCTATTGCTATATGTGTTGCGATGCTTTAGTTTCCGTACCTGTGATATACCGTGCAGCCCTATATTGCCTTGGACACATCCTATTACCTGTTGTTTGGTAGATAGTTGGACTTGCGCGTCGTAGTCGCTTGCTCAAGTGCTGTTGCGTGTTGTCAAGTGCCACATTTGTTGGAGTAATGCCGCATGTTGGATGTTGGAGATGATCATGGTTTTACTTATCGTTCACTTTAATTCCTGTTTAACAACTAAAATTGAAGTAAGCAGAGGCATCGGTGGGTGATAGAAAATATTTGGTTTAACGCCCACTTGTGTCCGTAGGACCCAGTACTTGATACTTCCTTGATTTATCGCGCTATCCACATCCGGAGGTATATGGGACCCCTAAGCGAGCTTGATTAGGTCTTATTTCTTGGGGCCACAATCTAGTTTGAGGTTTTATTTACGATCTGTGTACTTATGCCATGCTTTATCGCTTTATTTAAATTGTGCGATAGCACCTGCTTTGTTTAGGATCGGGACACGTTTCAGCGGTGTCGACAAGCCCGATTTTGGGTTCGATGCTCACGACCGTCCACCCAAACCTTGAGTCCGTCCGGAGCTAGCTTACTGCTATGGTAAGACTCCAAGGGGTGGCCCCCTGAAATATTTCTGAATCCTGTGATTGCTTTGTCGTGAAGGCCTCGTTGGGTTTTGATTTGGTTTTTCCGAGGTTGATCGAGCGTGTGTTGCTATTGGTGCACCCCGGCCGAGTAAAACTTTCTGAAAGCCGTGTCCGCGGTTATGGACGACTTGGAGCACAGTATCTCGACCATAGACAAGCATAACTAAAGTAGTGCTATAAATTTGACTTTATGATGACTAGTAATCAGCTTCATTATAATGGAATGGCTAAATAATACTGCCTACAATTGCTTGTTTGGAGTGTCGCTTGCGACCATTGTACCTGACTAGTAAGTATTGCAACTACAACGGAATGGCTAATAAAAGTACCAACAACTGCTGGGTTTTGGGTTTATCTCATGCTATCTGTATCTGATTAGTACTTGTTGCAACTACAACGGAATGGTTAACTAAAATGACCCACTGCTTATTTTATCAGGATGATTACCTATACCTGACTAGTAATTGCTGCAACGATAACTGAATAAGTAAAACTGCCAACTGGGTGAGTTCCTCGGTTGACTTCCTCGTTTGGTATCGAGGGGGAAACACTAGGATGGGTTTGTTTGGTGCTAGAATCAGTTGGTTCCAGATAGATCTTTCTTACCCCTCTCTGATATTCGCCAGTTGCATCGAGTCTCTATAGGTTTTCTAGTGTTTGCTGACGCTGCCGCTTTAGTCCACCATACCTATGTAGGCGAGGACCGCCGAATTCTAGCCTCGCTGTCTTGGCCTCGATCGGCGCTCCTCTTTTCCTTTGCCCTTTGTCGGCACCCCTTTTGTTTAAGCAGGTTTTGGGATCGGCGTCGTTAGCGGGTTACCCTTCCGGCTTGGCTCGGGGTTATGGGCCATTGGTTATTCTTGAGGCTCTTAGCCCCATTTGCATCTTGTCCGTAGTGAGGACTGTATCGTTCTGGTGATTTGGATCTTTGTATCGTATATCTGTATTCTTGACTCTTTGAGTCGCTGTATATCTCATTCTATGGGTCCCATCGAGGACTGTTGTGTAATGTTATTACTTCGTTTCCACCTTACGAAAGTGCTGGTGGGCACCTTTGAATCGTTTCTATCGCGGGTTTGGCGGGTTTTCGCTAAAACTTGCATAGGGTCGATCGAGGTGTTCTGAGTATCGAGCTCGAAGTTGCGATACCCACAAGTCCAGCCTGTAGGATAACCTAGCTAACGGTCAAGTAGAGTGTCAAAACTATTTTGAAAAAAAAATCGGTTGGATAGTTACGATTAGGTCGATTTTACTCCTTACCCCTCTGTTCTCCTCTTACCTCTACGTGTTTTGAATCTGCTCTCTTATCTTTCTTCGAGTCCAGGAATTCTCGTGGTTGGGTTTCCGTCGTACCTTCAGGGGTTTGCTTCCTCCTTTGATAACGGTGTTCTACCGTCCGGTGTTGAAGCTGCCTGGGGAATCCGTCTACTGTGGTACCATTCTTTGTTCCTTGTTTGTGCCTTCCGGTGTTCTCCGACGCGACGACATCATCTACGCCAGATCCGATCTGATGCGCATCACTCCTCTTCGAACCTCGCTTGTCGAGATCTTTAGTCTGTTCCGAGAATGGTTGCACGCTTTTCCACTGATTGTGCGGAGTAATAGTTTGGGTGCGTGATGGATTGGCCCCCATGCCGACTACCCCTTTTATTCGCTTTTGTACATTGAAGTGGATGAGAATGCATCGGTTCCCTCTTTCCACCGAAGTTAGAGGTGGCTTTATTTGTGAATACCTCTACCTTCGCCCTTTTGTTTCCGGTGTTCCCGGCGATCACGGACAACAACCCTTGTTAGTGGTGTCGCGAGGATCTACGATGCGAGAAGATGCGAATAGCCGACCTTCTTTCCGGTACCATGAGGCGGATCTCGAGGGCGAGATCCATCGTTAGTGGTGTCGAATTGTGGCATCCCGCAAAAACCACTACTAGAAAATCGCGTTGTTTTTGTGCATTGCATCATCATGACCGCATGCTCATGTCATCATGCCACATTGCATTTGAGCATCGTCATCATCTTGCATTTGCTTGTATAAAACTATTTACAGAAAAACCTAGTTTTGTTTTCTAAACGCCCCGCCTTTGTTCAACACGCAAACTCGGGTAACCGGAATATTTTGTTTTGTCTGCTATCAGTCTGCATAAGTCTTGTTTAAAACAAATAAAATTTTATATTATTTTAGTGGGGGCAGTCGAACGGGCCAAATCTACCCGGACGACCACCCCAGAACAAACGGTCCATCCCAAAAATCCCTAGTCTACCCAACCTAATCTACCCACACCCCCTCCACATCACCCCACCTAATAGCTAGACGCCACCTCACCTCACCCTTCCCCCTAGCCAATCAGACTCTGCCACCTAGACCAACCCACCCCCACTCCCTCACCAGCACACACACACACAAGCCCACACCTCACCCACACACGCACGCAACGCACACAAGCCACTGCGCCCACAGGCCCCACCCCGCGGGACCCGCCCCCCACCAGCCCCGCGCCCCACGTCTCTCCTACCTCCCCTTCTTCCTCCTCTGCCCTCTCTCTCCCTCCGACGGCCTCCCTTCCCCGGCCGGCTCCCTCCCCGCCGCCGTCTCTCCTCCCGCCGGCACGCCGCCTCCCTCTGCCTGCCGCCGTCCGCGGCCCCCTCTCGTCCCTCTCGCCGCACGCGCCGCCCGCCTCCCTCCAGCTGACGGCCGCCAGACTCACCAGCACCATGGCCGCTCCCGTCGCCGGCACGCGCCGCCACCCTCGGCGCGTTCGCCCAGCGTCTACCGGCGCCATGGCGATCGCTTCGCCTCCAGGCCCGAGCTCGCCCCCGCCTCCGCCACGACGCCTCCGGCGAGCTCCCCGCGGGCCGACCCCCTCGCCCCCTCGACCGCGCCTCTCCCTCCCTCTCTCCGGTGGCTCCCCCTCCTCGAGCCGCGCTGCCCCGGCCCGTGCTCGCTGGCCAAGCCCGCCGCGCGCCCGCCTCTCTCCCCTCCCAGCCGCGCCGCCTTTCCTCCTCAGCGTCGGTCTTCCCGCCTGCCAGCTCCTCCCGTCGGACCGCCGTCCTCCCTAAGCCGGCCTTCTCCTCCCGACGCCTTGTGCTCGCTGCCCGTCCCAAGCTCCGCCGCCGCGTGGCTCAAGCGCGCCGCCATGGCCCTCTCCGCCGACCTCCTGCCCGATCTCCTCCTGCGGCGTCGAGGTCGCCCTTCTAGCCGCCGTCTGCGTCCGGCCGCCCTCGCCGTCGCGGCGGCCGCCAAGCCGTCCCTCCCATAAGCCAACCGGACCGCCCGCCCTCTCCGCGGCTCTCCTGTGGCCGGCCTCGCCTGTGAGCACACAGCGAAGCGCCATTGCCGAAACTCGCTATCGCGCCGTCGCCATGCTGCCTTGCGGCTCAACATCGGTCGGGCTCTCCCTGTGGTGCTGGTAAAGAGATGATGTGGCGGTAGTGTTTTTGTGTGCACAAGATTCCTAAGCCGGACGCCAAGTTTTTCTTCTGGAACAGCTCCAGGAGCCAAGATCGTCCAGTGCCAAGACCTCCAACATCGCCGGGGATGTCGCCGCAGCACCACTACCGGAGGACCACCGATGAGAACTGTCACCGTGCCAAGATCTACGGAAGGTCGATCCCGCCGACGCCAAGCTCTGCAACGACATCGAACCATCAAGTCAAGTTCATCCGCGGACAAGACCGACAATTGTGCATGATAGCCCAAGAGCGACATGAGGCCCCGACAAGATCTGCTTCCGTTGACCGGGACCGTTTCCGTCGAACCCTGGACCCCGAGACCGGACCCCGAACCCCGGAACCCCAAGTTCGTCGAGACCCCCCTAATGTGTGAACCCCTTCCCGAAACCCTATTTTATAACATAATACAACTTGTCGCATAATAATTGTCATACTCGCATACATATCATTGGTTTGGGGGCCTTATGCCGATTCACCTAATAATTAAATATGGGGCCCATATGCGGGCAAATCCAGTCTCATATCGGCCTCATTTAAACTTGTGTAGCGAACGGTGATATATTTTTTGGTTAAACAACATTTAAATTATGGGTAGTTAAATAACTTGAACCGTTTAATAATTGTCGAGACCCGGTTGCTTAATCTTGCCAAATTGCATCGCACCTCTGCCATGTCATGCATCATGCATGTATCATGCCGATCTTCTGCTGTAATATTAAATAGTGCATCCGGTGTTTCTTCTAGTGTTTTGCTTCTTCGCGGATAAGGCCGTTGAGTTGATGTGAGCTTCGCCCCGATCTTCGGTTGAACCTTCGACAATGTTTTCAGGCGAGCATCTCCCCCTTTCTACCTATCTTACTTTTATAGTATTTATTCCCTCCTGTTGATCTATTGCTATATGTGTTGCGATGCTTTAGTTTCCGTACCTGTGATATATCGTGCAGCTCTATATTGCCTTGGACACATCCTATTACCTGTTGTTTGGTAGATAGTTGGACTTGCGCGTCGTAGTCGCTTGCTCAAGTGCTGTTGCGTGTTGTCAAGTGCCACATTTGTTGGAGTAATGCCGCATGTTGGATGTTGGAGATGATCATGGTTTTACTTATCATTCACTTTAATTCCTGTTTAACAACTAAAATTGAAGTAAGCAGAGGCCTCTGTGGGTGATAGAAAATATTTGGTTTCCGAACGCCCACTTGTGTCCCGTAGGACCCCGAGTACTTGATACCTGTTCCTTGATTTATCGCGCTATCCACATCCGGGAGGTATATGGGACCCCTGAGCGGAGCTTGATTAGGTCTTATTTCTTGGGGCCACAATCTAGTTTGAGGTTTTATTTACGATCTGTACTTATGCCATGCTTTTGCTTTATTTAAATTGTGCGACAGATAGCACCACTTTGTTTAGGATCGGGACACGTTGCTGGGTGTCGACAAGCCCAGTTTTGGGTTCCCATCGCTCCTGACCATCCACCCAAACCTTGAGTCCGTCTCGAGCTAGCTTACTTCGTTGGGTAAGACTCAAGGGTGGCCCCGAAATATTTCTGAATCCTGTGATTGCTTTGTCGTGAAGGCCTCGTTGGGTTTTGATTTGGTTTTTCGAGGTTGATCGAGCGTGTGTTGCTATTGGTGCACCCGCCGAGTAAAACTTTCTCGAAAGCCGTGTCATGTTATGGACGACTTGGAGCTGATATCGACCATAGACAAGCATAACTAAAGTAGTGCTATAAATTTGACTTTATGATGACTAGTAATCAGCTTCATTATAATGGAATGGCTAAATAATACCCTACAATTGCTTGTTTGGAGTGTCGCCGACCATTGTACTGACTAGTAAGTATTGCAACTAGCGGAATGGCTAATAAAAGTACCAACAACTGCTGGGTTTTGGGTTTATCTCATGCTATCTGTATCTGATTAGTACTTGTTGCAACTACAACGGAATGGTTAACTAAAATGACCCACTGCTTATTTTATCAGGATGATTACCTATACCTGACTAGTAATTGCTGCAACGATAACTGAATAAGTAAAACTGCCAACTGGGTGAGTTCCTCGGTTGACTTCCTCGTTTGGTATCGAGGGGGAAACACTAGGATGGGTTTGTTTGGTGCTAGAATCAGTTGGTTCCAGATAGATCTTTCTTACCCCTCTCTGATATTCGCCAGTTGCATCGAGTCTCTATAGGTTTTCTAGTGTTTGCTGACGCTGCCGCTTTAGTCCACCATACCTATGTAGGCGAGGACCGCCGAATTCTAGCCTCGCCGTGTACTGGCCTCAGTACTGACGCTCCTCTTTTTCCTTTGCCCTTTGTCGGCACCCCTTTTGTTTAAGCAGGTTTTGGGATCGACGTCGTTAGCAGGGTTACCCTTCCGGCTTGGCTGGCAGTTATGGACGCCATTGGTTATTCTTCAGGGCTCTTAGCCCCATTTGCATCTTGTCCGTAGTCGGACGCTGTATCATTTTACAGGTGATTTGGATCTTTGTATCGTATATCTTTATTCTTGACTCTTTGAGTCGCTGCTGTATATATCTGTTCTATGGGTCCCATCGAGGACTGTTGTGTAATGTTATTACTTCGTTTTCCACCCGCACGAAAGTGCCTGGTGGGCACCTTTGAATCGTTTCTATGCGGGTTTGGCGGGTTTTCGCTAAAACTTGCATAGGGTCGATTCTGAGGGTGTTACAATATCCTTCCACTACCACTTCATGAACACGCCAATATGGACGTTTTCAAGCGTGCCCAAACAATGAAGAAACTCCATGAAGACACAAGAGCTACGATCGAACAACAAGTCCTTCGCCAAGCATCAAGGCTCAACAAGAACAAGAAATAGATGATCTTTGAAGAGGGCGACCTTGTGTGGATACACTTAAGTAAAGACCGCTTCCCCAAGGAGCGTGACTCCAAGCTCAAGCCAAGAGGTGATGGACCATTCAAAGTGCTCGAGAGGATAAACAACAACGCCTATATCATCGATATCCCAACATCAAAGTATCTTGTGAGCTCGATATTCAATGTCAAGGACCTATCACCCTACCATGGAGAAGATGAAGTTGAGAAGGTTGAAGAGTCGCGGAGGACTCTTTCCCAAGGGGAGGGGAGCGGATGCAGCCCGTCCCACGAACACTACTACATCTACTACATCTACTCCCACAAGCTCCCCAAGTGGACCCATGACTCGCGCCCGAGCCAAACTCCTACAAGCTAAGGTGAACTCGCTCCTCTCCTTATGTGACTTCGATACACCCTTGGATGGCCTGCTACTTCATACGCATACATTATGCATCATCAGGTACGAAGAGAAGGACCCATGGGACGGAGGAACCGGAGCGGAAGCAACCAGTCGCTGCCAGACTCAACCTGTACTACCGGTTAAGACGACCGGTACTACCGGTACAAGCGGTACTACCGGACCCCGCTAGTGGACGCTCCAGGAAGAACCACTCCATGCCCCAGACTCCAGCGGTACTACTGGCCCATGAACCGGTACTGGGTGGCGATTACCCCTCCCTCGCTTCTGACTCCGACGGAAGCTCCAGGCCCGCCTGCGGTACTACCGGTTGCGACCGGTACTACCGGTTGCCCTACCGGTACTACCGGTCCTGACTGAACCAGAACGCCTTAGTTCAGCCCAGCGCCCTATACCCCTTTCTATATTTTCCCATTTCGTTCCGAAACTACCCCTGTCTTTGTGGCTGGCCTATATATAGCCCCACCCTTTATTGTAAACCCTAGACTTGGATAATAACAGATTAAGGAACCCCTTTGAGGAACTTACATCTATTGGTCTCATGCTCCTACCAAGGAGCACCGGATTATCCACCCCCTCTTGGATCTTGCCTAGTGCGTTCAAGTTGTACAAGGACTTGGGTTCTCGGTTTCTCGCCCCCAAGTAGTCAAGATCTCACCAAGCACCTCGTCCCTCGTTGTTGGCGTGGAGAGCGAGCTTCGCCCAACACCGATCCTAGAGATTATGTTGGACCGGTTGCCACCGGCGTGAGGGATAGGCGTGTATCGTGTTTTGCGTGTGTGTGTTCGTGGTTTTCATCCCCTTCCTCCTCCGACCACCGCTTTCCCCTCGTTCCTCGTGGAATTCGTGAAAGATCGGGCCACCCCAAGGGGTTATCCCGTAACAACATCTCTGCGCTTGGAATCAGCATAACTCTTCTGTCGGGATTGGGCTGCCTTTAGCCTATCCTGAATCTGTCGTACCTTTTCTTTGGCATCCTTGATCAATTCCGGTCCAAAAAGAATACGTTCACCAACTCCACTCCATAACAACGGAGTCCTACACTTCCTGCCATACAGAACCTCAAACGGAGCCATCTTGATACTTGTCTAGTAGTTGTTGTTGTATGAGAACTGATAGGGCAAAGGTGTCCGATCTTTCGATGAGATGAAGATAATCGATTTGATGGAGTTCGGGCTTGACGATCCGACTACACGTGCGAGCACGAGCGCCAATGCAATCGCTAGGCCAATCTCCTGGAGGTTACCGATCCTGCGGAAACACGATCAGCCTGACCAGCGAGGATCTTAATTCCTACCTGAAATCGAGAACAAGTAAGAACCAATATTGCAATCAAGATATTGCGGATTAAGAGGAAAGATTTATTGAAAAGGTGGGATACTAAATAGGTGTGAAGTACAAGAGGCCTCTGCGACGCTCGAGCCTTGGCGAAGTTGCTACAATGGCTAACTTAATGTCTAAACAAAATCCGAGTCTAGGGGGTCGTCTATGGGGAGTATTTAAGAGCGAAAAGGTGGGGTTTCGGCCAACCATGGAAGTGGTGGCTGAATCCAACCCTAAAAGTCCTTTTCCCCTCAAATACGGACTCTAAAAAGTGGCTAATTAAAATCCTACGAAAATTACATGGGCCTGGCCCAAAATAAAGGTGTCACGGCACCAAATTAAGCTACAGACGAATTCGTAAAGTATTGATCTTGAATATTTCGTCCAAGCCTTCTTTCTTCATTATGGTGGCCTCAAAGTTCTGAAATATTCATCCGTGGCCTTCTCTTGGATCATCACATGCTTGCTGCCATCTCCATGCATGGCCATGCTCCAATGCTTGTCCCTCTCATCCATGCTTCGTCCATCATTCCTAAGAGTAAGAAATATATCTAATTTAGGAAGCATCATATTCTCATGTATGTGAGGAATAGTTCCAAGAAACGAAAGTACCTGATAGTTAAGTTGTTTGGCACGAGATCTTGTGATGGGTCCTTGTATGTGTGTTGCTGTAGGTACAACATTTGTATCAATAGTAGGGATGTCCACATCATGCTCCCCTTCTTGAATTGATATCGTCCTCGACGCAATCTCATCTTCCTCACCAAAGTAAGGCTTCAAATCTGCAATGTTAAACGTAGGACTAACCGTACCAAAGTCTGCAGGAAACTCAAGTTTATATGCATTATCATTTATTTTCTCTAACACCTTAAAGGTACCAGCAGCACGTGGCATTAACTTAGACTTGCGTAAATAAGGAAAACGATCTTTATGAAAATGTAACCAAACAAGATCGCCAACATCAAACACAACATGCTTTCTCCCTTTATCCCCAGCAAGTTTATACTTAGCATTCATGTGTTCAATGTTATCTTTATTAGTCTTATGCAAGTTTAATATCATTTCAGCGCGTTGTGTAGCATCCAAATTATGTTGCACCGAAGAAGGTAAAGGCAATAAATCAATAGGTGCACGAGGAACAAAACCATACACAATCTCAAATGGGCACATCTTTGTGGTAGAATGCAGCAAACGATTATAAGCAAATTCTATATGAGGTAAACACTCTTCCCACAATTTTAAGTTCTTCTTTAAAACAGCCCGCAACATAGTAGACAAAGTTCTATTTACTAATTCAGTTTTACCATCAGTTTGGGTATGACATGTAGTACTAAAGAGCAATTTAGTCCCCAACTTAGCCCATAAACATCTCCAAAAGTGGCTAAGAAATTTAGTATCACGATCAGAGACAATAGTATTTGGCACACCATGCAAACGAACAATTTCACGAAAGAACAAATCAGCAATATGAGCAGCATCATCCATTTTATGAAAAGGAATAAAGTGTGCCATCTTAGAAAACCGATCCACAACAACAAAAATACTATCCCTCCCCTTCTGTGTTCGTGGAAATCCCAAAACAAAGTCCATAGAAATATCCTCCCAAGGAACACTAGGAACAGGAAGAGGCATATATAAACCATGTGGATTAAGGCGAGACTTAGCTTTTTGACAAGTAGTGCAGCGTGCCACAAATCTCTCAACATCTCGACGCATACGTGGCCAAAAGAAGTGTGCAGCAAGAACATCCTCCGTCTTCTTGACACCAAAGTGTCCCATCAATCCTCCTCCATGCGCCTCCTGTAACAACAAAAGACGAACAGAACTATCCGGAATGCATAGTTTGTTAGCACGGAACACAAATCCATCATTGAAGACGAACTTGTTCCATGTTCTACCATCTCTACAATTCTGCAACACATCTTTAAATTCAACATCATGCACATATAGTTCCTTAATAGTTTCTAATCCAAATATTTTGAAGTCAAGTTGATATAACAAAGTATAACAGCGCGACAAAGCATCAGCAATAATATCATCTTCCTATTCAGAATGTATAACAAATTCTTTAGGCCATAGATAATGTTGCCAAGTTTCTAATGTCCGAACCAACGCATATAATTCTTTATCATAAGTAGAATAGTTCAGACTAGCCCCACTCAATTTCTCACTAAAATATGCAACAGGTTTTCCCTCTTGTAATAACACCCCTCCCAAACCAATTCCACTAGCATCACATTCAAGCTCAAAAGTCTTCGTAAAATCAGGAAGTTTGAGTAAGGGAGCATGTGTTAGCTTATCTTTCAATATGGAGAAGGCCTGTTGTTGTGCATCGCCCCAAACAAAGGGCACATCCTTCTTGGTAAGCTCATTCAGCGGCGCGGCAATTGATCCAAAGTCTTTGACAAAGCTCCTATAAAAACCAGCGAGGCCAAGAAAACTCCTCACTTGTGTGACCGTCTTGGGCTGCGGCCAATTCTCAATAGCTTCAATCTTGGCTGGATCCACTTCAATACCCTGTGATGTAACAACATAGCCAAGAAACACAACTCCATTGGTGCAAAAGGTGCACTTCTCAAGGTTACCAAACAAACGTGCATCACGTAAAGCATTGAAAACAACACGTAAATGGTCCAAATGATCCTCTAAAGATTTGATATAAATCAGAATGTCATCAAAGTAGACTACCACAAAACGTCCAATGAAAGCACGTAAAACTTCGTTCATTAATCTCCTGAAAGTTCTAGGTGCATTAGTTAAACCAAACGGCATTACTAACCACTCATATAAACCGAACTTAGTTTTAAATGTTGTTTTCCATTCATCTCCTAATTTCATACGAATCTGGTTGTAACCACTACGCAAATCAACTTTAGAAAACATGGTAGAGCCACTCAATTCATCAAGCATGTCATCTAAACGTGGAATAGGATGACGATATCGAATATTAATATTATTGATAGCTCTACAATCAGTACACATGCGCGAAGAACCATCTTTCTTAGGTACCAAAATAATAGGAACAGCACAGGGGCTAAGGGACTCACGAATATGATCTCTGTCGAGTAGTTCCTGAATTTGGCGTTGTATCTCCTTTGTCTCCTCTGGATTGGTTCTATATCGCGCGCGGTTGGGCAACGTGGCACCAGGAATTAGATCAATTTGGTGCTCAATTCCTCTAATAGGAGGTAGTCCTGGTGGCAGCTCAGCGGGAAATATGTCCTCATATTCCTGCAAAAGGTTAGCAATAGCGGGTGGCAAAAAAGGAGGCATATCCTCAAATGAAAACAAAACCTCTTTGCAGACAATTGCATAACATTGAGTATTGTTTACATCTAGTTCAGCAATATCAATTTTATTTGCAAGCATACATGGACTCTTCAGACGAATTTCAGTAGCATGTGTAGAATCAGATTTAGTGTTCTTTGGTGGTATAAAATCTGCAGCAATAATCTGATTCTCACTTTTATTTTTCTCCTCAGTTTTAGCTCTAGTAGCTCTAGCAAGATCATCTTTTAAAATCTGTTCGGGAGTCATAGGTTTTAGACCAATTTTCTTTCCATCATGCATAAGAGAATAGTGATTAGTTTTGCCATTATGAACAGATTCTCTATCAAATTGCCATGGTCTACCAAGTAACAAAGAACAAGCTTGCATAGGTACAACATCACAATCAACAAAATCAGAATATGTACCAATAGTAAAATGCACGCGTACCGTTCTTGTTACCTTGATCTTTCGAGAACTCTCAAACCATTGGATATAATATGAATGTGGGCGTTGTCTTGTTGGAAGCGCAAGCTTCTCTACCATGTCAACACGGATTATTACAACTCCCTCCATCAATGATGATCCGTATAGCTCTTTCCTTGACAACACCACGTGTTTGGAACAGGTTGTGGCGTTGATCTTGCTCAGATTTGCTCAATTGCACACTCAACACACGTTGTGTAATTAAGCTCTTTTATTGATCAGCTTGACTCCATTACCTCTATCTCTTCATTAGCATCAATTGTCTCCATCTCGAGCAGAAATAAGGGCTAGTGTATCTTCATCAAAGTCACTCGCTAAATCGTACTGACCATCTTCTCGCACCATCATCACACGTTGTGTTGTGCACTGTCTCTCAATATGACCAAAACCCCAGCACTTTCGGCATTGTATATCCTTTGTCTTACCCGTGGAAGCCATAGAAGATGCACTACGAGCAGGAGCATTGGATGATGGTGGAGGAGCAGCTGGAAATCTTGTGGTGGCCTTGGATGTGGTAGTAGCTGATGGCGAATCACGAGGAGGCGCTGATTGTCGGGATGTCCAAGTGGATGTGCGACCTGCAGAATTATTAGTCCTCCTCCATCGTGGTTGGCGATCCTGCACTTCACGTTCAGCTTTGCAAGCAAGATGAAACAAACGAGTGATAGAATTATATTCCTTATAATCTAATATGTGCTGAATGTCCTTGTTTAATCCACCAAAGAAACGTGCAAGCATTTGTTCATTAGATTCAACAAGACCACACCGAACCATCCCCGTTTGCAATTCCTGATATACTCTTCTACAGAATTTTTTCCTTTCCTCTAAACATGTCAGATTCTTTAGTAAATCACGTTCATAAGTGGTAGGTACAAAACGAACACGCATAGCATTTTTTAAAGTAGGCCAAGTACTAGGAATAGTAGTAGGATTTAAACGACAATACTCAGACCACCAAAGGGAAGCAAATTTAGTAAATTCACATGTAGCAGCACTAACACGCATATTCTCAGGATATTTTAAGCATGCAAAATGTTGTTCTACTTCCATCTCCCATGTAAGATATGCATCAGGATTATATTTACCCTTAAAAGATGGAATATTTAATTTAAGCTTTGCAACATGATCATCATCACGTACCGGTGGTCGAGCGTTGCGATAGTAATGTCGGGGACGGCCAGCAGGTACCTGTGGAGGTTGTTTAACCTCCTCGTCAAACAGATCGTCATCGTCGGGGTCGTAGTACCCGTCTGCGTCCCCAATGTCACAAAGCCGGCGGCGGAAGTCCGAGGTCGAAAGGCAGCGGTAGCCGTAAAGTGCGGCGGCAGCCGAACCAGCAGTCCGACCCGTAATTGGAACGCGCCGTGCCCCATGTGTGGGTGCGGGTGCGGGTGCGGGCAATCTGTTCAAAATCTCCTTGAACCGAACGTCAAGCTTGGCGTTGAAGGATTTCTCGAGTCCATCGATCTTGTCCATGGCGTTGGTGAGCTTGGTGTCAAACTCCCCTAGGCGCGTATCCACGTCTTCAGTGCGACTAACCAAGAGCGCGGAGAAGTGGGCATGTAGTTCTTCGTTCGTCATGGTGGCAGGGTTCCGCGAAGTATCTGTCATGGTTAGTCCTTAAAAAGCACAGGTATATGGTACGGAAATATGGTGGAAGTCACGCGTAATCCATCAAGCAATATACGAAGCTCTTACAAGTTCTTACCAAACAGCATGAAAAGGCGATGTGCAACCGCGAGGATCAGTGGGTCCAGAGATGGAACCAAGCGATTACCAGGAGTCGAAACACCGCACGTGGAGAATATATGTGGAGCTCTGGGAAGGCTTAGCAAGGGGGGTTAGCAATTATCAAAACAGCAATGCAAAAGTTGAAAGAATGCTCAATGATGGTACTGTGCTGGTCCTAGGCTAGACCGTACTAGAGACACGAGCCTAGATCACCAACGATGTCACGACGCGACACAACAAGCAATGTATGATGATATGGCACCCTGAAAAGCGAACCGAGATGCAGAAAATCACTATGATGGCGAGTGTCTAGAACTGATCTACGGAGTCTAAAAATAGGTTATCCCCAAAAAAAAATTTCGAAATTTTTTATTTTGCTCCGGAAAGCGCGCCGGTGCCAAAAAAATATCGCTATAACGGCCGATGGAGAAAAGTGATCCCCGGGGTCGAAAACTAGGATAGCCAGAAATTTTTTTTTTTTGCTCTCCTGGACTCACGACCGAACTCGGAGCTCGACTCGGACTTTAGCTGAACACGGAAACAACAAAGAAGGAAAGTAAAAATAAATAACTAGGAAACAATAACTCAACTCGGACTCGTGCCGCGGCAGGATAGGTGATCGGATCCGTGTCGCGGTAGGAAGGCGGTGGCGGAGTGTTTAGGGTTTATGGTGGCTGGGTATATGGCGGCGGAATATGGTGGCGGTGATCGGCGAGTGTGGCGGTGACTAGTATGATCATAACTCAAAACTCTAAAGGACGAGACACTAAGACCAGCAACTCGACGCGACGATGTAGACACAAATTCAACAATGCAAAAACTGAAAAGATAATACGAGGCGTAGAGTGGTTATGGGATGGATCTAAACTCTAACTGTGTTTTTGGCTTTTTCGTGGGTTATAGGTAAAAACAGATCTAATCTACGAAAACAGTAAAATCTCACCGAGCAACCTGAAATCTGATACCACTTGATAGGGCTAAGGTGTCCGATCTTTCGATGAGATGAAGATAATCGATTTGATGGAGTTCGGGCTTGACGATCCGACTACACGTGCAAGCACGAGCGCCAATGCAATCGCTAGGCCAATCTCCTGGAGGTTACCGATCTTGCGGAAACACGATCAGCCTGACCAGCGAGGGTCTTAATTTCTACCTGAAATCGAGAACAAGTAAGAACCAATATTGCAATCAAGATATTGCCGATTAAGAGGAAAGCTTTATTGAAAAGGTGGGATCCTGAATAGGTGCGAAGTACAAGAGGCCTCTACGACTCTCGAGCGTTGGCGAAGTTGCTACGATGGCTAACTTAATGTCTAAACAAAATCCGAGTCTAGGGGGTCGGCTATGGGGAGTATTTAAGGGCGAAAATGTGGGGTTTCGGCCAGCCATGGAAGTGGTGGCCGAATCCAACCCTAAAAGTCCTTTTCCCCTCAAATACGGACTCTAAAAAGTGGCTAATTAAAATCCTGCGAAAATTACATGGGCCTGGCCCAAAATAAAGGTGTCGCAGCACCAAATTAAGCTATGGACGAATTCGTAAAGTATTGATCTTGAATATTTCGTCCAAGTCTTCTTTGTTCATTATGGTGGCCTCAAAGTTCTGAAATCTTCATCCGTGGCCTTCTCTTGGATCATCACATGCTTGCTGCCATCTCCATGCATGGCCATGCTCCAATGCTTGTCCCTCTCATCCATGCTTGGTCCATCATTCCTAAGAGTAAGAAATATATCTGATTTAGGCAGCATCATATTCTCATGTATGTGAGGAATAGTTCCAAGAAACGAAAGTAACTGATAGTTAAGTTGTTTGGCACGAGATCTTGTGATGGGTCCTTGTATGTGTGTTGCTGTAGGTACAACGGTTGTATCAATAGTAGGGATGTCCACATCAAGAACTCAGCGTATTGCAGGTTATCGTCCCAACTAGACCCATAGTCTAGTGCGCAAGCTCTCAACATATCTTCCAGAATCTGGTTCACCCTTTCCATTTGGCCATCTGTCTGAGGGTGGAAGGCAGTACTGAATTCTAGTCGGGTTCCAAGAGACTCATGTAGCTATCGCCAAAACTTTGAAGTAAACTGGGTGCCTCTGTCTGACACAATTCCCTTGGGAACACCATGTAGGCTTACAATCCTTGACATGTATATCTTAGCAAGTTTAGCACTTGTATACGTGGTCTTCACGGGGATAAAGTGAGCCACCTTGGTAAAGTGGTCCACCACTACCCAGATAGAATCAAATCCAGAACGATTCCGGGGCAATCCTGTGATGAAATCCTTGCCTACTTCCAGTCGGGTATAGGTAGTGGTTGAAGTAATCCGGCCGGTTTCTGATGCTCGGCCTTAACTCTATTGCATACATCACACATAGAAATATATTCGGCAATTTCTCTTTTTAGGTCATTCCACAAAAATCTATCCTTCACATCCATGTACATCTTCGTGTTACCTGGATGAATGGAGTTTGGTGAATCATGAGCTTCTTGTAAAATCAACTTCCTGATATCGGGGTCATTGGGAACGCATAAACGCTTCCAATACCAAAGGGTTCCTTATTCGTCCAGACGAAATTCTTTTGTCTTTACTTCACTTATTTTGACTCTTATTTCTTCCAACTCTTTATCTCCCTTTTGTGCTTCCTTGATTCTCTCTTGGAAAGTAGACACTATTTCCATAGTCGCTACGTGTCCTTTCGGAACTATTTCTAGCCTGAGATCCTTGAATTGCTTGCATAAATCTTCTGGAAGTTCTCCTGCGGAAAGTCCATCACATAAACCTTACGACTTAAGGCATCGAGAAACCACGTTTGCCTTTCCGGGGTGGTACTGTAAAACCAAATCATAATCCTTAATTAGTTCAAGCCATCTTCTTTGTCTCATATTTAACTCCTTTTGGGTGAAGATGTACTTCAAGCTCTTATGATCTGTGAACACATCACAATGTTTGCCCATGAGGTAGTGTCTCCATACCTTGAGTGCATGAACCACAGATGCAAGTTCCAAGTCATGTGTAGGGTAGTTGTGTTCGTGGTTCTTAAGTTGTCGAGAGGCATAGGATACCACTTTCCAATCTTTCATCAATACACTTCCAAGTCCTTGTCGAGAAGCGTCACAATAGACTTGAAAATCCTTTTGGATATCAGGCAGACACAGTACTGGTGCCGTTACTAGGCGTTTCTTTAACCCCTGAAAGCTTGCTTCGCACGCTTCGGTCCATAGGAATTTCTTTTCCTTCTTCAACAGTTCCGTCATGGGTTTTGCTATTTTGGAAAAGTTTTCAATGAACCTCCGGTAATATCCTGCGAGGCCCAAGAAACTCCTAATATCTCCCACATTCTTGGGTGACTCCCATTCTGTTACGGAAGCTACTTTACTGGGATCTACGGCAACTCCTTTTGCCGACAAAACATGACCAAGGAATCCCACTTCCTTTAACCAGAATTCGCACTTGCTGAATTTGGCATACAACTTGTGTTCTCTTAGTTTCTCCATGATTAGGCGCAGATGTTTCTCATGTTCCTTCTCATACTTAGAGTATATGAGTATATCATCTATGAATAACACGATAAACTTGTCCAAATATTCCATGAACACCTTGTTCATCATGGTCATGAAGTATGCTGGGGCATTGGTTAGACCAAAATACATCACGGTGTACTCATACAATCTGTATCTTGTGGTGAAGGCTGTTTTGGGCACATCCTGTTCTCGAATCATTAGCTGAAAGTAGCCTGATCGCAGATCGATCTTTGAGAAGACACTGGCTCCCTTTAACTGGTCAAACAAATCATTGATGTTAGGAAGAGGATACTTATTCTTGATCGTCACTTCGTTCAACGAGCGATAGTCCACAACCAGCCTCTTGATTTTATCCTTCTTTTCCACAAATAGGATAGGTGCTCCCAAAGATGACGCGCTGGGTTGGATGAATCCCTTGACAATTGTTCTCTAAGCTGTTTCATGAGTTCCTTTAACTCGTCCACATCCATCTTGTACGGTCTCTTAGCTATCGGTCATGTGCCCGACATTTAGTCAATGAGGAACTCGATATCACGGTCGGGAGGTATCCCTGGTAGTTCCTCCAGAAAGACATCTGGGTATTCCTTTACAATAGGTACATCTTCCAAGCTAACCCCCTTAAGAGAATTCACCATGACTTCCTTAAGTGCGAAATTCGACTTGATCCGAATCCTCTTCCCTTCCGGTGTTGTGAGCGTGACAGTCCTTTTTGCACAATCTATGAATCCTTCATATTCGGTCATCCAATTCATGCCCAAGATTATGTCTAATCCTTGTGATTCTAGAACTACTAGACTTGTGGGAAAGATGTGTGTCCCAATCCTTAGTTCTAATCCCCGGCAACCGGAGTTTGCCACTATTTCTCCCCCAGGAGAACTTACCCTTAGAGGAAAGTTTATAGTCTCCATAGGTATCTTGCCTCTATCCACAAATACCCTTGATATGAATGAATGCGATGCACCAGTATCAAAAAGAACAACTGCGGGAATA
Source organism: Avena longiglumis (assembly GCA_030063025.1). Taxonomy (NCBI): domain Eukaryota; kingdom Viridiplantae; phylum Streptophyta; class Magnoliopsida; order Poales; family Poaceae; genus Avena; species Avena longiglumis. Next base: position 306,425,880 of record CP125977.1, read on the forward strand.
GAATTAAGCTTGAACTTACCAATCACGGAGTCTGGTGCATCACAAGCATCCTCCATACAGACATGATTCACCGTGGCTTTGACAAACGAATTTGGCTTCTTCCCGTTTCCATTGCCATGGTTGTGTCCATTTCCATTTCCATTGCCATTGCCATTCTTCTTCTCGGGGCAAGAGGTTGCATAGTGGCCTGTCCTGTTGCACTTAAAGCATGTCACCTCACTGAGATCCTTTCCATTGCTGCCATTCCCATTGCGGTTTTTATGCCCATTGTGTTTGGGGCTGCCATGGTGATGACCGTTATGGTTGTGGCCATTATTTTTATAAGATGGTGAGGAAGTGCGCTGCTTCTGGTATGGAACAGAGTGCTTGTGAGGGTTAGACTTCCTCTTGCGGTTTTCTATGCTCTTCCTTTTGGATTCAACCACAATGGCTCTGTCCAGGAGTTCCTGAAAGTTGTCAAATTTCTGAGCCACAAGCTGAATAGATATCTCATCATTGAGCCCTCTTAAGAATTCCTCCTGCCTCTTGGCATCAGTGGAAACATCATCGGGTGCGTAACGAGCTAGCTTGTTGAAAATCTCACCATACTCGGTGACAGAACGGTGCAGCTGGTGTAGGTCGCGAAATTCGCGCCTTTTTAGAGTCATCATACCAGCAGCCACATGATGAGTGCGAAAAGCTAACTCGAACTGATCCCAAGTGATAGCATCAATATCCGGGTGTGTGACTTGGTAGTGATCCCACCATTCTGCAGCAGGTCCTTCAAGCTGGTGTGCGGCATAACTTACCTCGGTTCGGCTTGCACTGATGTCTAGCTTCTTGTTGATTGTACGTAGCCAGTCATCTGCGATGATTGGTTCAGCGCTGCTAGTGAAGGTAGGTGGGTTAAACCTCAAAAACCGAGTCAAACGATCCTGTTGAGGTGGTGGCGGAGGTGGTGGTGGTGGCGGGTTGTTGTTGTTGTTTTGCATGTTCTGAGTGAGCAGTTGGATCAGCTGGTTCTGAGTGGCCAAAATTTGTGCTATTTCCGGAGGAATTTCGGTGTTCGCACGTCTTGGCGGCATCTGTGGGGTTTGAGAGAAAAGTTAAGAAATAGACAGAAAGACTAAGTAGTAAACTCCTACCCTTATGAAAACACACCAAGCACACAGGACACACAAGACACAATCCTAAACACAAAAATCATCCAAGTTTAACTAAACCAAAAAAATGTCTTGGTATTTATTACAATCGCGTATAACGTTCTACTATAGAATTAAAGGTGGTCCAACTATTACACATCTTCCACGCCTTCGTCTTCCTCGTCCTCGAACGAATAGCCTTCCTGCTCTAGGGTTGTCTTGTACAACTACATCTCCTTTGTGGTGGCTTCAAGCTTCTCTTGGAGGTTCTTTATCTCATCCTGCAGCTTCTTGGTAGTGGCTTCTAGCTTCTGCTGAAGTCCCTCCTTCTCGCTTTGTAGCTCCTCCACTAGACTTGACTTTTTTGCGGCTTCAAGTTGCTTTGCCAAGTCCCTCTTGGAAGCACGCATATCATTGATTATCTTGCAAAGGACTTCGGTTTGCACTTCAGTTCCATCGATCTCCTGTTTGAGTTCCCTAATCCTCTTGTTTTTATTTATCACCCTCTTCTCTTGGTTAGCGAACTTCTTCTCTTGGTCCTGGAACTTTATCTCTTGGAGCTTCATTGCCTCCTCCTGCTGCTTGATCATTTCCTCTTTCTCCTTGATGAGGGCGCATAGCTCGTCGTTCTTTAACATCTCGAGGAAGGTACCCTTTTCAAGGTCATGGATGTGGCACTCCAAATCTTGATATTGGGTCCTTTGGCGTTTGGTAGAAGTCCTTTCCTCAAAGGTTAACTCCATGGGAATTCCTTCCTCATCTCGTCTTCCAAAGAGGCTGCCGCAGTGTCCTTGGAGAGCCTCATGATGACGTCCACATAGGTGACCTATGAGCTGCTGCAAGATGATGCCAAGGGCCTTCTCCTGGGAATTGCTGACAATGTGGATTGCTATGTCTTCCTCCGGGTTCTTGCCTCGCTCTTTTCCTGGCTGGATGACTTTGACTCCCCAACAGCCGTCCTTGTGGAGTTTCTTCATTGTGCTCCCCTGGATTGTTGGGAGGGGAAAGTCCAAACGTGTGAGAAGGTCCATGAGGCATCCACCAAAACGAAGGGGCTCGATGTCCGCGACGGTGTCGTAGAGGAAAGCAGATACTAGAAGTACAGAAAATAAAATAGTAGAAAAGCAAGTAAGGCACACGTGTTAAAGGTGGTTCCAATCCTAGGGTCACGTCCTATAGGCAACGATGAGCTCTGATACCATCTGTAGTGACCTCGGATCGGTAAGGATCCTAAGTCCCTGTGATTAACATGCTAGTCCCTGGTCAATAGCTAGAACTCACAGTCGATGAAATATCATGTAAAACACAAAGTCTTTATTACACGGAGAATCCAGAGTATAAATTTATTACAAATTGCTTAGCATAAGGCTAGCTCAAATAACAGCGGAAACTTAAAAGCAGCTTGAGTCCATCAATGCCCCAGGCTTGTCGAGTGTAGACTCATGATCCCTACGCACCTTTCAATCTTCGAATTCTGCACATAAGACGTGCAGCCAACAAGTAGGGTCAATACTTTGAATGTATTGGCAAATTACACCATGGAACGAAAGACTTATCCCTACATGCAAGGCTAGTTTAGGCTGTAGAGTTCATTTGCTCAAAGCTAGTTTTCTTAAGTAGAGAAGAAGAGAAGATTCTCCCTACTTTGTAAACATTTGCTTAGATAAAATAGGGTCGAATGGCACACGAGGATATTACTCACCAAGTGTCCAAACAACCAAACACTTGGATATTACGCACCAAGTGACACTTGGATATTACGCACCAAGTGACCCCAAAATCCCACCCATTGGCGATATTACTCACGCCATGGGGTTTTTAAAAACTTTGTTTAGAAAAGAGAGAGGAAGATCCTTCAGAGGCTCCATCCTTTAGATGCTCAATGTTGTTCTGTTTCTGTGAACACGACTGATCGATCAGATCGCAATACTCTCGAGAGTTTGTGCACTTTATCCACAATCCACGATCAAGTCCTTTTACAGACAAGACCATGGCGAGGCTTTCCCTTAGTAGCCCCTCTACCTTCTGGATCCAACCGTGCCAATAACCTCCAAATGTTGGTACCCAGGTGAGGTTTCCCACTAAGTACTAGCCCAAGACAGAGCCCATATGTATTGTGGTTGCACTGGAAGCTTCTGAATTCTGAAACATGGCAGACTTCTTTGATTCCTGGGCGGCCATCCTCCACCAAAATCTCACTCGTTGACCCGACAACCATTCCGCCCAGAAGAAAACTTAGTTTTATTTTGAAGTGGATTTGAGAAGAAAAGTTTGCTCTAGAGAGCCTTTATACTTAGAAAAATTCTTTGTCTTTCGAACCCCCCAACGGTACTTTGTATATATAGCATAGCAAACAATTCTTAGCAAAACAGGGGTAACCTATTAGGAGGGGAAATCCTAAGTATAGAGCTATACATGGCATACTACAAAATCATTGCACTTGCAAAATAATACTAAGGAAAAATTCTACTAGAACATCCTACACATGCATACTACATAATTTTGAAGATCACATGCATAGAATCAAAACTGGGAAAAAATTATGAACAAGTGGTGTAACTTGCCTTGATGCGAGCAGAACTCTACACAATAGAAATCCTCAGCGCACTCCGAACAATCTATCGAAACACAAACATGGGTCTAATCACAACTTTGCACAAAAATATGCCACACATATAATATGCATGCATGCATCATGGTATTTATGCAAGATTGGTTTTCTAAATTGACCAAGGTAGTATAATTGGGTTGCAATTGTGGTAAGGGTGTTATTAGGATTGATTTCCCGTAGGTTTAAAATAATTTGGGTCATTAAACTAATTCATAGGTTTATTAGGAGATCCAACAATCTAATTAGCCCTAAAACAAGTCTAATGTTCTTAAGCAAGGTTCTACAATTTTGTTCACTAGGTGTTGAAGAAACAAAAACATCACAACAAGAATCAACTAAATTGGATTTTTAATTATTTTTTTATAGATTAAACACTCTAATCTAGGGATTAAATTCTACACCGAAAACCCTACTGCAAACTTGGAATTTTATTGCAGATCTGCGTTCTACATAAAATTATGAATCCAACGATATATTATAAGCTAAATTTGGCCAAGTAATTATTTTTCTATGATTTTCGCAAGTTTTAACTCAAATCTGCCAAATAGATCTAGTCTTAATTCGAAATCTTGCCAAGTGGCGGGCTGATTAGCCAGCTAGGCGGTATGGTGGCGACCGGGCTTGCCACGCGGTAGCATGGGATTTGCCGGTACCTCTTCGATCAAGCCTCTAATCCTCACCGTCGAGCCTAGATCTAATGGCTAGGAAACAAGATCGGCCCACCTACCTTGCTGGCGGCGGCGACTGGCGGCGGTTGGGCGCTGCGGTGGTCGGCGTCGGCGTCCGTGCTCTTCGGAGAGGGTGAAGCAGTCGTAGACGATCGCCTCCACCTCGCGGTCCCTCTCGTTTCCTCAGGTACGATCTTCTCTTCCCCGAGCGGTGGCGGTGGCTGCTTCTTCGACGCAGCTCCGGCGAGCAATCGGCGGCGGTGTGCTGCGGTAAACAGAGGGGAAAACGGGTGAGTCGACGTTGTCGATCAAGAGAATCATGCTGGAGAAAGAATTAAGAGAAGGGGTGCTCCTGTCATCGATTTCGTCGGCTTACCGAGGCGGCTCGAGCGAGCGGAATCGGAGAAGGGCTAGGGTTTTGAGAGTTTGGGCACGGAGGAGAGGGTCGCGCGGCTGCGTTTTTATACGCTGCCTGGGGGGAGTCCTGGCTGGACACGGAAACGGGGGAAGAAGCGTGGCCGGCAATGACTCGCCAGCCTCGTCGGGGGACAAGGAGGATGATGTGGGGGCGGTTGTCGGAGATGCAATGAGGCTGGCTGTCTTTGGCGGATGATAGCGCTTAGGTCACATACAAGGCTGGCATAGCCGGCCTAGTAGGTTAGACAGGTTTTTTTGTACTCTGCTTCTTTTTTTTCATTTCTGTTTTACTAATTTCCTAATAACTTTTGCAAAACAAGTCCAAAAGTGATGAAACTTGTTTCCAAATTTTTGTAAAAATAAGGTGGTCAACATAGTACCATGGTTTAATGTTTTTACATAGTTTTTAGAAGGGTCAATCATGACTACAACCATATTGCTTTCATAGGAAACCTTTATTAGGGTTTTTGGTAGGTTTAGGTGCTAGGGTTTTATTAAAAAAATCATTTGTAGGATGCAATGATGCAAGAATAATGCATGCTTCTAATAACACCCTAATATAAGATATGGGATGTTATAGTCCAGTGGGCGGACAGTCCGGTCCATATAGACCGGACAGTCCGGTCCTGCCGGAAACTTTAGAGTTTCCGAGCGGTGTTCGGGTAGTGTCCGAACTGGGACACAAAACGTCCATGCCTTGGGGCCTCTTCGGTGGGCCAGACAGTCCGGTTGGACTAGGATGGACACTCTGGTCTTGGCAGTGAATTTGTCCTTCTTCTTGGTGATCTTCCCTCGCGCCTTCCTCCCGCTCCTCCCTCGCGCATCCTTGGGCGATCATCATGTTGTGCTCCATGTGCTTCAGCTCCTTGCTCCGTGCTATGCCTTCTTTTCCAATGTACCTGATCATACAATAGCACAATGACTTAGGCAGTATAAAGTTCTCATTAATTAAAACATTAGGTTCATTAAGAAACAAATTCACCTGTTGTTCTAGTAGTTTAGCATGAGCTCTTGTAATAGGTCCAATTCTAATCTCATTGGACTGAACCTTCTTTGCAGCAACTGGAACATCTTAAGTAATAGTTGGGGAAGGTGTAAGTATAGCGATGTCCTCATCATCTCCCCCCTTCAAAAGGCGTCAACCTCGAAGCTCCAAGGTCTTCTCCATCATATGGTGACAAAGCAGCAACGTTGAAACTGTTGCTAACGCCACCAAACTCAGCAATAGGAATATTAATCGAGTAGGCATTATCATTAATCTTGGCTAAGACCTTGTAAGGACCAGCACTACGGGGCTTAAATTTGGATTATCGAAGCTTGGGAAACCTATCTTGCGCAGATACACCCATACCATGTCTCCAGGCTTGAACAAAATCTCCTTTCTTGCTTGATTCCTTGCTGCAGCAATAGCCTCTAACTGTGTTTTTGTATTTTTCATGGGTTATAGGTAAAACAGATCTAATCTACGAAAATAGTAAAATCTCACCGAGCAACCTGGAATCTGATACCACTTGATAGGGCAAAGGTACCCGATCTTTCGATGAGATGGTGATAGTCTCTTTGGGTAGAGTTCAGGCTTGACGATCCGACTACACGTGCGAGCACGAGCGCCAATGCAATCACTAGGCCAATCTCCTGGAGGTTACCGATCCTTTGGGAACACGATCAGCCTGACCAACGAGGGTCTTTAATTCCTACCTGAAATCGAGAACAAGAACTAATATTGCAATCAAGATATTGCGTATTAAGATGAAAGCTTTATTGAAAAGGTGGGATCCTGTATAGGTGCGAAGTACAAGAGGCCTCTGCGATGCTCGAGTCTTGGCGAAGTTGATATGATGGCTAACTTAATGTGTAAACAAAATCCGAGTCTATGGTGACAGCTAAGGGGAGTATTTAAGGAGGAAAAGGCGGAGTTTCGGCCAGCCATAGAAGTGGTGGCCGAATCCAACCCTAGAAGTCCTTTTCTCCTCAAATACGGACTCTAAAAAGTGGCTATTTAAAATCCTGTGAAAATTACATGGGCCTGGCCCAAAATAAAGGTGTCGTAGCACCATATTAAGATATGGACGAATTTGTGAAGTATTAGTCTTGAATATTTCGTCCAAGCCTTCTTTCTTCATTATGGTGGCCTCAAAGTTCTGAAATCTTCATCTGTGGCCTTCTCTTGAATCATCACATGCTTGTTGCCATCTCCATGAATGACCATGCTCCAATGCTTGTCCCTCTCATCCATGCTTGGTCCATCATTCCTAAGAGTAAGAAATACATCTAATTTAGGCAGCATCATATTCTCATGTATGTGAGGAATAGTTCCAAGAAACGAAAGTACCTGATAGTTAAGTTGTTTAGCACGAGATCGAGTGATAGGTCCTTGTATGTGTGTAGCTGTAGGTACAACGGTTGTATCAATAGATGGGATGTCCACATCACCAAGAAACACACACGGTAGAGATAAGCGTGGCAAAGCAACTTATGAACATGAATATTGCAATGCACAAGAGGGGCGCTAGTAATAGCTCAAAATAAATAGGCACAAGATTGCTCAATCTACAAGTGCTATGATCAACTAGGCCTCCAATAATGCACATGATGATATCTCTTTTGTCACGCTTGTAGCTCTTTTCTCTTTTTTTATACTGAATCTCTTTCCCTTTTTCTATTTTTTTTTATTTTTCAACTATGTGACTCAAAGCAAAACGAATGCATCAACTTCTGAACAAACTTGGTCGGATAGTCCGGTTGGTGTCGGCCAGATACTCCGCTTACGCTGGATAGTCCGGGTGATACGGGCCAGAAAGTCCGGTTTTTCCTGTTGAAAATTTCTACACTTCCAAACCCTAATGAGTTGTCTGCCGGAGCAAAGCAACTAGTCTCATGGGTACGTTCCTAGGCACGGATGTTGTAGATAGGCTGTGTCTATGGTATGAAAACAAAGGTACGCTATGTGGACTTAGAAAGTAGATGGAAAACTTGCGGAAAACGGTGATGGTGGACTCGGCGGAGAAACAAGATCAAAACCTAAACCTAGACACACAAAAAAACACAAGACAAAAACCTGCAGATCGGATCTACGAGAAGATACGACCAACAACTAGAATGTGAAAACGATGCAATCTAGGCTATGGCAAATATTTTTGCATGGCTTTTTCTGTATAGGACGGAAAATACACTAATCTATGGATGTATTTGTGGATGCTCACCGAGTAAACGAGGAAATCTGATACCAAGATGATATGGGGGTGGTCCGATCTTCTCAGGAAGCACTTATCGATGATAATGGTGGGTGATAGATAACTAGCCTGTAGCTATGAACTATCCCGCTCGAACCCTGATGCCAATGCAACAGCTCTCGAACCCTATGGGATATTCACAACACCATGCTCTTGCGCACGTAGCCATCGGCCACGAGCGGTAGTTTGCAATCCACTAATTCCCAATGGAACAACAGATCACACTCAATTGTAGTAGATTATTCGATCACAAGGTAATTCCAGAGGTTCTTAATAAGAAACAACTCCACAATAGTTTTAATGTGGTCTAACCGTAACTATGGGGACGTCCCAGTGCTTATACGGGCGGCTGTGGCGGCCAAAAACCGAAACTAGACGCAAATGACTCAAACTGATACAACCTGATTCGGATGAGGATTCTGTCGGGGCGGACAGTCCGGTGGGGGTGGACACTCCGGTCCGTATGGGCCGGACAGTCCGGTCCATCCGGAAACTTCAAAGTTTCCAAGCAGTGTCCGGGTGGTGTCCGATGTAGCCTACAGAATGTCCACGCCCGGGGGCCTCTTGGGAGGGCTGGACACTCCGGTTGGTATGACCCGGACATTCCGGTCCTGGAAGATGTTTTTGCCCTCGTCTTGATGATCTTCCCTCGCGCATCCTTGGGCGATCATCATGTTGTGCTCCGTGTGCTTCAGCTCCTCACTCCGTGCTACGCCTTCTTCTCCAATGTACCCGATCATACAATAGCACAATGACTTAGGCAGTATAAAGTTCTCATTAAGTAAAACATCAGGCTCATTAAGAAACAAATTGACCTGTTGTTCTAGTCACTTAGCACGATCTCTTGTAATAGGTCCAATTCTAATCTCATTGGACTTAACCTTGTTTGCAGCAACTGGAACATCTTTAGTAGTTGTTGGGGTAGGCCTAATTGTAGGGATGTCCTCATCCCATTTTCACCAAGTATTCCCATCTAAGGTGATCAAGTTTTATGCTTAGCACTAGCCACTAAAGATAAGGGTGTTCACTAATGAGGGGTGCTAATCAAGTGTGACTTATCCAAATCTAGATCTCATGCCTAAGTATGACATCTAGTTCTATCTAACTTAGGACAAGTTTTATGCTCTTTATGCTACCTCGAACAACTTTCCAAAATTCACAAGTCACTAAGTAAACATAAATAAAAAGCTTTGATAAAGAAATAAAAGAATAAAGCTTGCAAATAAAACTGGGATTTAGTATGATCAAGTGGTATAAGCAAATATGCCTAATGCATCTTGCATAGGTTAACTATTTTTCTTAGGCTTGCAAGTAAGACTTGCATGGTTTTAGCTTAGCGCAGTGGTAGAAGTTGTCCTCTGCTTAGTGCAGTGGTAGAAGTAAGACTTGCATGGTTTAGGGTTTTAGCTTAGTGCAGTGGTAGAAGTTGTCCTCTGCTTCTTCTTCGTAGTAGTCTCCTTCCTCTTCATATCCTTGGTCGGTACTAGCGTCTATAAATAAATACGAGGTACACAATCACCAAAAAATACTTAACTACTTCTATTTGGCACACGAAGGGATTACACTAGATGATCTAGCATCATCACAATCATCACAAGGATTAAAGCAATAGTCTTATTCATTTTATTTTAGAAAAGTAATTTCTACTCATTGAAAACTACTTAAGATTTAATATTCTCTAATTAAAACATGGGGTCATGTTGACACATGTCATCACCACGTATTCTAATACTTGGGAATGTCATTTAAAGTGGTTTCACAATTTAATAATGTTTAACCTTATTATTTTAATTAATTAAAGTGACTAGAAATGCCTATGGGGCATTATTTTATTACTTTCCCATTAATACTGCAAGTAAACTTAGATATTTTTATATATTTAGAAAGGTCTTGTCAAATGTGATTTTTGAGAGTTGGAATCAACTCAAAAGCATTTATGGTTGAATTTTGAAAAAAAATTGAATGCAATAAATTCTCTGCCTTGTTATTTTTAATATAGGTGATCTATAACTCCAAATGGTTTGAATCCAACGGGCTTGGATTAAGAATTTCAATACTCTTCTAAAAAAATTGGTTTCATGCTATTTTGTTTAGTAAATTTCTCTAAATTGATTTTTGAATCAACAGACAGAACTAGGGTTTGAAACTAAATGGAAAAGTCTAATTTGAACTAACTGGGTTGCGCGGGAGAGTTACTAGGCTGGCCCACTTCACACAGCGCGTGCGGGTGGGTTTAAGCGGTGTCCCCTCTCGTTAGTGAGACAGGGGGTTGTGAAGGGGTATTGGGCGATTACGACCGTATGATTAGATGCAAGATCAACGGCTCACGGCAGTCATCCTCATCGGAACAGGACACAACGAGGACTAACCCTAGCTTGGCCAGTGGGGCTCTAGGGAGGCTCACTAGGGCTCAGGCGAGGGTCAGCGACAAGGGCGGATGAGGTTGTCGACGACGGTGGTTCTCCTGATACCGGCGGCTTCTCCAGGGGTGTCCGCAATCGACGGCGCCCTTCTCCTCCAGCACCGACGGGCTCCGGCCAAATTCCGGCGATGCTGAGCTTGCCTTGCTCCGGGAAGAAGTGTGAAGGATCAGGAGAGGTGGGGAGTGAGGTGGTGTGGAGAAATCGAGCTGGGGAGGCCTCCTTTTATAGGAGAGCGAGAGAGGCCGAGCGGCGTGGGCAGTGATCGTCGGGTCGGGGTTACAGCGAGCTACGGGCTTGGCTGAGTCTAGGGGACGGTGCGCGGTCTCCTGACAGTCCTCAATGGATTGATGGCGCGGCAAGGGGCGATACGGTTCGGTCAGAATGCACTGGTGCTCTGAGTGACACCGACGACGTTTTTGACGACGCACAGGCGCTCCTGGTCGCGCAGCGGCGAACAGGGATGTCTAGTTGTCTCCTGGGACGGTGGTGATCGTAGGCATGGGCGGCGAAGGAGAGGCGCCGTCTGTGCGAGCGTGTCGAGCGCGGCGATCTGGCGCGCTCTGGACATGGCAGTGACGAACTGGGCGCGGTGTGTTCTCTATGGTCCACGGCTTGATAGGGCTCGAGGGCTGGATATGGGGTGGCGCTGGACAGTGGCCTGCTTCCTGGATATGGTGGCTAGGCGCGGCGATGGCCCTGGCTTTCTTGACATGGTCGGTTGGCAAGGGGTGGCTCGGGCATGCACGACATGGAGCAATGGTAGGGTTCTAGCCTATTTAATGCGATGGTTTTCACTAGGGGAGACAAGGATGATCAAAGGGAGACAAGGTTTGGGGTGATCACTGCTTAAAACAGTGAAGTTTGGCTAAGTTTGATTTGTGTCTCCAGGTGTTTGATGAAATGGCCGCAAGAGATTTATATTTGAATTTTTTGATGAATTTTGGTGGGTGCATTGGTCACACAGTGGGTAGTATCTGGTTGTTTGGATTTGTCAAGGTGAACTGGTTTTGTTGGGTTTTGAGAAATGATGATCTTACCATATGAACTAGATTCAATTTGAATTGTCCTTGGCATAAATTTGCAAATTGTTTCTATGGGTTTGCAAGGTGGGCTTGGGTTCACTTTTACTTGTTCTATAAAGGGGGTGAAAAGAATTGGATTTGTTTCTGTTAGAAATCTTGGACTAGAAACACTCAAAGTGGTCTAGTGAACAAGATTGGCAAAAATGACCATTTGCTTATATGGTTTGTTTTTAAATTTCTCTTCATTTGATTCTGCTTGGACATAATTTAGATGAGGTTATTTTCATCTTCAAACCAATCCTTGCCATTCATAACCATCACACAAGTACACACAAGCATTCATGCATTCATCACATACACACATGCATTCATATTGGTTTTAATTCACAAAAGTTTTTGTTAACCCTAAATTTGGGTGATTAGAACTTGATAATCTTGATTAATATTTTTGGATGCTACACTTTGAGGCATGGTGATCTTCACCACTTTTCTTGCTGGATTTTTCCTCACCTTCAGGTGATGTTCATTGAAGTTGTTGGAAGGAATTCAATCTGGGTTATTTGCTGTGAAATATCTAGACAAGGGTTTAAACATTATCAACTGTTTCTAACAGGGATGTGAAGTTCATGAGATACTTGTGGAAGAAACTTTGGGGAAAGCTAGGGACGAAGTTACTATTCAACACAACTTGTCATCCCCAAACTGATGGTCAAACGGAGGTGGTGAACCGAATACTTTCAGCATTGTTGCGAGCTATGATCAAGAAGAATCTTACTAAATGGGAGGAGTGTTTGTCGCATGTGGAGTTTGTATATAATGGGGAGGTCCACTCTACTACACAGCTTTGTACTTTCAAGGTGTTCTATGGTTTCAAACCCATTACGCCACTTGATTTGCTGCCTCTTCCTAACATGGAAGCATCAAAGAGAGCACATTTTGTGAGGAAGATACATGTGAAGATTAAAAATGATATTGAAAAGAAGGGCAAGAACAATGCTGAAAGAGCTAACAAGAAATGCAAGGAGGAGTTGTTTAAGCCTAGAGATATGGTTTGGGTACACTTTCGCAAGGACAAATTTCCAGAGTTGCGTGATCCAAGTTACTTCCACGTGGTGCTGGTCCTTATGAAGTGATTGCCAAGATCAATGATAATGCCTACAAGATAGATATTCCTCAAGATGTGTTTAGAGGTGTAAGTGATAGTTTCAATGTTGCTGATTTGACACCTTATGATGGAGAAGACCTTGGAGCTGCGAGTTCGACTCCTTTTGAAGGGGGAGATGATGAGGACATTCCTACTGATTTTCTATCTCAAACTCCTAATGAAGTTGTCGATGTTGCTGCCAAGACGAAGTCCAGTGAGATCATGATTGGACCAATTACTTGAGCTCGTGCCAAGCTACTTGAAACACAGGTGAATTCACTCCTAAATGAATCTGGTGTTTTTATTGATGAGAATTTTACACTACCAAATTCTATGCACTTGTGTATGATCAAGTTCATTGATGAAGTAAGCATGGCGCGAAGAGTTGAAGGGCTTATACAAGAGGAGACTAGTCTGATGATCATACCATAATGCACGAGGGAGGAGCGGGAGGCAGGCACAAGGGACAAGGAGGAGATCATCAAGAACCACACGGAAATCAACTGCGATGATCGGAGTGTCCGACCGATACCACCCAGACAGTCCGGCCTACCCAAGAAGCGTCGAGTTGGCCCCCAGCGAGAAGCCAACATCATAAGCCACCCAGACACAAGTTTCTTGATGGCTTGGAGTGTCCGGCCCCGTTGGAATGTCCGGCCGACATCACCCAGAATATCCGGCCGCCGACCGCATCTAGTCCGTGTTAGCTTGTATCAGTTTGAGTTGAACACATCTTTATTTCGGTTTTGGCTATCCCAGCCGCCCATATAAGCCCTGGGATGCCCCCATAGGATAGCTCAGACCATGTTTAAAGTAAACCCTAGATCCATTGAGTTGTTACTTGCTTCCAATTAACTCCATACACCAATTATCGATCTGGTGTATTTTCTACTATCAATCAAGTGTGATTAGTTGTTCCATCGGAAATTAGACAATTGCAAGTTTTGTGTGTTCTGCTATTCCATTGGGAATTTGAAGATTGCAACATCCGCTTCATGGTCAGCGGCTACGTGCACAAGTGTGTGATGTTGCGAATATTTACAAGGGTCAAGAGCCGTTGCGTGGGCATCAGTTATTGATCGAGAGGTTCATGAGCATCATACAAGTTATCTACACCGACTATCGTCACCTACCACCCTCTCTTACTGAGAAGATCGGGCCATCCCATATCAATTTCCTTTCGCATTCTTATCTGTTGAATCATTTCCACTTTTGACAATAATCTTTTTGTTTGGTTGTTCCATTTGATATCCACCTTCCTAACCTACCACCGTTGGCCTTTGTGTGTGTGTCTCTTGTGTACCCTCTATCCGCTTTTGATGATTCTAGTTGTCTTAGCTGGAAGGAAATATTAAGACTAACAAATGTTTCATATAAGGTTAATTCTTTTCTAGTTGGAATTAATGTTTGTGATAACCGTAATTTTATACTACCTAAGTTATTGCACTGTGTGATTACTAGGTTTGTTGATAACACAAGCATTGCGCGAGGAGGAGTAGAGCTACATCAAGAGGAACCAGACGTGTTGATCACCAATGCATGCGGGAGGGAGGAGACACTACTAGGAAATCCTTCATCAGTGGCGCATCCATATTGGTCTTCTGTGGCGCATGGCAGGAACGCCACTCTTACGTCGCCACTAAAGAAAAATTCTGTGGCGCATTCCGAAATGCGCCACAGAAGTCATGATACTTCTGTGGAGCATTTTTATTGATGCGCCACAGGACTCTGTTCAGTGGCGCATTATGGACAATGCGCCACTGAAACACTATGCGCCACATAAGGTTACAACGATGCGCCACTGGTTTGAATATCAGGTATTAAAAAAATTGAAACTTGTCCAAACATATAGTATTATACAGGTATTATACAGTATTATACAGAAACAGTATATTTGACTTAGTATATGAAAACAAATATAATACAAACATGAATATAGTGCCATCACACTACTTAGATCCCGAACGAGATAGACAAGTGATCATCACATTACAATATAAGTCAAATGAAGTGGTTTGTTACAAGTGTTTGTTACAAAGTTCACCATCTCATCACATTACAAATGAAGTGTTCATCGCCTACACTAGAATCAAACAGAATACAACTATGACGACGGTGAGAAAGAGCAAGAGCACTAGCAATATCTTCATCCGGTTCTCCTTCCATAGGTGGTTCCTCCACTTGGCTACCGCTTCCTCTCGAGTCGCGTATCCTTTGTAGTTGTTGCCTCTAAACTTGTTCACCTATTCCTGACAGTCCTCCCACTCATCGTCGACTCCTGGAACCCAACCCTTGTACACCATGTACCAGTTTGTCACCTCTATAGATAAGGCATATTAGTAAATCACGCAACAGAAAGAACTAAATTGGTTCACATGCATATATATTCACATAAACTAAAGCAAAAGATCAGTAAACATAGAAGATAGAACATCGATCATAATCATAGAACTTCGACGACAATGACCACAATAGTGAAGTTTACAACATACGACCATGGTAGTATATAGTTTGTGACAACACTACACACAGACATCTATGATAATTCTAGGCGCACACATCGATCAATGTTGAGAACTGCTAACGCTCAGTTTCGGGAATGGTAGATAGCCATCCTTCGTCATCCACATCCTGTTGTCACCCTGTTGACGAAGAATATTTTCAATCTCCCTCTTAGTCAACCCTCTGTTGTGTTTTAGGACCCCTCCCCTCGTGTTGGCATCTTCCACGATGATTTCCGACAACTTAACCTGGATGCGATGGAAGTCTTCTCTAAGATCATCATCGTCCCTTCGCGCCAAATTTTCGGCCCATGCTCGGAAACTATATGGCAGAGTTAGGTTCTGGCAATCCCGGACAAACCCTTTAAGGTGATGCATGGCGTAGAAGGCCTCCTTGGTGCCGCTAGTAGCCGGCTCCTTGACGCAGGGGAACTCGAGCACATGCTTGAACACGTGCTTGTCATCCTTGATACATTCCCCCTTGTTGACGAAGGGGCATCCCTTTTTAGCGTAGCCCTCGAGAGCCTCATTCAAAACACCCCTTATTATGGTGTAGTCCTTCTTATTACTCGCCGAGTAGCAATATGATGCTATCGAGTACTTTGTGCAAATGACGATGAGTGTGCAGTATTTGTCTCTGCACAACACGATTGAAACGGGTTGTTGGAAAAGGGCAAAGGAAGAAAGCTATAAGAAAGCCTAAGTTAACAATGCTAGGGGGTGTGTGTACTTACTTGGGAAAGAAAGGCAAAAGAAGTGTGTTCGTCCTCTTGTGGTCCACCATGAACTTCTCGAGATACACCGTCGCCTTGGTATGCGTCTCAGATCCTTCCCTCAACTAGCTATCACGCATGTAGTAGGGATCCACTATCGCGATGTAGGGGGTCTGCTCTCTCTTGGTCTTCATCGCCAGATTGAGCGCGAATAGGCGGACCATGTTATAGTCTAGCCGTTTCGAGAGAAACAGCTTGAAGACGTCCTCGTACGATATGAAGAACACGTTCGCGGGAGCTTCATGGACAAAGTCCACGTCCGATGGCACCTTGACAGTGAAAACCGGGTAATTTGGATCTTTGTATTTAAGAAGAATGCCCTCTAGTCTCTTGATACTATCACTCAAAGTGAGCATATGCCCACCAGCAAGGCGAAGCAGATCCGGAGTCAGTATCGCTTCACCGGCTATATGTATCCTGGGCAAGCCATCCTCGCGGGCTGGTAGGACGTCATCCTTAGCCAGGATCCTCTTCGGAGGATGTTGGCTCTCAGCTTTCTTACCGGCTATATGTATCCTGGGCAAGCCATCCTCGCTTCGGCCCCTGAATAAGAATGCTCATGTGTACGTACCTTTGCTTTGTGCAGAGCCACGGGGGGATGTTGTACGGCCATACAAACACGGACCATGTGCTATGCGTGCTACTCTGGTTGCCAAAAGGATTGAGTCCATTGGTGCTCATACCCAGCCTGACGTTCCTTGCATCGCCCCCGAACTCTTCGAACTCGATGTCCAATGCATTCCACTGGCTAGCGTCTGAAGGGTGTGTTAGGATCTTGCCCTTCTCTGGATCATCTTCGGGTTTCTCCCTTTCCGCGTGCCATTGCATTAGCTTTGATTCCTTAGGATCTACGAAATATCTCTGTAGACGGGGAGTGATAGGAAAGTACCATACCACTTTTCGAGGAACATTCTTGTTCCCTCTCTTGTACCGTCCATGGCCGCACACCGGACATGTGGTTCTCTCCGCGTACTCGTTACGATAAAGTGCGCAATCATTAATATATGCGTGGTATTTAACGTGCGGTAGGTTGAGAGGGCACACGATTTTCTTGGCCTCCTCTATACTTGTTGGCAATGTGTTCCCGTTAGGAAGACGATCGTGCCAGAATTCCATGTTAGCATTGAAGCTCACGTCGGTCCATTTGTGTTTCGCCTTTATCTCTAGAGCCTTGAGCGTTACACTCAGGCGTGTATCCTCGGGCCGACACCCAGGATATAATGGACTCATCCCATCTAACTCCATTTGCGCCAGCTTGGCTTTCTCTCTGGCTGCAGCTTTGGCATTGCTCGTCTCCTTGAGAAGAAGTTCCTGAACATGAGGATCCCTTAACACCAAAGTTAGCAGCGTCTGGGTGTTCGCTTCTTCTCCTTCTTCATGATGGTCATCCCCGTCGACATCTCCTTCTTCGTCATGATGATCATGCCCGTCGTCGGTATATTCTTCGTCATCATTACCATGCCCGTCAGGAGACTCTTCGTCTTCTCGCTCGCCCAAGTCTTCATAATGACCAACACCATTTACTGCCAGCTACTCATCAAAGTCTTCACTCATGAAACCGCGCCTGAGCAGGTGATCCTCCAATTGTCTAGAATCAGGGTCGATCCAGCACTAGAGTTTGCATGTTCGACATGGACATCTTATCTGGGTCTTGTTGTTCCGAATCATGTCCGCCTTGGCGTCTTTCTTATACCTAGTAACTCGACCTTCGCTCATGCTGACAACCACGGTAGCCTGCGCGGTATGCACATATAGAGAAAAAAGACAGAGAGTAGGTTAATTAGAAATATACACACACAAAACGCACATGCATGGTCGTCGCCAGAAAAATTAGGCATGACCTTTCCTAAAAGTAGGACATATGGGTGGTGCAAAAATTTGCCGAAATGGAAATGAATCAACATTTCGGCAAATCTCCATGCACCACACCGAGACAGAGACAAGCAAAAACAAGAATCTTCTTCTCATGCAAGCATTCATGCACCACACAAGCTTCATGCACAAACATCATCTTCACGCCATGCATGCATCGCATATACACACCGCCCGTGCGACAAGCTTTACACCTACAAAACATGCAAATTCATGGCCAATTACTCATCGGGTAGATAGAATACCGAATCGAGAGTGCGACGTGAGAGAGTGTGGATCAATAGATCTATAGAGAGATAATAGTACACAAATAGAGATGTGGAGGAGAAAAGTAGGTGTGTTTTAGATCAACTAGTTGGAGAAAGGCTTTCCCTAGCCAATCTATCAACTATAGTAGGTTTAAATACAACAAAATGTAGAAAAATATAGACACAATGGGGTGGGAGAGAGGAGGAAGACGAGCTGGGACGAGGGGGAAGAAGGATGTGAAATGGATGGTGGGAGAGAGGAGGAAGCAAAGCTGCCACCTTTGTGCAGATCTGGTCGCAGGATTCTGCGGGCGATACAGACGCGCGCCACGAGTTCAATCTTCTGTGGCGCATACAGGCTGCATGCGCCACAGAACCTTGGACATAGGGTGTAGTGGGCCATGTGGGCCCCTGACTCAATCTTCTGTGGCGCATGGCCAACGAATGCCCCATATAACCTTGGACAATGGACAGACACTATGGGCCCGGCACTCAGTGTTCTGTGGCGCATAGGTTGGTTATGCACCACAGAAGGTTAAACTTCTGTGGCGCATATCTTATCCATGCGCCAAAGAACACTGAGGGCACAGATCTGTACCAAATAAAGGTGGCAGATAGAGATCTTTAATGACACCCCTCTATATATATGCCACACTCCCTGTCCAAAGCAACATACCTTCCCTCATGTCTTCTTCCCACAACTCGTCGGAAGACTCTCTGGAGAGCACAACCCGCTCGCGTTCCCTGCAGCCTACTCGCAGTGGAGGGGCGAGGTCGAGGGGCAGTGCTCGGAGTAAGCCGCCGCGGGATTCAGAGGTCAACCTAATCGAGGAGGAGGCCAGACTGCGGCATGAGGACCTCTACAATAAGGCCATGAGGTTGTACGTCATGCTCGCGTCTCCGGAGGAGAGGGCGCGCATGGAGGAACCAATCGGGTGGCGGCCGGTGCTCGACCCCAACGTGTCCATGGAGGACCATGTCCGCAGGCTGCAAGCGCGCATGAACAGGGAGATTTGGCATCTTCCACCTCCATCGCCCCCACCAGCTCTTTGAAGGGATTTGCAATGTTGTAGTTTGTGTATTTGCAATGATTTATGGCATTGTTGTTTTGTTGTTCAAGGCTATGCGCATGTGCATTTTGCAACGATGTATGCCACTGCACATGTCTATCTACTAGATTGTCTAGTATATTCTACCTATACCACTGGTACTTGTTTAGTTGGGAAAAGCCAAGAGGAAAATGTGTGTAAACAAATAATCTGAGAAGCACGAAACATTCTGTGGTGCATACTGTGCACATGCGCCACAGAAGTTTGTTCTTCTATGGCGCATACGCAACAATACGCCACAGAAGCTTGTACATAGGTGTCCAGAGAGTGGGGCCCACATAATTGTTCTGTGGCGCATATTGCGATATGCGCCACAGAAGATATAAACTTATGTGGCGCATCTCCTTGTATGCACCACAGAAGTTTGGTCAGAGCACGGTCACACCCCGCCTGCTGTGGGTCCCACCAAACTTCTGGGGCGCATACGTAGTAATGCGCCACAGAAGATTCATGGTCCAACGGCTGGTGTGGGTCCCACCAAACTTCTGTGGCGCATGGCTCTGGAAGATGCACCATAGAAGTTTGGTGGTTCTGTGGCGCATTTCTCCGCATGCGCCACTGGATAACTTTTGTGGCGGATGGTCAGGACCATGCACCACAGAAGGTATGTCTATCTATGGCTAGTTTCCTAGTAGTGAGAGGGATACAGGAGCACTAGAGGATATCAAGCAACGTTGAGGAAGCAATATGTAACATCCCAACAATCATGGTTTAAAAAGTTTGCATATCATTCATGCATCCTTATGCATTTGGTTTATTTTCAAACAAGGTTTCAAATAAGGAGCCATTTGTTTTTCCTATTATTCTATCTAAGAAAGGCAATGGCTTTATCTCTTCTCTCAACCAGAAAGGTTTGATAGATGATTTCAAATCTTACTCAAAGTTTTCAAAACAAGAATCTAAAATTAAAAACCATTTATATGCCTATTATAAATATCTATATAAGGCATGGTTTTATTTTATTTTCAATGGGCCAAAGCATTCTTGAGTAAACAACAATGTTTTATAAACAAATATGAGCATGGATCACTTTACAAAAATCCAGAAGTGGTTTGAATTCAAACTCATCTGAAATTCATTTGAAATTGGTTTCTGAAAATAAAAATAGAAATAGAAAAGGAGAAAAGAAAACAGAAAGGGCCTGCGCTGCCATTCTGGCCCATTCCCAGAACTAGCCCACTAAGCCCACCCGGGCCGTTCCCTCTGCACTCTCTCACCCGCACCTGCCCTGCCCCGCTGTCGCTGCCACTGGGCCCAAGCCAGGTCAGCACCTTCTTCCCCACCCCGCGCGCGCAGTCCCCGTCGCCACCGCCGTTTCCTCCAGAAACGCCGCGTTGATTTCTCGCTTAATTGGCATTGAATCACTGCGTAATTATCTCTAACCTCCTGGCTACTTAACCACCTCGCTGCCCTGGTCATTTCCCCCCCCCCCACACACAGCACACTCGCTTCGCCACCAGGCTGCCGGTATTTTGAATCACACCGCCGCTGCCCAACGAACTCCGGTGAGTGATTACGGTGAGCTCCGACCGCCCCTTTGCTTCTGGTTCAAACGAGCGTGATCCTCTTGTCCTTGTGCACCTTCTGACACCTCTGGTTTGCCTGCTCGTGACCCAGGTTGTCGTCTTCGACGAGCTCCGCGAACGGCAAAAGCGTCGCTCAACTCCGGTGAGGAATCTAGGTAAAACCTGAGCGCCCCTTGCCTTCTTCCTGGCCTTTGTGCACGCACTGATGCTCTTGGCTTGTACTAGGGCGATCAAGAACATCGTCAACGTTGCCGTCTACAAGAACCCGACGCCGCCCGCAACTCCGACGAGCGCTAGCCACTGCTACAACCCGTCGATTTCCACATCAGCAGCACGTTGAGCTTCCTCGTGCTCTTGCGAGTCTGGTAAGCACCACCGCAACCCCCAGCCCCTCCTATATTCCCCGGACCATTGCAGCCAGTAGCGCCACCGCCGCTGGAACCTCGCGCGCCGCCAGTTCTTGGCCAAGCCGTCATGGGCCGTTAGATCTAGATCCAGCGCGTCAGATTAAATCACTTAACGAATCGTTATCAGTCAATCTGGCCCGTGCGATTTCATTTAAATCCTGCGGCTCTTGTTGATCGATCCAGCCGAACCGGTACGGGCCAATAAGATACGCCCACGTGTCTGGGTTTTTAAATTAAAATCTGTTTTTGCATCTATTAGTTATTAAAACTTTGAAATTCAATAACTTTTGGTCTGTTTATCCAAAAAATACAAATAATATATCAATGGATTCACAAAATTAAATCCTACACATATGTGGGCTTGGTTTTGTATTTTGATCTTGTTAAAATATAATTTTATGCAGAGACATTTGTAGGCCTATTTTGTGTATAAAAATTATTTGGAAAATGTTTTAAAGGCCAAATTAAGTTTAATTGGTGTATAAATGTTTAGTTTAATGTTCAGTACTGTTTCACTTGTCTTGTTTAGTTTAGAAAAATCATCACATGGCATTTGCATGCATTCATATATTTTTTCTTGATTTGTTTGGTATATGAATTTGGTGCTATCATTTTATGTGTAGATTTTGGTGCTAGTGGTGATTGTGATTGTGAGGATTGTTGCTACTCCCCCAACTACCAAGGCAAGTTGATGAGGACATCCATATACTTACAACTACCCCAGTTACTACTGATGATGTTCCAGCTGCTACTAACAAGGATAAGTCCAATGAGATTAGGATTGGACCAATTACAAGAGTTTGTGCTAAGCTACTAGAACAACAGGTGAATTTGTTTCTTAATGATCCTGATGTTCTACTTAATGAGAATTTTATACTGCCTAAGTCTGTGTGTTATTGTATGATCAGGTACGTTGGAAAAGAAGGTATAACAAGTAGCGAGGAGGCGAAACACATGGAGCAAGGTGTGTTGATCAATCGGGCAAGCACGAGGGAGGAGAGGGAGTAAGCGCAAGGAGTTACAAAGGAAGGGATCAACACCTGGCAGAGTCTCTGCCGCGGAAGAGAAACAATGCCAAATCCTGCCACGGCAGGAACAGGCCTGTGCGCCTAGAAAGCTGTCCCTCTTGGGTCGGCATGTATCTTAGTTGTAGTCGTTTGCATCTTGGACTCTTAGCCTAGCCGCCCCCTCTCTCTTAAATAGATGGGGGTACCGTTTCTTTGGAGGGAGATAACGATAAAATATTTTGGAGTGGATTCTTTTTAGAACCTCTGAAATTACCCTGTGATCGAATTATCTACTGAAATTGAGTGTGATCTGTTGTTTCATTGGGAATTAGTAGATTGCAAACTACCGTTCGTGGTCGACGGCTGCTTGCGCAAGAGCGTGGTGTTGTGAATATCCCACAGGGTTCGAGATCTGTTGCATTGGCATCAGGGTTTGAGCGGGAGAGATCATAGCTATAGGCTAGTTATCTATCATCCACCATCATCATCAACAAGTGCTTGCTGAGAAGATCGGGCCACCCCGTATCATCTTGGTATCAGATTTCCTCGTTTACTCGGTGAGCATCCATAAATCCATCGATAGATTAGTTCTTGTTTTCGTCCTATAAAGAAAAAGCATACAAAAATATTTTCCCTAGCCTAGATTGCATCATTTTCAAATTTTTAGTTGTTGGTCGTGTCTTCTCGTAGATCCGATCTGCAGGTTTTTCTCATAGGAGTATAGTTTTAGTTTGTGTTTAAATTTTAGGGTTTTGATCTTGTTTTCCACCAAGTCCACCATCACCGTTTTCCGCAAGTTTCCATCTACTTTTCCGAGTCCACATAGCGTACTTTGGTGTTTCAAACATAGCTACAGCCTATCTACTGCATCCGTGCATAGGAACGTACCCACGAGACTAGTTGCTTTGCTCTGACAGGCTACTCATTAGGGTTTTGAAAGTGCTCAATTTTCGCCCCGACAGACCGGATTATCCGGCCCTCCCTAGTTTGCATTCGTTTTGCATTGAGTCATATTGAAAAAAAAATCAAAGTGTGCTTTATTGGAGGCCTAGTTGATGATAACACTTGTAGATTGAGCAATCTTGTGCCTGTTTATTTTGAGCTATTACTAGCGTCTCTCTTGTGCATTGCAATATTCTTGTTCATAAATTGCTTTGCCACGTTTATCTCCACCGTGTGTGTTTCTTGGGTTATCACAACGATCAGCACTAGGACTTGTCTGCGGTGTAGTTAGGATTCCATACCTACAGCTCCATCATAAATAACTTGTGTGCCCTGTGATCGTCTCTATACCCTTGATATTCACTTCATCACATCAGTGCATCAGTCTTGATGTCATTTTGGTTACGCATCTCTATTCACTTTGGAACGGTAAGATCTACTTTCTTGTCAGTGTGAGTGAATTGAGTGTTCCACCAAACAGATTTTATTTATTGTACTAATCTACTAATCATCTCTACTAGTGCTTCTGATGTTGTAGCACAGAAAAAGAAGGATGGTGAGTGTGTCAATTGGCGGGAATATGAAGCATTGAGATCCCATTTGACACTAGTGTTTAACAACACAACAGATGCCATTGACAAGAGTCTTCAGGACATGTAAGTGACTTTGGAAGCAAACGTTCGAGACGTGGCTACTATCAAGACACAAAGTGAAAGACCTCAACACGAACGTGACAACTTTGCAGTATTCTGTAGAGGCCTTGACACTTGCTATTTAGCAACGGCAACAGCAACCAATGCATGAGGAGCTCGAGGATGAAGCTGATGGTAGTGTTGCTGGTGCTGTGCCACTTGGCAGGGGACGCCCTAATGATCCTGCACATGCACCATTACATGGTCGTGGTTTTTCCCCTATAGTTCGTGCTCAGCGTGTACCTATACAGCCGGTTGATGATGGTTTGGGCAAGCCTAAATTTTCAATTCCCAAGTTTGATGGTTCCATTGATCCTGAAGATTATTTGACATGGGAGTTGAAGATAGAGAAGCTCTGGCGCTTGTATGGGTATACTGAAGAAAAGAAGGTCAAGCTTGCAGCGTCAGAATTTGATGGTTATGCTTTGCGTTGGTGGGATGCTCTTGTTCAACATAGAAGGGATGACAATGACCTTCCGGTGATGACTTGGCGAGAGATGAAGCGTATCATGAAGGAACGTTTTGTACCCACCAATTACTTGCGCTCTGGTTTTGACAAGTTGACACAATTGAAGCAAGGGAACTTGACAGTTGATGAGTACTACATGGAGATGGAGACGCTTATGCAACATGCTCGAATCCGAGAATCACTTGAGATGACCATGCAGCGATTTGTCAACAATTTGAGGTTACCCATAAAGAGCATAGTGCGTCATCACAAGTATGAGAACATGAACGAACTGTTACATCATGCTAGAGAGGCCGAGTCATAGCTCGCGGAGGAAGCTAAAGCACGTCGTTTTCCAGCCACTAGCCGGTTCCCCAGGGCCACGCCATCTCCTATGGCTCCTCCTGCAGCGACCAGCTACCCTACTACATCGGCAACCAAGCCTGTCCCCTCGCCCTCTTTTGGTTCTAATGTAAAGAAAACAGCTGCTCCTGCTACTAGTACGGGTTCAAATATGTCAAGTGCATGCACTCGCGATGTGGAGTGCCACACTTGCGGAGGTAGAGGGCACTATCAGAGAGATTGTCCAAACCACAAGGTGATGTTTGTCAATGATCAAGGAGAATATGAGAGTGGAGATGATGTTGATCCTGATGATCATAGTGCTGATTATGAAGAGGAAGGTCTGGATGCCTTTCCTGCGCATGCAACTACTATCGTGGTATCTCCATGCATTCTTAGTGTGCAACCCATTGTTGACTCTCAGCGCTGCAATTTGTTCCAAACAAAAGCTCTCGTTGGGCCTAATAAAGCTTGCAAAGTAATTATTGATGGAGGTAGCTGCAGGAATCTTGCAAGCAAGGAGTTATGTGCCAAGCTGATTTATCTTATTTGCCTCATCCTAAGCCATACTACCTTCAGTGGTTAAGTGACAGTGGTGAGATGAAAGTAAACCATATGGTGAGAGTGAATTTTGAAATAGGTCCATACAAAGATTCTATTCATTTTGATGTGGTTCCTATGACTGTTTGCCATTTATTATTGGGTCGGCCTTGGTTATATGATCGCTATGTGCAACACAATGGCTGTGCCAATACTTATCACTTGGAGTTTACAAGCAAGAAGATTAACCTGCAACCAATGACACCACAAGAGATTGTCAATGAGTCTAGACAGAAAATAGAGGTGACTTTGAAAGATGCTTCTGTTGGAGGCCGTGAGAGTGTTGCAGCTGTACATGATGTTATAGAGCCTACGAAGAGTGATATAAAGAAAAGAGAGAGAGTGCCTAACCTAGTAATTCTAGCCACCAAGGAAGATATGAGAGAGTTTCGAGAGGATCCTAGTGCCATGCCGCTTGTGCTCATGTATAAGGGCGAGGTTTTAGTTTCTAACGACATGACCCCTATTTCTCTTGGTGTCTCTACTATTTTGCAGGACTTTGGTGATGTGTTTCCAGAGGAGGTGCCCTCCGCACTTCCTCCCATGCGCGACATAGAGCATCATATTGATCTTATTCCAGGAGCCACATTACCTAACCGTGCACCCTACCGGACCAACCCCGACGAAACTAAGGAGATACAGAAACAAGTACAAGCACTACTCGACAAAGGGTACATTCGTGTTCCTCTTATCCCTTGTGTTGTTCCTGTTATTTTAGTTCCTAAGAAAGATGGTACATGGCGCATCTGTGTAGATTGTCGAGCTATTAATAACATCACTATTCGATATCGTCATCCTATTCCACGCTTAGAAGATATGCTTGACGAATTGAGTGGTGCTGCTATTTTCTCTAAGATTGATTTGCATAGTGGTTATCATCAAATTAGGATGAAATAAGGGGATGAGTGGAAAAATGCTTTCAAAACTAAATTTGGATTATATGAATGGCTAGTCATGCCTTTTGGGCTTACTAATGCACCTAGTATATTCATGAGATTAATTAATCATGTTTTGAGAGAATTCATTGGTCGTTTTGTGGTTGTTTATTTTGATGATATTCTTATCTATAGCCACAACGAAACTGAACATTGTAATCATATCCGACAAGTTTTGCAAGTGTTGCGTGATAATCAATTGTATGCTAATATTGAGAAATGCACATTTGCAAAAGATAAGGTCATATTTTTGGGTTATGTTGTATCTAAGCATGGGTTAGAAGTAGATCAATCTAAAATTGAGTCAATTCAGAATTGGCTTATTCCCATGAATGTTAGTCAAGTGCGTAGTTTCCATGGATTGGCTGGATTCTATAGACGATTTGTTAAGGATTTTAGCACTATTGCTGCACCATTGAATGATTTGACTAAGAAAGGTGTGCCATTTGTGTGGGGCGCAGCCCAAGATATTGCATTTGATACATTGAAATGTTTGCTTACTTCTGCACTAATACTTGCATTGCCTGATTTTTCAAAGCAATTTGAAGGTGAATGTGATGTTAGTGGTATAGGTATTGGTGGCGTTTTGATGCAAGAGGGTCGCCCTATAGCATATTTTTCTGAGAAACTTACTAGTGCTAGATTGAACTATCCTATATATGATAAATAATTGTATGCACTTGTTCGTGTACTAGAAGTTTGGCAACATTATTTGTGGCCAAAAGAGTTTATCATACATTCTGATGATGAAGCTTTAAAGTATCTAAAATCTCAATCAAACTTGCATACGAGATTAGCTAAATGGGTTGAGTTTATTGAATCTTTTCCGTACGTCATTCAATATACGAAAGGAAAAGAGAATGTCTTTGCTGATGCTTTGTCTAGGAAAAATATGCTATTAATGAATCTTGATGTTAAAATTCCTGGATTCGAGAGTATTTGTGCACTTTATGCAACTGGCAATGATTTTTCTGAACCATATCGTTTGTGTGCTCTTAGAAACACATGGGATAAGTATCATATACATGATGGGTATTTGTTTCGAGCTAACAAACTATGTATTCCAGAATCGTCGTTGTGTTTGTTCTTAGTGCAAGAATCACATGCTGGTGGTTTTATGGGTCACTTTGGGCATGAGAAGACATTACTCATGCTTTCTGATCATTTTTATTGTTCCAAGATGAGGCGTGATGTGTACAGATTTGTGAGTCGATGCATTACATGTCACAGGTCGAAATCCAAATTGAAGCCTCATGGTTTGTATACCCCTCTCTCTGTGCCAACTGCACCATGGGAAGACATTAGTATGGATTTTGTGCTAGGTCTACCTAAAACCCAGAGAGGGCATGATTCTATATTTGTGGTAGTAGATAGATTCTGTAAGATGGCTCATTTTTTTGCCTGCCACAAAAGCGACGACGCGTCGCATGTTGCTAACCTGTTTTTCAGGGACATTGTGAGATTACATGGAGTACCAAGAACAATTGTTTCTGATCGGGATGTGATGTTTATGAGCTACTTTTGGAAGACTTTATGGGGGAAGCTGGGAACGAAGCTACTATTCAGTACCACCTGTCATCCCTAGACAGATGGTCAGACAGAGGTGGTGAATAGAACATTATCACAACTCTTAAGGATTATGATAAAGAAGAATCTGAGGGAGTGGGAAGAGTGTTTGCCACATGTCGAGTTTGCTTACAATAGGGAAGTGCATTCAACCACTCAACTTTGTCCTTTTGTGGTGGTGTATGGTTTCAAGCCATTGACACCACTGGATTTATTGCCTCTACCATTACATGAGAGAGTTGATATGGAGGCATCAAGACGTGCAGACTATGTGAAGAAGATTCATGAGAAGACTCGAGAGGCTTTTGAGAAGAAAGGAAAGAACATTGCTGCTGCAACAAATCAAGCAAGGAAGGAAGTGTTGTTCAAACCTGGTGATATGGTTTGGGTACATATGTGCAAGGATAGGTTCCCATTGCTGCGCTAATCCAAGTTGAAGCCACGCGGTGCTGGCCCTTACAAGGTGTTGGCCAAGATTAATGATAATGCCTACTCGATTGATATACCTATTGCTGAATTCGGTGGAGCTAGCAATAGTTTCAATGTTGCTGATTTATCACCATATGATGGAGAAGACCTTGGAGCGTCGAGGTCGACGCCTTTTGAAGGGGGGGGGAGATGATGAGGACATCCATATACTTACACCTACCCTAGTTACTACTGATGATGTTCCCGCTGCTACTAACAAGGATAAGTCCAATGAGATTAGGATTGGACCAATTACAAGAGCTCGTGATAAGCTAATAGAACAACAGGTGAATTTGTTTCTTAATGAGCCTGATGTTTTACTTAATGAGAATTTTATACTTCCCAAGTCTATATGTTATTGTATGATCAGGTACGTTGGAATAGAAGGTATAGGACGTAGAGAGGAGGCGAAGCACATGGAGCAAGGTGTGTTGATCAATCGGGCAAGCGCGAGGGAGAAGAGGGAGGAAGCGCAAGGAACTACAAAGGAAGGGATCAACACCTGGCAGAGTCTGCCGCGGCAGAGAAACGATGCCAAATCCTGCCACGGCAAGAACAGGCCTGTGCGCCTAGAAAGCTGTCCCACTTGGGTCGGCAGGTATCTTAGTTGTAGTCGTTTGCGTCTTGGACTCTTAGCTCAGCCTCCCCTTCTCTCTTAAATAGATGGGGTACCGTTTCTTTAGAGGGAGACCACGATAAAATATTTTGGAGTTGATTCTTTTTAGAACCTCTGAAATTACCATGTGATCGAATTATCTACTGCAATTGAGTGTGATCTGTTGTTCCATTGGGAATTAGTAGATTGCAAACTACCGTTCGTGGTCGACGGCTGCGTGCGCAAGAGCGTGGTGTTGTGAATATCCCACAGGGTTCGAGAGATGTTGCATTAGCATCAGGGTTCGAGCGGGAGAGTTCATAGCTACAGGCTAGTTATCTATCATCCACCATCATCATCAACAAGTGCTTGCTGAGAAGATCGGGCCACCCCATATCGCAAGTGGTGCTTCATAATTTTGTCCCAATATTTTGACTATGCATTAGTGATATTTTGTATAGGGCTTGCATGATAATTCTGCTAAGTATGTATACTATGCTTGAGAAATCCTAGTAGTTGTAGAATTGTTAGAATTTTCTCTAAGTTAAGATACTTACTATATTGTCATGCTTAGCCTAGCTAGTAGAAAACAAGGGTGGAATATATTCATGCTATGAAATTTTTCTAAGTCTTGTGACTTGTGTTTTTGCTTAATAAAAACAACTAAGTGAATGAATCACCTGGGTGGAATGGTATGTTTGGGTGTATGTTGAGTGGTTACACAAGGCCCATATCTATGGTCTACCTTGTGTATCACACTTATGGTAAGCCACCCAGGAACAAAGGGATTTGAGATGCCATATGTTAAGAAGCTTCTAGTGCAGCCACATGGAAATATGGGCTCTGCCTGGATCATATAGGTTGCAATAACTTAGCCAAATGGACAGTTGGTGGTAGGGGGTGATAGGTTTGGGAACGCGTCCATTTTGGTCTAAGGGAAGGCTTCTGAAAGGTCCTGTCTCGATGCATGTCGAGTCTTGTGAGGAAAGTGCACCACCTCTGCAGAAGGAAGAATCTAAGTACTTAGCCGTGTCCCCAGCAATGGACAATTTGAGAATCAAGACATGGAAGTTATCAAGAATCTCCTCATCCCAATTTCTAAGTTAAAAACTTGTGGTTGAACAAGGGTAAAGGTTCACCGATGTCCATTGGTGGTTCCCTCGGAGTTTTTGCCAAACAAAAACTTATTGTTTTCAGCTGATAGATAAAACCTATTTTGAGCAAAGCAAGCCTAAGCTACACTTAGCCAAATTCATGTAGAAGCTAGAAACTATTATTCTACTAAGGTATCACTTGCCAATACTATTCCAATGTATTGACCCACTGTGGCTGTAACTTGTGATGCTACAGGTTACTCTGATGAGGATTAGGGTTACGAGTCTACACTCAACATGCTTGCCTGTGGCACATGAAGATGAAGACTTTTATTTTATGTTGTTAAGTTAAACTCTTGTACTACCCTATGGCTATGGAGTTGTAAAAGACTATTTTATCTCCGGAATGATGATGCAATAATGACCTTTGTTTTTGTGTACTTCATCTTAAACTGTGGATGCTAGTATTTGATCCAGGGACTAGCATTGCAATCACAGGGACCTTTACCTTTGTAAAGGTGGGGTCTTACAGATGGTATCAGAGCACTGTGTTGCCTGTAGGATTATGACCCTAGGTTGGATTAGATTAAGAAACCACTAAGGAAAAATTTCAACACTTTGAAAATTCCACACATGTCTTTTCTTCTCGTAAAATTTTCTAATCTTCTTTCTCATCTCTATTTGTAGATGAACTCCATCAACGAAGTCGTCAAGAAGGGACCACTCATGACCATGACCTTGGAGTGTGAGACTGAATTTCCCAAAGCACTCAAGAACCTTATGGTTACCATGGGGATACATGGTGCAGCTATGTACAAGGGATTCCTGCGATGGATGAAGGAGAAGATTATTGGTGGGTGCAACTTCATTTGTACAAAAACAAGGAAGACGACCACAAGGAGTCAGGATTCTACATGGTCACCAACTCTGAAATGCACACAACATTCTTTGACTCTGCAAGAAATGCAGCTTGGAATGCCATCAAGGAGCTTGGTGATAGACTCAAGTGCAGAATGCTCAACACCCAAAATGACCTTAGAGAAGAAAAGAAGTATACCCAAGAATTAGAGACTACCAACCAACAACTAAGGGGAGACATCATAGACTTAATATGGGCTTGTGAACAAGATCGACAGATGGCCACTAAGGATGCCCTGATAGCTATTTTGTCTAGTGAGTGAGAACTGTAACGTACTCCTTTAGTTGGACCACCACACTTATCGTTTTTACTTCCAAAAAATTGTCTAAGTTATGTTGAACCTTTGGTGTTTGTAATGGATTGTGTATTCCATGACTTGTGTGTTTGTTGCTAAAAGATGTGCTTGTGATATTTTGTCTTGTGAATTTTATCTACTTGTGTTGATTCTAACTTTTCCCTATCTTATAAAAATAGATGCCTAACATTGTTATCAGCATGGCCGAGGAGTTCAAGGGAACTCGTTTTGGTACTCGTCTCATTGAGCTCACTAGTGTGCTCAACCTTCCACTTCCTAGCATCACGACACTTCATCTCACCAAGTTTCAGAGGAAGGACCTATGGGGCTTCAGAGTCACACATCCGGGACGCCAGGCAGAACCACCCACGGAGGCTATCACTTTCAAGATAATGCATGATGACAAGGAGAGAGGCTTATATGTAGTCATGTAGGAGTTACATGGACGCCTAGTAGGGAGGCACTCCACCAAGATTAGAGGTCTCTACTTTCACCCCTTCGGGTGACGCGACGAGGAGGGTGAGGCTATAGAGGACGATGATGCTACTAGAGAGACGATGGAGTTGATTCGTCTGTACCTTCAGGACCTAGAGGGTCTTATTATACACCTTGACACTGATAGGACCAATGTCATGCTTAGCAATGACGAGCTCCAGGTTCAGCTACGGGAGAAGGACAAGATCTTCGCGAAGCAAGACGAGATCGTCAAAGAGATGGAGGCCAAATTTGAAAGCCAGGACAAGAAGTTCAAGAGCCAGGAAAAAGAGTCCAAGACAGGAACAAGAAGATCAGGGAGATGAAGGAAGAGTTAGAGGCCAAGGACTTCGAGCTTGAGCACCAGCAGGGAGTGATGGAGAGGCTTCGCTCACAGAAGAGGGCTCTTAGGGCCAAGATTGAGGCCTTGACCACTAGTGTTGATGAGTACAAGACCGCCATGGAGAATGCAGGTCTTACCCTTGTTGATTTGGAGATCGATGCGGAGGAGTAGTGTAGACTACTCGACTATCTTTAATCTACCATACTTTGATTATTGAGTCACAGTGACCATCCAACATGTGGATGGCTTGCTATGGTGTGTTTGCATTTTCAAAACTTGTTGTTTATGTCATTCAAACTCTATGTTATTTTGAGCTTGGTTATTGTGATTGTTTCTAAGTGATGTATTGTGCATGTTAAGCATCTATGGGTATCTTATTCTTATCCTTATTAAAACCATAGATGCCTCCCCGACGTGCCAACCCCAACCAAAACAACAACAACAACGTCACTCTCGAGATGCAGCAGTTGATGACAACACAAGCTCAACTGATGCAAATGATGACGCAGTTCATGCAGAACCAGAATCAGAATAACAACAACAACAACAACAACAACAACAACAACAACAACAACAATCAGAATAATCCTCCGGGATTTGACATGCTCACGAGATTTCTGAGACTAAGGCCTACAAAGTTCTCAGGAACCACTGATCCAATGATAGAGAATGACTGGTTATGTTCAGTGAACAAGGACTTAGTGACTGTTGGCTGCACCGACGAAGAAAAGGTCAGATTCGCAGCACATCTGCTTGAAGGGCCAGCAGCAACCTGGTGGGACAACTTTCAGATCACCAATCCCCTTGAGGATGTGACTTGGGCTATCTTTGAGGATGGATTCCGTACATCTCACATCTCATCCGGAGTGATGAATTTGAAGAAAAAGGAGTTCCACAATCTGAAGCAGCGTCACCGTAGTGTGGTTGAGTACATTGAGGAATTCAACAATCTAGCGCATTATGCACCGGATGAAGTTGATACTGATGCACAGAGGAAGGAGAAATTCCTCGAAGGACTTAATGATGAGTTGAACTTGCAGCTGTCTGTTTCCTATGTTCCAACCTATCAATCACTTTGTGACAAGGCTACAACCTTGGAAAACAAGATGAAACTTGTTGAGAGCAGAAAGAGAAAGCATAGCTTTGATAAGCACAATTCGGGATCGTCTCACAAGCGTTCCCATCATGATGATAGTGGGAGTTCTGGATCCCACAAACAAGGCAAGTATAACAATCACCACAACCACAATCCTCATCATGAAAACAAGAACCATCGCAGTCATGATAATGACAAGTATAAGAACCACAAGAGTGGACACAAGAGCCACCACAGTGGAGGTGGAAGTGGAAGTGGAAGTCAGCCTCTAAAGAAAGATCTCAGTCAGGTTGAATGCTTCAAGTGTAAGAAGATGGGGCACTATGCTAATGAGTGCCCAGAAAAGAAAGTTGAAGGTGCCAACAAGCCCAATCCCTTCCAAAAGGGACAAGTGAACCACATCAATGTGGAAGAAATATATGAGGAATCTGATGTTGTGGATGGTAAGTTCAAACTCAATTCTATTCCATCACTTTTTATTTTTGATACTGGCGCATCGCATTCATTCATATCAAGAACTTTTGTCGATAGAAATGGACTTCCAGTTGAAACTATTGGGTGTCTGTCACATCCCAAATTTTACATTTGGTCTTGCATATCATTCATAGCATTGCATCATATCTTTCCATGCAAAACCGTCGAGTAGAAAGGTTCGGCGAAACGCTATCTTCAAAACCCTATTTTGTTTCGCTACGAGGTTCCTGCGGGAAGCTTTGGAGTGTCTTGCAACAACCACCCCTGTAGGTTCGAGTTTTCGCGCAAACTTCGACTGAAGGTTGTGCCCCTCGACGATACGAACCCGTAGGCGCGAGAATCGCTCCAATCGGAGTTCGTATGCAAAGACTTGACGCTTTAGTAAACCGTAGAAAACGGTCCGAAATTCTGGACAGATTTCCGAGTTCTAGTCCAACTCCGGACCGAATCAGTTTAGATTTCCGCGTGAGGCCCCACAAAAGGACCCACCTGGCCACGTAACCCGCACCCACCTGTGGCGACCCCGCCACCTCCACTCCTCAGCAAGCCACGCCCCGAGGCAGCCGCCGCGCCTCCGCCGCCCGCCATCGCCGACCCCGCCGCCAGCGCGCCGCCTCTCTCCATTCCCGCCACCCAGCGCCCGCAGCCGCTTATCGCACGCCGCCGAGGTCGCTGCACCGCCCTTACCCGCCACCGCCGCCACCGCTTCTCACCGCGCCACGGCCGCCGCCATTATCGCCGCCGCGCCATCGCATGCGCCATCGCCGCCTCCCGCCGACGCGCCGCCAGCCGCATGAAGCCGCCAGCGCCGCCGACCCGCCGCTGCCGCTGCGCCCGCGCTACACACACACGCACGCGATACCGCATGCGATATAGCGTGTCTTCGCGCGCGCGTCTACCTACACGTGCACGCATACACGCACGTACGCGCGATGCCTCGCGCGCGTATTTGTTTTCTCGGACCCGTCCATTGACCGTGTACGTCCGTGCAGGAAGAACCCCGATGCCGGAACCAATCGCCACCACCGTCCGGAGCTCGCCGCACCTTCCGGAGTCCGTTTCGTCATCCGTTTCCGGTAAGACAGCAGCCACCGTCAGATCTCAGATGAGCGGCTTAGATCGTTCGTTGACTGGTCAGCATCCCAGACGTTGACTAGTCAGATGCCCAGTCAGCGCCCAGTCAGCAGACGCTTGACCAGTCAAACAGACACGGTTGACTGGGTCAATTTCGTTAATCCCTCTAGTTGGCAGATTTCGGTAGAGTCTTGTAAATTGCGTAGAAATGCAACCGCTTGGCCAAAAATTATAAATAAAATATGTACGAGTTCAGTGAGTCGTGTAGAATCTCGCTGTAGCTTTGGTTCAGACTTTTACTGTCAGGTTTAGTACAGTTTAATCGAACTAGTTAGTGGCCTTTTAGGAGTAATAAATTCGTAGAAAAAGATTCGTAGCTCCAAAAATCGCGTGTGATATGTCCCTGAACTCGTGTGAACGAGGGGAATCTCATCGTGAATTAAAAAGGTAGGAATCTCATCGTGAATTAAAAAGGTAGGCTTATAGTAAAAACTTCTGCAGTATTTGTCTAATGGCTTTCTGCAGTGTTTTAATTACTCTGGGAGTTTTATAATTACTTTTTGAGTAATTCCAATTGGTACTGTTTCTAATCAGCGATGCCTATGCGGTATAATTTTTACAAGATTTTAAAAACAGTATACGACCGGTAGTGAATTACTTAAGTTCTAGCTCTCGTTTGGAGCATTACTTTTGTCTATTAGTTTTCCTAGCGCCAAATCTATTTTTCCATGCATGTATTCGGTAGTATTATAAATTAGAATTATGTGGTGCAGCTGTAGCACCATTTCACTTGCCGTTCTTGCATTCATGCATCATATTTGTTGCATATGTTGTGGATTGTTTGTTTATGAATGCAATTGTGTCGTGTAGATTGTGCTGAGTGCAACGCTTGTTCGTGTGAGGATTGTGCTCCAGACCGCTACAACCAAGGCAAGTAGATGCTACTTTGTTCATGAATATCGTCCTACTATTTTCTATGCATTGTCGTGTATTTTGTAGATGCATGTGTAGGATGATACTATCGTTATGCTATGTCCTATTATGTGGTAGGGCTTTCCTTGTAGATGAAACACCGTTGGTAGATGTGCTTAGCCATGCTATGTTGAAAGAGGGATGGGTTACATCATTGATACTTGTTTTCTCAAAGTATTGGTTTGTGAAAACTAAAAACAACTTAATCAATGAACCCCCTGGGTGTGATGGTATTGATAAATTTTGGTGGTTTCATTGCGGAAAGGCACCCAGGCATCAAGAGAGAATGATTGGCTTCTTTATTGTGTACCTTACGTGTACAACTATGTGCCAATAATAAAATGGGCGGTTGGTTGGACTTAGTAGGTTGTGGTAACTCGAACCCGCGTATCCAGAGATGTAGAATTTTGGTAGGTTGGACCGGTGTGCGTCGGTATTGAGGAGATACTTCCCGAACAGTCTCTTCTTGGACTTCTCCCTATCATCACCCAAAATGAGAGTGATGGTACGAGCTAGGCTGGCCAAGTCGCATGGGTAAAGTGTACTAACCTCTGCAGAGTGTATAATCTAATCGATTAGCCGTGTCCCCGGTTATGGACATCTGAGTTGCTAGATATTGATCCCATGACATGTTTCTCGCTCATTCTAATTTCATAATTGTTCTAATATTGTTGGGTTAACTTAATTGGGATCTTTTCAAAGAAAATCAAAACTGTTTATGAAAGTAGGACAAATGTATTTGCAAATGCAAGCCAGACACAGCTCCACTTGCCAGATATGCATGTAGATGTTAGTACTATTTTCTCCTTTACTAGCTCTACTTACCATACATTCCATGTATTGACCCTTCGGGGCTGCTACGTTTCATGTTGCAGGTTTTTCCGATTCTGATTGATCGTTATAGGCCACGATACTCCACTCGGCACTTGTTCACTTGTGGGAAAATTGAAGATTGGAGGATATATTTAGTTTTGTTGCTACCTGAATAATTTGAGCTAGCTTTATGCTAAGATTTTATTGTAATAATGGTACTCTGGATCTTTGTAGATCATGATACACGGTTATTTTTCTATGATTATCTATCTTACTCTATTGTGGGCCAATGAACCGATCCAGGGATTGGCATGTCACATAGAGGCCACGGTCTTATCAGAACTGGGGTTTCACAGGATGGTATCAGAGCCCGTGTGTCGACTGTAGGATCGTGACCTAGGATTGGATTAGGAAGCCATAGGATTATTAAGCCTATATTAACACTGTCTTTCCTCTTATGCCTTTCACCCTCGTAAATTCTTACCATATGCTATTCTCACACTTTCCTCTTTTACTTTATAGATGGGAGACGTCAGGACTGAGTATGTCACCATGGAGTCACCAAGGCCCTTTGCAAGGCAGTTAGCTCAGCTCTCTCAGTCATTGGGATTGCCACTGCCTATGTTCAAGGGAAGAAGGCTGTACACCTATGGATATGGAGAGGATGCATGGGAGATCACTACCTTCATATTCAGAGATGCCGCCTTGCCAAACCTCACGCACTTGGTCTAAACCAAGATATACTGCAACTGGGGACTTGGAATCAACTTTGTCAGTGTACATGAAGCCTGTCTCGCTAGTGCCACTATGTCCACACTGCTGCTGCAGATTCACCCTACCGTGATTATGGAAGGCGTGATGAAGATGGGAACATTGTGGTTACCCGGACGACAGAACAACATGCCACCCGTGGAGGCACATAGAGGACATGGAGAGGGAGAATGGAGCTCTAGCAGAGAAGGTGAGGATGTTGAAGGAGATTGCAGACTTTACTAGCAATGGAATGGTGGTCCAAGGACAGGAGATAGACACTTTGCATGAAGCTGTGGAAGTTCTGGAGACTGCCCTGATAGCCAGAGATGAGACCATAGCCCATCTTCATGGCACTGTGCAAGAGAATACCCAGAGCATACAACAGTTGCAAGGGACCGTCCAGGAAAGGGACCAAACCATTGAAGCTTTGACAGCCCAGATTGCCGCTCTCCAAGCAAGGCTGAATCCACCCTCTGATGATGACAATGGAGATGATGGCAACAATGGGGATAACGATGACAGTGGAGACGATGATGATGATGATGAGGACGAGGATGATGATGATGGAGACGATGATGGTGGAGGAGATGAAGTTGTTGCTGTTGCATCTGAGGATGAAGAAGAGGAGGATCCAGAAGAGGTGGAGTTTGAAGTCTCAAGTGATGGTTCAGGAGAGGTGTACATTCCGCCGCCATGGTTGTACCGCGAGCCGAAGCGCCAATGCATGACCGCAAGGACCTACCTCAATCTCTTCAAGAAGTAGATAGAAGTCCACCAATTAGTCCACGTTTGGAGAACTCATTAGGATTAGTCTCGATCGTTGTGAAACTTAGTTCGTGTTAGTTTAAAAGTGTTTAGTTGCTTATTTGTGTACTCCAATATCCCAGGATTTATTTGTGCGAATTTTATGAAAGAGTTATGGCAATTTGGTTACTATCTGTGTGTTTTCGCTGCAGTTTTTCTGCTGATACAGCAGTACCGTCCGATTTTTCATATTTTTCTGGTAACTCGGAAAAATCTGAAAAAAATTGGGCTGATGCGAAACTCTCTATGCAATATGCACAAAAATTTGCTAATGTTTCTGACGTGTTTAAGTCAGGCGGAAAAATTCGTGAATTCTGCTGGACTGTTCTGGCAGGATTGCTGTTTTGTTGATTAGTTGATCTATCGTTTAGTTAATCATTGCCAACTCTTGCAAAACTATTTCAGTAGGTATATACTGCTAGGATAACACCTGGGATGTTGCTGGATCACTTGTTTGGTGATGTGTTGCTTGCTTGTGATTGTCTGTTATTGTTTGTTGTTGTTTGATCATATGCATGGGTAGAATCCTATTATCGTAGTTGATTCTTTCTAAACTTACCTATGCTGAACATGATGCCTCCCGTCGCCAACCCACTGAGATGGAGTAGCTCATGGCAGCTGCACAGCTGACCCAAGTGATGACCAGTTCATGGCGAATCGAA
The DNA here is from genome assembly GCA_030063025.1 of Avena longiglumis. NCBI lineage: Eukaryota > Viridiplantae > Streptophyta > Magnoliopsida > Poales > Poaceae > Avena > Avena longiglumis. The sequence goes on from CP125977.1 coordinate 306,464,323, forward strand.
CAACAACAATGGAAACAATCAGCCTCGTGGAGATGCTCTCACCAGATTTCTAAGGTTAAGGCCAGCTAAGTTCTCTCTGCAACGGAACCAATGGTTGCTCGACTGGTTGCATTCAGTCAACAAGGATCTAGTAACTGCGGATGCCGATGCTGAGAAGGTGAGGTTTGCCGCTCACCTACTGGAGGGACCAGCCGCTTCTTGGTGGGACACATTTCAGATCACCCATCCGCTGGATACCGTGACTTGGGCTATGTTTGAGGAAGGTTTTAGGACCAACCACGTGTCTTCAGGAGTTCTGAGCCTGAAGAGGAAGGAGTTCCGCAACTTGCGCCAAACCAATCGCACCGTGGCCGAGTACATTGAGGAGTTCAACAACCTGTCCCGTTATGCACCTGAGGATGTTGACACTGATGCCAAAAGAAGGGAGAGATTCCTGGATGGCCTCAGTGATGAGCTTTCAGTACAGCTACTTGTGGTTTACAGCCCCACTTTCCAGGAGCTTATGGACAAGGCTAGGATCTTGGAGGGGAAGCACAAGCAGGTGAAGAACCGCAAGAGAAAGAGCAATACTCATCACTCTGGTTCTCACCACAAGTCTCGCACTTCATATGATGGATACTCCAAGCACGGAGGAAGTGACCAGGGGAGCCATGACCGCCGCGATGGACATCGTCATGACAACCATAGGAGCAGCCACCACAACCACAAGGGAGGACACTCTCACCACTCTAGAGGACACGGTGGACATGACCTCAACCGTGATCGCAACTTCGTGAAGAAGGACCTGAGTGAGGTGACGTGCTTCAAGTGCAAGCAGAAGGGAAACTATGCTGACAACTGTCCGGAGAGGAAAGGACTGAAGCCAACCAACGGCGAGAAGGCCACAGTGAACCACATGAATGTGGAGGAGATTCCAGATGAGCTTGACCTTGTGATTGGTAAGTTCCCAATCAACACTTACCCTGCACTTATACTTTTCGATACTGGTGCATCGCATTCATTCATATCAAGGGCATTTGTGGATAAGTATAAGTTACCTACTGAGTCTATGAAAAGGTCTATTAGAGTGAGTTCACCTGGAGGAGATATGGTAGCTAGCGCGGGATGCCGCGACTTGACTGTGAGGATTGGAACACACAACTTCATTGCACATCTAGTAGTCTTGGATTCACAGGATTAGATGTCATTCAGGTATGGATTGGATGTCTATGCATGGGGGACACATAGATTGTGCACAGCGAGCTGTTTCACTCAAAACCCCGGATGGTAAGAGGATTAGATTCAAGTCGGCTGCACGACCAGGAAGGTGTAAGTTGAATTCTCTTAAGGAGGTTAGCATGGATACTGTGCCAGTGATTAGGGATTACCCCGACGTGTTTCCGGAAGAGCTGCCAGGGATGCCACCTGACAGGGATGTTGAGTTTCTTATCGACCTGATGGCGGGCACATGACCTATAGCAAAGAAACCATATAATATGGATGTGGATGAGCTGAAAGAATTGAAGAAACAGTTGAAGGAACAACTGGAAAAGGGATTCATTTAGCCTAGTGCGTCGTCATGGGGAGCACCTGTTCTGTTTGTGGAGAAGAAAGATAGCACCAAGAGATTAGTGGTAGACTATCGCTCGCTGAATGAGGTAACCATCAAGAACAAGTACCCTCTGCCGAACATAAACAACTTGTTTGATCAACTGGAAGGAGCAAAGGTGTTCAGCAAGATTAACCTGCGATCAGGCTACTTCCAATTGAAGATCCGAGAAGAGGACGTACCAAAAACCGCCTTCACCACTAGGTATGGTTTATATGAGTATACGGTTATGTCTTTTGGACTAACGAATGCCCCTGCATACTTCATGACCATGATGAACAAGGTATTTATGGAGTATTTGGACAAGTTCGTGGTGGTGTTTATTGATGACATATTGATATATTCCAAGGATGATGCCGAGCATGAGAAACATCTGAGGATGATTATGGAGAAGCTGAGGGAACACAAGCTGTATGCCAAATTCATTAAGTGTGAATTCTGGCTTAACACTGTTGGATTTCTTGGACACGTAGTGTCAGGAGAAGGAATTGCTGTTGATCCAAACAAAGTGACTGCAGAATCGAGGGAAGCACCCAAGAATGTTGGAGAGATTCGAAGCTTTTTGGGACTTGCTGGTTATTATAGGAGGTTTATTGAAAACTTTTCCAAGATTGCTAAGCCGATGACTGAACTTCTGAAGAAGGAGAGGAAGTTTGAATGGTCAGACGTATGTGAAGCCAGCTTTCAGAACCGCGTCGACTAGTGATCTACTGTTCTATGTCTACCGGATCTTCAGAAGGATTTCCAAGTGTACTGTGATGCTTCTCGACAGGGACTTGGGAGTGTGCTGATGCAAGATGGGAGAGTAGTGTCATATGCCTCGCGACAACTCAAGCACCATTAGCGGAATTACCCCACACACGACTTGGAGTTAGCGTCAGTGGTTCATGTGCTCAAGGTATGGAGGCATTACTTAATGGGAAAACACTGTGATGTGTACACCGACCACAAGAGCCTGAAGTACATATTTACGGAAGGGCCGAACATGAGACAGCGGAGATGGTTGGAACTTATCAAGGATTATGATATGAATCTACAATACCACCCAGGAAAGGCCAATGTAGTAGCAGATGCTCTGAGCCGGAAGGTTTATGCCAATGGATTGACAATTGGTGAATTGCCTGAGGATTTGTGCAAGCAATTCAAGGACCTTAGACTGGAAGTAGTGTCTGAAGGATACCTGGCTACAATGGAAGTCCAACCGACGCTACAGGACAGGATCGTAAAGGCTCAAGTGGGAGACAAGGAAATAGAGGAGATAAAAGAAAAGATGAAGGAGAATCGGGAAAAGGATATTCGCGAGGATGAGCATGGTACCTTGTGGTATGGAGATCGTTTGTGTGTGCCCAGCGACCTAGAGATTAGGGAGTTGATTTTGCAGGAGGCTCATAACTCGCCTTACTCCATACATCCGGGCAACACAAAGATGTATATGGATTTGAAGAGAAAATTTTGGTGGAACAACATGAAGGAAGATATCGCCAAGCATATTGCCCTACGTGATGTATGTAGCCGAGTGAAGGCAGAACACCAAAAACCAGCAGGACTGCTACAGCCATTGCCTATGCCGGATTGGAAGTGGGATAGAGTGGGAATGGATTTTATCACAGGATTGCCCAGGACCAGGTCAGGATATGACTCTATTTGGGTAGTGGTCGACCATTTGACCAAGGTAGCCCACTTTATACCGGTGAAGACGACCTATACAAGTGCAAAGTTGGCCAAGATTTACATGGACAGGATTGTGTGCCTACACGGAGTTCCCAAGAGTATTGTATCTGATAGAAGCACCCAATTTACCTCACACTTCTGGCGCCAGCTACACGAGTCACTTGGAACTAGATTGGAGTTTAGCACAACGTTTCATCCACAGACTGATGGACAGACCGAGAGGGTGAATCAGATTTTGGAGGACATGTTGAGAGCTTGCGCTTTAGCTCATGGCTCTAGTTGGGATGAGAATTTGCCGTATGCGGAGTTTTCCTACAACAACAGCTATCAAACCAGCATCAAGACGTCACCGTTCGATGTGCTGTATGGGAAACGATGCCGTACGCCATTGCTATGGGATGGAGTAGGAGAACGTCAGCTGTTCGGACCTGATTTGATCAAGGATGCTGAGGAGAAGGTCGCCTTGATTAGGAACAGGCTGAAGGTAGCGCAATCAAGGCAGAAGAGCTACGCTGACGCCAAGCGCAAGGAAGTGGTGTATGAGATAGGTGATAGAGCATACCTCAGAGTATCGCCACTTCGTGGAATCAAGAGATTTGGGATTAAGGGTAAGCTGGCACCTCGATTTATTGGACCGTATCGGGTCTTAGCATGCAAAGGAGAAGTTGCTTATCAGTTGGAGTTGCCAGAGGCTCTGTCTGCTGTTCATAACGTGTTCCACGTATCCCAGCTGAAGAAGTGCCATCCGGAGATGGTGGACACGCCATTGAGAGACACTGTACCGCTAGAAGAGGTTCAGCTGGAGAATGATTTGACCTATGAGGAGAAACCGGTCAAGATTCTGGAGACAGCAGAAAGGACTACCCGTACCAAGACAATCAAGTTTTGCAAAGTACAGTGGAGCCACCACACCGAAGAGGAAGCCACTTGGGAGCGTGAGGATGACATCCGAGAGGACTACCCACACCTATTTGCTAGCCGCGCCGAATCTCGAGGACGAGATTCATCTTAAGGGGGTTAGTCTTGTCACATCCCAAATTTTAGATTTGGTCTTGCATATCATTCATAGCATTGCATCATATCTTTCCATGCAAAACCGTCGAGTAGAAAGGTTCGGCGAAACGCTATCTTCAAAACCCTATTTTGTTTCGCTACGAGGTTCCTACGGGAAGCTTTGGAGTGTCTTGCAACAACCACCCCTGTAGGTTCGAGTTTTCGCGCAAACTTCGACTGAAGGTTGTGCCCCTCGACGATACGAACCCATAGGCGCGAGAATCGCTCCAATCGGAGTTCGTATGCAAAATACTCGGACGTTTTAGTAAACCGCCGGAAAACGGTCCAAAATTCTGGACCGATTTCCGAGTTCTAGTCCAACTCCGGACCGAATCAGTTTAGATTTCCGCGTGAGGCCCCACAAAAGGACCCACCTGGCCTCGTAACCCGCACCCACCTGCGCCGACCCCGCCGCCTCCACTCCTCCCGCGCGCGCACGCCTCCCGAGGCAGCCGCCGCCGCCGGCCATCGCCGACCCCGCCGCCAGGTGCGCCGCCCTCTCCTCTCTCCGTTCCCGACCACCGCGCCGCCATCGCCAGCGACCACGCCGCCGAGGTCGCTGCGCCGCCGCCTTTCGCCCGCCGCCGCCGCCCCTGCACCGCCGCCACGCGCGACCACGCGCCGCTTCTCACCGCGCCGCGCATCGCCGCCGCCATCGCGCCGCCATCGCCCGTCGCCGCTGACGCCCGCCATCGCCCAGCGCCCGCCGCCCGCGCTGCCGCCGCCGCCGCCCGACGCCGCGTCGCCTCACTGCGCTGCGCACACACGCACGCGATACCGCATGCGATATAGCGTGTCTTCGCGCGCGCGTCTACCTGCACGCACGCATGTACTGACGCCGCGCGTATTTGTTTTCTCGGACCCGTCCATTGACCGTGTACGTCCGTGCAGGAAGAACCCCGACGCCGGAACCAATCGCCACCGCCGTCCGGAGCTCGCCGCACCTTCCGGAGTCCGTTTCGTCATCCGTTTCCGGTAAGACAGCAGCCACCGTCAGATCTCAGATCAGCGGCTTAGATCGTTCGTTGACTGGTCAGCATCCCAGACGTTGACTAGTCAGACGCCCAGTCAGCAAACGCTTGACCATCAAATGCATACCTGATTGGTAGGTCAATTTCGTTAATCCCTCTAGTTGGCAGATTTCGGTAGAGTCTTGTAAATTGCGTAGAAATGAAACCGCTTGTCCAAAAATTGCAAATAAAATATGTACGAGTTCGGTGAGTCGTGTAGAATATCGCTGTAGCTTTGGTTCAGACTTTTACTGTCAGGTTTAGTACAGTTTAATCGAACTATTTAGTGGCCTTTTCGGAGTGATAAATTCGTAGAAAAAGATCCGTAGCTCCAAAAATCGCGTGTGATATGTCCCTGAACTCGTGTGAACGAGGGGAATCCCGTCGTGAATTAAAAAGGTAGGCTTCCAGTAAAAACTTCTGCAGTATTTGTCTAATGGCTTTCTGTAGTGTTTTAATTACTCCGGGAGTTTTATAATTCCTTTTTGAGTAATTCCAATTGGTACTGTTTCTAATCAGCGATGCCTATGCGGTAGAATTTTTCCAAGATTTTACAAACAGTATACGACCGGTAGTGAATTACTTAAGTTCTAGCTCTAGTTTGGAGCATTACTTTTGTCTATTAGTTTTCCTAGCGCCAAATCTATTTTTCCATGCATGTATTCGGTAGTATTATGAATTAGAATTATGTGGTGCAGCTGTAGCACCATTTCACTTGCCTTTCTTGCATTCATGCATCATATTTGTTGCATATGTTGTGGATTGTTTGTTTATGAATGCAATTGTGTCGTGTAGATTGTGCTGAATGCAACGCTTGTTCGTGTGAGGATTGTGCTCCATACCGCTACAACCAAGGCAAGTAGATGCTACTTTGTTCATGAATATTGTCCTACTATTTTCTATGCATTGTCGTGTATTTTGTAGATGCATGTGTAGGATGATACTATCGCTATGCTATGTCCTATTATGTGGTAGGGCTTTCCTTGTAGATGAAACACCATTGGTAGATGTGCTTAGCCATGCTATGTTGAACGAGGGATGGGTTATATCATTGATACTTGTTTTCTCAAAGTATTGGTTTTTGAAAACTAAAAACAACTTAATCAATGAACCCCCTGGGTGTGATGGTATTGATAAATTTTGGTGGTTTCATTGCGGAAAGGCACCCAGGTATCAAGAGAGAATGATTGGCTTCTTTATTGTGTAGCTTACGTGTACAACCATGTGCCAATAATGGAATGGGCGGTTGGTTGGACTTAGTAGGTTGTGGTAAACTCGAACCCGCGTATCCAGATATGTAGAATTTTGGTAGGTTGGAGCGGTGCGCGTCGGGATTGAGGAGATACTTCCCGAACAGTCTCTTCTTGGACTTCTCCCTATCATCACCCAAAATGAGAGTGATGGTACGAGCTGGGCTGGCCAAGTCGCATGGGTAAAGTGTACTAACCTCTGCAGAGTGTATAATCTAATCGATTAGCCGTGTCCCCGGTTATGGACATCTGAGTTGCTAGATATTGATCCCATGACATGTTTCTCGCTCATTCTAATTTCATAATTGTTCTAATATTTTTGGGTTAACTTAATTGGGATCTTTTCAAAGAAAATCAAAATTGTTTATGAAAGTAGGACAAATGTATTTGCAAATGCAAGCCAGACACAGCTCCACTTGCCAGATATGCATGTAGATGTTAGTACTATTGTCTCCTTTACTAGATCTACTTGCCATGCATTCCATGTATTGACCCTTCGGGGCTGCTACGTTTCATGTTGCAGGTTTTTCCGATTCTGATTGATCGTTATAGGCCATGGTACTCCACTCGGAACTTGTTCACTTGTGGGCAAATTGAAGATTGGAGGATATATTTAGTTTTGTTGCTACCTGAATAATTTGAGCTAGCTTTATGCTAAGCTTTTATTGTAATAATGGTACTCTGGATCTTTGTAGATCATGATACACGGTTATTTTGCTATGATTATCTATCTTACTCTATTGTGGGCCAATGAACCGATCCAGGGATTGGCATGTCACATAGGGCCACGGTCTTATCAGAACTGGGGTGTCACAGTGTCCTATAAAAGTAAGTTCTCCTGGTGGAGAAATGATAGTGAACTCTGGATGTCATGATCTAGTGATAGAATTTGGGAGGTATAAGTTTCCTGTTAGTTTGATAATCCTAGATTCTCAAGGATTGGATATTATTTTGGGAATGAATTGGATGACTAAGTATGAAGGAGTACTAGATTGTGCCAATCGTACTGTCACACTCACAAACCCGGATAAGAAATGGATTAGATTCAAGTCTAACTTTGAATCAAAGGGGAGTAAGCTAAATTCTCTTAAGTGGGTTAGCATAGACAGTGTGCTAATTGTTAGAGAGTATACGGATGTGTTTCCGGAGGAATTACCTGGAATGCCACCAGATAGAGATGTTGAGTTTCTGATAGACTTGCTGGCAGGATCGGGACCAATAGCAAAGATACCTTACAAGATGTCAGTTGATGAGTTGAAGGAACTCAAGAAACAGCTTGGAGAACAGTTACAGAAAGGATTTATTCAACCAAGTTCTTCATCTTGGGGAGCACCAGTCTTGTTTGTGGAAAAGAAAGATAGAAGTCAAAGGTTATGCATAGATTACCGTTCACTCAATGAAGTAACTATCAAGAACAAATATCCTTTGCCTAGAATCAATGATTTGTTTGATTAGTTAGAAGGATCTCGTGTGTTCTGAAAGATTGATCTTCGATCAGGATACTTTCAGCTAAAGATAAGGGAACAAGACATACCTAAGACTGCCTTCACCACTAGGTATGGATTGTATGAGTACACCGTGATGCCATTTGGTTTGACAAATGCACCAGCCTACTTCATGAATATGATGAAAAAGGTGTTCATGTAATTTCTTGACAAATTCGTTGTCGTTTTCATCGATGACATTTTGATCTATTCCAAGAGAAATGAAGAGCATGAAGAACATTTGTGATTGATACTTGAGAAGCTTAGGGAGCATAAGCAGTATGCCAAATTCAGCAAGTGTGAATTCTGGCTGAATGAAGTCGGATTTCTCGGACATATTGTGTCATGAGATGGTGTAGCAGTTGACCCTGCAAAAGTGTCAGCTGTAACTGAGTGGTAATCTCCTAAGTCAGTGAAAGAAGTGCATAGTTTCCTTGGCTTGGCAGGATAGTATAGAAGATTCATTGAGAATTTCTCAAAGGTAGCTAAGCCAATGACAGAGTTACTTAAGAAAGACAAGAAATTTGATTGGACTGAAGGTTGTGAACTCAGTTTCCAAGAGTTGAAGAAGAGACTAGTGACAGCACCAGTCTTATGTCTACCAGATTTGGAGAAGGATTTCCAAGTATATTGTGATGCATCTCACCAGGGATTAGGTGCAGTTTTGATGCAAGAAGGGAAATTTGTGGCTTATGCCTCGAGACAACTCAAAACTCATGAAGTGAATTATCCTACTCATGATTTGGAGTTAGCCTCTGTTGTCCATGCACTCAAAACATGGAGACATTATCTTTTGGGAAAGCGTTGCGAAGTGTTCATAGATCACAAAAGTTTGAAGTATATATTCACTCAGAAAGAAATCAACATGTGACAAAGAAGATGGCTAGAACTCATCAAGGACTATGACTTGAGTTTGCAATACCACCTCGGTAAAGCAAATGTTGTAGGGGATGCATTAAGCCGTAAGGTTTATGTGAATGGCCTTACTAAGGGAGAATTGCCAGATGATCTGTGTGACCAATTCAAAGACCTCAGATTGGAGATAGTTCCTGAAGGACATCTCATGTCATTGGATGTTCAACCCACATTGTTGGACAGGATCAAGGAAGCCCAAAAGACGGACAAGGAAATTGAAGAGATTAAGGAGAAAATTAGCAAGGGGAAAGCCAAAGGATTCCATGAAGACGAACAGGGTACTTTATGGTATGGAAAACATATCTGCATTCCGCAAGATCCGGAGCTTCAGAAACTGATTTTGCAAGAAGCACAAAAATCACCATATTCCATTCATTCGGGTAACACCAAAATGTATATGGATGTGTGACATGGTTATACCCTACGGGTACGTAACTTCAGCATACCTGGTCCAGCCCAAGGAAGGCCCACAGCAGATATACGCTGGCCCATGAAGATTTTCGGGTGGCCAAGTCCCATGACGCCTTCGGATCCTTGGAGAGCAAGACTAGCATAGATAGGAAATTCAAAGGGGTAAAAACCCTAGAACCTGTAACCGACTAGGACTATGCCCGGGACCTGCCTAAGTCTATATAAAGGCCAGGAGGGCACGTCCTAGATCTCTCGACTCATACTTTCGCACACACCTCGCCAGATCGAATCTGCGCACCCTGTAACCTTCGATTCCGCCGTAATCAAGAGCAGACAAGCAGGAGTAGGGTTTTCCCTCCGGGGGCCTGAACCTGGGTAAATCTCGTGTCCCCTGGTTGCTTGTCTGTTAACCGTGCCACGATATCCAGCATCCCCGTCTTCTCCAAAACCCAAGTCCATAACAATGGGCTGATGAGATTAAAACTCGTCAATTGGCGCTGTCTGTGGGAATCGGGGCTGCTGATTGTGCAATCGTGACGGTTCCGACCTGATCGATCTACAACTCCGCGGCGACTGACAATCACCTCCTCTTTGGCACTTTCGACTTCACCGCCCACTCGTCGGCCACCATGAAAGATTTCGAGCCCGTAGGCGACAGACTCGAAATTTTGTTCGGGAGTTTCTGCTTCCAGGTGGGACAAACTGGCACCCTCCGCCTTCCTGAGCGGGTGCCCGTGCCATCAATCAGGCCCGCATCATGGGCTCCACACCCCGTGCTACGCACGTCGCCATCGATAGATGAGTTTCTACAACAGCAGCAGCTGCAACTCCGATATGTGCGATCCACCTTCGGATGAAGGGACCTACGGTTCCGGATCCGAAAGCTGTGACAACAGCGAACCGATCTACAAGCACTACCTATGCGCCGCGGTCATCCAGGAGCAACAAACGCCTAACCCGCCGCCCAGCACGAACCCCAACCCGCAGGACGGAAACGGCGGAAACGACGGGAACAGAAGAAGCCAGTCCCCCCCACCCGAAGGGGAAAACAACGGCCACGTCATCCAACTTAGCAAAGAAGGATGGGTCCAGGAATGCCGTGCCGTCGCAGGCGACATAGTCCTGCCTGTGGATGCACCACGTGACCTACGGATGGCGTACCACTACCTCCTCATCAAGGAGCACAAGAAGCAAGTCAAGATGCAGGAGACGCTCGACAAACGCAAGAAAGCAGCCTCCGAGTCCAGCGCGTGATGAGCTACGCTCTCCGCCATGGCACCCGGCTCGAGCACGAACGGAAACCAGGGAAACAAGCACCGCTCACGGGTGGAGAACATGGATCCCAAGGAACGCCGTGATGTGACCCGAACTCTCCACACGTCGTTCATGGATATGGATGCCGACGACAACATCATCCCGAAGGCACCGCAAGCTGCGATCATGGCAGCCACTGCGTATCTCGCGGCCCACCAACCTCCGGAAGGGGACCCGAAAAGAGCCATGCATAAATCCGCACTCACCGGACTCGGACTCGTCGGAGCTGCGCTCCACGAAGACGCTCCTGCGGAGCCAAAGAAGAAAGCTCCGGTCAGGCGCGACCGGAACCCCACCCCTTCATCCGAAGATGAGGAGGAGCACGACCTTCCTCGAAGGAAGAAGAGCTCGCATTGCCATAAACGCGACTACGACGCTAGAGACGCGCTTACACAGCGCAAGATCGACAAAGCACGAGCCAAACGCGCATGCTCGTCCGAGTCCGAGATGGATGAAGATGAAGAAGAACTCTGTGGCGCTCGATGCTTCAGCAGATCTGTTCGGTGAACACAGATGCCACGCAATTTCAAGCTTCCTTCGGATACTCCGAAGTTCAACTGCACGCAAGATCCAAAATCTTGGCTCAGCGATCACCTGTCATCCGTCAAGCTGCATGGCGGTAACAAAGAAACCGCCATGCAATGCCTCCAGCTGCAGCTGACAGGCGCGGTGCGGGTCTGGCTCAGTAGCCTATCATCAGGATCCATCCGAAGTTGGGAGGAGCTTGCTTACAGCTTCATCCAAAATTTCAAGGGCACCAGCAAGAGGCCCGCCTCAATCGAAGAGTTGCGAGCTTGCACTCAGAGAACGGGCGAATCTATTCGCTCGTACATATTACGATGGTCTACCACCAAGAACTCCGCAGCACATATCTCCGAGGACAGGGCCATCGACGCCTTCAGAGACGGCGTCAAACGCCAAGATTTCAAGGAGGAACTCGGGCGTGTCAAGCCCAAGACACTCGACCACCTCATGGAAATTGCCAACAGTTGGGCAAACGGCGAAGATTTCATCCAGCGAGCGCAGTCAGATGAAGAGGACGACTACGGCCGAAGGCGAGAACGCCGCAGCAAGAGGAGATCGCGTGTCTACGAAGACCGCGACGGACCCGACATGGTCGCGGCTGGCTACGCCGACCGCCGCAACAACGGAGGATACCGCGGAGGAAATTTCCGCGACAGCGGACGACCAGCACAGTCGTGGCAACGCCGCGACCGCGACAACGGACCCTCAGCATTCGACAAACTTTCGGGTCCATGCACCATCCACTTCTACATCGACAAACAAGATGGCAAAAAGAAAGCCAGTCACATGCTCAAGGACTGCCGCGAGTTCCAGAAACTCAGCGAAAGCATGGTGCAGATGAGGCAACAAGCCCCAACCCCTGCGTTCGGAAACGCACCCGCGCCAGGAGAAATAGCACACGGAGCTCCTCCACTGCCACCTATTGGAGGCCCAAACCAACTAGTCGCACCAGCGCAAAACAACGCCGGGGTCGGATACCCCCCACCAAAGGGAGCACTAAATATGATCCAGAAGGGACGCCCCACAAACAGGGTGCAGAAGAAAATCACCCAACAAATCAACTTGGTCGTGGCAACTCCGCCTGCAATCCCTCAGTACCTCAGCGGATCGGAGTCCTGCATCACATTCACTCGCGCGGATCACCCTTGCCAGATCCCTCGCCCAGGTCATGCTGCCCTAGTGCTGGAGGCGCAGATCGGAGGCTTCGAGATGAGCCACGTCTTCATGGACGGCGGCAGCGGCATAAATCTGATGTTTGCAAGCACTCTAGCGGCTATGCGGATCCCGCAATGCAGCCTGGAACAATCAGACACAACGTTCCACGGCATTGTCCTAGGAAAAGGCATATTCCCCCTGGGCAAAATAGGGCTCGACGTCATCTTCGGGAAACCGGACAACTTTCGGCAGGAGCGACTCGAATTTGAAGTGGTGGACTGGCCGTCGCAATACCACGCCATCCTGGGGCGTGTAGCATTCGCAAGGTTCCTGGCCGTCCCGCACTATGCATACCTACTACTCAAGATGCCAGGACCGAGGGGCGTCATCACCGTCCACGGGAGCTTCACCCGATATGACCAATGTGACAGGGATTTCAACAAAATCTCCCAGTCTTTCGGCATGCAATACGAGCTTGTAAGGCTCCATGAAGTAACGGACAATGGGGTACCCCCAATCACAAGGCAGAACGCACCCGACATGTCCTTCGACTCCACCGTCAACACCAAGAAAGTACAGGTCCATCTGACGGATGCCTCCAAGACGGCCTTGATCGCCAACGACCTCAGCACCGCATAGGAAGGTGCGCTCGTCGAGTTCCTCCGTGAGCGCTGGGAAATCTTCGCCTGGTGTCCTGCGGACATGCCAGGAGTTCCCAGGGAATTCGCCGAGCATGCACTCAATGTATTTCCAGACACCAAGCCAGTCAAGCAGTCCATCCGAAGACGGTCGGAGCCACGAGCCGAAGCTATCGGCAAGGAAATCAATAGACTACTCCCTGCAGACTTCATCAGGGAAATCAAAGTAAGCGAGTGGCTTGCAAACACGGTGATGGTCCCGAAGAAGGACACGGACATCCTGCGGATGTGCTTGGACTTCACGTCACTAAATAAGCATCGCCCAAAGGACCACTTCCCTCTTCCACGGATCGACCAGATCATCGATTCGACTACAGGTTGCGAGAAACTCTCCTTCCTCGACGCCTACTCAGGCTATAACCAGATTCGTCTCAAGGTCAAAGATCAGGAGAAAATGGCGTTTATCACACCGTTCGAAGTATTCTATTACAACACAATGCCCTTCGAGCTAAAGAACGCGGGTGCCACGTATCAGCGATGCATGCAGGCCTGCCTCAAGGACCAGATCAGTCGCAATGTCCAAGTCTATGTTGACGACATAGTAATAAAAACCATGGAAGCAATGACACTTATCGACGATCTCCGCGAGACGTTCGACAACCTTGATCGCTACAGTATCAAGCTCAATCCAGAAAAGTGCCTTCAAGGCCCCTTGGTCATGCCGGTACTTCATCTCTCAACGAGGGATTGAGGCGAACCCGAAGAAAATCAGAGCCATCATGACAATGGAGAAGCCAAAAAATCTCAAGGGCGTCCAGCAGCTCGCAGGACGAGTAGCTGCACTAAGCAGGTTCATCAGCCGCATGGGAGAGAAGGCCCTACCATTCTACCAGCTGCTGCGCAAGGCAGACAAGTTCGAGTGGACACCAAAAGCTAACGACGCATTTGAAAGCCTCAAGCGGCTCCTCTCCACCTCGCCTGTTTTGGTCACACCAAAGGAGCGCGAGCCCCTGCTGCTGTACATAGCAGCCACACACCAAGTGGTAAGCACCGTACTCGTGGTCGAACGACCCGAAGAAGGCAAGACCCACGGGGTCCAGCGCCCAATTTACTACCTCAGCGAGGTACTAACACCAAGAAAGCAGAGGTACCCTCACTACCAGAAGCTAGCCTACGGCGTGTTCATGACGGCTCGACGGCTGAGCCATTACTTCCAGGAGCACCAAGTGATGGTGGTCAACGAGGCACCCTTGAACAGCATCCTGAATAATCCAGAGGCCATAGGACGGGTGGCCCTGTGGGGAATCGAACTGTCACCCTTGGACATCGTCTACGAGAAGCGACACGCAATTAAATCTCAAGTCCTTCCAGACTTCCTAGTACATTGGGTGGAGCTACAGCTGCCAGAACCCCAGACATGTCGCAGTCATGGACCATGCACTTCGACGGCTCCAAGCGCGAAGCCGGAGCAGGGGCAGGGGTCATACTGACCTCCCCGTAAGGCAACAAGATGAAGTATGTTCTTCGGATGAAATTCAGAGCCTCCAACAACGAGGCCGAATACGAAGCCCTCATCCATGGCATGAGGATGGCAAAGATATGCGGCGCAACGCGCTTGGTCATCTACGGTGACTCCAACCTCGTCGTCCAGCAGACGATGAACGAATGCGACGCACACGCCGAAAACATGATCGCGTACCGCGCGCTCTACAACGCACTCGAAGGAGAATTCGACGGCTGCGAGCTTCGACACGTTGGAAGAGAAAGCAACGAGGAAGCCGACAGACTCGCCAACATCGGCTCCACTTGCGCAAAGGTGCCACCAGGTGTGTTCCTCGAACAGATCTGTGTGCCATCCATCAAGCGGAAATTCCCTAAGGGATCACCCGAAGAAGCAGAACACTCGGGAGCTACGCTACCCGAAGGACACGAAGGACCCGAAAAGCTGGACACAGAGATACCCATGGTCAACCTAATGCAGGTCATGGCAGTCGAAGAAACTTGGACGCGACCATACCTCCAGTTCCTGATAAACGGAGAACTGCCTGACAGCCCGACAGATGCTCGACGCATATCTCGTCGGTCAAAAGCCTTCACCATCATCAACGGCAAGCTATACAAGCGCAACATCACGGGTATACTACAACGGTGCATCACCATCAACGACGGCAAAGCCATACTCCAAGACATCCATGAGGGCATTTGCGGCCACCACGCAGGCAGCCGCTCCCTTGTCGCAAAATCTCTACGAGCAGGATTCTACTGGCCAACGACCACGAGCGACGCAAAGGACATCGTCCGAAGATGCAACGGATGCCAACGGTTCGCTGACAAACCGCACGCACCCGGGTCCGAGCTCAGACCCATACCCATAGCATGGCCTTTCGCTCAATGGGGCCTCGACATGGTCGGCAAACTGCCAAAATCTTCGAAAGGGGGACACGTCTTCCTCCTGGTTGCAGTCGACAAATTCACCAAGTGGATCGAGGCCATGCCGGTCACCAACCAGAAAGGCAAAACTGCCGTCAAGTTCTTCGAGTCCATTGTCTACAGGTTCGGCGTACCACACAGCATCATCACCGACAACGGATCGAACTTCATCTCCGAAGAATTCCAGGACTTCTGCGAAGACCTTGGGATAAACATCACGTACGCCTCAGTGGCACACCCTCAAACAAACGGGAAAGTGGAAAAGTCCAACGGCCTAGTCGGCGCCGGCATCAAGAAGCGCCTCATGAGCTCACTCGAACAAAAAGCTGGAAACTGGACGAAGGAGCTACCCTCCGTCCTGTGGAGCTTACGAACTACGCCAAACAGCTCCACCGGCTACACACCGTTCTTCATGGTACACGGAGCCGAAGCCGTGCTACCAGCCGAAGTACGCCACCAGGCCCCACGGGTCGTCGCCTACAGCGAAGCCGAATCCACGGCTGCACTCGAAGACGCCGTCGACACACTCGACGAAGCACGAGATATAGCAGCAGCTCGATCAGCGGTGTACCAGCAGAGTCTCCGCAACTACCACAGCCGTCGGCTGCGTCCAAGGTCCTTCGTCGAAGGAGACCTCGTCTTGCGACTCAAGCAAAAGCGACCGAACAAATTCGAGTCACCATGGGAAGGACCCTACGTCATCACCGAAGTCATCCCAGGTGGCGCCTATCGCCTCAAGTACGTGGAGTCTGGAGTCGCATACTCCAACCCATGGAATATCTCACACCTGCGACGATTCTATCCGTAGCAACCTACCCCTTTTTACTTTCAATAAGGCTTTCAGCCAAGGCTACTCAGCCGAACAATGTACCTCCTCCATTACGATATAAATAAAGCTAAGTGTCTTGCCCCAAATCTTCAGTCCACTACTTTTGCAACTTCACTACATGCTACCTTATAGCCGGGGGGCTCCCCCCACCTCACGATTTCATCGACTGAGGACCAAACGCGTACACCTGAGTAGCTGACAACGTCAGGCAAACGAAAAGGACACGCACCCAATCAAAGCACTGCGTGCTCACAAACAAACAAACCTTTACAACAAAGGGCACAACACGCCCAGCCAAAATATACAAATTTTACATCTCTCTCTTTTTACAGGTACTACCTATGTTGAAGAATAACCTGGGCATGCTGCTCAAACAAATCTACAATCTATTCGGCATACTGCCTTACAGCCGCGTAATGTGGACGCATGTCCCACTCTCCACCATCAGGGCGAAGAGGTGGCCCAGCAGCCACATCAGCCAAATCCACGTCAGGCCGGTGAAGCCTCACAAGAGACAACGCAGCCTTCACTCCTGCGACAAGCTGCTGCCGCACCAACTCCTTGACATGGCTCACGTTCCAAAACTTCAATAGAAGACCCACAAGGCTTGTCGGTACAACATCCAAAGGGAACATGACGTGCAGCACCGAGGCAAGCGATGCCTGCACTTGGCGGAGCACCCGCGAAACTTGATGAACCCGATCCTGCACCGTCGCCAGAGCTATGATGCGATCGCGATCCATCCAGAAGAATCCGCCGGCCTCCATGTCCTGTTGAGTCAAGCAATTGACCCGAACAGCGACATGCTCTTTTTCTTCCCTCGGAGAAAGATTCGCACCTGCGGCAATCGCACAAAACAAGAGTAAGGCCAGCAGGCTCATCCGAAGAACTGAGCTACAGCTCGAACCAAAGAACAACTTACATTGCAGCTGCTCGGACAGCCGAACCAGCTCCGCCATCAAGTACTCCTCTCTGGCTGCACCACGATCCGCCTTGGACTTCCAAACGTCGGCATGACCGCGCAAACCGAGCAACTCCCTCTCCAGACTGCGCACACGATCCAGAAGGAAAGTGAGCTGCGAGGAATCATCCAAGGACGGACGCAATGGCATTGTGGATGGGGCGTCAACAGGGTCAGCACCCGAAGGAACCTAGAGCAGCAACAAAAGAAAGGAACACAGACATTCAGCCAAGGATAGAACACAACCCAGAGGAATTCATTAAATATATAAGGCCACTACGTGGCACAAGGATGATGTTCTTCAAGATATTTACAACAAAAACAGACTACAAACTATCCTACATCTACTATCCCTAAGATGCAGGGCCCTGAGTCGCCTCGGAGCCAGACTGCCTAGCTTTGGCCCCGCCCTGCTGCCGCAGTGCGTACTCAGACAGCAAATCAATGAGCTTGGGCCTATATCGCTTGCAGCGAGCAGAATAGGCAGCAGAAGCTACCTCGTATCCATCCGCAGCCGTCGGCATCCGAGAAGTAATCTGGGGCAGATCCAGCTCCGCTCCAGCCGCCATGGCCATCGCCAGCCCGACGGACGCGTCGATGCCCTTCTGCTTGCGTTTGTACGCCGCGGGCGCTTCGGCTGACAGCGCCTCCACCAGAGCATCCACATCGTCAAGGGCTGCGCCCTTCGGGACAAGCTCCTTGTAGAAACGACCAAGGACTTCTTTCGCCTTGGCGAGGGAGTTGACGACGGTGCTGTAGCGGTCTTCGACCGCCACAGTGGCATCGTGCAGAGCACTCCTCTGCTCCAGAGCACCGCGGTCGAACTCGATGCCTGCGGCATCTGAGACAAAAAGAAGAAAAAGATGAAGAAAAGCAGCATAGAAGAAGACCCGAAGAAAAAGAAGCAAGTACAAAACCAGCACTCACCCGAAATAGCCTTGGCAGCAGCCATGAGCTTCGTCGCCACCTCTTTCTCACGAGCAGCCGCAACGGTGGCCAGCTGCTCCTCACGATCTGCAGCCTCCTGCTGCAGACGCTCCTTCGCTTCGGCTGCCTTAGCCAGCTCTAGCTTGAGGCGCTGTTTCGCGCCAACGACGGCTTTGGCTTTCTGCTCCGATTGACCAAGGCTATTTTTGAGAGCGTCAACCTCACGGAGGGAATCGTTATGCTCCTCTGCATTCAAAACAAGCAAGTATCAAGGAATAGTACCAGGATAAAAAAGAGAGGCATTAAAAGGCAGATAAATACCTTGAAGCTGCCGAAGGTTCGCCTCCAGCGCCAGCCGCTCCTGCACCAGCCGCTTGGCCTCCTGCACAAAAGGCTGCAGAAAAATAAATAGCAGTAATAAAAGGGCTCGGGGGCTACGCCCAACACGAAGAAACAACAACAAAATTCGCACACAAAGACAATCGGGGGATCTCCCCGTGGCATGAAGCAGAACAACTTACATGTTCTGATGGCGACTCCGAAGGACCGCCTGCGAAATTCTGAGGCGCAACCACCTGCACCTCCTGCAACGGAGGATCCGGAGCTGCGCCACCCGAAGTCGCCACCGTCTGAGGTGGAGGAGACGCAATTTTCGACTCCCCCATCATCTCTCGCCCACCATCATTGGAGGATTCATGGGAGGAGTGCCTGCATACGAACCAATCAGCACAAGTGCAAAAATCATGAAGAAACAAGGATAATAGTGCAACAAGAAACTTACGAGCCCAGCGAACTCAGGTCAAAGACAGGAGGAGACCTTCGGGCCCTCTTCTCCTCCTTCTTTTCTTCCTTCTTCTCCTCCTTTTTCTCTTCCTTCTTCCGCTTCGCTGGCGTGTGCGGCGCTATAGCCCGCACAGGAATGGCAGGAATAGGAGAAGTAGAACCTCCATGACCGCCACTATGACGCTCAAGGCCCAGAGGATTTCTTGGAGTCGGAGGAGTCGAAGAATCCGAAGACTCGCTGGAGCTCCATGACCGTTTCCGTGTATGGTCCTCACTCGACTCGTCGGCATCCTCCGCTGGAGATCGCGCCGACGGCAGCTCGGACACGGAATCAACCACTTCATTATCCGGGGCATTCGGATACCTTTCGGGCAACGGCGGTGCCATGCCCGGCACCTTGAAGCTCTGCAAAATCAGAAGAAACTTTGTTAGCAAACAAAGGAAATACAAACACAACCGACAAAAAGCACTACGTGCACAAATCTACACCTGCGGTACGGCCAATGTCGAAGAAAATGGAGGAGTTAGCGACTTCCCCGGGATTTCTTCTTTGGCTTTGAACTTCAGCAGCGCACGAAGGGCCCTGTCGAGATCCCCCTCGGACATTTTCTCAGTCGAAACCCTCGTCGGATCACGGCGCCCAGAATAAAGAAACATCGGATGCGCCCTCGCTTGGAGAGGCTGCACCCGACGCTCAAGAAACGTTCGGATGATGTCCACGCTGTTCACCTCCTTCTCCGGAATCAGCTGGAGATCCTCCACCCGACGGTAAAGGGCCTCTATCTCCGCCACCTCACCGTCCAAGATTTGGTTTTTCCAAGATCTTTTCTTCTCAATCAATTGGGAGGGGTCAAAGGGAACAAGACCAAAATCTTGCCCGGGCACTACGGAGTCGCGGATATAAAACCATCGCCTCCGCCAAGATCTTGGATGATTCGGACATGGAAAAAGAAAAGAAGAGAATATTGGGACTAAGGGAGATGATGCAACCCCCAATGGGATACACACCATCCGAACCAGATTGCCTCTTCACGGAATAGAGCTTCCGGAAGAGGCCAAAGTGCGGCTCAATGCCAAGTAAGCACTCGCAAAAAGTGATAAAACACGCAATGTGGAGAAGAGAATTGGGAGACAGATGATGAAGCTGAATCCCATAGAAGAAGATCAGTCCACGAAGGAAGTCGTGCACCGGAAAAGAAAACCCACGCAAAACGAAGGCGAGAAACATAACCAGATACCCAGATGGGGGACGGGGGATTACCTCATTGCCGGGGAGTTTGACGGCCTCCTTATCTTGCGGGATCAGGCCCCACTCGCGAAGCTTGCGGAGATCGCTCTCCCGCGTCTCTGAACGCCGCCAGCCACCATCAGTGACGCGAGTAGCAGCGGTGCCCTTCTTTCCTCCGGCGGTACTAGTCCCAACCGCAGATGAAGATTTCTTTGGTTTCCCCATTGCGCTACGGCGGCGCTGGCGGTGAAAACGCAGAAAGAACGACGGAAATGTGGAAGGAAATCCCAGCGTAAAGCAAGAATCGCTCGAACGCAAGGAGGAAGTGAGCACAAGAACTGGTGCGGTGAAAACAAACCACGGTTTCCCCCAATGATTATAACAGCGAAGACGACGAACGGCAGCCGTCCATCCAGAAGACCTAACGCCAACGGCAGATCTGACCGTACACGTGTCAACATCACAACGAACCGTCGTCACCACGCCGTCCACTACGCGCGGAAATCGAGGAGACGCCGTAATTATCTCCACGCCGCGCGTGACCGGTCAATTCAAAGTCAGCAAGTGGGACCCATGTTCGTACAGTCAAGTCATCCTTGGCGCAGCAGACGCTTGAGGTCATCGATCGTCAGCACTGATGTCATCAAAAGCTATACTAGCACCAACTACAATTCTTCGGCTCCACAGCTAAGAGTACTCACTCGAATCTTCGATTCGACTAAATACTCGGGGGCTACTCCTATCAGGAGCGCTGGCCGCGCACCCGGAAGATGAATAACGACAACATATTTCTTCGAGTCCTACGTCGAGTCTACGACTCCACTACGGACTCGGGGGCTACTCCCATAGGGAGGATGGATTTAATCATCCGAAATTTTTTGAGTCCTACGGACTTAACAACCGAACAATGCTTGAACTAAAGTCTGCCGAGTCTACATTTCGAGCAGACACTGAGAGCTACTCCCATAGGGAGCGCTGGTCGCACACCCTATGAATTCTTCGACTGTGATCTTTCGGATCAACACGCAAAAACTTTTTGGCATCTCTGCCCCAACAAACGCCGAGTGAGCGACAATCTCCTTGACCACCCGAAACACCTCCGCGGTGATAAATGTTCGGATGCTGTGTCTGCGACATAAAGATAAGACCTGCAGATATCATCTGACGGCCTGGCAACGTACATGACTGCGCTCTGCTAGTACAAATCCATGTCAACAGGCATGATGAAAAATCCCGACGGACGCGTTGAGTACGTTAATTAAAATCACTGGAATTCCACTCCTGTAAGTCCTCCGCGGCCTGAGTCGAATTACCCCAGCATATGTTCCAGGTTCGAGTTGAGGGACTCGAACTTGTAGAAGATCGTGTTGTTTCGTCCTAAGACAGTTAATTGACCCTGATCCATCGGGTGAGTCAGGCACACGCGTCAACAATCCCTACACACATATACTATTAATACATAGTTGCACCCGAAAGATGGAAGAGTCCTCAGTCGAATCTACGATTCAACTTATCACTCGGGGGCTACTGACATGTTTATACCCTACGGGTACGTAACTTCAGCATACCTGGTCCAGCCCAAGGAAGGCCCACAGCAGATATACGCTGGCCCATGAAGATTTTCGGGTGGCCAAGGCCCATGACGCCTTCGGATCCTTGGAGAGCAAGACTAGCATAGATAGGAAATTTAAAAGGGGTAAAAACCCTAGAACCTGTAACCGACTAGGACTATGCCCGGGACCTGCCTAAGTCTATATAAAGGCCAGGAGGGCATGTCCTAGATCTCTCGACTCATACTTTCGCACACACCTCCACGCCAGATCGAATCTGCGCACCCTGTAACCTTCGGTTCCGCCGTAATCAAGAGCAGACAGGCAGGAGTAGGGTTTTCCCTCTGGGGGCCTGAACCTGGGTAAATCTCGTGTCCCCTGGTTGCTTGTTTGTTAACCGTGCCACGATCTCCAGCATCCCCGTCTTCTCCAAAACCCAAGTCCATAACAATGGGCATTGATGAGATTAAACCTCGTCAATGTGAAGGAAAGATTTTGGTGGAATAATATCAAGAAGGACATCACCGAACATATTTATTTGTGTGATGTATGTAGTAGAGTGAAAGCGGAACATCAGAAACCACCAGGATTGTTACAACCACTACCTATTCCTGATTGGAAGTGGGACAAGATTGGCATGTACTAGATCAGGATATGATTCTATTTGGGTCGTGGTAGATCGCCTAACTAAAGTGGCTCATTTCATACCCGTGAAGACAACCTATACAAGTGCTAAGTTAGCCAAGATTTATATGAATAGGATTGTGTGTCTGCATGGAGTACCCAAGAGTATTGTGTCCGATAGAGGAACTAATTTCACTTCCCATTTTTGGAGGCAATTGCACGAGTCATTGGGAACGAGATTGGAATTCAGCACTGCTTTTCATCCCCAAACTGATGGTCAGACAGAAAGGACCAACCAGATTCTAGAGGATATGTTGAGGGCATGTGCCCTAGATTATGGTGCTAGCTGGGATGAAAGTCTACCTTACACAGAATTATCTTACAACAACAGCTATCAAGCCAGTATTGAGATGGCACCATTTGAATTTCTCTATGGGAGAAAGTATACTACAACATTGTTATCGAGTAGTGTTGGAGAAAGAAATTTGTTCGGGCCAGAACTAATCAAGGAAGCTGAAGAGAAAGTCAAGTTGGTAAAAGATAGATTGAAGATAGCACAGTCCCGACAGAAGAGCTACACAGATCCAAAGCGTAGAGAAGTCACTTATGAAGTAGGTGATAGAGCTTATCTTAGAGTATCACCACTTCGTGGAGTGAAGAGATTTGGAGTCAAAAGAAAATTGGCACCAAGGTATGTTGGACCATTCAAGATTTTGAGTCGCAAAGGAGAAGTGGCATATGAAATTGAATTGCCTGAATCACTATCTACCGTTCACAATGTGTTTAACGTTAGTCAGCTGAAGAAATGCCATCCGGAGATGGAAGAGACTTTTTTGACGGATACTATACCTTTGGAAGAGGTCAAGTTGGAAAGTGATCTCACATATGAGGAGAAACCTATCAAGATTCTTGAGACTGCAGAAAGAGTTACCCGGACAAAGACTATCAAATTCTGCAAAGTTCAGTGGAACCACCATTCCGAAGAGGAAGCAACTTGGGAAAGAGAAGATGATCTTCGGAAAGACCACCCTCACCTATTTGCTAGCCAATCCAAATCTCGAGGGCGGGATTCACCTTAAGGGGGTTAGATTTGTAACATCCCAAAAATCATGGTTTATAAAGTTTGCATATCATTCATGCATCCTTATGCATTTGGTTTATTTTCAAACAAGGTTTCAAATAAGGAGCCATTTGTTTTGCCTATTATTCTATGTAACAAAGGCAATGGCTTTATTTCTACTCTCAAATTATGAGAATACTTTGATTCAACAAGAAAGGTTTAATAGATGATTTCAAAGCTTACTCAAATTTTTCAAAACAAGAATCTAAAATTAAATACCATTTATATGCCTATTATAAATATTAAATATCTCTATAATGAATGGTTTTATTTTATTTTCAATGGGCCAAAGCATTCTTTAGTAAAAAACAATGTTTTATACACAAATATGAGCATGGATCACTTTACAAAAATCTAGAAGTGGTTTGAATTCAAACTCATTTGAAATTCATTTGAAATTGGTTTCTAAAAATCAAAATAGAAATAGAAAAGGAGAAAAGAAAACAGAAAGGGCCTGCGCTGCCATTCTGGCCCATTCCAGAACCAGCCCACTAAGCCCAATCAGGCCGTTCCCTCTACACTCTCTCACCTGCACCTGCCCTGCCCTGCTGTCGCTGCCACTGGGCCCAAGCCAGGTCAGCACCTTCTTCCCCACCCCGCGCGTGCAGACCCCGTCGCCACCGTCGTCTCCTCCAGAAATGCCACATTGATTTCTCGCATAATTGGCATTGAATCACTGCGTAATTCTCTCGCCCCTCCTGGCTACTTAACCACCTCGCCGTCTGCACGAACCTGACGCATCCCACAACTCCGACGAGCGCTAGCCACTGCTACAGCCCGCCCCTGTCCACATCAGCAGCACGTTGAGCTTCCTTGTGCTCTTGCAAGTCGGGTAAGCGCCACTGATGTGGACATCCCTACTATTGATACAACCATTGTACCTACATCTACACACATACAAGGACCCATCACAAGATCTCGTGCCAAACAACTTAACTATCAGGTACTTTCGTTTCTTGGAACTATTCCTCACATACATGAGAATATGATGCTGCCTAAATCAGATGTATTTCTTACTCTTAGGAATGATGGACCAAGCATGGATGAGAGGGACAAGCATTGGAGCATGGCCATGCATGGAGATGGCAGCAAGCATGTGATGATCCAAGAGAAGGCCACGGATGGAGATTTCAGAACTTTGAGGCCACCATAATGAAGAAAGAAGGCTTGGACGAAATATTCAAGATCAATACTTCACGAATTCGTCCATAGCTTAATATGGTGCTGCGACACCTTTATTTTGGGCCAGGCCCATGTAATACTTCGCAGGATTTTAAATAGCCACTTTTTAGAGTCCGTATTTGAGGGGAAAAGGACTTCTAGGGTTGGATTCGGCCACCACTTCCATGGTTGGCCGAAACCCCACCTTTTCGCCCTTAAATACTCCCCATAGCCATCCCCCTAGACTTGGATTTTGTTTAGACATTAAGTTAGCCATTGCAGCAACTTCGCCAAGGCTCGAGCGTCGCAGAGGCCTCTTGTACTTCGCACCTATTCAGGATCCCACCTTTTCAATAAAGCTTTCCTCATAATCCACAATATTTCTATTGCAATATTGGTTCTTACTTGTTCTCGATTTCAGGTAGGAATTAAGACCCTCGCTGGTCAGGCTGATCGTGTTCCCGCAGGATCGGTAACCTCCAGGAGATTGGCCTAGCGATTGCATTGGCGCTCGTTCTCGCACGTGTAGTCGGATCGTCCAGCCCGAACTCCACCAAATCGATTATCATCATCTCATCGAAAGATCGGACACCTTTGCCCAATCAAGTGGTATCAGATTTCAGGTTGCTCGGTGAGATTTTACTGTTTTCGTAGATTAGATCTCTTTTTACCTATACCCCATGAAAAAGCCAAAAACACAGTTAGAGTTTAGATCCATCCCATAACCAATCTATGCCTCGCATTATCTTTTCAGTTTTTGCATTGTTGAATTTGTGTCTACATCGTCGCGTCGAGTTGCTGGTCTTAGTGTCTCGTCCCTTAGAGTTTCGAGTTCTAATCATAGTAGTCACCGCCACACTCGCCAATCACCGCCACCATATTCCGCCACCATATTCCACCGCCATATACCCTACCACCATAAACCCTAATACTCCGCCATCGCCTTCCTACCGCGACACAGATCCGATCAGTTTCCTGCCGTGGTACGAGTCCGAATAGAGTTGTTGTCTCCTAGTTTTTCTTTTTTACTTTCCTTCTTTGTTGTTTCCGTGTTAAGCTAAAGTCCGTGTCGAGCTAAGATTCCGGTCGTATGTCCAGAAGGAGAGCAAAAAAAAAGTCTGGAACCGCCTCCGAAAAAAATTTCTGGCTATACTAGTTTTCGGCTTTGGGGATCACTTTTCTCCATCGGCCGTTATAGCGATATTTTTTTGGCGCCTACGCGCTTTCCGGAGCAAAATAAAAAATTTCGAATTTTTTTTGGGGGCTAACCTATTTTTAGACCCCATAGATCAGTTCTAGACACTCGCCATCATAGTGATTTTCCATCTCTCGGTTCGCTTTTCAGGGTGCCATATCATCATACATTGCTTGTTGTGTCGTGTCGTGACATCGTTGGTGATCTAGGTTCGCGTCTCTAGTACGGTCTAGCCTAGGACCAGAACAGTACCGTCGCTGAGCATTCTTTCAACTTTTGCATTGCTGTTTTGATAATTGCTAAGCCCCTTTGCTAAGCCTTCCCAGAGCTCCACAGATACTCTCCACGTGCGGTGTTTCGACTCCTCGTAATAGCTTGGTTCAATCTCTGGACCCACTGATCCTCGCGGTTGCACATCGCCTTTTCCTGCTGTTTGGTAAGAACTTGTAAGAGCTTCGTATATTGCTTGACGGATTACGCGTGCCTTCCACCATATTTCCGTAGTATATACCTGTGCTTTTTAAGAACTAACCATGACAGATACTTCGCGGAACCCTGCCACAATGACGAACGAAGAACTACATGCCCACTTCTCTGCGCTCTTGGTCAGTCGCGCTGAAGACGTGGATACGTGCCTAGGGGAGTTTGACACCAAGCTCACCAACGCCATGGACAAGATCGATGGACTCGAGAAATCCTTGAACGCCAAGCTTGACGTTCGGTTCAAGGAGCTTTTGAACAGATTGCCTGCACCCGCACCCGCACCCACACATGGCGCACGGTGCATTCCGATCACGGGTCGGACTGCTGGTTCGGCTGCCGCCGCACCCCCGGCGGCTACTGTTGCGGCTGACACACCTCAGACTTCCGCCGCGGCTGCTACTGCGACATTGGGGACAGACGACGGGTACTACTACGCCCCCGACGATGACAATTTGTTTGATGAGGAGGTTGAACAACCTCCACAGGTACCTGCTGGCCGTCCCCAACATTACTACCACAACACTCGACCACCGGTACGTGATGATGATCATGTTGCAAAGATTAAATTAAATATTCCATCTTTTGAGGGTAAATATAATCCTGATGCATATCTTACATGGGAGATGGAAGTAGAACAACGTTTTGGATGCTTAAAATATCCTGAGAATATGCGTGTTAGTGCTACTACATGTGAATTTACTAAATTTGCTTCCCTTTGGTGGTCTGAGTATTGTCGTTTAAATACTACTAATATTCCTAGTACTTGGACTGCTTTAAAAACTGCTATGCGTGTTCGTTTTGTACCTCCCACTTATCAACGTGATTTACTAAAGAATCTGACACGTTTAGAGCAAGGGAAAAATTCTGTAGAAGAGTATTATCAGGAATTGCAAACGGGGATGGTTTGGTGTGGTCTTGTTGAATCTAATGAACAAATGCTTGCACGTTTCTTTGGTGGATTAAACAAGGACATTCAGCACATCTTAGATTATAAGGAATATAATTCAATCACTCGTTTGTTTCATCTTGCTTGCAAAGCTGAACGTGAAGTGCAGGATCGCCAAACACCATGGAAGAGGACTAATAATTCTGCAGGTCGCACATCCACTTGGACATCCCGACAATCAGCGCCTCCTTCTCATGATTCGCCACCAGCTACTACCACATCCAAGGCCACCACAAGATTTCCAGCTGCTCCTCCACCGTCCTCCAATGCTCCTGCTCGTAGTGCATCTTCTATGGCTTCCACGGGTAAGACAAAGGATATACAATGCCGCAAGTGCTGGGGTTTTGGTCATATTGAGAGACAGTGCACAACACAACATGTGATGATGGTGCGGGAAGATGGTCAATATGATTCAGCGAGTGACTTTGATGAAGATACACTAGCCCTTATGTCTGCTCGAGATGGAGACAATTCTGATGCTGATGAAGAGACAGAGGTAATGGGAGCTGAAGCTGCTGATCAATACAAGAGCTTAATTACACAACGTGTGTTGAGTGTGCAATTGAGAAAATCTAAGCAAGATCAACGCCACAACCTGTTCCAAACACGTGGTGTTGTCAAGGAAAGAGCTATACGGATCATCATTGATGGAGGGAGTTGTAATAATCTGGCTAGTGTTGACATGGTAGAGAAGCTTGCGCTTCCAACAAGACAACGCCCACATTCATATTACATCCAATGGTTTGAGAGTTCTCGCAAGATCAAGGTAACAAGAGCAGTGCGTGCATTTTACTATTGGTACATATTCTGATTTTGTTGATTGTGATGTTGTACCTATGCAAGCTTGTTCTTTGTTACTTGGTAGACCATGGCAATTTGATAGAGAATCTGTTCATAATGGCAAAACTAATCAATATTCTCTTATGCATGATGGAAAGAAAATTGGTCTAAAACCTATGACTCCCGAACAGATTTTAAAAGATGATCTTGCTAGAGCTAGTAGAGCTAAAACTGAGGAGAAAAATAAAAGTGAGAATTAGATAGTTGCTGCGGATTTTATACCACCAAAGAACACTAAATCTGATTCTACACATGCTACTGAAATTCGTTTGAAGAGTCCATGTATGCTTGCAAATAAAATTGATATTGCTGAACTAGATGTAAACAATACTCAATGTTATGCAATTGTCTGCAAAGAGGTTTTGTTTTCATTTGAGGATATGCCTCCTTCTTTGCCACCCGCTATTGCTAACCTTTTATACGAATATGAGGACTTCTTTCCCGCTGAGCTGCCACTAGAACTACCTCCTATTAGAGGAATTGAGCACCAAATTGATCTAATTAATTGAGCACCAAATTGATCTAATTCCTGGTGCCACGTTGCCCAACCGCGCGCCATATAGAACCAATCGAGAGGAGACAAAGGAGATACAATGCCAAATTCAGGAACTACTCGACCGAGATCATATTCGTGAGTCCCTTAGCCCCTGTGTTGTTCCTATTATTTTGGTACCTAAGAAAGATGGTTCTTCGCGCATGTGTGCTGATTGTAGAGCTATCAATAATATTACTATTCGATATCGTCATCCTATTCCACGTTTAGATGAAATGCTTGATGAATTGAGTGGCTCTACCATGTTTTCTAAAGTTGATTTGCGTAGTGGTTACCACCAGATTCGTATGAAATTAGGAGATGAATGGAAAACAACATTTAAAACTAACTTCGGTTTATATGAGTGGTTAGTAATGCCGTTTGGTTTAACTAATGCACCTAGCACTTTTATGAGATTAATGAACGAAGTTTTACGTGCTTTCATTGGACGTTTTGTGGTAGTCTACTTTGATGATATTCTGATTTATAGCAAATCTTTAGAGGATCATCTAGACCATTTACGTGCTGTTTTCAATGCTTTACGTGATGCACGTTTGTTTGGTAACCTTGAGAAGTGCACCTTTTGCACCAATCGAGTTGCGTTTGTTTGTATGTTGTTACATCACAGGGTATTGAAGTGGATCTAGCCAAGATTGAAGATACTGAGAATTGGCCGCAGCCCAAGACGGTCACACAAGTGAGGAGTTTTCTTGGCCTCGCTGGTTTTTATAGGAGCTTTGTCAAAGACTTTGGATCAATTGCTGCGCCGCTGAATGAGCTTACAAACAAGGATGTGCCCTTTGTTTGGGGCGATGCACAACAACAGGCCTTCGTCATATTGAAAGATAAGCTAACACATGCTCCCTAACTCCAACTTCCTGATTTTACAAAGACTTTTGAGCTTGAATGTGATGCTAGTGGAATTGGTTTGGGAGGGGTGTTATTACAAGAGGGAAAACCTGTTGCATATTTTAGTGAGAAATTGAGTGGGGCTAGTCTGAACTATTCTACTTAGGATAAAGAATTATATGCATTGGTTCGGACATTAGAAACTTGGCAACATTATCTATGGCCTAAAGAATTTGTTACACATTCTGATCATGAATCTTTGAAGCATATTCGTAGTCAAGATAAATTGAATCGTCATCATGCAAAGTGGGTTGAATTTATCGAGTCTTTTCCTTATGTTATCAAACACAAAAAGGGTAAAGATAATATTATTGCTGATGCTTTGTCGCGCCGTTATGCTTTGTTATCTCAACTTGACTTCAAAATATTTGGATTGGAAACTATTAAGGAACAATATGTGCATGATGCTGAATTTAAAGATGTGTTGCAGAATTGTAGAGATGGTAGAACTTGGAACAAGTTCGTCTTCAATGATGGATTTGTGTTCTGCTAACAAACTATGCATTCGGATAGTTACATTGCGTCATTTGTTGTTACAGGAGGCGCATGGAGGAGGATTGATGGGACACTTTGGTGTCAAGAAGACGGAGGATGTTCTTGCTGCACACTTCTTTTGGCCACGTATGCGTCGAGATGTTGAGAGATTTGTGGCACGTTGCACTACTTGTCAAGAAGCTAAGTCTCGCCTTAATCCACATGGTTTATATATGCCTCTTCCTGTTCCTAGTGTTCCTTGGGAGGATATTTCTATGAACTTTGGTTTGGGATTGCCACGAACACAGAAGGGGAGGGATAGTATTTTTGTTGTTGTGGATCGGTTTTATAAGATGGCACACTTTATTCCTTGTCATAAAATGGATGATGATGCGCATATTGCTGATTTGTTCTTTCGTGAAATTGTTCGTTTGCATGGTGTGCCAAATACTATTGTTTCTGATCGTGATACTAAATTTCTTAGCCACTTTTGGAGATGTTTATGGGCTAAGTTGGGGACTAAATTGTTGTTTAGTACTACATGTCATCCCCAAACTGATGGACAAACTGAAGTAGTAAATAGAACTTTGTATACTATGTTGAGGGCTGTTTTAAAGAAGAACTTAAAATTGTGGGAAGAGTGTTTACCTCATATAGAATTTGCTTATAATCGTTCCCTCCATTCTACCACAAAGATGTGCCCATTTGAGATTGTGTATGGTTTTGTTCCTCGTGCACCTATTGATTTATTGCCTTTACCTTCTTCGGTGCAACATAATTTGGATGCTACACAACGCGCTGAAATGATATTAAACTTGCATAAGACTACTAAAGATAACATCGAACATATGAATGCTAAGTATAAACTTGCTGGGGATAAAGGGAGAAAGCATGTTGTGTTTGATGTTGGAGATCTTGTTTGGTTAAATTTGCGTAAGGATCGCTTTACTGATTTACGCAAGTCTAAGTTAATGCCGCGTGCTGCTGGTCCCTTTAAGGTGTTAGAGAAAATAAATGATAATGCATATAAACTTGAGTTGCCTGCAGACTTTGGTACGGTTAGTCCTACGTTTAACATTGCAGATTTGAAGCCTTATTTTGGTGAGGAAGATGAGATTGCGTCCAGGACAACTTCAATTCAAGAAGGGGAGCATGATGTGGACATCCTTATTGATACAACCATTGTACCTAGAGCTACACACATACAAGGTCCCATCACAAGATCTCGTGCAAAACAACTTAACTATCAGGTACTTTCGTTTCTTGGAACTATTCCTCACATACATGAGAATATGATGCTGCCTAAATCAGATGTATTTCTTACTCTTAGGAATGATGGACCAAGCCTAGATGAGAGGGACAAGCATTGGAGCATGGCCATGCATGGAGATGGCAGCAAGCATGTGATGATCCAAGAGAAGGCCACGGATGGAGATTTCAGAACTTTGAGGCCACCATAATGAAGAAAGAAGGCTTGGACGAAATATTCAAGATCAATGCTTCACGAATTCGTCCATAGCTTAATATGGTGCTACGGCACCTTTATTTTGGGCCAGGCCCATGTAATTTTCGCAGGATTTTAAATAGCCACTTTTTAGAGTCCGTATTTGAGGGGAAAAGGACTTCTAGGGTTGGATTCGGCCACCACTTCCATGGTTGGCCGAAACCCCACCTTTTCGCCCTTAAATACGCCCCATAGCCGTCCCCCTAGACTCGGATTTTGTTTAGACATTAAGTTAGCCATTGCAGCAACTTCGCCAAGGCTTGAGCGTCGCAGAGGCCTCTTGTACTTCGCACCTATTCAGGATCCCACCTTTTCAATAAAGCTTTCCTATTAATCCGCAATATCTCGATTGCAATATTGGTTCTTACTTGTTCTCGATTTCAGGTAGGAATTAAGACCCTCGCTGGTCAGGCTGATCGTGTTCCCGCAGGATCGGTAACCTCCAGGAGATTGGCCTAGCAATTGCATTGGCGCTCGTGCTCGCACGTGTAGTCAGATCGTCAAGCCCGAAATCCACCAAATCGATTATCATCATCTCATTGAAAGATCGGACACCTTTGCCCTATCAACCACCTCAACCCCCAGCCCCTCCTGTATTGGCCGGACCATCGCCGCCAGTAGCGCCTCCGCTGCTAGAACCTCGCGCGCCGCCAATTCTTGGCCAAGCCGTCGTGGGCTGTTAGATCTAGATCCAGCGCGTCAGATTAGATCACTTAACGAATCGTTATCAGTCAATATGGCCCGTGCGATTTCATTTAAATCCTGCGGCTCTCGTCGATTGATCCAGCCGAACCGGTACGGTCCAATCAGATATGCCCACGTGTCTGGATTTTTAAATTAAAATCAGTTTTTGAATCTATTAGTTATTCAAACTTGGAAATTCAATAACTTTTGTTCAGTTTATCCAAAAAATACAAATAATATGTCAATGGATTCACAAAATTAAATCCTACACATCTGTGGGCTTGGTTTTGTATTTTTCTTATGTTAAAATAGAATTTTATGCAGAGACATCTGTAGGCCTCTTTTGTGTATAAAAATTATTTGGAAAATGTTTTAAAGGCCAAATTAAGTTTACTTGGTGTATAAATGTTTAGTTTAATGTTAAGTAGTGTTTCACTTGTCTTGTTTAGTTTAGAAAAATCATCACATGGCATTTGCATGCATTCATATATTTTTGCTTGATTTGTTTGTTATATGAATTTGGTGATATCATTTTAAGTGTAGATTTTGGTGCTAGTGGTGATTGTGATTGTGAGGATTGTTTCTACTCACCCAACTACCAAGGCAAGTGGTGCTTCATTATTTTGTCCGAATATTTTGACTATGCATTAGTGATATTTTGTATAGGGCTTGCATGATAATTTTGCTAGGTATCTATACTATGCTTGGTAAATCCTAGTAGTTGTAGAATTGTTAGAAATTTCTCTAAGTTAAGATACTTACTATATTGCCATGCTTAGCCTAGCTAGTAGCAAACAAGGGTGGAATATATTCATCCTATGAAATTTTGCTAAGTCTTTTGACTTGTGTTTTTTCTTAATAAAAACAACTAAGTGAATGAATCACCTGGGTGGAATGGTATGTTTGGGTTATGTTGAGTGGTTACACAAGGCTCATATCTATGGTCTACCTTGTGTATCACACTTGTGGTAAGCCACCCAGGATCAAAGGGATTTGAGATGTCATATGTTAATAAGCTTCTAGTGCAGCCACATGGCAATATGGGCTCTTCCTGGATCATATAGGTTGCAATAACTTAGCCAAATGGACAGTTGGTGGTAGGGGGTGATAGGTTTGGGAAAACGTCCATTTTGGTCTAAGGGAAGGCTTCTGAAAGGTCATGTCTCGATGCATGTCGAGTCTTGTGGAGAAAGTGCACCACCTCTGCAGAAGGAAGAATCTAAGTACTTAGCCGTGTCCCCGGCAATGGACAATTTCATCATCAAGACATGGAAGTTATCAAGAATCTCCTCATCCCAATTTCTAAGTTAAAAAATTGTGGTTGAACAAGGGTAAAGGTTCACCGATGTCCATTGGTGGTTCCTTGAGAGTTTTTGCCAAACAAAAACTTAGTGTTTTCAACTGATAGGTAAAACCTATTTTGAGCAAAGCAAACCTAAGCTACACTTAGCCAAATTCATGTAGAAGCTAGAAACTATTATTCTACTAAGGTATCACTTGCCAATACTATTCCAATGTATTGACCCACTGTGGCTATAACTTGTGATGTTGCAGGTTACTCTGATGAGGATTATGGTTATGAGTCTACACTCAACATGCTTTCCTGTGGTACATGAAGATGAAGACTTTTATTTTATGTTGTTAAGTTAAACTCTTGTACTAGCGTATGGCTATGGATTTGTAAAAGACTATGTTATCTCTGGAATGACGATGTAATAATGACCTTTGTTTCTGTGTACTTCATCTTAAACTGTGGATGCTAGCATTTGATCCAGGGACTAGCATTGCAATCACAGGGACCTTTACCTTTATAAAGGTGGGGTCTTACAGATGGTATCAGAGCACTGTGTTGCCTGTAGGATTATGACCCTAGGTTGGATTAGACTAAGAAACCACTAAGGAAAAATTTCAACACTTTGAAAATTCCACACATGTCTTTTCTTCTCGTAAAATTTTGTAATCTTCTTTCTCATCTCTATTTGTAGATGAACTCCATCAACGAAGCCGTCAAGAAGGGACCACTCATGACCATGACCTTGGAGTGTGAGATTGAATTTCCCAAAGCACTCAAGAACCTTATGGTTACCATGGGCATACATGGTGCAGCTGTGTACAAGGGATTCCTGCGATGGATGAAGGAGAAGATTATTGGTGGGTGCAACTTCATTTGTACAAAAACAAGGAAGACAACCACAAGGAGTCAGGATTCTGCATGGTCACCAACTCTGAAATGCACACAACATTCTTTGACTCTGCAAGAAATGCAGCTTGGAATGCCATCAAGGAGCTTGGTGATAGACTCAAGTGCAGAATTCTCAACACCCAAAATGACCTTAGAGAAGAAAAGAAGTATACCCAAGAATTAGAGACTACCAACCAACAACTAAGGGGAGACATCATAGACTTAATATGGGCTTGTGAAGAAGATCGACAGATGGCCACTAAGGATGCCCTGATAGCTATTTTGTCCAGTGAGTGAGAATTGTAACGTACTCCTTTAGTTGGACCACCACACTTATCGTTTTTACTTCCAAAAAATTGTCTAAGTTATGTTGAACCTTTGGTGTTTGTAATGGATTGTGTATTCCATGACTTTTGTGTTTGTTGCTAAAAGATGTGCTTGTGATATTTTGTCTTGTGAATTTTATCTACTTGTGTTGATTCTAACTTTTCCCTATCTTATAAAAATAGATGCCTAACGTTGTTATCAGCATGGCCGAGGAGTTCAAGGGAACTCATTTTGGTACTCGTCTCATTGAGCTCACTAGTGTGCTCAACCTTCCACTTCCTAGCATCATGACACTTCAGCTCACCAAGTTTGAGAGGAAGGACCTATGGGGCTTCAGAGTCACACGGCCGGGACGCCAGGCAGAGCCACCCACAGAGGCTATCACTTTCAAGATAATGCATTTGATCCAGGGACTAGCATTGCAATCACAGGGACCTTTACCTTTATCGTGCCAGGACACGTCTGAGGTGCACCGTGACATATGCCATGTGCGCCAAGTAGGCCGAACCCATCTATGGGTCGGTATGTATCAGTTTGAGTCGAACCGAGTTAGTTTGGGCCAAGTTATGGATGTTTTAGGCCTGGTTAGAAGGGAGGACGCTCTAGCCCTCATATAAACTTCTATAGCCGTCAAAATTAGGTTAGACTATGCTAAAACTAAAACCCTAGATCGCCAAATTGCTTCAAGCATTCATCTGAACTTGATATTCCTCTTGTGTTTCGCTAAGGATTATCAACCCCCTTCATGTGTTTTGTGCTCTGAAGGTCTACTGCTGAAATTGCTATGAGATCTGTCTCTCCATTAGGAACTGGTAGCTCTCAAACCACCGTAGTCGAACGACTGATGTGCAAGCGTGTGGTGTTGTGAATATCCATAGGGCTGAGGATCTGTTGCATCTGGCGACAGGGGAGCAGCCAACGAGTTCGTGATATGGGGTGGCCCGATCTTCTCAGCAAGCACTTGTCGATGATGATGGTGGATGATAGATAGCTAGCCTATAGCTATGAACTCTTCCGCTCGAACGCTTATGCCAATGCAACAGCTCTCAAACCCTTTCGTATATTTACAACACCATGCTCTTGCACACGTAGTCGTCGACCACGAACGGTAGTTTGCAATCCACTAATTCCCAATGGAATAACAGATCACACTCAATTGCAGTAGATAATTCGATCACAGGTAATTCCAGAGGTTCTTAATAAGAAACAACTCCAAAATAGTTTTAACGTGGTCTAACCCTAACTATGGGGACGTCCCAGGTCTTATAAGGACGGCTGGGGCGGCCAGAAACCGAAACTAAGATGCAAACGACTCAAACTGATACATCTGACTCGGACCAGGTTTCTGTCGGGGCGGACAGTCCGATTAATATAGCCCGGACAGTCCGGTGGGGCGGATAGTCCGGTCCATATAGGCCAGACAGTCTGTTCCTGCCGGAAGCTTCAGGGTTTCCGGGCGGTGTCCAGGTAGTGTCCGACTTGGATACAGAACGTCCACACCCCGGGGCTTCTCCAGGGGGAAGGTCACTCCGGTTGGATTGTGCCGGACACTCCGGTCTTGATAGGTGTTTTTGCCCTCGTCTTGATGGTCTTACCTCGCGCCTTCCTCCCGCTCCTCCCTCGCGCATCCATGGGCGATCATCATGTTGTGCTCCATGTGCTTCAGCTCCTCGCTCTGTGCTATGCCTTCTTCTCCAATGTACCTGATCATACAATAGCATAATGACTTAGGTAGTATAAAGTTCTCATTAAGTAAAACATGAGGCTCATTAAGAAACAAATTCACCTGTTGTTCTAGTAGCTTAGCACGAGCTCTTGAATAGGTCCAATTCTAATCTCATTGGACTGAACCTGCTTTGTAGCAACTGAAACATCTTCAGTAGTAGTTGGGGTAGGTGTAATTGTAGGGATGTCTGTTCGTCAGATAATACGAGTTATCTCCACGTTGCCATCATCAACATCACCAAGTCTCCACCACCATCCCACCTGTTCACTGAGAAGATCGGGCCACCCCTTATCATCTTGGTATCTGATTTCCAGCATTTACTTAGTGAGCATCCACAAATCTATCTCGTAGATTAGTTTTTATTTAGTCCTATACAGAAAAAGCCACATAAAAATATTAGGGTTCGTAGATTTGCCATAGCCTTGATAGTACTGTTTGTGAGTTTTAGTGGCTAATCGTAGTCTTTTTGTGTAGCCTTTCTTCTAATCTAAGTCGTAGTTTTGTCTAGATTTTATCTTCTTTTGTTGCATCGTCGGAGTCGTGAGACTGTTCGTCGTGTTCTTCAATCTTTGATCTACTAGATCTGTCATATTTCTATTTTTGGTAGATGTAGATCTGTTTCAAAAAAAAGAGGAAGTCCTGATCAGATCACACGTGAGTTTCCTTCACGTGTAAGAAAGAACAAAAAAATCCATGCGTGGTCGCTCATGTTTGACACCAGACACATATGTGCTACTACGCGAGCACAAAGGCAAAAAAAATCAGATGTCCGCCATACCATGGACCGGTCTATGGTCATACGAGAAAATTTTGTGTTCTGCCGACATCCTGCCGCGGCAGGATTGTGGGCCATTCCTCTGGCAGAGACCAAATTTCCAGGTCAAACTTTATTCTTTTTGTTTAATTTTTTACTGAGTCCATATAGCATACCTTTCTTTGTGATCCTTAGTTAACCTTTTCTTGTGTCTAGAAATATCCAACGAGACTAACGTGTAGTGCTCTGCAGGCTACTTAGTTTAGCAACCTTGTGCCCGTTTAGTTGAGTCATTGCTAGCGTCTCAACTTATGCATTGCAACACCAGCATTACTTTGTGACATATTTTATTTTTTGAGCTCCTTTTAGAGTGGCAATTGCCCCATTTATCTCCACTATGTGTGTTTCCATGGGTCATTGTGATGTGGACATCCCTTCTATTGATACAACCGTTGTACCTACAGCAACACACATACAAGGACCCATCACAAGATCTCGTGACAAACAACTTAACTATCAGGTACTTTCGTTTCTTCGAACTATTCCTCAGATACATGAGAATATGATGCTGCCTAAATCAGATGTATTTCTTACTCTTAGGAATGATGGACAAGGCATGGATGAGAGGGACAAGCATTGGAGCATGGCCATGCATGGAGATGGCAGCAAGCATGTGATGATCCAAGAGAAGGCCACGGATGAAGATTTTAGAACTTTGAGGCCACCATAATGAAGAAAGAAGGCTTGGACGAAATATTCAAGATCAATACTTCACGAATTCGTCCATAGCTTAATATGGTGCTACGACACCTTTATTTTGGGCCAGGCCCATGTAATTTTCACAGGATTTTAATTAGCCACTTTTTAGAGTCTGTATTTGAGGGGAAAAGGACTTCTAGGGTTGGATTCGGCCACCACTTCCATGGCTTGTCTGAAACCCCACCTTTTCCTCCTTAAATACTTCCCATAGCCGTCACCCTAGACTGGGATTTTGTTTAGACATTAAGTTAGACATCGTAGCAACTTCGCCAAGGCTCGAGCATCGCAGAGGCCTCTTGTACTTCGCACCTATCCAGGATCCCACCTTTTCAATAAAGCTTTCCTCTTAATCCGCAATATCTTGATTGCAATATTAGTTCTTACTTGTTCTCGATTTTAGGTAGGAATTAAGACCCTCGCTGGTCAGGCTGATTGTGTTCCCGCAGGATCGGTAACCTCCAGGATATTGGCCTAGCGATTGCATTGGCGCTCATGCTCGCATGTGTAGTCGGATCGTCAAGCCCGAACTCCACCAAATCGACTATCATCATCTCATCGAAAGATCGGACACGTTTGCCCTATCAAGTGGTATCAGATTTCAGGTTGCTCGGTGAGATTTTACTGTTTTCATAGATTAGATCTGTTTTTACCTATAACCCACGAAAAAGGCAAAAACACAGTTAGAGTTTAGATCCATCCCATCACCAATCTACGCCTTGCATTATCTTTTCAGTTTTGCATTGTTGAATTTGTGTCTGCATTGTCGCGTCAAGTTGCTGGTCTTAGTGTCTCGTCCCGTAGAGTTTCGAGTTCTGATCATAGTAGTCACCGCCACCCTCGCACATCACCGCCACCATATTCCGCCACCATATTCCGTCGCCATACACCCAGCCACCATAAACCCTAATACTCTGCCACCGCCTTCCTACCGCGACATGGATCCGATCACCTATCCCGCGGCGGCACGAGTCCGAGTTGAGTTATTGTTTCCTAGTTATTTCTTTTTACTTTCCTTCCTTGTTGTTTCTGTGTTAAGCTAAAGTCCGTGTCGAGCTCAGAGTTCGGTCGTAAGATAAAGTTTGGAACCGCCTCCGAATTTTTTTTCTAGCTATACTGTTTTTCGACCCCGGGGATCACTTTTCTCCATCGGCCGTTATAGCGACATTTTTTTGGCGCCTGCGCGTTTTCCGGAGTATAATAGAAAAATTTTGAAATTTTTTTTGGGGCTAACCTATTTTTAGACCCCGTAGTTCAGTTTTAGACGCTCACCATCATAGTGATTTTCCGCATCTCGGTTCGCTTTTCAGGGTGCCATATCATCATACATTGCTTGTTGTGTCGCGTCGTGACATCGTTGGTGATCTAGGCTCGCGTCTCTAGTAAGGTCTAGCCTAGGACCAACACAGTACCGTCATTGAGCATTCTTTCAACTTTTGCATTGCTGTTTTGATAATTGCTAACCCCCTTTGCTAAGCCTTCTCAGAGCTCCACAGATATTCTCCACGTGCGGTGTCTCGACTCCTGGTAATCGCTTGGTTCAATCTCTGGACCCACTGATCCTCACGGTTGCACATCGCCTTTTCCTGCTGTTTGGTAAGAACTTGTAAGAGCTTCGTATATTGCTTGACGGATTATGCGTGCCTTTCACCATATTTCTGTAGTATATACATGTGCTTTTTAAAGGACTAACCATGACAGATACTTCGCAGAACCCTGCCACAATGACAAACGAAGAACTACATGCCCACTTCTCCGAGCTCTTGGTCAGTCGTGCTGAAGACGTGGATACACGCCTAGGAGAGTTTGACACCAAGCTCACCAACGTCATGGACAAGATCGATGGACTCGAGAAATCCTTCAACGCCAAGCTTGACGCTCGGTTCAAGGAGATTTTGAACAGATTGCCCGCACCCGCTTTGGCGCACGCGCATTCGATCACGGTCGACTGCTGGTTCATTGCCGCCGCACCATGACTACCGCTCGGTAGCGCTCGACTTCCACTGCGGCTGCTGCTGCGACATTAGGGACAGACGACGGGTACTACTACGACCCCGACGATGACGATCTGTTTGACGAGGCGGTTGAACAACCTCCACAGGTAACTGCTGGCCGTCCCCGACATTACTACCGCAACGCTCGACCACCGGTACGTGATGATGATCATGTTGCAAAGCTTAAATTAAATATTCCATCTTTTGAGGGTAAATATATTCCTGATGCATATCTTACATGGGAGATGGAAGTAGAACAACGTTTTGCATGTTTAAAATATCCTGAGAATATGCGTGTTAGTGCTGCTACATGTGAATTTACTAAATTTGCTTCCCTTTGGTGGTCTGAGTATTGTCGTTTAAATCCTACTACTATTCCTAGTACTTGGACTGCTTTTAAAACTGCTATGCGTGTTCATTTTGTACCTCCCACTTATCAACGTGATTTACTAAAGAATCTAACACGTTTAGAGCAAGGGAAAAATTCTGTAGAAGAGTATTATCAGGAATTGCAAACGGGGATGGTTTAGTGTGGTCTTGTTGAATCTACTGAACAAATGCTTGCACATTTCTTTGGTGGATTAAACAAGGACATTCAACACATATTAGATTATAAGGAATATAATTCTATCAGTCGTTTGTTTCATCTTGCTTGCAAAGCTGAACGTGAAGTGCATGATCGCCAAACACCATGGAGGAGGACTAATAATTCTGCAGGTCGCACATCCACTTGGACATCCCAACAATCAGCGCCTCCTTCTCGTGATTCGCCACCAGCTACTACCACATCCACGGCCACCACAAGATTTCTTGCTGCTCCTCCACCATCATCCAATGCTCCTGCTCATAGTGCATCTTCTATGGCTTCCACGGGTAAGACAAAGGATATACAATGCCGCAAGTGCTGGGGTTTTGGTCATATTGAGAGACAGTGCACAACACAACGTGTGATGATGGTGCGGGAGGATGGTCAATACGATTCAGCGAGTGACTTTGATGAAGATACATTAGCCCTTATTTCTGCTCGAGATGGAGACAATTCTGATGCTGATGAAGAGACAGAGGTAATGGGAGCTGAAGCTGCTAATCAATACAAGAGTTTAATTACACAACGTGTGTTGAGTGTGCAATTGAGCAAATCTGAACAAGATCAACGCCACAACATGTTCCAAACACGTGGTGTTGTCAAGGAAAGAGCTATACAGATCATCATCGATGGAGGGAGTTGTAAAAATCTGGCTAGTGTTGACATGGTAGAGAAGCTTGCACTTCCAACAAGACAACGCACACATTCATATTACATCCAATGGTTTGAGAGTTCTCGCAAGATCAGGGTAACAAGAACGGTACGCGTGCATTTTACTATTGGTACATATTCTGATTTTGTTGATTGTGATATTGTACCTATGCAAGCTTGTTCTTTGTTACTTGGTAGACCATGGCAAGTTGATAGAGAATCTGTTGATAATGGCAAAACTAATCAATATTCTCTTATGCATGATGGAAAGAAAATTGGTTTAAAACCTATGACTCCCGAACAGATTTAAAAAGATGATCTTGCTAGAGCTAGTAGAGATAAAACTGAGGAGAAAAATAAAAGTGAGAATCAGATTGTTGCTGCAGATTTTGTACCACCAAAGAACACTAAATCTGATTCTACCCATGCTACTGAAATTCGTTTGAAGATTCCATGTATTCTTGCAAATAAAATTGATATTGCTGAACTAGATGTAAACACTACTCAATGTTATGCAATTATTTGCAAAGAAGTTTTGTTTTCATTTGAGGATATGCCTCCTCCTTTGCCACCTGCTATTGCTAACCTTTTGCAGGAATATGAGGACGTCTTTCCCGCTGAGCTGCCACCAGGACTACCTGCTATTAGAGGAATTAAGCACCAAATTGATCTAATTCCTGGTGCTACGTTGCTCAACCGCGCGCCATATAGAACCAATCCAGAGGAGACAAAGGAGATACAATGCCAAATTCAGGAACTACTCGACCGAGATCATATTCGTGAGTCCC
The DNA here is from genome assembly GCA_030063025.1 of Avena longiglumis. NCBI lineage: Eukaryota > Viridiplantae > Streptophyta > Magnoliopsida > Poales > Poaceae > Avena > Avena longiglumis. The sequence continues at coordinate 306,506,281 of CP125977.1, forward strand.
TTAGCCCCTGTGTTGTTCCTATTATTTTGGTACCTAAGAAAGATGGTTCTTCGCGCATGTGTACTGATTGTAGAGCTATCAATAATATTACTATTCGATATCATCATCCTATTCCACGTTTAGATGACATGCTTGATGAATTGAGTGGCTCTACCATGTTTTCTAAAGTTGATTTGCGTAGTGGTTACCACCAGATTCGTATGAAATTAGGAGATGAATGGAAAACATCATTTAAAACTAAGTTTGGTTTATATGAGTGGTGAGTGATGCCGTTTGGTTTAACTAATGCACCCAGCACTTTCATGAGATTAATGAACAAAGTTTTACGTGCTTTCATCGGACGTTTTGTGGTAGTCTACTTTGATGATATTCTGATTTATAGCAAATCTTTAGAGGATTATTTGGACCATTTACGTGCTGTTTTCAATGCTTTACGTGATGCACGTTTGTTTGGTAACCTTGAGAAGTGCACCTTTTGCACCAATCGAGTTGCGTTTCTTGGCTATGTTGTTACATCATAGGGTATTGAAGTGGATCTAGCCAAGATTGAAGCTATTGAGAATTGGCCGCAGCCCAAGACGGTCACACAAGTGAGGAGTTTTCTTGGCCTCGCTGGTTTTTATAGGCGCTTTGTCAAAGACTTTGGATCAATTGCGTCGCTGAATGAGCTTACCAAGAAGGATGTGCCCTTTGTTTGGGGCGATGCACAACAACCGCCGTCATATTAAAAGATAAGCTAACACATGCTCCCTTACTCCAACTTCCTGATTTTACTAAGACTTTTGAGCTTGAATGTGATGCTAGTGGAATTGGTTTGGGAGGGGTGTTATTACAAGAGGGAAAACCTGTTGCATATTTTAGTGAGAAATTGAGTGGGGCTAGTCTGAACTATTCTACTTATGATAAAGAATTATATGTGTTAGTTCGGACATTAGAAACTTGGCAACATTATCTATGGCCTAAAGAATTTGTTATCCATTCTGATCATGAATCTTTGAAGCATATTCGAAGTCAAGCTAAGTTGAATCGTCGTCATGCAAAGTGGGTTGAATTTATTGAGTCTTTTCCTTATGTTATCAAACACAAAAAGGGTAAAGATAATATTATTGCTAATGCTTTGTCGCTTCGTTATGCTTTGTTATCTCAACTTGACTTCAAAATATTTGGATTGGAAACTATTAAGGAACAATATGTGCATGATGCTGAATTTAAAGATGTGTTGCAGAATTTTAGAGATGGTAGAACATGGAACAAGTTCGTCTTCAATGATGGATTTGTGTTCCGTGCTAACAAACTATGCATTCCGGATAGTTCTGTTCGTCTTTTGTTGTTACAGGAGGCGCATGGAGGAGGATTGATGGGACACTTTGGTGTCAAGAAAATGGATGATGTTCTTGCTGCACACTTCTTTTGGCCACGTATGCGTCGAGATGTTGAGAGATTTGTGGCTCGCTGCACTACTTGTCAAAAAGCTAAGTCTCGCCTTAATCCACATGGTTTATATATGCCTCTTCCTGTTCCTAGTGTTCCTTGGGAGGATATTTCTATGGACTTTGTTTTGGAATTGCCACGAACACAGAAGGGGAGGGATAGTATTTTTGTTGTTGTGGATCGGTTTTCTAAGATGGCACACTTTATTCCTTGTCATAAAACGGATGATGCTGCACATATTTCTGATTTGTTCTTTCGTGAAATTGTTCGTTTGCATGGTGTGCCAAATACTATTGTCTCTGATCGTGATACTAAATTTCTTAGCCACTTTTGGAGATGTTTATGGGCTAAGTTGGGCACTAAATTGCTGTTTAGTACTACATGTAATCCCCAAACTGATGGACAAACTGAAGTAGTAAATAGAACTTTGTCTACTATGTTGCGGGCTGTTTTAAAGAAGAACTTAAAATTGTGGGAAGAGTGTTTACCTCATATAGAATTTGCTTATAATCGTTCGCTGCATTCTACCACAAAGATGTGCCCATTTGAGATTGTGTATGGTTTTGTTCCTCGTGCACCTATTGATTTATTGCCTTTACCTTCTTCGGTGCAAAATAATTTGGATGCTACACAACGTGTTGAAATGATATTAAACTTGCATAAGACTACTAAAGATAACATTGAACACATGAATGCTAAGTATAAACTTGCTGGGGATAAAGGGAGAAAACATGTTGTGTTTGATGTTGGAGATCTTGTTTGGTTACATTTGCGTAAAGATCGTTTTCCTAATTTCCGCAAGTCTAAGTTAATGCCGCGTGCTGCTGGTCCCTTTAAGGTGTTAGAGAAAATAAATGATAACGTATATAAACTTGAGTTGCCTGCAGACTTTGGTACGGTTAGTCCTACGTTTAACATTGCAGATTTGAAGCCTTACTTTGGTGAGGAAGATGAGATTGCGTCGAGGATGACTTCAATTCAAGAAGGGGAGCATGATCTGGACATCCCTTATATTGATACAACCGTTGTACCTACAGCAACACACATACAAGGACCCATCACAAGATCTCGTGCCAAACAACTTAACTATCAAGTACTTTTGTTTCTTGGAACTATTCCTCACATACATGAGAATATGATGCTTCCTAAATCAGATGTATTTCTTACTCTTAGAATGATGGAACAAGCATGGATGAGAGGGACAAGCATTGGAGCATGGCCATGCATGGAGATGGCAGCAAGCATGTGATGATCCAAGAGAAGGCCACGGATGAAGATTTCAAAACTTTGAGGCCACCATAATGAAGAAAGAAGGCTTGGACGAAATATTCAAGATCAATACTTCACGAATTCGTCCATAGCTTAATATGGTGCTGCAACACCTTTATTTTGGGCCAGGCCCATTTAATTTTCGCAGGATTTTAATTAGCCACTTTTTAGAGTCCGTATTTGAGGGGAAAAGGACTTCTAGGGTTGGATTCGGCCAACACTTCCATGGCTGGCCGAAACCCCACCTTTTCCTCCTTAAATACTTCCCATAGCCGTCACCCTAGACTGGGATTTTGTTTAGACATTAAGTTAGCCATCGTAGCAACTTCGCCAAGGCTCGAGCGTCGCAGAGTCCTCTTATACTTCTCACATATTCAGGATCCCACCTTTTCAATAAAGCTTTCCTCTTAATCCGCAATATCTTGATTGCAATATTAGTTCTTACTTGTTCTCGATTTCAGGTAGGAATTAAGACCCTCGCTGGTCAGGCTGATCGTGTTCCCGCAGGATCGGTAATCTCCAGGAGAATGGCCTAGTGATTGCATTGGCGCTCGTGCTCGCACGTGTAGTCGGATCGTCAAGCCCGAACTCCACCAAATCGACTATCATCATCTCATCGAAAGATCGGACACCTTTGCCCTATCACATTGTCATACAATGAATGCTAGGATTTATGAATGGGAGTGGTTAGGTATACATACGAAGCTCCACCATATATCCATGTGTGATAGTTCTTTCCCTTGGTATTCGCTTGATCACACACGTGCACGCGATTGTTTGCTACGATTGGTAAGTTGCTCTAGTTCACTTTGGAGCAGTAAGATCCATTGTATTTTTTCGTTTTACAGTGAGTTGTGAGAGAACACCACCACCTATTTTTTTGTGCACTAATGTATTAGTCATGACTTCTACTAGTGTTGATGTGATGAAGAAATCAAACGATGTTTATCGTGACTTTTTAGCTATTGTGGTCGGCATGGCATATGATCCAACTAAAGTCAAGTGGAGAGTGGACAGTTCTGCAACATCCGCAGAATATACGTCTTGGGAATATTACATGCTCGATGGTTTTACAAGATGTCGAACTTCTTATAAAAAGTTCAATGGCCATACAGAATATATTCTTGCTCGTTGACGTCTCGATGAAAAGGTAGCTTGTTGGTGGAAGGATGCTAGAACTGTGTATGGTGTCATAGGTTAAACATTCTTTTGGGAGGATTTCAAGCAATTTCTGCGTTCTAGGTTTTTGAACAACTACAAATGGCCTATTCTAGAAATTTTGAGAGTGGACGTTAATGAGACATGTGAGGTGTCTACTAACATAATCATGTCTACTCCTAGTGTTGTATCTTGTGATATATAGATTTCTTTTGAAGAAAGGGAGCCGTCTATTTTATAACCTGCATCACACGCCCGTGTACCATTACTTGAGAAAGATGTTCCAGTACCTACCACATCTAGGAAGGATGAAATTGATAATGGCACTGATTTGGGTTAATAAAAGTGGTGAATATAGCATGAATGATTGTTTTTGGTGGATCACATATGAATTACTTGTGATAGGCTTAATGATTTTGATCTTAATGTTTTTAGTCAAGTATCCAATGTGCGAATTACTTATTACTTCGGGACAGTAGCTCATGTTCTAGATAGTTTGAAAATACATTCTGCTCTAGTTGATATTGTACAGCCAACAAAAGTAATTTTACTTATGTTGCTTAATTCAGTTTTTCCTAGAATTGGATGTGATTTTTCATATTCTTGTTGTTTGTCTCATGCATTGGTGCCTAGTTGTACTGATATTTTCTTCACTTATATTTGCAAAATAAGTTGCGATACGGATCGTCCTGATGACCCTATAATTTTGTCCCGATCTTTCACAGCGAGTCAACCAGGTAGGTATTTTCCCAATTACGCGATGAACGCAACCTGAAGAAGATGAAAAAATCCAGCAAGTAACGTGATGAAGATTACCATGCCTCAAACCTGAGCACGACATCCTTGATGAACACAAGAACCTCCACAGAAATCTCTATAAGAATCTGATAAACGGTATCGTCGTCCCCGGAGGGATGATACACGGTGGTGCACAATATAGTTTTTAGACTAAACAGTTGAACTCCCCAAACCCTAACTCGACTAGCTCCTTTTATAGGAGGATGAGGCGCCCCAAGTAATGGGCCTCGACCTGGTTGGGTTGGACAGGCCCAAACCGAACACACACACATAAAACTTATTAAAAAATACTACAATACAAATAAAACAACTAATCACATGCCTAACTTGGTGGAGTCCTGAAATCAGGTTTCACCTCCTTCTTCGTGCCCGTATCACCCCCCCCCCCCTTCAATAAGTGTTGTCCCCAACACATGTCAGTCGGGTCAGAAAGGTGTCGTGATATGAACACAATCATCACGCGATGTCGCCATCTTCAAGTATTTCCAGCCTTTCACACCACATCCTTCCTCTTGGCCTGCTCGACTTGATACAACCCTGGGTGGATGCACCTCCTTGAGTCTCCATACGAGCTTGGACCTAGGCTTCACCGTCTTCTTTTTCTTCTCAACTCTTGCTGGAACATTGCGGTGTTAAACATGAACCTGCTTTGCACGACCCCACAAAAGATGAGTAATGCCTAGGCCACACAACTGACGAACACGTCCATCGTTGCCTACATGCATCCGCACTGCTGCTCCAACAAAACTCCTCACATGTGTGCTGATATAATGTCGATGATCATCAATCTGTGGCACCACATGTACTGTAAGTGGATCAGCACCACTATCATCTGTCTGAACACCTGTGTCAACAAAAACTGTAGGACATGCTGCAATATTCTTCTTCTCATCAACCAGAGGCTTAACTTCAACCGACTTGTGACTAACAAGTTTCACTGGCATGTTATCTACAGGCATAGCTGAAGCAATATCAACATTATCGCACTATGCATCATGCTCTCCATCCTGCACCTTAGCTAGCCCAGATTTTGGCTTAGCCTTGCGCACCTTCTCCTTATGTACCACCAGATCCACATAAGACTTGATGTGATCATCCTGCATAGGCATCAAAATCTGCTGTTTGCCACCATGCACAAAAGGATATGTATCTGCTCTTCCAGCATGTGTGATGTTGCGATCATATTGCCATGGATGACCAAGTAACAGCCCATATACCTCCAATGGCAACACATCGCACACCACCACATCAACATAGTCATCGACTGTAAATGGCACATGTATCTTGTGAGTTACCTTCACCATACCGCAGCTATTTAACCACTTAGATGCTTAGGTTCAGGAATACGCCATGTGGACAACCCCAGCGCTGCCACAATTGCCTTGCTAATGCCATTAGTACAGCTTCCTCCATCAATAATCAACTTGCATGCTTTGTCTTTGATCATACACTGCGCTTGAAATAAATTCCAACGCTGGCCCTTGTCAACTGTCATGCAAGCATCGCCTTGTACTTTCTTGAGTTGCAAATTCAGTCCACTCAATGTTACATCATCCCCAGAAATAACCACTTTGTCCAACTTCTTGGACTTATCTCAAAATCTGTTGCGCAGAAATTGCTTCAAATCTGCCCAACAGGTGTTGTTATTCCCTTTGCGGTCCTCTCTTCCTTCCACCAACTAGCCATAGTCTCAACCACATGCCGGTGTGCAAGAGCAAATTCGGTGCAACCACCAAACTTGGAATCGATAGAACGACATTTTGTGAAACCATCATTCATGTCAGACCTCCAAGATCTAATCTCCGCATATGTGACAGAACTGTCCAACTTTCATTTTATATCTGCAGAATTAAGTGACGATCACACGATAATAGTAGTGTAGTCAAAGTACACATCAACCGCACTATCTATATTTGCTATTCCCATATTAATCCTTCGCAGAAAAACTTTCTCCGTAGACTGTTTGGTGATATCCGTGTAGTGTTTCAGGAAATTTGGAGCAAAACGACGCTGCACCAAAAATATTCTGGACAAAATTCTAGACTGGGTTTTGGTCTAAATCAGTACAGCGCGCGACAGCGATCTATCTCTTTTTTCTTTCCCAGAGTCCACACGGTAGAAAAATCGGAACAAGCCTCCTTTGATTCTTTCCTTCTTGTCTCGTATACCAACCAGATTTTTAGTTCCTTTGCGACCGCACTTAACGAATAAAAACAACCTGCTTGGACCTTCCCAGACGTGAGCGTCTGGCGTGCTCGCGAGAGTCCACACGATCAAACTCAGGAAGGAAAAGAAATTGCCAGGCACAATGGGTCGGCCCACCCTGAAAAACCCATGAGGCCGTGAGGGATCGGCCACGCGCGGCGCGAGGCGCTTCCCTCGATTGTGAGCGCGTGCGATGCCAGGCGGAGCGCGAGGCGTACGGTGGGGGGACTTTCTAAGTTTTTTCTCTTGACCGGATCGGATCTCGACTTGTGGAAATCGATCGGATCTGAGAAAATTGCCAACACAAAGCTAACGAACAAATCGATAACCAGAACCGATCAAATTGACTGCCAACTAAGAACACGATCCAATCTGAAAAACTTGAACTTCCAATTCCGATCTGTAAACTGCTTGTATCAAAACAGTCCGCAGATGATACAAAAACACGTGTGATCAACAAGAGCTGTGATGCCACATGATACAGATCATCCTGATGACCCTATAGTTTTGTCCTGATCTTTCATAATGAGTCAACCAGGTAGGTAATCTTTCAATTATGTGATGAACGCAACCTGAAGAAGTGGAACGAATCCAGCAAGTAACATGATGAAGATTACCACGCCTCAAACCTGAGCACGACAATCCTTGAAGAACAGAAGAACCTCTGTAGCAATCTCTATAAGAATCTGATAAACGGTACCGCCGTCCTCGGAGGGATGATACACGATGGAGCACTATATAGTTTTTAGACTAAACAGTTGAACTCCCCAAACCCTAACTCGACGAGCTCCTTTTATAGGAGGATGAGGCATCCCCACTAATGGGCCTCGACCAGGTTGGGTTCCAAAGACCCAAACCGAACACACACAAACATAGAACTTATTAAAAATAATACGATACAAATGTAATCACACGCCTAACTTGGTGGATGATATGGGGTGGCCCGATCTTCTCAGCAAAGAATTGTCGATGATGATGGTGGATAATAGATAACTAGCCTGTAGATATGAACTCTCCCGGTAGAACCCTGATGCCGATGCAACAGCTCTTGAACCCTATGGGATATTCACAACACAACACTCTTGCGCACGTAGCCGTCAACCATAAACGGTAGTTTGCAATCCACTAATTCCCAATGAAACAACAGATCAAACTCAATTGCAGTAGATAATTTGATCATAGGGTAATTCTAGAGCTTGTTAATAAGAAATATCCCCAAAATAGTATTAACGTGGTCTAGCCCTAACTATGGGGACGTCCCGGGGCTTATAAGGGCGGCTGGGGCGGCCAAAAACTAAAACTAAGACGCAAACGACACAAACTGATACATCTGACTCAGACCAGGTTTTTGTCAGGCGGACATTCCGGGTCATATAGGCCGGACAATCCAATGGGGGCGGACAGTCCGGTCCATATAGACCGGACAATCTGGTCCTGCCGGAAACTTTAGAGTTTTCGGGCGGTGTTTGGGTAGTGTCCGAACTGGGACACAAAACGTCCACGCCTCGGGGCCTCTTCGGTGGGCCGGACAGTCCGGTTGGACTAGGTCGGACACTCCGGTCTTGGCAATTAATTTGGCCTTCTTATTGGTGATCTTCCCTCGCGCCTTCCTCCTGCTCCTCCCTCGCGCATCCTTGGGTGATCATCATGTTGTGCTCTCTGTGCTTCAGCTCCTTGCTCCGTGCTATGCCTTCTTCTCCAATGTACCTGATCATACAATAGCACAATGACTTAGGCAGTATAAAGTTCTCATTTATTAAAACATTAGGTTCATTAAGAAACAAATTCACCTGTTATTCTAATAGTTTAGCACAAGCTCTTGTAATAGGTCCAATTCAAATCTCATTGGACTGAACCTTCTTTGCAACAACTAGAACATCTTCAGTAATAGTTGGGGAAGGTGTAAGTATAGGGATGTCCTCATCATCTCCCCCCTTCAAAAGGCGTCGACCTCGACGCTCCAAGGTCTTCTCCATCATATGGTGACAAAGCAGCAACATTGAAATTGTTGCTAACGCCACCAAACTCAGCAATAGGAATATTAATCGAGTAGGCATTATCATTAATCTTGGCTAAGACCTTGTAAGGACTAGCACCGCGGGGCTTCAATTTGGATTGTGGAAGCTTGGGAAACCTATCCTTGCGCAGATGCACCCATACCATGTCTCCAGGCTTGAACAAAATCTCCTTTCTTGCTTGATTCCTTGCTGCAGCAATGTTCTTGCCTTTATTCTCAATAGGCTCTCAAGTCTTCTCATGTATTTTCTTCACATATTCAGCATGTTTTGATGATTCCATATCAACTCTCTCATGCAATGGTAGAGGCCACAAATCAAGTGGCGTCACTAGATTGAACCCATACACCACCTCAAAAGGACAAAGCTGAGTAGTAGAATGCATAGCCCTGTTGTAAGCAAATTCAACATGTGGCAAACACTCTTCCCACTCCCGCACATTCTTCTTGATCATAGTCCTCAACAATTGTGACAATGTTCTATTCACCACCTCCGTCTGACCATCTGTTTGGGGATGACAAGTAGTACTGAACAGCAACTTCGTTCCAAGCTTCCCCCATAAGTTCTTCCAAAAGTAGCTCGTGAACTTCACATCATGGTCAGAAACGATTGTCTTTGGTACTCCATGTAGTCTCACAATGTCCCTGAAAAACAAGTTAGCAATATGTGAAGCATCGTCTCTTTTGTGGCAGGCAATAAAATGAGCCATCTTAGAGAATCTATCCACTACCACAACTATAGAATCATGACCTCTCTGAGTTTTGGGTAAACCTAGCACAAAGTCCATGCTAATATCTTCCCAAGGTGTAGTAGGTGCAGAGAGAGGTGTATACAAACCATGAAGTTTCAGCTTTTACTTGGACTTGTTGAATGTAATGCAGCGACTCACAAATCGATAGACGTCACGCCTCATCTTGGACCAATAAAAGTGATCAGCCAGGATGAGCAATGTCTTCTCACGCCCAAAGTGACCCATCAAACTTCCAGCATGTGATTCCTGCACTAAAAACAAACGCAAATACGATTCTGGAATGCATTGTTTGTTAGCTCTAAACAAATAGCCATCATGTATATCATACTTATCCCAAGCATGTTTCAAAGCACACAAACGATATGGTTCAGCAAAATCATGACCAGTTGCATAAAGCGCAGAAATACTCTCTAATCCTGGAATTTTAACATCAAGATGTGTCAATAACATGTTCTTCCTAGATAATGCATCAGCAACCGCATTCTCATTTCCTTTCTTATATTTAATGATGTAAGGAAATGACTCAATAAACTCAACCCATTTAGCTAAGCATCTATGCAAGTTTGATTGAGCTTTAAGATACTTCAATGCTTCATGATCAGAATGTATGATAAATTATTTTGGCCACAAATAATGTTGCTAAACCTCAAGAACTCTAACAAGTGCATACAATTCTTTATCATAAACAAGATAATTCAGTCTTGCACCAGCAAGTTTCTCAGAAAAAATGCTATAGGATGTCCCTCTTGCATCAAAACGCCACCAATTCCTATACCACTAGCATCACATTCAACTTCAAATTGCTTTGAAAAATCAGGTAATTCAAGCAAAGGTGCAGTAGTAAGCAAATGTTTCAATGTATCAAATACAATATCTTGGCATGCTGTAACACCCTCAGAATCGGACCTATGCAAATTTGGACAAAATTCACCAAACCCGCATAGAAACGATTCAAAGGTGCCCACCAGGCACTTTCGTGCGGGTGGAAAACGAAGTAATAACATTACACAACAGTCCTCGATGGGACCCACAGAACAGATATATATAACAGCGACTCAAAGAGTCAAGAATACCAATATACGGTACAAAGATCCAAATCACCTTGAAAAGATAGAGCGTCCGACTACGGACAAGATGCAAATGGGGCTAAGAGCCCTGAAGAATAACCAATGGCGTCCATAACCCTGCCCAGGCCAAGCCGGAAGGGTAACCCTGCTAACGGCGTCGATCTCCAAACCTGCTTAACAAAAGGGGTGCCGACAAAGGGCAAAGCAGAAAACAAAGAAGGAGCGTCGATCGAGGCCAAGACAGCGAGGCTAGAATTGGCGGTCCTCGCCTACATAGGTATGGTGGATCAAGCGGCGGCGGCAGATGCACTAAACAACCTATAGAGACTCGATACAATGGCGGTTATCGAGAGGGTAAGAATGACCTAACCGGATCCAACCTGAAGCTATCACCAAACAAACCCATCCTGGTGTTTCCCCCTCGAGACCAAACGAGGAAGTCAACCGAGGAACTCACACAGTTGGCAGTTTTATTTATTCAGTTATAGTTGCGGCACTTGATTAGTCAAGTTTATATAATCGTCCTGATAAAATAAACAGTGGGCACTTTTAGTTAACCATTCCGTTGTAGTTGCAGCAATTACCAATCGACTGAGATAGCATGAGATAAACCCAAAACCCAGCTTGTTGGTACTTTTATTCAGCCAATTCGTTGTAGTTGCGTACTTACTAGTCAGTACAATTGTCATGGCGACAAGCCAAACAAGCAATGGTGGGCGTATTAATTAGCCATTCCATTATAGTGAAGCTGATTACTAGTCATTATAAGTCAAATTTATAGCAATAAACTTTAGTTATGCTTGTCTATGATCGAGATATCGTGCTCCAAGTCGTCCATAACCGCGGACACGGCTTTGAAAGTTTTAACCCGGCCGGGTGCACCAATAGCAACACACGCCGATCAACCTCGGAAAAACCAAAACAAAACCCAACGAGGCTTTCACGACGAACAATCACAGGATTCGAAATATTTCAGGGGCCACCCTTGAGTATACCAAGAACGGAGTAAGCAAGCTCGAGACGGACTCAAGGTTTACGTCGATGGTCAGTAACGACAGAGTCCCCAATCGGGGACTGTCGATACCGCGAAAACATCCCGTTTACCTAAAAAGTACAGTGTGCAGTACCTAGCACAAACGTAAATAAAGCAGTAAAACATGGAATAAGTACAGGATCGTAAATAAAACCTCACACTAGTTTGTGGCCCCAAGAAATAAGAATGAATCAAGCTCGCTCAGGGGTCCCATATACCTCCCGGATGTGGATAGCGCGCAAAATCAAGGAACAGGTATCAAGTACTCGGGGTCTTACGGGACACAAGTGGGCGTTCGGAAACCAAATATTATCTATCACCCACCGATGCCTCTGCTTATTCAATTTTAGTTATTAAACAGAAATTAAAGTGACGATAAGTAAAACTAGCATCATCTCCAACTTCAACATGCGGCAATACATCAGCAACTGTGGCATATGACGACACACATCAGCACTTGAGCAAGCAACTACGACGCGCAAGTCCAACTATCTACCAAACAACAGGTAATAGGGTGTGTCCAAGGCAATATACGGCTGCAGGGAATAACACGGATACGGAAACTAAAGCATCGCAACACAGATAGCAATAGATCAACAGGAGGGAAATAAAGCACTATAAACGTAAGATAGGTAGAAAGGGGAAGATGCTCGCCTGAAAACATTGTCGAAAGGTTCATCCGAAGATCGGGGCGAAGCTCACATCAACTCAACGGTCCAATCCGCGAAGAAGCAAAACACTAGAAGAAACACCGGATGCGCTATTTAATAAAACGACAGAAGATCGGCATGATGCATGTATGATGGATGACATGGCAAAGGTGCGATGCAATTAGGTCATATTAAGCGGAACCGGGGTCCCGGCAATTAATTAGGTGGTTCAAGTTGTTTAGATCCCCGCAATTTAAATGTTGTTTTAACATGGCAAAGGGATAGTACCGGGTTCGCTACACAAGTTTAAATGAGGCCATTATGAGACTAGATTTGCCCGCATATGGGCCCCATATTTAATTATTAGGTGAATCGGCATAAGGCCCCCAAACCACAGATATGCATGTGAGATGAATGATTTAATATGCAACAAGTTGTTATTATGTTATAAAATAGGGTTCTCGGATAAGGGTCACACTTTAGGGTTCTCGACGATCTTGGGGTTCCGGGGTTCGACAGGGTCCAGGGTCCAGGGTTCGACGGTTCGGGCTCAGGGTCCAGATCTGGGGTTCAGGGTCTTCGGATCGGGGTAGATCTTGGCGCAACCGGGAAGCAGGGCTTGGTTGGCGTCGGGGCATCGGATTTCTTCCGGCCGATGCCGTTCTTGTCGGTACCGTGTGCCGGTCGGTCTTGGCGTTCCAGGGTGTCGAACTTGGCGTTCCCGTGGCGGAGTGCTTGTTGTGCCAGTGGCGATCTTGGCGGTTCGGGAAGAAGCACTTGTCGCATCTGCGGTCTTCGGGTGCAGGGTCTCGACGAACTTGGCGTGTCGAGTTTCGGGATCGGTCTTCGGGGTGGAGAACTTTACGTCCGTGTAGACGATCTTGTCGGTTCCTTGCCGGAGATCATGGCGCTTCGGATCGTCTTCGGCTCGGGGCCTCAGGGTCTCGGGACTCGCTTCCGTGTGGTAGAACTCGGGTTACCGGCGACATAGGGTTCCACCTCGCACATAGGTCGACGAAGCACGTGACGGCGCAGAACTTGGCGACAAAAGTGCAGCGGGACTCTTGGGGGTTCGGGACGTCGGGATCCATGAAGCACTTGGTGTCCCAACTCGACTTCGGGAAAGGAGAGCTTGGCAGCGATGTGCGCATAGCATCAGGCTTCCTTGTCCGCAGCAGAGGCGAAGGTAGTTGGTGTGGGGTCCTCAACACCCCCTCTCAACACGATCAAACACACAGGCATGTTGACGGGCAGCACACGCCGGGGGTGGCAGCAGCATCTCCGGAGACCAAACACGCCAGCGGAAGGCAGCGGCCAAGCTCCGACAGCGGGCAGCGAGGCGGCCAGGCACAGCGGCGCGAAGGGGGGGTCGTCGACGGTGGTCATGGCGCTTCGGAGACAGCAGGCGCGACGGGCGGATCCACGCCGGCGGCGCTGGGCTCGGGCTCTTGGGGGTTCGGGCCGGCGTGCGGGCGCGGAGGCAGAGGAGGCCGCGGGCAGGGTAGCACGCGTCGGGGCCGGCGGGGCGGAGATGGTGGCGGGTCGAGGCCGCGCGGGGCTGGCCGGGGAAGGCCGAACGCCGGCGCAGCGGGAGAAGGCAGGGAAGGTGGGGGAGAGCGCGGGCTCGGAGGAGGAAGAAGGGCAGGGTGCGGGCGGGCGCTTGAGGCTCGGCACAGGAAAGGGGCACGGGGAGGGTGGAAGGTGGGACCCGCGGTCCAGGGGGGGCTGGCGCGTGAGAGAGGGGCCAGGGGCGGTTTGGCCAGGCGTGCGTGTGCGTGTGAGGAAGGGAAGTGGGGTGGGGACAGGGAGAGGAGAGAGAGGGTGGGGGTGAGAGGATGGCCACTTGATGTGGCGGGTTGGGGTTGGTGGGGATTTGGGAGGGTGAGGTGGCGCGTGTGAGTGGCTGGGTGAGGTGGCCAGTGGTTGGGGTAGGATATTAGGTAGAAGTAGGATTTAGATGGGCGGTGCAGGATGGACCGATTTAAAAATCTGAAATGCTCGTTGGTCGGCCCGTTCGACGCCCGACTAAAAATTAATAAAACTTTTATTTGTTTTAAACGGGCCGTGCGCAAACTGATAGCGGCCAAAATAAAATATTCCGGGGACCCGGTGTTCGGTGTTTGAATAAGATGGGGCGTTTGGAAAACAAATCGGGGTTTTCGAAAATAGTTTTGGCAAACAATGCATGATGATGACGATGCAATGCACAAATTCAACGCGATTTTCTAGTAGTGGTTTTGCGGGATGCCACAATTCGACACCACTAACAAGGGATCTCGCCCTCGAGATCCGCCTCATGGTACCGGAAGGAAGGTCGGCGATCTGCGTCTTCTCACTTCGTGTAGATCTTCGCGACACCACTAACGAGGGTTCCTTCTTCTTCTTGAAAACAGCGACACCACCAACAAAGGTTCGTTGTTCCTGATCATCGAGGGAGCACTCCGGAAACAAAAAGGTCGAAGGTAGAGGTATCGCAATTAAAGCCACCCCTAACTTCCGTGGACGGAGTAAAACTGCTGGATCCACTGATGCGATGTACAAGAGCGAATGATAAGAGTAGTGGTATGGTAGCTACTCCATCCCGCACTCAAACCATTACTCTGCACACGAATAGGCGGATTATGCAACCAACTCTCGGAGTCAGACTGAAGATCTCGACAAGCGAGGTTCGGAACAACGGGTGATGCAGACTCTGCATCGGATCCGGCGTAGATGATGTCGTCGCGTCGGAAAACACCGGAAGACACAAACAAAGAACAAAGAATGCTAACACCGTAGACTGATTCATCAGGCAGCTGGAACACCGGATGGCAGAACACCGTTATCGAAGAAGGAAGCGAAACCCTGAAGGTACGACGGAAACCCAACCACGAGAATTCCTGGACTCGAAGAAAGAGAAGAGAGCGGATTCAAAACGCGTAAAGATAAGAGGAGAATAGCAGAGGGGTAAGGAGTAAAATCAGACCTAATCAGAACTATCCAACCGATTTTCAAAAATAGTTTTGACACTTCTACTTCGGCCGTTAGCTAGGTTATCCTACAGGCTGGACTTGTGGGGTATCGCAACTGCTGAGCTCTGATACCACTCTGTAACACCCTCAGAATCGGACCTATGCAAGTTTGGGCAAAATTCACCAAACCCGCATAGAAACGATTCAAAGGTGCCCACCAGGCACTTTCGTGCGGGTGGAAAACGAAGTAATAACATTACACAACAGTCCTCGATGGGACCCACAGAACAGATATATATAACAGCGACTCAAAGAGTCAAGAATACCAATATACGGTACAAAGATCCAAATCACCTTGAAAAGATAGAGCGTCCGACTACGGACAAGATGCAAATGGGGCTAAGAGCCCTGAAGAATAACCAATGGCGTCCATAACCCTGCCCAGGCCAAGCCGGAAGGGTAACCCTGCTAACGGCGTCGATCTCAAACCTGCTTAACAAAGGGGTGCCGACAAAGGCAAAGCAGAAAACAAAGAAGGAGCGTCAGTACTGAGGCCAGTACACGGCGAGGCTAGAATTCGGCGGTCCTCGCCTACATAGGTATGGTGGACTGAAGCGGCAGCGGCAGCATGCACTAAACAACCTATAGAGACTCGATACAACTGGCGGTTATCAGAGAGGGGTAAGAATGACCTAACCGGATCCAACCTGAAGCTATCACCAAACAAACCCATCCTGGTGTTTCCCCCTCGAGACCAAACGAGGAAGTCAACCGAGGAACTCACACAGTTGGCAGTTTTATTTATTCAGTTATAGTTGCGGCACTTGATTAGTCAAGTTTATATAATCGTCCTGATAAAATAAACAGTGGGCACTTTTAGTTAACCATTCCGTTGTAGTTGCAGCAATTACCAATCAGATACAGATAGCATGAGATAAACCCAAAACCCAGCAGTTGTTGGTACTTTTATTCAGCCAATTCGTTGTAGTTGCAGTACTTACTAGTCAGGTACAATTGTCGCAAGCGACAAGCCAAACAAGCAATGGTGGGCAGTATTAATTAGCCATTCCATTATAGTGAAGCTGATTACTAGTCATTATAAGTCAAATTTATAGCAGTAAACTTTAGTTATGCTTGTCTATGATCGAGATACTGTGCTCCAAGTCGTCCATAACCGCGGACACGGCTTTCAGAAAGTTTTAACCCGGCCGGGGTGCACCAATAGCAACACACGCTCGATCAACCTCGGAAAAACCAAAACAAAACCCAACGAGGCTTTCACGACTGAACAATCACAGGATTCAGAAATATTTCAGGGGGCCACCCTTGAGTATACCCGAACGGAGTAAGCAAGCTCGAGACGGACTCAAGGTTTACGTCGATGGTAACGCAACAGAAGTCCCCAATCGGGACTGTCGATACCGAAAACATCCGTTTACCTAAACGAAGACAGGTGCGATACCTCACAATCGTAAATAAAGCAGTAAAACATGGCATAAGTACAGGATCGTAAATAAAACCTCAAACTAGTTTGTGGCCCCAAGAAATAAGACTGAATCAAGCTCTGGCTCAGGGGGGTCCCATATACCTCCCGGATGTGGATAGCGCGCAAAATCAAGGAACAGGTATCAAGTACTCGGGGTCTTACGGGACACAAGTGGGCGTTCGGAAACCAAATATTATCTATCACCCACCGATGCCTCTGCTTATTCAATTTTAGTTATTAAACAGAAATTAAAGTGACGATAAGTAAAACTAGCATCATCTCCAACTTCAACATGCGGCAATACATCAGCAACTGTGGCATATGACGACACACATCAGCACTTGAGCAAGCAACTACGACGCGCAAGTCCAACTATCTACCAAACAACAGGTAATAGGGTGTGTCCAAGGCAATATACGGCTGCAGGGAATAACACGGGTACGGAAACTAAAGCATCGCAACGAGATAGCAATAGATCAACAGGAAATAAAGCACTATAAACGTAAGATAGGTAGAAAGGGAAGATGCTGCTTTGAAAACATTGTCGAAAGGTTCATCCGAAGATCGGGCGAAGCTCACATCAACTCAACGGTCCAATCATGAAGAAGCAAAACACTAGAAGAAACACCGGATGCGCTATTTAATAAAACGACAGAAGATCGGCATGATGCATGTATGATGGATGACATGGCAAAGGTGCGATGCAATTAGGTCATATTAAGCGGAACCGGGGTCCCGGCAATTAATTAGGTGGTTCAAGTTGTTTAGATCCCCGCAATTTAAATGTTGTTTTAACATGGCAAAGGGATAGTACCGGGTTCGCTACACAAGTTTAAATGAGGCCATTATGAGACTAGATTTGCCCGCATATGGGCCCCATATTTATTTATTAGGTGAATCGGCATAAGGCCCCAAACCACGAGATATGCATGTGAGATGAATGATTTAATATGCAACAAGTTGTTATTATGTTATAAAATAGGGTTCTCGGATAAGGGTCACACTTTAGGGTTCTCGGCGATCTTGGGGTTCCGGGTTCGATGAGTCCAGGTCCAGTTCGTGGTTCGGGCTCGAGGTCCAGATCTGGGGTTCGGTCGGATCGGGTAGATCTTGGCGCAACCGGGAAGCAGGGCTTGGTTGGCGTCGGGGCATCGGATTTCTTCCGGCCGATGCCGTTCTTTGTCGATGTGCCGGTCGGTCTTAGCGTTCAGTGTCGAACTTGGCGTTCCGTGGCGGAGTGCTTGTTGTGCGATGGCGATCTTGGCGGTTCGGGAAGAAGCACTTGTCGATCTGCGGTCTTGGTGCGAGTCTCACGAACTTGGCGTGTCGAGTTTCGGGATCGGTCTTCGGGGTGGAGAACTTTACGTCCGTGTAGACGATCTTGTCGGTTCCTTGCCGGAGATCATGGCGCTTCGGATCGTCTTCGGCTCGGGGCCTCAGGGTCTCGGGACTCGCTTCCGTGTGGTAGAACTCGGGTTACCGGCGTCATAGGGTTCCACCTCGCACATAGGTCGTGAAGCCGCGTGACGCAGAACTTGGCGACAAAAGTGCAGCGGGGCTCTTGGGGGTTCGGGACGTCGGGATCCATGAAGCACTTGGTGTTCCAACTCGACTTCGGGAAAGGAGAGCTTGGCAGCGATGTGCGCATAGCATCAGGCGTCCTTGTCCGCAGCAGAGGCGAAGGTAGCTGGTGTGGGGTCCTCAACACCCCCTCTCAACACGATCAAACACACAGGCATGTTGACGGGCAGCACACGCCGGGGTGGCAGCAGCATCTCCGGAGACCAAACGCGCCAGCGGAAGGCAGCGGCCAAGCTCCGACAGCGGGCAGCGAGGCGGCCAGGCACAGCGGCGCGAAGGGGGGGGTCGTCGACGGTGGTCATGGCGCTTCGGAGACAGCAGGCGCGACGGGCGGATCCACGCCGGCGGCGCTGGGCTCGGGCTCTTGGGGGTTCGGGCGGGCGCGAGAGGAGGCAGGCGGGGTAGCACGCTCGGGGCCGGGCGGGCGGAGATGGTGGCGGGTCGAGGCCGCGGGGCTGGCCGGGAAGGCCGAGCTCGAGCGGCGAGGGCGCCGGCGGCGTCGAGGCAACGCCGCGGAGGGCGCGGGCAGGACGTGTGGAGCTCGGCGGCTGCGCTCTGGCCGTGGGAGAGCTGCAGGGGCGGCGGCGGAACGCAGCGGGGGTCCCTTGGCAGCAGGCGCGGAGCTCGGACCGGGCACTGGAGGAGAGGCAGGGAAGGTGGGGGAGAGCGCGGGCTCGGAGGAGGAAGAAGGGCAGGGTGCGGGGCAGGCGCCAGGGGGAGGCTCGGCCTGGGGAAAGGGGTACCGGGGGAGGGTGGAAGGTGGGACCCGCGGTCCAGGGGGGGGCTGGCGCGTGAGAGAGGGGCCAGGGGCGGTTTGGCCAGGCGTGCGTGTGCGTGTGAGGAAGGGAAGTGGGGTGGGGACAGGGAGAGGAGAGAGAGGGTGGGGGTGAGAGAGGATGGCCAAGCTGATGTGGCGGGTTGGGGTTGGTGGGGATTTGGGGAGGGGTGAGGTGGCAGCGTGTGAGTGGCCAGGGTGAGGTGGCCAGCGGGTTGGGGTAGGATATTAGGTAGAAGTAGGATTTAGATGGGGCGGTGCAGGATGGACCGATTTAAAAATCTGGGGCGGTCGTTCGGGTCGGTCTGGCCCGTTCGACTGCCCCGACTAAAAATTAATAAAACTTTTATTTGTTTTAAACGGGCCGTGCGCAAACCGATAGCGGCCAAAATAAAATATTCCGGGGACCCGGTGTTCGGTGTTTGAATAAGATGGGGCGTTTGGAAAACAAATCGGGGTTTTCGAAAATAGTTTTGGCAAACAATGCATGATGATGACGATGCAATGCACAAATTCAACGCGATTTTCTAGTAGTGGTTTTTGCGGGATGCCACACATGCGCCCCATACAAATGGCACACCTTTCTTAGTCAATTCATTCAATGGTGTAGCAATAGTGCTAAAATCTTTCACAAAGCTCCTATAGAAACCAGCTAAGCCATGGAAACTATGCACTTGACTAACATTCATGGGAATAGGCCAATTATGAATTTCTTCAATTTTAGATTGATCTACTTCTACCCCATGCTTAGATACAACATATCCAAGAAATATGACCTTATCTTTTGCAAATGTGCACTTCTCAAGATTATCATATAATTGATTATCGCGCAACACTTACAAAACTTGTCTAATTTGATCACAATGTTCAGTTTGATTGTGGTTGTATATGAGTATATCATCGAAATAAACAGCCATAAAATGACTAATATATTCTCTCAAAACATGATTCATTAATCTCATGAATGTACTAGGTGCATTAGTAAGACCAAAAGGCATAACTAACCACTCATACAAACCAAATTTTGTTTTGAAAGCAGTTTTCCATTCATCCCCTTCTTTCATCCTAATTAGATGATAACCACTATGCAAATCTATCTTAGAGAAAATAGCAGCATCACTCAATTCATCAAGCATATCTTCTAAGCATGGAATAGGATGATCATATCGAATAGTAATGTTATTAATTGCTCTACAATCTACACACATGTCCCATGTACCATCTTTCTTAGGAACTAAAATAACAGGAACAACACAAGGACTAAGAGAAACACGAATGTAACCTTTGTCGAGTAATTCTTGCACTTGTGTCTGTATCTCCTTCGTTTCTTCGGGGTTGGTTTGGTATGGTGCCCGGTTTGGTAATGTGGCACCAGGGATCAAGTCTATCTGATGCTCAATGCCATGCAATTGAGGCAATCTGGCTGGTATATCTTCTGGAAACACATCACCAAAATCCTGTAAAATAGTATATACACCAAGAGAAATAGAGGTCATGTCGTTAGAAACCAAAACCTCGCCCTTATACATGAGCATAAGTGGCATGGCTCTAGGATCCTCACTAAATACTCTCATGTACTCTTTGGTGGCTAGTATTGATAGATTAGGCACTCTCTCACTTTTCGTTATATCATTCTTTTTGGGACCATTTACAACATTCACAGTTTCAACACTCTCTCGCCTAACAGTTGGTGTATCTTGTAAATTCACTTCGATCTTCTGACGAGACTCATTGACAATCTGTTGTGGTGTCATAGGCTGCAAATTGATTTTCTTGCCCTTGAACTCCAGATGATATGTATTGGCTCGGCCATTGTGTTGCAGATGGCGATCATAAATCCAAGGCTGACCCAATAGTAAATGGCAAACAATCATAGGAACCACATCAAAATCAATAGAATCCTTGTATGGCCCTATTTCAAAGTTCACTCGTATCATATGGTTTACCTTCATCTCACCATTGTGACTCAACCATTGTATGTAGTATGTCTTGGGATGAGGTAAATATGTCAAACTCATCTTGGCACACAACTTCTTGCTTGCAAGATTTCTATAGCTACCTCCATCAATAATGACTTTGTTTGGGCCAACTAGAGCTTTTGTATGGAGCAAGTTGCAGCGCTGGGAATCAACAATAGGCTGCACACTAAGTATACATGGAGATACCACAATGGTTGGTACATGTGCTGTAAAAGCATCCAAACCCTCTTCATTGTCATAACCATTGTCATCATTAGAAAATTCAACATCATCTCCACTCTCGTACTCACCATTGTCATTGATAAACATCACCTTACGGTTTGGGCAATCCTTCTTAAAATGTACCCTTCCTCCACAAGTATGGAACTCTACATCACGAGTACGAGCTGTTGACATATTGGAACCCGTGCTAGCAGCAGGAGCAGCAGGTTTCCTAGCTGGAGAACCATAGGATGACTGAGGTGTAGGCTTGGAAGATGGTGTAGTAGTGTGACCAGCTGCCGCATTAGATGTAGGAACATGTGGCGGCAGTGTAGACCTTGCTGAAAAAGCGGCTTGTGGAAGGTTATCTTGCATGCGCCTTTGCCTCTTCATCAAGCTGTGATTCGGCCTCCCTTGCATGATGCAACAATTGATTCATAGTCTCATACCTATGATGACGAACAATGCTCTTGATTGGTAGCTTCAAATTATTATGAAATCGCTACATGGTCATCTCATGAGATTATGATGCAGCCCAATACATGGCATTCACCATTGGTCCACACCATGCTACATCAACCATACCCTCAAATGTGAACTCATTCCATATCTCACCCTCCTTTGGTTATCATGTGAATGGGATCCTACTTGAGACAATTGCCCATGCTATGACCAGGCCCATGACCATGACACCAAGAGGAGATGACAAGAAGACCCCAGAAACCAAGAACCCCAAGCAAGAGGCCTGGAAGAGAATACGCAAGAAGCTGCTGAAGCTAGACCGGAGTCTCCAGTCTACCACACCACAGTCTCCGGCCCATCTACGGACCAACCCCCAAACCAACGCCTAGGACTGTCATTATGCCCCTCCGGAGACGACACCGGAGATTGACCAGAGTCTCCGGTCCAGACCGGAGTCTCCGGACCTCTACACCGGAATCTCCGGTCCGAGTGTATCGGGCCTGCGCGCCTCAGGTTGGGCCTGGCCCATGTAACGCCCAGAACTTCCTGTTTATGTCTGTTTTACCCCTAGCTCGTGGCTGGCCTATATATAAGACTCCACCCCTCCTTGAAACCCTAGAGTTGAAGATGAATGAAGGCTTGTTCCTAACCCTAGATGGGAACCCCTCTCTATAGTTAATCTATGAGTTGTACAAGGCCTTGGAGTTCGGTGTTCGTCTCCAAGTCGTCAAGACCCTCCCCAAGTGTTTGGTCTCTCCTTGTCAAGGATTCCAGTAGTGATAGGTCTCTCCCCCTTGGGATTCTAATTGGTTGCTAATCTCTCCTTTGATTTGGATTCTATCATCCGCTTGCCGATCTCTCCTTTGGTGATTCTACCTAACGGTCTCTCGCCGAGGATTCTATTGGATTGGTTGTTCGAACCAACGGGATCAAATCAAATCGGGTTGTGTTTGCGTGTGTTTGTATCCTGCCCTTGCGTTTGTGTTGTGTTCATCGTGTTCATCGGGTCTTCCCTCTCTCCTCGCCTCAAATCCGTGAAGATCGGGCCACCCTAGGGTCCATCCCACAAGGGAACCCATATCAACTGGTATCAGAGCTTTTGGTTGCCACGGATTTGACTTCGCTCACCGATTCCACCATAAATTCGAAAATACCAAAAATATTAGCCTCAAATTTCTTTTGGATCGATCTCTTGATTTGGTGAGTTGATTGTGGTTTTGGTCCATTAGAAACATGTTGATGGAGGGGTTAACCTCTTGGGTGCCCGATCTTCACGGATCTCGTGGTCAAATCGATGGGAAAGCGAGGGGAAAGGGAGAAGGTAGCGGAAGCGAACACACACCTCGCGAAGAACACGATGAACACACGCAAAACTCACACGATACAAGGCCGATTGTTCCCGAACGGCGGCCACCGGTCCGATAGAATCCTCGCAAGGAAAGATCGGTCAACGTGCTCCCTCAAATCCACATCGGAGAGGGAAGAACACCTTGAGGAGGGGCTTGACGACTTGGGGGCGAGAAACCGAGAACCGAAGGCCTTGTTCAACGATGGATGCGTGATGCAAAGTCCAATCGAGGTTGGTGACGATAGTCGGTCCCCTTGGTAAAGGGGATGAGGCAAAACTAGAGATTCCACAATGGGGGTTGTCTTTAGTCTATCATCTATGCCTGAGGATACATGAAGGGGTGGGGGCTCTATTTATAGGCCAGCCACTAAACAAGGGTAGTTTGGGAATAAACTAGGCGAATAGGTAAGTAAAGGGAATACATGGGCTGTGGCCCAACAGTGTGAGCACACATGACCGGTAGTACTGCTTGCAAGGCCGTAGTACCGGTCGTCACCGGTAGTACCGCTCCGGGAGCGGTAGTACCGCTTGCGGTCTTGGAGCATCCGTTGGATCCGTCAGTAGCGAGCGGTAGGAGGGGGCGGTAGTACCGCTGACCGGTAGTACCGCTGACCGGTAGTACCGGTTACGACAACCGGTAGTACCGCTTGGACCTGGCAGCTATCGACCTGTCTTCTTCCGTCTCCTCTTCCAAGCCTCCGTCTTGTCGGGCTTGATGTTCCGGGCTTCCTCCCTTGCCTCCGTACTGGTCGGTGTGAACCTATCATGCATATGTGACGGAGTATGAAGTAGCATACCATTCAATAGGGTAGGAAGGGGGCTCGCATAGAACGGAGCAGTTCACCTTTGGAGTCCATGACTTGGCGTAAGTTGGGGACCTTGATGTAGTAACGACCGTAGGTCGGGCTGCATCATCTCCCCTCCCTTCAAAAAGAGTCGTCCTCGACTCTCCATGTTCATCACGAAGTAGAGGTCGAAGGACATCCTTGATCCTGGGGTTCACCATATAGTCGTCCTCGGGAAGATTGACTTGACAACACTTCAATGTTCCTTCACCTTCCATGAAGCCTACAAAGCTCGCGACAAAAGCGAAGCAACACTCAAAGCGTAGCCAATTCATGAAGATTATAGCATGAGTCCTCAAGTAGAAGGAAGTCACCTTAGTTTGTAGATATAGCTCAAAGAAGTGTAGCCATAGGTAACTCTCTTCGATTCTTCTTGTCAACACATGGTACATAGAGGTTGACGTGTATGCATTTGTACCTTCATACAACAAAGACCAAGCAACATATGTTTGTGTGTGATAGAGGAGCATGTCATTTGTGGCATGTCCATTCTTGTTCACAACACGATTAGCACAACTCAGGTATAGCAAATGGGATGCATATGCATGGTCAATGTGCATGGAAATCGTTTGAACATCATCCAAATGTGGAAACTCAAAAACTCCATATAACATAGAAGTGGGGCATTCAAAGCATTGGATCCAAATTTCAAACAACATCTTTGATGCAAGAATAGGAGAATTTGGCAAAACACACAAGGAAGCATATCCAAAACAAAAGTATTATGTTTGCAAACAAACCAAATGAAATAGCAAGTGGTCCTTATGTTTGTTGCAACAACAAGACGAGATTCTTGGAAGCTCTCATGACAATACATGCTCTTAATGGAATTGTGGTTGCAAGCAAAACATCGGAGCGAGAAATTGTTCACCAATTTTGTTACAACACACAAAACATCATTATCTAAAAGCAAAGAAACATGAATGTCACAAAGGGAGATAATACCATTAACATGCTTGCAATCAAACCATAGGAAAGAGCAATTTGCCAACATGCAAGATGCAAAGCATGCAAAAGGTATCAGAGCTGGGTTCGATCTTGAACTCACTTGTGGGATGCTCTCAAGAGCTCTTTTTGTCAACTCGTGCTCAACCGAGGTTGACATGATAATCTGGTACCTACACATCAAACACAAAAGGAAGAACGTGTGTGCATGGTAGAGATACACATCATCCATCATGACGTATCTCTTCTTGTGCAAATCACCATTAATGTCAATTAAGTATGAAATAGATGCATGGTGAGTATGCAAGTGGGGAACATGCTTATCATGGCAATCATCAAAATCTCCAAAAATTGAGAAAGCTATGGGGGCCATCTCATTATAACGCATATGATCAATATTGTTGCAAGCAAAACAAGTGAAATAGCAAGCATTCATCTTATCGCAAGACAACGGGAGAAATTGAATGACTAGCATGACAAGGCAAGTCCAAAGCAATTGGAGGATACACACAAGATGCATAGCATGGCATGTTTATGGCAATGAGTTTGCAATCAAACAATTCCACATGATCAATATTATGCAAAGGCAAAGCATCACATGGGAATATGGATGAAGCATATGTAATGTCACAAGTATCATCCATAGCATGCATATCCTCACAATTCATCATGTCCACTAGTGGGATCATGGCATCATCAACACCCTTATTGTTACCTTGTTCATACCTCTCATATGAAGTGGGTGTTGTGGAAGTAGTGGCCTCCTTGTGGACGACTTCGTCTTCTTCATGTAGCCATGGTGTAGCATCATCTTCGTGCACCATGTACATCTTCTCCAATTGAGGCATCATTGCTTCATAGCTTGGCGCTTCTTCATCCATGGAACCTAGCACAACACAAGAGAACACACTAGAGGTAGAGGGTAAATTGTTAGAAATCGAAATGGTCTCACTTGACCTATCAACTACCACTCTCAACTCACTAGGAGTATCGCTCATGCCCTCCAAGTGGAAGCACTCAATCTCACATAAGGTGGAGTCACTCATCTCACTCTAGTTCTCACTCAAGTGGGCTAAGTGGCTCTCATACTCACATGTGATTGGTACCACATCATCACTCAAGCATATGGGGGTAGGCTCGGTTTCCTCAACTCCATGTGCCTCCTTTGGTGAAGGGATAATCCCATGCTCACCATTCTTGACCTTGTCGCCTCCAAGGTTGGATGCCATAAGATGGGCATCATTTCTCTCCTCCATGGTCGAAGGGAAAATCCCATGCTCGACCGTCTTGTGGCCATCTCGTAGTAGTGGTGGAGGTAGGCTCATGCTATCCAACTTGGCGAAGTAGGCGTCTACATTTTCCTCGTTCGAGGTCGTAGAATCAGCGTCGGCTTTGAAGCTTGATGGCGTGGAGGAAGGCTTTCTCTTGGTGCCATTATGGTGGTGGCACGAGTAGTTGAAGGTGCCCTATGATGGTGTCGACGGAGGTCATTGGCGTGCCTTGTCGATGGTTGATGTAGGTGGCGACTTGGTCGTCCACATGACACTCATGACGATGATCATTTGCCTTGGCACTCTTCTTGTGCTTGTGGTGCCTTCTTGAGCTTGCTTGAGCATTATGGTTGGTGCTCATCTTGAATTCTTCGTCTTTATGGCGAAGATGCCTTTGACGATGTCTTGTATCCTCTTTATGGTGGCGATGCTCATGAGAGGATGTTTGTCGATGAAGAGTCTTGTTTCTTGGCGCCTCTTGATGCATATGATGTTTGGACGCCACTCTTGTTTCGATAGGAGTTGGATCTTGGCGCCTTGGCGGTGATGAAGCTTGGCGCCTTGGAGATGGTAGAGCTTGACGCCATCTAGGTGGTGGCACATGTCGCCTTGGAGGTGAATCATCGAAGTAGGTGGTGCCCTTTGGTGTGGCACGCTTGGCCTTGAAGGTCATGGAATCTTGATGATGCGCCTCCTCTTGCTTGGCGTAGTAGGCTTCCATCTCCACACGGTGGAGGAATTCTTCATGGCTCATGGAGGAGCCATCAAAGTCGATGAAGTTCTCCGTGTCCTCCATGCTTGGCGAGGCGTCATCGATGTCGCACTCAAGTCGATCCATGCTTGGGGAGTAGTTGTTTGTGTAGTACTCCATATCACCCAAGCATGTGGAGCCATTGTCGGTGTAGTGCTCCATAGGCTCCATGCATGAGGAGCCATTTTCGACGTGAGCTCCATGTCTTCCATGCATGTGGAGTCGTGAGATGTAGTGCTCCGGTCCTCAAAGCATGCGAGCCATTGTCGGTGTTGTGCTCGTCATGTCCTCTATACTTGTGGAGTCGTAGTCATGGTGGCTCATCATGGATTCTTCATAGATATCATCCTCGGTTGAGTCCCTAGACATGATGCACAAGACCAAGTGGTGTATATGGAAGTGGTAGTGGGAGTTAGGGATACAACGTCAAACCTTACTTTACCTTGGAAGATCGTATCGTACAAGTGGCCACACTTGAGCAATAAACCAAGCAAAGTGAAGTTCACGCGAACACCAAAACCAACTACTAACCAAAAAACACACACACACAAGGTCTATGGTGGATAGGTATGGAAAATGGCATGTCAAGAACCAATCCGAAATCAAGATGTTGTATTGGCAAGTAAAGAACCACAATGATCACAAAGCAAACAAGTCAATCCACAAGATAGGAAATATGTACAAGGAAACACACGGTGGGAAAAATGGGACTTGTGCGATGGAGAAAGTGAGCTAAGAACCACAAGATTACCTAGCGAAGACTATAAGCTCGTGTCACACAAGTACAAGGAGAGACGCTAGTTCGATTGCACAAAATTGGTGGGCTACAAGATATGCACAATAAGTACCACCTATATGATGTTCATCGAGCTTGCGCTTCCTATTCTATGAGGCACATGTATATTTGTTTCTTTTCTCTTTTCCTTTTTCTATTTTTTTTCTTTTGGATCACTCTTTTCTTTTTTTTCTTTTCACTTGCCTCTTCCTTGTGCCAACAACTATACAAGATAACTATATGAGATAGCGCTCACAATGTTTGCTCGGAATTCTACAAGGTATCAAATGTGCATAGCCCAAGCAATCATAAGAGGAACTAGTCTCAATAGGTGTTTGTTGCTCGCAAAGATAGTGGGGTTCACAAAGGAATGCAAGTGGGGAGAAGTCGCGGAATGTTTATACCTTTCGTCGACGATCTTCACCTTTATTGTTGGATTCCGCCTTGCTCACGGAATTTGGATGGAGTAGATAGCATGAACCACGTGGATGATGATGTAAAGCTCCTTCTCCTCTTCGAAACGAGCTAAAGAACACCAAAATCCGAGTTCGTATGCAAAAGTTATGCCCAAAACGATGAGAGGCTGAAATCTGGAACTTGCTGTTTTTGATCAGAATGGGGCGGTAGTACCGGTCTTTTGGGTCCGGTAGTACCGGTTAAGTGCGGTAGTACCGGATTTTGGACCCGGTAGTACCGCTTGGACCTGGGACGCCCAGATTTGACGCGTTTTCGCGATTTTGGGGTGATTTGGGCGGAAAATCTTCAAGAAAAACACCAAATCGAAGGGGGAAATCAAGGAATTAGGCCATGGGAACGCAAAGGAAGGTAGATCAACAAGTTTAGCAAGCAATCCACGGATCAAAACCTACCAAAACGCACTCAAATCACAGATCGATCCAAAACACGAATTGGGGCTATTTTTGGTGGAATTTTCGAATTTATGGGGAAAAGACCAAATCGAAGAGAAATCCGTGGCAACCAAAAGCTGCTGATACCAGATGATGGAGGGGTTAACCTCTTGGGTTCCCGATCTTCACGGATCTCATGGTCAAATCGATGGGAAAGCGAGGGGAAAGGGAGAAGGTAGCGGAAGCGAACACACACCTCGCGAAGAACACGATGAACACACGCAAAACTCACACGATACAAGGCCGATTGCTCGAACGGCCACCGGTCCGATAGAATCCTCGCAAGGAAAGATCGGTCAACGTGCTCCTCAAATCCACATCGGAGAGGAAGAACACCTTGAGGAGGGGCTTGACGACTTGGGGCGAGAAACCGAGAACCCAAGGCCTTGTTCAACGATGGATGCGTGATGCAAAGTCCAATCGAGGTTGGTGACGATAGTCGGTCCCCTTGGTAAAGGGGATGAGGCAAAACTAGAGATTCCACAATGGGGGTTGTCTTTAGTCTATCATCTATGCCTAAGGGATACATGAGGGGTGGGGGCTCTATTTATAGGCCAGCCACTAAACAAGGGTAGTTTGGGAATAAACTAGGCGAATAGGTAAGTAAGGGGAATACATGGGCTGTGGCCCAACAGGTGCGCGCAGGCACACATGACCGGTAGTACCGTTCCGGCAACCGGTAGTACCGGTCGTCACCGGTAGTACCGCTCCGGGAGCGGTAGTACCGCTTGCGGTCTTGGAGCATCCGTTGGAGCCGTCAGTAGCGAGCGGTAGGAGGGGGCGGTAGTACCGCTGACCGGTAGTACCGGTTACGACAACCGGTAGTACCGCTTGGACCTGGCAGCTATCGACCTGTCTTCTTCCGTCTCCTCTTCCAAGCCTCCGTCTTGTCGGGCTTGATGTTCCGGGCTTCCTCCCTTGCCTCCGTACTGGTCGGTGTGAACCTATCATGCATATGTGACGGAGTATGAAGTAGCATACCATTCAATAGGGTAGGAAGGGGGCTCGCATAGAGGAACGGATTCACCTTTGGAGTCCATGACGACTTGGCGTAAGTTGGGGACCTTGATGTAGTAACGACCGTAGGTCGGGCTGCATCACATGTCCTTGGATTTGGTCTACCTTTGCCTTGCGTTTTCCAGCCCAATTTGGTCGAAATTTTCTGGATTTGAGGGTTAAAGGGCCAAATTTCCGCTCACGAACTCGAGCTATTCGTCGTGCTGGAACTAGACCGGAGTCTCCGGCCATCACACCGGAGTCTTCGGACCACACCGGAGTTTCCGGCCCCAACACACCGGAGTCTCCGGCCCTGAACAAAATTTTTGACCCCTCTTCCTTTTTCGACTAATTTTCTTTGTGTGTTTGTGTTTCGCCTGAGTGTCTATCAACTAACAAGCTTCCGCAACGCCAACAGCACCTCGACATCGACACCACAGAACTCAAACCATCCCTACACCAACGATTGCAAGTACAACATCACCACAAGGTATAACTTGCACCACCGTTGTTAACCCCCCTTCTTCCTGTGTGTGTTACCTAACCTATCGAGAGTAGCCCTCTTATGTTTTCCAAAGCATTGTGCGCTTGCTCTTGCATAGTCATGATATAGAGGCAATAACAAAATTGACTCCATAGTAACCAAAAAAAAGCTTCTAAGCAAAAGAAACAAAGAAAGATACCAATAGCTAAAGAGAGTCCAAACCTTCTAAGCAAGAGTGCGAGCAAGAGAAAGGCAAGCGTACAAATCCGTTGCTTCTCAACCTTGTTGTGAACGGGCTACGGTCTCTCCTAGCGTTGGCACGACACTGAGCATTAGTCTTCGTTAGGTCCAATTTTGTTCGTTGCTCATTTTTCATAGTCGTGCTAGCCACATTAATCTCCACCGTGTGTGTATAGTCGTAGGTTTTCATCACCCTTTTTGACCTTTTCCTTTGACTTTGTTTTTGTTGGATTTTACCCACTTTTGACAATATCCTTTTCTTTTTGGTTGTTCCATTTGCTATCCACCTTTCTAACCCACCACCATAGGCCTTTGTGTGTGTGTCTTGTGTACTCGCTATTCGCTTTGCTCCCGGCAAGAACAATCTTTACAATTTTTGACTCCGGTGAGGCAAGGTAGCAATTACCATTCCACCAATCTCACCATATCTATCAAGTGTGTTTGTGCACCATGTATAGCGCAATGGAGCTAGTGGAGATAGCAATTTCAACAACCAAGATGGCTTTGCCACGTGCCACAACTTGTGGGCGCAACACCAAGAATTCAACACTCAATTTGAGCGACTTGAGCACCGTCTTGATGATACTTTTCAAGAATTTGAGTACCGTGAGCGGAAACATCAAGAGGAACACTGATGGAGGGGTTAACCTCTTGGGTGGCCCGATCTTCACGGATCTCGTGGTCAAATCGATGGGAAAGCGAGGGGAAAGGGAGAAGGTAGCAGAAGCGAACACACACCTCGCGAAGAACAGGATGAACACACGCAAAACTCACACGATACAAGGCCGATTTCTCCCGAACGGCGGCCACTGGTCTGATAGAATCCTCGCAAGGAAAGATCGATCAACGTGCTCCCTCAAATCCACATCGGAGAGGGATGAACACCTTGGGGAGGGTCTTGACAACTTGGGGACGAGATACTGAACTCCAAGTCCTTGTTCAACGATGGATGCGTGATGCAGAGTCCAATCAAGGTTGGTGACGATAGTCGGTCCCCTTGATAAAGGGGATGAGCCAAAACTAGAGATTCCACAATGGGGGTTGTCTTTAGTCTATCATCTATGCCTAAGGGGTACATGAGGGGTGGGGGCTCTATTTATAGGCCAGCCACTTAGCAAGGGGGTAGTTTGGGAATAAACTAGGCAAAGGGGTAAGTAAAGGGAATATTCCAGGGCATCAAACCCAGATCCACGCGCAGGCAGAGGATTCCGACGGGGCGCTCGGTTCGCCGGGGCTGTCGCCGGATATTCTAGCGGTGGAACCGGTTCGTCGGTGCTGACGCCGATTCCAGCTGTAGCTTCTTCCGTCTCCTCTTCCAAGCCTCCGTCTTGTCGGGCGCGAGTCCTCGGGCTTCCTCCCTCGTCTCCGTACTCGTCGGTGTGAACCTATCATGCATATGTGACGGAGTATGAAGTAGCATACCATTCAATAGGGTAGGAATTGGGCTCGCATAGAGGAATGGATTCAACTTTGGAGTCCATGATGACTTGGTGTAAGTTGGAGAACATGATGTGGTAATGACCGTAGGTCGGGCTACATCAGCTCCCCCTTCAAAAAGAGTCGTCCTCGACTCTACATGCTCATCACAAAGTAGAAGAGGTCGAGAGACCTTCTTGATCCTGGGGTTCACCATATAGTCGTCCTCGGGAAGATTGACTTGAAAATACTTCAATGTTCCTTCACCTTCCATGAAGCCTACAAAGCTCACAACAAAATAGAAGCAACACTCAAAGCGTAGCCAATTCATGAACATTATCGCATGAGTCCTCATGTAGAAGGAAGTCACCTTATCTTGTAGAGATAGCTCGATGAAGGGTAGCCATAGGTAACTCTCTTCGTTTATTCTTGTCAACACATGGTTGGTAGAGGTTGACGTGTATGCATTTGTAACTTTATACAAAAAAGACCAAGCAACATATGTTTGTGTGTGATAGAGGAGCATGTCACTTGTGGCATGTCCATTCTTGTTCACAACACGATTAGCACAACTCAAGTATAGCAAACGGGATGCATATGCAAGGTCAAAGTGCATGGAAGTCGTTGCAAACTCGTCCAAATGTGGGAACTCAAAAACTCCATATAATATCTTATTGTGGCATTCAAAGCAATCGAATCGAAATTTGATCAACATCTTTGATGCAAAACTAGGAGAATTTGGCAAAAACACAAAAGGAGGAATATCCAAAACAACATCATTATGTGTACAAACCAACCATTGGAAAGAGAAATTGTTCGACATGTTGGATGTCATACACATATCATCAAAAGAAAGTATCATGAGAATTTGAGTATCCCAAACGAAAGCAAAAACGGCATGTTTGCAAACAAACCAAATGAAAAAGCAAGTGGTCCTTATGTTTGTTGCAACAACAAGACAAGATTCTTGGAAACTCTCATGAACATGCTCTTAATGGAATTGTGGTTGCACACAAAACATCGGAAAGAGAAAATGTTAAACATTTTTGTTGCAACACACAAAGCATCATTATCCAAAAGCGAAGAAACATGAATGTCACAAGGTGAGATAATACCATCAACATGCTTGCAATAAAACCATAGGAAAGAGCAATTTGCCAACATGAAAGATGCAAAGCATGAAAAAGGTATCAGAGCTGGGTTCGATCTTGAACTCACTTGTGAGATGCTCTCAAGAGCTCTTTTTGTCAACTCGTGCTCAATCGAGGTTGACATGATAGTGCGGGTACCTACAGACATCATACACAAAAGGAAGAACGTGTGTGCATGGTAGAGATACACATCATCCATCATGACGTATATCTTCTTGTGCACATCACCATTAATGTCAATCAAGTATGAAATAGATGCATGGTGAGTATGCAAGTGGGGAACATGCTTATCATGGCAATCATCAAAATCTCCAAAAATTGAGAAATATATGGGGGCCATCTCATTATAACGCATATGTAGGGGTCCCAATCTTAGATAAGATAGAGCCTCCTGTGTTTTACAATGCTAGTCCCTGGATCAATAGCTAGCATCCACAGTTAAGATGTAATATCAAGAAACAAAGGTCATAATATAACTTTATATCCAGGAATAACATAGTTTTATTACATCTTACATAGCTCATATGGCTATTACATTACATTGCAGCGGAATAACTATAAGCATGGGGTCCTTCATCTTCAAAGTGCCACAGGCAGATGTTGGTTGTAGACTTTGTAATCCTAATCAATCAATCTTCACTAAAATCAATCAAACCTGCAACATACAAGTTACAGCCACAAAGGGTCAATACATTTGAATTGTATTGGCAAGTGATACTATGGTAGTATTATGGAGTCTATCAACTATATGCATTTGGCTGAGTGGAGTTGAGGCTTGCATTGATCAAAATAGATTTTTCCTTAACATTTGAAAATACTAAGTTTTTGTTTTGACAAAATCATTTTTCTCAATCAAAGATTGAAGATCCTTTACAAGGCATCTCCCAATCAAAGATTGAAGATTTCAGACAACCCTTGTTCAATCCACAAGTTTTAACTTTAGAAATTTGAATGATGAGATTCTTGATTGCTTCCATGTCTTGATGCTCAAATTGTCCTTTACCAGGGACATGGCTAAGTACTTAGATTTTACACTCTGCAGAGGTGGTGCACTTTCCCCACAAGACTTGGTTTCCCAAGACAAGATCTTTCAGAAGCCTTCCCTTAGACCAAAATGGACGCGCTCCAACCTATCAAACACTACCACCCACTGTCCATATGGCTAAGTTCTTCCAACCTATATGATCATGGCAGAGCCCATATTGCCAAGTGGTTGCACTTGAAGCTTCTCGGCATTTGACATCTCAAATCTCTTTGTTCCTGGGTGGCATACCACAAGTGAGATACACAAGCCAAGTCATGGCCTTGTGTAACCACTCAACATAAACCAATCCTTCCATTCCACCCAGGTGATTCATTAACTTAGTTGTTTTATTAAACAAAAACATAAGTCCTCAGACTTAGAGATTTTTTCATAGTGTGAATATATTTTCCACCCATGTTTTCTATTAGCTATGCTAAGCTTGATAGTAGTAGGAATCTTTAACTTAGGAAAATACTACTAAGGATTCATCTACTAGGTTTTCTTATAGCAAGGTCTATACTTAGCAAAATCCATGCAAGTTTTACTTAGCAAAATCACTAATGCATAGAGAAAGTAATGGGACAAAAAGTATGAAGCATCACTTGACTTTTTGGTAGGGAATGGTGGTTCACTCCTTGATCTTGCTAGTCTCACACTTCACTACAAGTCAATCAAGCAAACACAAATTCAATTCACATTCCAAACCAAAGTCAATCAAACAATTTTTCACACACAAAGTAATGGAATCTAAGTCATGCATAAGCATTCAAAGGTTGGTTCTATTGCAAGGATGGTCTCCACTAGGCTTCTAAACTTTGTAAGGTCCAAATTGGTCATTTACCAAAATGGCAAAGTCATTTGCAAAATGCTTTAGTCCATAAACCATTTTTAAAATCCAATCATCATTTCACATGGTGAAAAATATTTTTATCAAAGCAAAACTTTATGGTTTTCACCAAGTGAGTTGCCATTTGCAAAGCTTGGTGTTTTGGGTCAGTAGGTTTGGTCCAAAACATTTTCCCAAAGTTTTCTTTGCAAAAACATTTCCATAATAAAATCAATAATTTTATTTGGCTAGAAAATGGCTAAGTCAATTAATCTAACCTAAACTTTACCAAAATAATTTTCAACACCAAGGGTTGGTTCCTAGGGTCAGCAAGGTCACATCAAACCATTTTGCAAAAGTTTTGACACCAAAATAAATTTTAAACAATTTTTCTACTCTAAACAAGCTCACAAAAGAATCTGAAAAAACAAGCAAACTAACAGATACTATTGGCTAAACCAAGGGTA
Organism: Avena longiglumis; assembly: GCA_030063025.1. Taxonomy (NCBI): domain Eukaryota; kingdom Viridiplantae; phylum Streptophyta; class Magnoliopsida; order Poales; family Poaceae; genus Avena; species Avena longiglumis. The sequence continues at coordinate 306,541,540 of CP125977.1, forward strand.
TGGTTGGCTAGGTCTTGCTCTCCTGAATCCAATGACATAAAATTTGCAATTTTTGGACGTGTGGATCCAAAGATACAAGGGTTTGAAGTTTGCAAATAATTCTGTTTTCAGATTTGTTTTTAAACAGAATAGGTGACAAGCGGCGTGATTTCATTGGACGATACCACTTCGCTCGATCAGCGTTGCCGTGCGTTGGATCTAATCGATCGTGTGGTCCAGAGTGCGTAACTCTTCGCGGCTAAGTGAACTAATCGTGAGCACCGGATCTGAATCCTACGGCTGCTAGCACGCTTGCCAAGGATCGGCGGCGCTGGCGGTGGCTTGCGGCGGCGCACGGCCAGGCAGTGATGCTACGGTGGTTCTAGGAAGCGAGGAAGACGGAGAGTGTGCTCACCGGGTTCGCGAGGACGAGGTGGTGCTCAAGGTACTCTCGAGGAAGCAAAGGCGACGGAGAGGTAATCGCCGCCGAGTCGTCCGGCGTCGATGGTCCTGCATGGTCGATGTCGACGCTTCTGAGATCACACGAAGGTAAACAGAGGGCAAGGTTAGCTGCGTAAGGTCAGTGTGGTGACGCGTGCGTGAAAGAGAAGAGGAGGGGCGGTTTGGTTTACCGGGGAGTCGATGTCGGAGAAGAACCAGACGGCGGCGCTGCTGGAGGTTGTCGTTGCCGATGCTCAGGGGCGAGCGAGAGTGAGCTGCGACTACAGAGAGGTCCGTTGGGGAATGCTGATCACCGCTGTGTGCTCGATAAGGCAGGAGGGGGCGTGTGCTGGCCGGAATCGGCGAGGAGGGTCATCGGAGACAGGGGGATGTCCGAGCAAAATCTTACAGCCTGGGGGCGTGTCGAGGAGGGGTGTCTGGGGGAAACGGAAGAGGGGAGGCAGACGATTTATCCTGCATGGTCATGGGGCTGCTTCATTGCGTGATTAAGACATATTACGCCGGATGTAACACCCTCAGAATCGGACCTATGCAAGTTTGAGAAAAATTCGCCAAACCCGCATAGAAACGATTCAAAGGTGCCCACCAGGCACTTTCGTGCGGGTGGAAAACAAAGTAATAACATTACACAACAGTCCTCGATGGGACCCACTGAACAGATATATATAGAAGCGACTCAAGAATACAAATATAATATACAAGATCCAAATCACCTTGAAAACGGTAGAGCGTCCGACTACGGACAAGAAGCAAATGGGGCTAAGAGCCCTGAAGAGTAACCAATGGCGTCCATAACCCTGCCCAGGCCAAGCCGGAAGGGTAACCCTGCTAACGGCGTCGATCTCAAAACCTGCTTAAACAAAAGGGGTGCCGACAAAGGGAAAAGGAAAAGAAGGAGCATTAGTACTGAGGCCAGTACACGGCGAGTCTAGAATTCGGCGGTCCTCGCCTACATAGGTATGGTGGACTGGAGCGGCAGCGGCAGCATGCACTAAACAACCTATAGAGACTCGATACAACTGGCGGATATCAGAGAGGGATGAGAATGACCTAACCGGATCCAACCTGAAGCTAGCACCAAACAAACCCATCTTGGCGTTTCCCCCTCGAGACCAAACGAGGAAGTCAACCGAGGAACTCACACAGTTGGCAGTTTTAATTATTCAGTTATAGTTGCGGCACTTTACTAGTCCGGTTTAGATAATCATCCTGATAAAGTAAGCAGTGGGTACTTTTAGTTAATCATTCCGTTATAGTTGCAACAATTACTAATCAGATACAGATAGCATGATATAAACCCGAAAACCCAGCAGTTGTTGGTACTTTTATTCAGCCATTTCGTTGTAATTGCAATACTTACTAGTCAGATACAATTGTCGCAAGCGACAACCAACAAGCAATTGTGGGCAGTATTAATTAGCCATTCCATTATAGTGAAGCTGATTACTAGTCATTATAAGTCAAATTTATAGCAGTAAACTTTAGTTATGCTTGTCTATGATCGAGATACTGTGCTCCAAGTCGTCCATATCCGCGGACACGGCTTTCAGAAAGTTTTACCCGGCCGGGGTGCACCAATAGCAACACACGCTCGATCAACCTCGGAAAAACCAAATCAAAACCCAACGAGGCTTTCACGACTGAACAATCACAGGATTCAGAAATATTTCAGGGGGCCACCCCATTGAGTAGATCCCGCAACGGAGTAAGCAAGCTCCGAGACGGGCTCAAGGTTTGCGTCAGTGGCTGTAAACGACTGGGAACCCGAAAGTGTGGCTGGGCTTGTCGATACCGTGAAAACACTCCGCTTACCTAAGCGATGCAGGTGCTCCTCGCACAATTTAAATACGAAAGTAGCATGGCATAAGTACAGGATCGTAAATAAAACCTCAAACTAGTTTGTGGCCCCAAGAAATAAGAGAATCAAGCTCGCGCTCGGGGGTCCCATATACCTCCGGATGTGGATAGCGCGATAAATCAAGGAACAGTATCAAGTACTCGGGGTCTTACGGGACACAAGTGGGCTCGAAACCAAATATTTTCTATCACCCACCGATGCCTCCTTAATTCAATTTTAGTTGTTAAACAGAAATTAAAGTGAACGATAAGTAAAACTATGATCATCTCCATCATCAACATGCGGCAATACATCAACAATCGTGGCATTGAGCGACACACAACAAAGATTTGAGCAAGCGATCACGACGCAAGTCCAACTATCTACCAAACAATGTAATAGGATGTGTCCAAGGCAATATAGGGCTGCACGGTAAATCACAGGTACGGTACTAAAGCATCGCAACACAGATAGCAATAGATCAACAGGAGGGAATAAATACTATAAAAGTAAGATAGGTAGAAAGGGGGAGATGCTCGCCTGAAAACATTGTCGAAGGGTCGATCCGAGGATCGGGGCGAAGCTCACATCAACTCAACGGCCTTATCCGCGAAGAAGCAAAACACTAGAATGAACACCGGATGCGATATTTAATACAACGGCAGAAGATCGGCATGATGCATGTATGATGGATGGCATGGCAAGGTGCGATGCAATTAGGTCATATTAAGCGGAACCGGGGTCCCGACAATTAGTTAGATGGTTCCAGTTATTTATCTATCCCGCAATTTAGATGTTGTTTAACAAGGCAGAAAGTTTCACCGGTTCGCTACACAAGCTTAAATGAGGCCAATATAAGGCTAGATTTGCCCGCATATGGGCCCCATATTTAATGATTAGGTGAATCGGCTTAAGGCCCCCAAACCACGTGATATGCATGCGAGATGTCAATTAAGTATGCAACAATTCATATAGTTGATCATCTATAAAATAGGGTTCTCGGAGAGGGGTTCACACATTTAGGGGTCTCGACGATCTTGGGGTTCCGGGGTTCGGGGTTGGGCTCAGGGTCCAGGGTTCGACGGTTCGGTCTCGGCGGGATCGTTCGAGGTTATCGGGGTAGGTCTTGGCGCATCCGGGGTCTCGGTCATGTCGACGGTCGTGACGTTCAGGGGAAGTTCTCGGTGTCCGTGAGGTAGACCTTGTCGCGCCTTAGCGTAGATCTTGGGGAGGTTCGGGGTTCCACGGGTTCGGCTCGACAACCGGACTCCGGAAACGGTTCTTGGTGAACTAGGCGTGTCGAGGTGTGGACTTAGGGTTCGTGTCGTCGCACTCGGTGTTCCGGGTTGGCGATCATGGCGTTCCGTGCCGAAGAACTTGTTCGGCCTTTTGTCGTTGGCGTTGTGGTACTTGTTCCGTTCCATGGCGATCTTGGGGTTTTCTTCAGGTTCGGGTCCTGGCGTGGCCCTTGGGTCACCGGGATCGGGCGTCGGAAGCTTGGTCATCAGTTCGGTGCAGGAGTTCTAGGGGTCTCGACGACCGTTGTCGTTGTCGATCTCGAGTGGCACCAACGGGGACGATCTTGGCGGTTCACGGCGACCTTGTCTTGTCAGAACGACAGCACCGGAACAGAGGAGCCCATCGGCTGCAGCCCCCGAGGCGAGGTGGGCCCGTGCGGCGGCGGCTTGCGCTGCGGAGGCGGCCGGTCTGGAGCTGCGGCGATCGCGGGCACGGCCGAGAGCAGACGGCCGCGGGGGCAGGGCGCGGGCTGGGCGGCGCGTCGAGGTCGGTCGGCGGCCTGCAGAGACCAGCGTGCGCCGGCGCTCGCGGCAGGGACGGGGCAGCTCGGGGTAAACTCGGTCGGAGGAGGACGCGAGCAGGGGAGGCTGGTGGCGAAGGGGAGGGTCGGCGGCGCACGGGGTCCGGGCGGGCTCGCCGGCGGCGAGGGAGCGCGTCGGAGAGGCGGAGAAGCGGTGGAGGCGGGCGGCGGGGTGGAGCAGGCGAGGTCCGGCGGGGCGACGCGGTTGGTGGCGGCGCGGGCGAGGCAGAGGCGATGGGGATCCGGGGCGGACGGAGGATGGGCCGGCGGCGGGAGCTCCGCGGCAGGAGGTGGACGGCGACGGGGCCGCAGGCACGGGGCGAGGTCGGGAGAAAAAGCAGCGGTGGCGCGAGCGTCGGGGAGAGGGAAGGCGCAGGCGCGGGCGGAGCGGCGAGCTGAGGACGAGGTGGAGACGCAGTCGCCGGAGGGAGGTCGCGGCTGCGCGATGGGGCGTGGGGGGCTGCGGCGGGCTAGCTGGGGCCTGGGCTCACGGAGGAGGGAGAGCGGCCAGGGCGGAGGGGCAGCGGCGAGGAGGCGAGGCAGGGGTTGAGCGAGGAAGGCGTCGGGGTGGGGGAAGGTGAGAGGAAGAAGAGGAACAGGAGGTCTTGGGGGCAGGCCAGGCGGGGCCCACGGGTGGAGAGGAGGGTGTGGGTCCAAGGTGGGGTCGGGACGGCGGGACCCGCGTGGCAGAGGGACAGGGTCGGACTGGGGGAGGTGGTTTCCTGGGAAGGGCTGGCGCGCGTGTGGTGGCCTGTGTGCTGGCCGGTTGGTGGGATGAGAGAAAAAGAGAAGTGGGGGGGTGAGGTGGCAGGGTTTCATTGGGGGGGAAAAGAGGGGAGCTGAGGTGGCACATGGGGATTGGCCAGGATGAGGTGGAGGGGGTGGGCTGGGTAGGTAATTGGGTAGGAATAGGATTAGAAGGGTGGGTTCAGCTGGACCGTTTTAAAAACAGGGGTGGTCGTTCGGGTCTACTCGGCCCGTTCGACTGCCCCACTAAAACAAATTAAATATTTTTTTAATGTTTTAGACGGGGCTTTTGCAAACCGATGCTAGACAAAATAAATAATCCGGACAAGCCCGGGTTTTGCGTTTGAATAAGGATGAGGCGTTTAGAAAACAAAATAGGGTTTTCCGCAATTAGTTTTGTACAATCAGATGCAAGATGATGACGATGCTCAAATGCAATGTGGCATGATGACATGAGCATGCGGTCATGATGATGCAATGCACAAAAACAACGCGATTTTCTAGTAGTGGTTTTGCGGGATGCCACAATTCGACACCACTAACAAGGGATCTCGCCCTCGAGATCCGCCTCATGGTACCGGAAGGAAAGGTCGGCGATCTGCGTCTTCTCACTTCGTGTAGTTCCTCGCGACACCACTAACAAGAGGTCGTTGTCCGTGATCGTCGAGAGAACACTCCGGGAACAAAAGGTCGAAGGTAGAGGTATCAACAAATAAAGCCACCTCTAACTCCGGTGGAAAGGGGAACCGATGCATTCTCATCAACTTCAATGTACAGAAGCGAATAGAAAGGGTAGTCGGCATGGGGGCCAATCCATCACGCACCCAAACTATTACTCCGCACAATCAGTGGAAAAGAGTGCAACCATTCTCGGAAACAGACTGAAGATCTCGACAAGCGAGGTTCGGAACAACGGAGTGACGCAGTCTCTGCATCGGATCTGGCATAGAGGATGTCATCGCGTCGGAAAACACCGGAAGGCACAAACAAGGAACAAAGAATGGTACCACAGCAGACGGATTCCTCAAGCAACATGAACACCGGATGGTAGAGCACCGTCATCAAAGAAGGAAGCGAAACCCTGAAGGTACGACGGAACCCAACCACGAAATCTCGGACTCAAGAAAAGATAAGAGAGCAGATTCAAAACACGTCGAGATAAGAGGAGAATAGCGAGGGTAAGGAGTAAAATCAGACCTAATCGTAACTATCCAACCGGTTTTGCAAAATAGTTTTGACACTCTACTTGGCCGTTAGCTAGGTTATCCTACAGGCTGGACTTCAGGGTATCGCAACCGCTGAGCTCGATACCACTCAGAACACCTCGAATCGGACCTATGCAAGTTTGAGCAAAATTCGCCAAACCCGCATAGAAACGATTCAAAGGTGCCCACCAGGCACTTTCGTGCGGGTGGAAAACGAAGTAATAACATTACACAACAGTCCTCGATGGGACCCACTGAACAGATATATATATAGCAGCGACTCAAGAATACAAATATAATATACAAGATCCAAATCACCTTGAAAACGGTAGAGCGTCCGACTACGGACAAGAAGCAAATGGGGCTAAGAGCCCTAAAGAGTAACCAATGGCGTCCATAACCCTGCCCAGGCCAAGCCGGAAGGGTAACCCTGCTAACGGCGTCGATCTCAAAACCTGCTTAAACAAAAGGGGTGCCGACAAAGGGCAAAGGAAAAGAAGGAGCGTCAAGATCGAGGCCAAGACAGCGAGTCTAGAATTCGCGGTCCTCGCCTACATAGGTATGGTGGATGGAGCGGCAGCAAAGATGCACTAAACAACCTATAGAGACTCGATACAATCGGCGAATATCAGAGAGGGATGAGAATGACCTAACCGGATCCAACCTGAAGCTAGCACCAAACAAACCCATCTTGGCGTTTCCCCCTCGAGACCAAACGAGGAAGTCAACCGAGGAACTCACACAGTTGGCAGTTTTAATTATTCATTTATAGTTGCACTTTACTAGTCCGGTTTAGATAATCATCCCGATAAAGTAAGCGGTGGGTACTTTTAGTTAATCATTCCGTTATAGTTGCAACAATTACTAATCGACTGATAGCATGATATAAACCCAAAACCCAAGCTTGTTGGTACTTTTATTCAGCCATTTCGTTGTAATTGCAATACTTACTAGTCAGATACAATTGTCGCAAGCGACAACCAACAAGCAATTGTGGGCAGTATTAATTAGCCATTCCATTATAGTGAAGCTGATTACTAGTCATTATAAGTCAAATTTATAGCGAACTTTAGTTATGCTTGTCTATGATCGAGATATCGTGCTCCAAGTCGTCCATATCCGCGACACGGCTTTAGAAGTTTTACCCGCCGGGTGCACCAATAGCAACACACGCCGATCAACCTCGGAAAAACCAAATCAAAACCCAACGAGGCTTTCACGATCGAACAATCACAGGATTGAGAAATATTTAGGCCACCCATTGAGTAGATCCCGCAACGGAGTAAGCAAGCTCGAGACGGGCTCAAGGTTTCGCTGCTGGTCAGAACATCGGGAACCCGAAAGTGTGGCTGGGCTTGTCGATACCGCGAAAACACTCCGCTTACCTAAACAGACAAAGGTGCTCGCACAATTTAAATACGTAAAGTAGCATGGCATAAGTACAGGATCGTAAATAAAACCTCAAACTAGTTTGTGGCCCCAAGAAATAAGATGAATCAAGCTCGCTCGGGGGGTCCCATATACCTCCCGGATGTGGATAGCGATAAATCAAGGAACAGTATCAAGTACTCGGGGTCTTACGGGACACAAGTGGGCGTTCGGAAACCAAATATTTTCTATCACCCACCGATGCCTCTGCTTAATTCAATTTTAGTTGTTAAACAGAAATTAAAGTGAACGATAAGTAAAACTATGATCATCTCCATCATCAACATGCGGCAATACATCAACAACTGTGGCATTGAACGACACACAACAGCATTTGAGCAAGCGACTACGACGCGCAAGTCCAACTATCTACCAAACAACAGGTAATAGGATGTGTCCAAGGCAATATAGGGCTGCACGGTAAATCACAGGTACGGTACTAAAGCATCGCAACACAGATAGCAATAGATCAACAGGAGGGAATAAATACTATAAAAGTAAGATAGGTAGAAAGGGGGAGATGCTCGCCTGAAAACATTGTCGAAGGGTTGATCCGAGGATCGGGGCGAAGCTCACATCAACTCAACGGCCTTATCCACGAAGAAGCAAAACACTAGAATGAACACCGGATGCGATATTTAATACAACGGCAGAAGATCGGCATGATGCATGTATGATGGATGGCATGGCAAGGTGCGATGCAATTAGGTCATATTAAGCGGAACCGGGGTCCCGACAATTAGTTAGATGGTTCCAGTTATTTATCTACCCCGCAATTTAGATGTTTTTTAACAAGGCAGAAAGTTTCACCGGTGCGCTACATAAGCTTAAATGAGGCCAATATAAGGCTAGATTTGCCCGCATATGGGCCCCATATTTAATGATTAGGTGAATCGGCTTAAGGCCCCCAAACCACGTGATATGCATGCGAGATGTCAATTAAGTATGCAACAATTCATATAGTTGATCATCTATAAAATAGGGTTCTCGGAGAGGGGTTCACACATTGAGGGGTCTCGACGATCTTGGGGTTCCGGGGTTCGGGGTTGGGCTCAGGGTCCAGGGTTCGACGGTTCGGTCTCGGCGGGATCGTTCGAGGTTATCGGGGTAGGTCTTGGCGCATCCGAGGTCTCGGTCATGTCGACGGTCGTGACGTTCAGGGGAAGTTCTCGGTGTCCGTGAGGTAGACCTTGTCGCGCCTTAGCGTAGATCTTGGGGAGGTTCGGGGTTCCACGGGTTCGGGTCGACAACCGGACTCCGGAAACGGTTCTTGGTGAACTAGGCGTGTCGAGGTGTGGACTTAGGGTTCGTGTCGTCGCACTCGGTGTTCCGGGTTGGCGATCATGATGCCCGCGTCAAGAACTTGTTCGGCCTTTTGTCGTTGGCGTTGTGGTACTTGTTCCGTTCCATGGCGATCTTGGGGTTTTCTTCAGGTTCGGGTCCTGGCGTGGCCCTTGGGTCACCGGGATCGGGCGTCGGAAGCTTGGTCATCAGTTCGGTGCAGGAGTTCTAGGGTCTCGACGACGTTGTCGTTGTCGCGGTTTATCTCGAGTGGCACCAACGGGACGATCTTGCGGTTCACGCGACTCGCCTTGTCGTAACGACAAGACGGAACAGAGGAGCCCATCGGCTGCAGCCCCGAGAGTGGGCAGCGGCGCGTCTTGCGCCACGGGCCGGGTCGTGGAGCTGCGCGATCGCGGCACGGCCGACGGCGTGCATCGGGCTGCGGGCCAGGGCTGGCTGGCGCGGCCGAGGTGGTCGGCGGCCTGCAGAGACCAGCGTCGGCGCCGCTGGCAGGACGGGCAGCTCGGGTGAACTCGGTCGGAGGAGGACGCGAGCAGGAGGCTGGTGGCAAAGGGAGGGTCGTGGCGCGACGGGTTCGGGCGGGCTCGCCGGGCGAGGGGAGCGCGGAGAGGCGGAGAAGCGGAGGCGGCCGGGCTGGGTGGAGCAGCGAGGTCCGGCGGGCGACGCGGTTGGTGGCGGCGCAGGCGAGGCGGCGGGGATCCGGGCGGAGGATGGGCCGGGCGGCGGAGCAGAGGTGGACGGCGACGGGCCGCAGCACGGGCGCAGGTCGGGAGAAAAGCAGTGGCGCGAGTGTCGGGAGAGGCGCAGCGCGGGCGGAGCGGGCGAGGACGAGGTGGGAGACGCACGGCCGGAGCGGGAGGTCGCGGTGGCTGCGCGGCGGGGGGGGGCTGCAGGCGGGCTAGCGCTGGTCTGGGCTCACGGGCCGGAGGAGGGAGAGATGGCGGGCCGGGGCTGCAGCGGGCAGGGAGGGCGGGCATGGGTTGAGCGAGGAAGGCGTGGGGAAGGTGAGAGGAAGAAGAGGAACAGGGAGGTCTTTGAGGCGAGGCCGGGCCCATGGGCAGGAGAGTGAGGGTCTGGGTCCAAGGTGGGTCGGACGGCGGGACCAGCGTGGCGAGGGACAGGTGGCCTGGGGAGGTGGTTTCTGGGAAGGGCTGGCGTGGTGGCCTGTGCTTTGGCAGTTGGTGGGATGAGAGAAAAAGAGAAGTGGGGGGGTGAGGTGGCAGGGTTTCATTGGGGGGGAAAAGAGGGGAGCTGAGGTGGCACATGGGGATTGGCCAGAGTGATGTGGAGGGGGTGGTCTGGGTAGGTAATTGGGTAGGAATAGGATTAGAAGGGCGGGTTCAGCTGGACCGTTTTAAAAACAGGGGTGGTCGTTCGGGTCTATTCGGCCCGTTCGACTGCCCCACTAAAACAAATTAAATATTTTTTTAATGTTTTATACGGGGCTTTTGCAAACCGATGCTAGACAAAATAAATAATCCGGACAAGCCCGGGTTTTGCGTTTGAATAAGGATGAGGCGTTTAGAAAACAAAATAGGGTTTTCCGCAATTAGTTTTGTACAATCAGATGCAAGATGATGACGATGCTCAAATGCAATGTGGCATGATGACATGAGCATGTGGTCATAATGATGCAATGCACAAAAACAACGCGATTTTCTAGTAGTGGTTTTGCGGGATGCCACACCGGAGTTATTCCGCCTGCAACGGCCGGCGAGGGGTGGGCGTCGTCTACGGGTGGGGAAGAAGAGGGACGTGGTGGTGGGGTCCGCTGGTCAGTGAGAAAGGGAAAGGGGAAGGGGTCCAGTCGTCAGTGACCTAGCGGGTTACTTCTGCGGTGGAAAACGATTCACTCGCTGAGAGGGGAGGTGGGCTAGGTGGGTTGAATTTGGAGCTGGGCCAGATGGTGAGCTGCTCTATTTTTTTCTGTCTGAAACTTTTTCCTTTTCTATTTTCAATTTACTGATTTGAAATTCAAACAAATGATTCAATCAACCAAATTAATTCAAACAAACACCACACTTCACAACTTTGAATTTGGTTCTGTTTAGTAGCATAAACCAACTTCCAAAATAAAATAATATTTTAAATCTTTTTAGGTTCCATTTATTAATTAAGTAAAATGGTCCATGGTTTATTAATAAAATAGGGTTTGGTTTATTTAATAAAATCTTCATTTGAAATCCAAATACTTTCAAAACCAATCAGTAGTTTATTTGGAAATAAAGAATATTTGGAAAACTTGTTTAAAACAAAATAACCTTTTACTTTAGGGTCTATTAATAAGTAAATAAAATGGGCCTTAGTTATTAAATCAAATAGAGTTTGATTTTATTAATAAAATCTTTATTTGAAACCTAAATATTTTCAAAACCAAATCAGTAGATTTTATTAGGGAAATATAGAATACTTGGAAATTTGTTTAAAACAAATAACCTTTTATTTTAGAGTCCATTATTAATTAAATATAATAGACTTTTCATTATTAAATCAAATAGGATTTGTTTTATTGAGATATTTATTTTGAAATCTAAAATAAAGCCAAAACACTTTAGTAGGTTTTATTAGAGAATATAAAATACTTGGAAAACCTATTTAAAATAATTTAATAAGTTTTGATGTTTTAATTAAAATGGTAAAACCTTTTATTTGAATAAAATTTGGATATTAATTCCTTATTATTTTATTTAAGCAATCCTTTATTATTTTTAAATAAACCTTTGCTATTTTATTTAAAATAAAATGTTTTAATTCCCAAAGCTTGGCCAAGGTTTAATTGAACTCTATAAAATAATCTTTATCTATAAAACTTTTATTTCAATTGAGAACCAAATCCTTTTATTTAAAAGATCTAGAATAGTATTTCCAAAATATTTTGTTTTCCTTTTAAAAAAGTTTATCTTTTTAAATCCTTAGGATTTTATTTAATTCAAATGGGTTTGGAGTTCCAATTGAATTCAAAAGTTTCTTCTGGCTCTGAAAATCAAACAAAGTTTTATTTTATTCATTTATTTTCACATTACAAGATTTGGAAAATCTTGGGATGTGACAGGCTACCACCCTTAAAATAAATCTCGTCCCGAGATTTGGGGAGGCTAGGGTTACAAGCATGTTCAAAACAACTAGGGTACTACCACCCTTAAAAAATTTCAAACAAAAATTACACATTGTCCTTCTTGGGATCATGAGAAATACTTTCTCTAAGCAAACAGTTGCATTTATGTCCTTAATTTCCATGCTTGACTCATGGGCCAAGGTTGAGATCCTTCATAGACTTGTTTAACTTGTTCTCCATCCTTTCTGGACAATTGTTTGCATAGTGGCCTAGTTCCCTGCATTTGAAACATGTGACAAGGTTGAGATCCCTCATAGGCTGGTTTATCTTATTCTTCATCTTTTCTGGACAGTTGTTTGCATAATGTCCTAACTCTTTGCAGTGTTTGCACATCACTTGGCTGATATCTTTCTTTTCCTTTAGTATCATTGCCTTTTGTTTGTTTCGTTGGTTCTTCTTCTTTTCTGGGCATTCGCTGGCATAGTGTCCCATCTCTTTGCAATTGTAACACTACAATTGGCTTATGTCTTTCTTCTTCTTGTTGGGTCTCTCCAAAGCTAGGAGTTCTTCTAGTTCATGTTCTTCATAGGTGGGAGATCTTTCTCTCTTCTTGGGGCATTGATCTTCATGCTCCTTGGATGCATGATCCTTGTATCTAAAAACATTGCTAGCTTGGGTTCCTTCTAGAATAACATCTTTGTCATCCTTGTTGTCATTAGCTCTTTGGGAAAAGTTTTCTCCCATGTTGATCATTTTAGTAACCAATCCTTGCAACATTTGGGATTGAAGTTTCAAAATCCTTTGTATGGCTGGGTCTAGTCCATTGTTGTTGGCTAAAAGCTGAGTTGTCTCTTGGCTCAACTGGTTTTGGGTTGCTATAAGTTCTCTCATGTTTCTTCTTGGTTGGTGTTGGTGTCTCTTGGAGTAGTCATCTGTTTGGGTTGGATTGGGATTAGAATAGGCAAAATATTTCTAAGGAATTATTTCTAATCACACACATCACAATTCACACAAACAATGTGCATGCAATCACAAGCAAACACTCCACTCAAACAACAAGTTTCAAGCACATTTTTAGGCAACAAAATATTTTTGTTACACCACATAAGTTGGTGTATTTGACTTAACTAAAATATGGTGGTCCATCTATATGGTTCACTTGTGATCCTTCCATCCTTCTTGGTTGATCCTTCTTGCATGAGATCATGGTTTCCTTGGAAAAACTTTTGGTCACAATACTTAAAATGATGTAGGCTCCTTCTAACTTTTTGCATTCCCTCAGTCTCTAAATCTTGAGCAAGATTTCCTTGTCTTACTTGTAGTCCTTAGTGGTATCCAAGTTGGAAGTCCTTGGTGAATATGCTGAAGATGTTGAAGTCATTAGAGCTGAAGATGTTGAAGAAGTCTTTTGCACATAGTGTAGTCCTTGGTCATGGGTAGGTTTTCCATCAAGTTGAAGTAGAAGAGAAGTAGAGTTGAAACCAAAATGGTTGAGGAAAGAGCTTACAAGTTTTTGTAAATAAGTTTTTGGAACAAAACAACTCCTATTTTTCTAAGGGTTTTTGTCCAATCCTAGGTTTACAAATCCTACAGGCAACACAATGCTCTGATACCATCTGTAGGGGTCTCAACCTAATAAGGTAGATTCCTCCTGTGTTTACAATGCTAGTCCCTGGATCAATAGCTAGCATCCACAGTTAAGATGTAATATCAAGAAACAAAGGTCATAATATAAATTTATATACAGGAATAACATAGTTTTATTACATCTTACATAGCTCATATGGCTATTACATTACATTGCAGCGGAATAACTATAAGCATGAGGTCCTTCATCTTCAAAGTGCCACAGGCAGATGTTGGTTGTAGACTTTGTAATCCTAATCAATCAATCTTCACTAAAATCAATCAAACCTGCAACATACAAGTTACAGCCACAAAGGGTCAATACATTTGAATTGTATTGGCAAGTGATACTATGGTAGTATTGTGGAGTCTATCAACTATATGCATTTGGCTGAGTGGAGTTGAGGCTTGCATTGCTCAAAATAGATTTTTCCTTAACATTTGAAAATACTAAGTTTTTGTTTTGACAAAATCATTTTTCTCAATCAAAGATTGAAGATCCTTTACAAGGCATCTCCCAATCAAAGATTGAAGATTTCACACAACCCTTGTTCAATCCACAAGTTTTAACTTTAGAAATTTGAATGATGAGATTCTTGATTGCTTCCATGTCTTGATGCTCAAATTGTCCTTTACCAGGGACATGGCTAAGTACTTAGATTTTACACTCTGCAGAGGTGGTGCACTTTCCCCACAAGACTTGGTTTCCCAAGACAAGATCTTTCAGAAGCCTTCCCTTAGACCAAAATGGACGCGCTCCAACCTATCAAACACTACCACCCACTGTCGATATGGCTAAGTTCTTGCAACCTATATGATCATGGCAGAGCCCATATTGCCAAGTGGTTGCACTTGAAGCTTCTCGACATTTGACATCTCAAATCTCTTTGTTCCTGGGTGGCATACCACAAGTGAGATACACAAGCCAAGTCATGGCCTTGTGTAACCACTCAACATAAACCAATCCTTCCATTCCACCTGGTGATTCATTAACTTAGTTGTTTTATTAAACAAAAACATAAGTCCTCAGACTTAGAGATTTTTCCATAGTGTGAATATATTTTCCACCCATGTTTTCTATTAGCTATGCTAAGCTTGATAGTAGTAGGAATCTTTAACTTAGGAAAATACTACTAAGGATTCATCTACTAGGTTTTCTTATAGCAAGGTCTATACTTAGCAAAATCCATGCAAGTTTTACTTAGCAAAATCACTAATGCATAGAGAAAGTAATGGGACAAAAAGTATGAAGCATCACTTGCCTTTTTGGTAGGGAATGGTGGTTCACTCCTTGATCTTGCTAGTCTCACACTTCACTACAAGTCAATCAAGCAAACACAAATTCAATTCACATTCCAAACCAAAGTCAATCAAACAATTTTTCACACACAAAGTAATGGAATCTAAGTCATGCATAAGCATGCAAAGGTTGGTTCTATTGCAAGGATGGTCTCCACTAGGCTTCTAAACTTTGTAAGGTCCAAATTGGTCATTTACCAAAATGGCAAAGTCATTTGCAAAATGCTTTAGTCCATAAACCATTTTTAAAATCCAATCATCATTTCACGTGGTGAAAAATATTTTTATCAAAGCAAAACTTTATGTTTTTCACCAAGTGAGTTGCCATTTGCAAAGCTTGGTGTTTTGGGTCAGTAGGTTTGGTCCAAAACATTTTCCCAAAGTTTTATTTGCAAAAACATTTCCATAATAAAATCAATAATTTTATTTGGCTAGAAAATGGCTAAGTCAATTAATCTAACCTAAACTTTACCAAAATAATTTTCAACACCAAGGGTTGGTTCCTAGGGTCAGCAAGGTCACATCAAACCATTTTGCAAAAGTTTTGACACCAAAATAAATTTAAAAAAAAATTTCTACTCTAAACAAGCTCACAAAAGAATCTGCAAAAACAAGCAAACTAACAGATACTATTGGCTAAACCAAGGGTATGGTTGGCTAGGTTTTGCTCTCCTGAATCCAACGACATAAAATTTGCAATTTTTGGACGTGTGGATCCAAAGATACAAGGGTTTGAAGTTTGCAAATAATTCTGTTTTCAGATTTGTTTTTAAACAGAATAGGTGACAAGCGGCGTGATTTCATTGGACGATACCGCTTCGCGCGGATCAGCGTTGCCGTGCGTTGGATCTAATCGATCGTGTGGTCCAGAGTGCGTAACTCTTCGCGGCTAAGTGAACTAATCGTGAGCACCGGATCTGAATCCTACGGCTGCTAGCACGCTTGCCAAGGATCGGCGGCGCTGGCGGTGGCTTGCGGCGGCGCACGGCCAGGCAGTGATGCTATGGTGGTTCTAGGAAGCGAGGAAGACGGAGAGTGTGCTCACCGGGTTTGCGAGGACGAGGTGGTGCTCAAGGTACTGTCGAGGAAGCAAGGGGCGCACGGAGACGGAGGTAATCGCTCGTCGGAGTCGTCGTCGTCAGATGGTCCTGCTCGCGGTCGGTGTCGACGCTACAGATCACACGAAGGTAAACAGAGGGCAAGGTTAGCTGCGTAAGGTCAGTGCGGTGACGCGTGCCTGAAAGAGAAGAGGAGGGGCGGTTTGGTTTACCGGGGAGACGACGTCGGAGAAGAACCAGACGGCGGCGCTGCTGGAGGTTGTCGTTGCCGAAGCTCAGGGGCGAGCGAGAGTGAGCTGCGACTGCAGAGAGGTCCGTTGGGGAATGCTGATCACCGCTGTGTGCTCGATAAGGCAGGAGGGGGCGTGTGCTGGACGGAATCGGTGAGGAGGGTCATCGGAGACAGGGGGATGTCCGAGCAAAATCTGACAGCCTGGGGGCGTGTCGAGGAGGGGTGTCTGGGGGAAACGGAAGAGGGGAGGCAGACGATTTATCATGCGTGGTCAAGGGGCTGCTTCATTGCGTGATTAAGACGTATTACGCCGGAGTTATTCCGCCTGCAACGGCCGGCGAGGGGTGGGCGTCGTCTGCGGGTGGGAAAGAAGAGGGACGTGGTGGTGGGGTCCTCTGGTCAGTGAGAAAGGGAAACGGAAAGGGGTCCAGTCGTCAGTGACCTAGCGGGTTACTTCTGCGGTGGAAAACGATTCACTCGCTGAGAGGGGAGGTGGGCTAGGTGGGCTGTTGGGCTGGAGCTGGGCCAGATGGTGAGCTGCTCTATTTTTTTCTGTCTGAAACTTTTTCCTTTTCTATTTTCAATTTACTGATTTGAAATTCAAACAAATGATTCAATCAACCAAATCAATTCAAACAAACACCACACTTCACAACTTTGAACTTGGTTCTGTTTAGTAGCATAAACCAACTTCCAAAATAAAATAATATTTTAAATCTTTTTAGGTTCCATTTATTAATTAAGTAAAATGGTCCATGGTTTATTAATAAAATAGGGTTTGGTTTATTTAATAAAATCTTCAATTGAAATCCAAATACTTTCAGAACCAATCAGTAGTTTATTTGGAAATAAAGAATATTTGGAAAACTTGTTTAAAACAAAATAACGTTTTACTTTAGGGTCCATTAATAAGTAAATAAAATGGGCCTTAGTTATTAAATCAAATAGAGTTTGATTTTATTAATAAAATCTTTATTTGAAACCTAAATATTTTCAAAACCACTCAGTAGGTTTTATTTTGGAAATATAGAATACTTGGAAATTTGTTTAAAACAAATAACCTTTTATTTTAGAGTCCATTATTAATTAAATATAATAGACTTTTCATTATTAAATCAAATAGGATTTGTTTTATTGAGATATTTATTTTGAAATCTAAAATAAAGCCAAAACACTTTAGTAGGTTTTATTAGAGAATATAAAATACTTGGAAAACCTATTTAAAATAATTTAATAAGTTTTGATGTTTTAATTAAAATGGTAAAACCTTTTATTTGAATAAAATTTGGATATTAATTCCTTATTATTTTATTTAAGCAATCCTTTATTATTTTTAAATAAACCTTTGCTATTTTATTTAAAATAAAATGTTTTAATTCCCAAAGCTTGGCCAAGGTTTAATTGAACTCTATAAAATAATCTTTATCTATAAAACTTTTATTTCAATTGAGAACCAAATCCTTTTATTTAAAAGATCTAGAATAGTATTTCCAAAATATTTTGTTTTCCTTAACTTTTTTAAATCCCCTTAGGATTTTATTTAATTCAAATGGGTTTGGAGTTCCAATTGAATTCAAAAAGTTTCTTCTGGCTCTGAAAATCAAACAAAGTTTTATTTTATTCATTTATTTTCACATTACAAGATTTGGAAAATCTTGGGATGTGACAATAACGCATATGATCAATATTGTTGCAAGCAAAACAAGTGAAATAGCAAGCATTCATCTTATCACAAGCAACGGGAGAAATTGAATGACTAGCATGACAAGACAAGTCTGAAGCAACTGGAGGATACACACAAGATGCATAGCATGGCATGTTTATGGCAATGATATCGCAATCAAACAATTCCACATGATCAATATTATGCAAAGGCAAAGCATCACATGGGAATGTGGATGAAGCATATGTAATGTCACAAGTATCATCCATAGCATGCATATCCTCACAATTCATCATGTCCACTAGTGGCATCATGGCATCATCAACACCCTTATTGTTACCTTGGTCATACCTCTCATATGAAATGGGTGTTGTGGAAGTAGTGGCCTCCTTGTGGACGACTTCGTCTTCTTCATGTAGCCATGGCATAGCATCATCTTCGTGCACCATGTACATCTTCTCCAATTGAAGCATCATTGCTTCATGGCTTGGCGCGTCTTCCTCCATGGAACCTAGCACAACACAAGAGAACACACTAGAGGTAGAGGGTAAGTTGTTAGAAATCGAAACGGTCTCACTTGACCTATCAACTACCACTCTCAAGTTACTAGGATTATTGCTCAGTCCCTCCAAGTGGAAGCACTTAATATCACATAAGGTGGAGTCACTCATGTCACTCTTGTTCTCACTCAAGTGGGCTAAGTGGCTCTCATACTCACATGGGATTGGTACCACATCATCACTCAAGCATAGGGGATAGGCTCGGTTTCCTCAACTCCTTGCGTCTCCTTTGGTGAAGGGAAAATCCCATGCTCACCATTCTTGACCTTGTCTCCTTCAAGGTTGGATGCCATAAGATGGGCATCATCGCTCTCCTCCATGGTCGAAGGTAAAATCCCATGCTCGACCGTCTTGTGGCCATATCGTAGTAGTGGTGGAGGTAGGCTCATGATATCCAACTTGGCGAAGTAGAGGTTTACATTTTCCTCGTTCGCGAGGTCGTGGAAGTCTAGCGTAGGCGTTGAAGCTTGATGGCGTGGAGGAAGGATTAATCTTGGTGCCATTGTGGTGGTGGCACGAGTAGTTGAAGGTGCCCTATGATGGTGTCGATGGAGTTCATTGGCGTGTCTTGCCGATGGTTGATGTAGGTGGCGCACTTGGTCGTCTACATGACACTCACGACGGTGATCATTTGCCTTGGCACTCTTCTTGTGCTTGTGGTGCCTTCTTGATCTTGATTGAGCATTATGGATGGTGCTCATCAAGAATTCTTCGTCTTTGTGGCAAAGATGCCTTTGACGATGTCTTGTATCCTCTTTATGGTGGCAATTCTCATGAGAGGATTTTTGTCGATGAACATTCTTGTTTCTTGGCGCCTCTTGATGTATATGATGTTTGGACGCCACTCTTGTTTGGATAGGAGGTGGAGCTTGGCGCCTTGGAGGTGATGGAGCTTGGCGCCTTGGAGATGGTGGAGCTTGACGCCATCTAGGTGGTGGCACTAGATGCCTTGTCGATGGTAGCGCTTGACGCCTTGGAGGTGGTGGCGCTTGTCGCCTTGGAGGTGGATCATCGAAGTAGGTGGTGCCCTTTGGTGTGGCACGCTTGGCCTTGAAGGTCATGGTATCTTGATGATGAGCCTCCGCTTGCTTGGCATAGTAGGCTTCCATTTCCTCACGGTGGAGGAAATCTTCATGGGTCATGGAGGAGCCATCAAAGTCGATGAAGTTATCCATGTCCTCCATGCTTGGCGACGCGTCGTCGATGTCGCACTCGAAGTCGTCCATGCTTGGGGAGTAATTTTTGGTGTAGTACTCCATATCACCCAAGCATGTGGAGCGATTGTCGGTGTAGTGCTCCATATTCTCAATGCATGAGGAGCCATTGTCGATGTAGAGCTCCAAGTCTTCCATGCATGTGGAGTCGTTGTCCGTGTAGTGCTCCGAGTCCTCAAATCATGCGGAGCCATTGTCGGTGTTGTGCTCCATGATGTCCTCTATACTTGTGGAGTCGTATTCATGGTGGCTCATCATGGATTCTTCATAGATATCATTCTCGATCCCGAAGTCCCTAGACATGCTTCACAAGACCAAGTGTTGTATATGGAAGTGGTAGAGGGTGTTAAGGATACAACG
Source organism: Avena longiglumis (assembly GCA_030063025.1). NCBI lineage: Eukaryota > Viridiplantae > Streptophyta > Magnoliopsida > Poales > Poaceae > Avena > Avena longiglumis. The sequence goes on from CP125977.1 coordinate 306,561,389, forward strand.
TCGAGCCTTACTTTACCTTGAAAGATCGTATCATGCAAGTGGTCACACTTGAGATCAATAAACCAAGCAAAGTGAAGTTCACGCGGAACACCAAAACCAACTACTAACCAAAAAAACACACACACAAGGCCTATGGTGTATAGGTATGGAAAGTGGCATGTCAAGAACCAATCCAAAATCAAGATGTTGTAATGGCAAGTAAAGAACCACAATGATCACAAAGAAAAACAAGTCAATCCACAAGATTGGAGATATGTACAAGGAAACACACAAGGTGGGATAAATGGGACTTGTGTGACGAAGAAAGTGAGCTAAGAACCAAATGATTACCTAGCTAAGACTATAAGCTCGTGTCACACAATTACAAGGAGAGACGCTAGTTCGATTGCACAAAATCGGTGGGCTACAAGATATGCACAATAAGTACCACCTATATTATGTTCATCGAGCTTGCGCTTCCTATTCTATAAAGCACATGTATATTTCTTTCTTTTTCTTTTTCTTTTTCTTTTTCTTTTTCTATATATATTTTTTCTCTTTTTCTTTTTCACTTGCCTCTTTCTTTTGCCAACAACTATACAAGATAACTATATGAGATAGCCCTCACATGTTTGCTCGGAATCTACAAGGTATAAAATTTGCATAGCCCAAGCAATCATAAGAGGAACTAGTCTCAATAGGTGTTTGTTGCTCGCAAAGATAGTGGGGTTCACAAAGGAATGCAAGTGGGGAGAAGTCGCGGAATGTTTATACCTTTCGTCGACGATCTTCACCCTTTATTGTTGGATTCCGCCTTTCTCACAGAATTTGAATGGATTAGATAGCATGAACAACGTGGATGATGATGTAGAGATCCTTCTCCTCTTCAAAACGAGCTAAAGAACACCAAAATCCGAGTTCGGATGCAAAAGTTGTGCTCAAAACCGTGAGGAGCTGAATCTGTTGGCGACCAGGTCGACGGGACCGGAATTCTCGCCGGAAATTCCGGCGGTAGGTCCGGTTTGACCGGAATTTTGACCAGAAATTCCGGCAGGAGCTCCGGTTCGCCGGATCTAGCACCAGAACGAGTTCAGGAACGCGGAAACTCGAATTGCTGTGAAAAAACTCGATGGGAAACTTCAGATCGGAGTGTCAAATGATGGAATTAGGCCATGGGAACGCAGGAGAAGGTAGATCAACAAGTTTAGCAAGTAATTGTAGCGACCTCGGATCGGTAAGGATCCTAAGTCCCTGTGATTAACATGCTAGTCCCTAGATCAATAGCTAGGACTCACAGTCGATGAAATATCATGTAAAACACAAAGTCTTTATTACACGGAGAATCCAGAGTATACATTTATTACAAATTTGCTTAGCATAAGGCTAGCTCAAATAACAGTTGAAACATAAAGCAGCTTGAGTCCATCAACGCCCCAGGCTTGTCGAGTGTAGACTCGCGATCCCTACGCACCTTTCAATCTTCGGATTCTGCACATAAGACGTGCAGCCAACAAGTTGGGTCAATACTTTAATTGTATTGGCAAATTACACCAAGGAAAGAAAAGACTATCTCTACATGCAAGGCTAATATAGGTTGTAGAGTTATTTTGATCAAAGCTAGTTTTCTTAAGTAGAAAGAATAAGAGAAGATTTTTCCCTACTTTGTAAACATTTGCTTAGGTAAAATAAGGTCGAGTGGCACACGAGAATATTACGCACCAAGTGTAGAATCCGAAGATTGAAAGGTTCGTAGGGATCGCGAGTCTACACTCGACAAGCCTGGGGAATTGATGGACTCAAGCTTCTTTTATGTTTCCGCTGTTATTTGAGCTAGCCTTATGCTAAGCAAATTTGTAATAAATTTATACTCTGGATTCTCCGTGTAATAAAGACTTTGTGTTTTACATGATATTTCATCGACTGTGAGTGCTAGCTATTGATCCAGGGACTAGAATGTTAATCACAGGGACTTATGATCCTTACCTATCTAAGGTCGCTACAGATGGTATCAGAGCACATCGTTGCCTATAGGACGTGACCCTAGGATTGGAACCACCTTTAACTTATGTGCCTTACTAGCTTTTCTACTATGTTATTTTCCACACTTCTAGTATCTGCTTTCCTCTACCTAAGTAACTAATTTTCATTCTTCTAACTTAAAGATGACAAGCTTCCTCTACGGCACCGTCGCGGACATCGAGCCCCTTCTCTTTGGTGGATGCCTCATGGACCTTCTCACGCGTTTGGACCTTCCCCTCCCAACAATCCAGGGGAGCACAATGAAGAAACTCCACAAGGACGGTTGTTGGGGAGTCAAAGTCATCCAGCCAGGAAAAGAGCGAGGCAAGAACCTGGAAGAAGACATAGCAATCCACATTGTTAGCGATTCCAAGGAGAAGGCCCTTAGCATCAGCTTACAGCAGCTCATTGGTCGCCTATGTGGACGTCATCATGAAGCTCTCCAGGAACACTGCGACGGCCTCTTTGGAAGACGAGATGAGGAAGGAATTCCCATGGAGCTAACCTTTGAGGAAAGGACCTCTACCAAGCGCCGAAGGACCCAATATCAATATTTGGAGTGCCATGTCCATGACCTTGAAAATGGTACCTTCCTTGAGATGTTGAAGAACGACGAGCTATGCGCCCTCATCAAGGAGAAGGAGGAAATGATTAAGCAGCAGGAGGAGGCAATGAAGCTTCAAGAGAAAAAGTTCCAGGACCAAGAGAAGAGGGTGATAAATAAAAATAAGAGGATTAGGGAACTCAAGCAGGAGATCGATGGAACTGAAGTGCAAACCGAAGGCCTTTGCAAGATAATCAATGATGTGTGTGCTTCCAAGAGGGACTTGGCAAAGCAACTTGAAGCCGCGAAGAAGTCAAGTCTAGTGGAGGAGCTACAAAGCAAGAAGGAGGGACTTCAGGAGCAGCTAGAAGCCACTACCAAGAAGCTGCAGGATGAGATAAAGAACCTCCAAGAGAAGCTTGAAGCCACCACAAGGGAGATGGAGTTGTACAAGACAACCCTAGAGCAGGAAGGCTACTCGTTCAAGGATGAGGAAGAGGAAGGCGTGGAACATGTGTAATAGTTGGACCACCTTTAATTCTATAGTAGAACGTTATTCACGATTGTAATAAATACCAAGACAATTCTGGTTTAGTTAAACTTGGTTGTTTTTTGTGTTAAGTTGTGTTAATGTGTCTTGTGTGCTTGGTGTGTTTTCATAAGGGTAGGAGTTTACTACTTAGTCTTTCTGTCTATTTCTTAACTTTTCTCTCAAACCCCACAGATGCCGCCAAGACGCGCGAACACCGAAATTCCACCGGAAATAGCACAACTCTTGGCCACTCAGAACCAGCTGATCCAACTGCTCACTCAGAACATGCAAAACAACAACAACCCTCCACCACCACCGCCACCTCCACCACCACCTCAACAGGATCGCTTGACTCGGTTTTTCAGGCTGAACCCACCTACCTTCACTAGCAGCGCTGAACCAATCATCGCTGAGGACTGGCTACGTACAATCAACAAGAAGCTAGACACCGTGCAAGCTGTCGGAGCCGACAGGGTGCCGCTCACCAGCTTGAAGGACCTGCTGCAGAATGGTGGGATAACTACCAAGTCACCCACCCGGATATTGATGCTATCACTTGGGATCAGTTTGAGTTAGCTTTTTGCACTCATCATGTGGCTTCTGATATTATGACTCTGAAAAGGCGCGAATTTCGCGACCTACACCAGCTGCACCGTTCTGTCACCGAGTATGGTGAGCTTTTCAACAAGCTATCCCGTTATGCACCTGATGATGTTTCCACTGATGCCAAGAGACAGGAGGAGTTCTTAAGAGGACTCAATGATGAGATATCCATTCAGCTTGTGGCTCAGAAATTTGACAACTTTCAGGAACTCTGACAGCCATTGTGGTTGAATCAAAGAGGAAGAGCATAGAAAACCGCAAGAGGAAGTCTAACCCTCACAAGCACTCTGTTACGTACCGCAATTCCTCACCACCACCTTATAACAATAATGTCCACAACCATAACGGTCATCACCATGGCGGCCACAAACACAATGGGCATAAAAACCGCAATGGGAATGGCAGCAATGGAAAGGATCTCAGTGAGGTGACATGCTTTAAGTGCAACAGGACAGGGCACTATGCAACCTCTTGCCCCGAGAAGAAGAATGGCAATGGCAATGGGAATGGAAATGGACACAACCATGGCAATGGAAACGGGAAGAAGCCAAATCCGTTTGTCAAAGCCACGGTGAATCATGTTTCTATGGAGGATGCTTGTGATGCACCAGACTCCGTGATTGGTAACTTCAAGCTCAATTCTATTTCCGCAGTTGTTCTTTTTGATACAGGTGCATCGCATTCATTCATATCAAGGGTATTTTTGGATAGAGGCAAGATACCTACGGAGACTATAAACTTTCCTCTAAGGGTAAGTTCTCCTGGGGGAGAAATAGTGGCAAACTCCGGTTGCCGGGGATTAGAACTAAGGATTGGGACACACATCTTTACCACAAGTCTAGTAGTTCTAGAATCACAAGGATTAGACATAATCTTGGGCATGAATTGGATGACCGAATATGAAGGAGTCATAGATTGTGCAAAAAGGACTGTCACGCTCACAACACCGGAAGGGAAAAGGATTCGCATCAAGTCGAATTTCGCACTTAAGGAAGTCATGGTGAACTCTCTTAAGGGGGTTAGCCTGGAGGACGTACCCATTGTAAAGGAATACCCAGATGTCTTCCCGGAGGAACTACCAGGAATGCCTCCCGACCGTGATATCGAGTTCCTCATTGACTTGATGCCAGGCACTGGGCCAATAGCTAAGAGACCGTACAAGATGGATGTGGACGAGTTAAAGGAACTCGAGAAGCAGCTTAGGGAACAATTGGACAAGGGATTCATCCAACCCAGCGCGTCATCTTGGGGAGCACCTGTCCTATTTGTGGAAAAGAAGGATAAAACCAAGAGGCTGGTTGTGGACTACCGCTCGTTGAATGAGGTGACGATCAAGAATAAGTATCCTCTGCCCAACATCAATGACTTGTTTGATCAGTTAAAGGGAGCCAATGTGTTCTCAAAGATCGATCTGCCATCAGGCTACTTCCAACTAAATATTCGAGAACAGGATGTGCCCAAAACAACATTTACCACAAGATACGGATTGTATGAGTACGTGATGTCGTTTGGTCTAACCAATGCCCCAGCGTACTTCATGACCATGATGAACAAGGTGTTCATGGAATATTTGGACAAGTTTATCGTGGTCTTCATAGATGATATACTCATATACTCTAAGGATGTGAAGGAACATGAGAAACATCTGCGCCTAATTATGGAGAAACTAAGAGAACACAAGTTGTATGCCAAATTCAGCAAATGCGAATTCTGGTTAAAGGAAGTGGGATTCCATGGTCATGTTGTGTCGGAAAAAGGAGTTGTCGTAGATCCTAGTAAGGTAGCTTCCGTGACTGAATGGGAGTCACCTAAGAATGTGGGAGATATTCGGAGTTTCTTGGGCCTCACAGGGTATTACCGGAGGTTCATTGAAAACTTTTCCAAAATAGCGAAACCCACGACCGAACTATTGAAGAAGGAAAAGAAATTCCTATGGACCGAGGCATGTGAAGAAAGCTTTCAAGAATTGAATAAACGTCTCGTAATGGCACCAGTTCTGTGTCTGCTCGATATCCAAAAGGATTTTCAAGTCTATTGTGACGCATCTCGACAAGGACCTGGAAGTGTGTTGATGCAAGACGGGAAAGTGGTATCCTATGCCTCCCGACAACTTAAGAACCACGAACACAATTACCCCACACATGATTTGGAACTTGCGTCTGTGGTTCATGCACTCAAGGTATGGAGACACTACCTCCTGGGTAAACATCGTGATGTGTTCACAGATCATAAGAGTTTGAAGTACATCACCCAAAAGGAGTTAAATATGAGGAAAAGAAGATGGCTTGAACTGATTAAGGATTATGACTTAGATTTACAGTACCACCCCGGAAAGGCAAATGTGGTGGCCGATGCCTTAAGTCGTAAGGCTTATGTGAATGGACTTACCGCAGGGGAACTTTCAGAGGATTTATGCAAGAAATTCAAGGATCTCAGACTAGAAATAGTTCCGAAAGGACATGTAGCAACTATGGAAATAGTGTCTACTTTCCAAGAGAGAATCCAGGAAGCAAAAAAGGGAGATAAAGAGTTGGAAGAAATAAGAGTCAGGATAAGTGAAGGAAAAACAAAAGAATTTCGTCTGGACGAACAAGGAACCCTCTGGTATGGGAAGCGTTTGTGCATTCCCAATGACCCCGATATCAGGAAGATGATTTTGCAAGAAGCTCACGATTCACCATACTCAATTCACCCTGGTAACATGAATATGTACATGGATGTGAAGGATAGATTTTGGTGGAATAACCTAAAGAGAGAAATTGCAGAATGTATTTCTCAGTGTGATGTATGCAATAGAGTTAAAGCCGAGCATCAGAAACCGGCAGGAGTACTTCAACCACTACCTATACCCGACTGGAAGTGGGATAAGGTTGGCATGGATTTCATCACGGGATTGCCCCGGACTCGTTCTGGATTTGATTCTATCTGGGTAGTGGTGGACCACTTTACTAAGGTGGCTCACTTCATCCTCGTAAATACCACGTATACAAGTGCTAAGCTTGCTAAGATATACATGTCAAGGATTGTAAGCCTACATGGTGTTCCCAAGGGAATTGTGTCAGACAGAGGCACCCAGTTTACTTCAAAGTTTTGGCGACAACTACATGAGTCTCTTGGGACCCGACTAGAATTCAGTATTGTCTTCCACCCTCAGACAGATGGCCAAACGGAAAGGGTGAACCAGATTCTAGAAGATGTGTTGAGAGCTTGCGCACTAGACTATGGGTCTAGTTGGGACGATAACCTGCCATACGCCGAGTTCTCATACAACAACAGCTACCAGACAAGTATCAAGATGGCCCCGTTTGAAGTTCTGTATGGCAGGAAGTGTAGGACTCCGCTGCTATGGAATGGAGTTGGTGAACGCAGTCTTTTTGGACCTGAATTGATAAAGGATGCCAAAGAAAAGGTACGCCAGATTTAGGATAGGCTAAAGGTAGCCCAATCCCGACAGAAGAGTTATGCTGATTCCAAGCGCAGAGATGTGGATAGGGGACCGTGCGTATCTCCGAGTTTCACCCCTACGAGGAGTTAAGAGGTTCGGAATCAAGGGAAAGTTAGCCCCACGATTCATAGGACCATATAAGGTTCTGGCCCGTAGAGGAGAAGTTGCTTATCAGTTGGAGTTACCCGAAGGACTGACTATTCATGATGTGTTTCATGTGTCACAACTAAAGAAGTGTCACCCGGAGATGGCCGAAACACCGTTAAGAGACACCGTTCCCCTAGATGAGGTTCAATTGGAGAATGACCTTACCTATGAGGAAAAACCCGTCAAAATACTGGAAACGGCCGAAAGGATTACCCGCACCAAGACTATAAGATTCTGCAAAGTGCAATGGAACTACCACTCCGAGGAAGAAGCTACGTGGGAGCGTGAAGAATACTTGAAGGCAGAACACCCACACCTATTTGCTAGCCAACCCGAATCTCGGGGACGATATTCTTCTTAAGGGGGGTAGGTTTGTAACATCCTAGGTTTTATATTAAGATGATTACTAGAAGCATGCATCAGCCTTGCATCATTGCATCCTACAAATAAATTTTACAACAAAATCCTAACACCTAAACCTAACAAAACCCTAATAAAGATTTCCATATGTAAGCATTATTGTTGTAGTCAAGCTTAACCCTTCTAAAAAACTATGTAAGAACATTAAACTATGGTCCTAAGATGACCACCTCATTTTTTACAAAAATTTAGAAACAAGTTTGACCAAGTTTGGACTTGATTTGCAAAAGTTATTGGAATTTTACTAAAAACAGAAATTGAAAAAATAATAAAGGAAAAAGAGGGGCAATGGCCTAACCTAATCGCTGGCCATGCGCCAGCCCACTGCGCTTGCATGACAAGCTAACCAACGCCCACACACCTTTGCCTTCATCGACAATGGGACCCATGTGGTTGTCTCCTACCTCGAGCAGGAGTCCTCCAGCAGCACGATTTCGAACGGATTCTGGTAGGATTCGCGGCCATTATCAAACCCCTCGCCCAAGAATCTGCCCCATATAACCCCCGCCACCCTCAGCCTCACCTCTCCCAATTTCATTTCCTTGCGAAACCCTAGCAAATCGACGTCTCGCGCCGCCGCCGTCGGGTCGATTTCACTGAGATGTTTGGGACTTCCCCTTGCTCCTTTCTTCCTCTAGAGCTTTCCCTCGTTCACCACTGATTCGCCCTGTACACTTTTTCTCTCTCTCTACTACAACTAATCATCGGAAATCGCTTCGAAGTGTCGGAGCTCGCGGACGGCAGAGCCGTGTGGACGAGGAAGAAGAGAAGCCGATCTTGATCGAGACCGTGAGGAGGAGCCGCACGCCGTCGTCTGCTCCGCTACCTCGGGAAGCCACCGGACCGCCGCCAAGCACCGCTTGCCCGACACCACCGCCGTCGTCTGCCTCGCCTTGCCATCGACGCCGCTGGTAAGTCATCGCCATCGCTTCCCTCCGTTGGATCTGCTAGCGACGGACCAGATTAGAAGGGGCGAGCGAAGCGGTACACGCCAATCGCGTGGCGCCGCGTGGCAAACCACGTTGACACCGCGCCCGTGCCGCTTCACCCCCCCCCACCTTGCCTAGCTGAGCCAATCGGGCGCTGCCACTTGGCGCGTTTCGAGTTAGGGTTAGACTAGTTCGGTTCAATTTTGCAGATTTGAGTTAAATATTGCGAAAATCATATAGAATTAAATATTTGGCCAAATCTATCTTATAATATACCGTTGGATTCATAATTTTATGTAGAACCCAGATCTGCAATAAAATTCCAAGCTTACATTAGGGTTTTCGGTGTAGAATTTAATCATTATATTGGAGTATTTAATTCGTAGAAAAATAATTAGAACTCCGTTTTAGTTGATTCTTGTTGCGTTGACTTTGTTTCCGCAATACCTACTGGACAAAATTATAAAACTTTGCTTAAGATCATTAGATCTAATTTGGGGCTAATTAGATTGTTAGATCTCCTATTAATCCTATGAATTATATTAGTGACCCAAATAGATTTAAACCTATGGGAAATCAATCCTAGTAACACCCTTAACACTATTGCAATCCAATTATGCTACCTTGTTCAATTTAGAAAGACCAATCTTGCATAAAATACCATGTTGCATGCATGCATGATTATCCCTGTGACATGTTTTGAGCAAGTTGTGATCAGATCTATGTTTGTGATTCGTTAGATTGTACGGAGTGCGCTAAGGAGTGCTATTGTGTAGAGTGCTACTCGGATCAAGGCAAGTTACACCACTTGTTCATAATTTTGTCCCAGTTTTGATTCTATGCATGTGATCTTCAAAATTCTGTAGTATGCATGTGTAGGATGTTCTAGTAGAATTTTTCCTTAGTATTATTTTGCAAGTGCGATGATTTTGTAGTATGCCATGAATAGCTCTATACTTAGTATTTTCCTTCCTAATAGGTTACCCCTGTTTTTGCTTGCTTGCTATGTTATATATACAAAGTACCGTTGGGGGGTTCGAAAGACAAAGAATTTTTCTAAGTATAAAGGCTCTCTAGAGCAAACTTTTCTTCTCAAATCCACTTCAAAATAAAACTAAGTTTTCTTTTGGGCGGAATGGTTGTCGGGTCAACGAGTGGGATTTTGGTGGAGGACGGCTGCCCAGGAATCAAAGAAGTCTGCCATGTTTCAGAATTCAGAAGCTTCCAGTGCAACCACAATACATTATGGGCTCTGTCTTGGCCTAGTATTTAGTGGGAAACCTCACCTGGGTACCAACATTTGGAGGTTCTTGGCACGGTTGGATCCGGAAGGTAGAGGGGCTACTAAGGGAAAGCCTCGCCATGGTCTTGTCTGTAAAAAGAACTTGATCGTGGATTATGGGTAAAGTGCACAAACTCTCGAGAGTATTGCAATCTGATCGATCAGCCGTGTTCATGGAAACAGAACAACATTGAGCATCTGAATGATGGAGCCTCTGAAGGATCTTCCTCTCTCTTTTCTAAACAAAAGTTTTTAAACCCCCATGGCGTGAGTAATATCGCTAATGGGTGGGAATTTGGGAACTTGGTGTGTAATATCCAAGTGTCGCTTGGTGCGTAATATCCAAGTGTTTGGTTGTTTGGACACTTGGTGCGTAATATCCTCGTGTGCCACTCGACCTTATTTTACCTAAGCAAATGTTTACAAAGTAGGGAAAATCTTCTCTTCTTATTTCTACTTAAGAAAACTAGCTTTGAGCAAAAGAACTCTACAACCTATATTAGCCTTGCATGTAGAGATAGTCTTTTCTTTCCTTGGTGTAATTTGCCAATACAATCAAAGTATTGACCCAACTTGTTGGCTGCACGTCTTATGTGCAGAATCCGAAGATTGAAAGGTGCGTAGGGATCGCGAGTCTACACTCAACAAGCCTGGGGAGTTGATGGACTCAAGCTGCTTTTACGTTTCCGCTGTTATTTGAGCTAGCCTTATGCTAAGCAAATTTGTAATAAATTTATACTCTGGATTCTCCATGTAATAAAGACTTTATGTTTTACATGATATTTCAGCGACTGTGAGTGGTAGCTATTGATCCAGGGACTAGCATGTTAATCACAGGGACTTAGGATCCTTACCGATCCGAGGTCGCTACAGTAATCCACGGATCAAAACCTACCAAAACGCACTCAAATCACAGATCGATCCAAAACACGAATTGGGGCTATTTTTGGTGAAATTTTCGAATTTATGGGGAAAAGACCAAATCGATGAGCAATCCGTGGCAACCAAAAGCTGCTGATACCAGATGATGGAGGGGTTAACCTCTTGGGTGGCCCGATCTTCACGGATCTCATGGTCAAATCGATGGGAAAGTGAGGGGAAAGGGAGAAGGTAGCGGAAGCGAACACACACCTCGCGAAGAACACGATGAACACACGCAAAACTCACACGATACAAGGCCGATCGCTCCCGAACAGCGGCCACCTGTCCGATAGAATCCTCGCAAGGAAAGATCGGTAAACGTGCTCCCTCAAATCCACATCGGAGAGGGATGAACACCTTGGGGAGGGTCTTGACAACTTGGAGACGAGACACCGAACTCCAAGGCCTTGTTCAACGATGGATGCGTGATGGAAAGTCCAATCGAGGTTGGTGACGATAGACGGTCCCCTTGGTAAAGGGGATGAGGCAAAACTAGAGATTCCACAATGGGGGTTGTCTTTAGTGTATCATCTATGCCTAAGGGGTACATGAGGGGTGGGGGCTCTATTTATAGTCCAGCCACTTAGCAACGGGGTAGTTTGGGAATAAACTAGGCAAAGGGGTAAGTAAAGGGAATATTCCAAGGCATAAAACCCAGATCCGCCAGTGGTGGGATTCCGGCTTGCTCGCTGGGGTCGCCGGAGATTCCGGAACCGAATTCCTCACGGTGACGATTCGATTCCAGCTGTAGCTTCTTCCGTCTCCTCTTCCAAGCCTCCGTCTTGTCGGGCGCGAGTCCTCGGGCTTCCTCCCTCGTCTCCGTACTCGTCGGTGTGAACCTATCATTCATATGTGACGGAGTATGAAGTAGCATACATTCAATAGGGTAGGAATTGGGCTCGCATAGAGGAATGGATTCACCTTTGGAGTCCATGATGACTTGGTGTAAGTTGGAGAGCGTGATGTGGTAACGACCATAGGTCAGGCTACATCAAACACCATGCTCAATTCCAAGCTATTGCCAACCTTTGCAATCGACACGGTCATCATTCAAGCTCGTCAAGTTCCTCCCGCACGCACTCCTCAAGTCAACATGGCGAGTCTTCAAGGTCACACCACCGCCGCGGAGAACCCCACCACCATAATGGGGACCAACAAGCTCGTCATTGTCACCCTCAAGCGGTGGACCCAAATGCTCCTCAACCTCAACACCAACGCCAAGAGCATGGTCCACCACCACACCAAGCAATCATCGACGTGCAACAACCTTGGGAACGCCATGATGAAGCAAACCACAATGATAGGCGTCGTCATCCTCCTCATGACCACCATGTGCAACTTCAACACAATCAAGCTTCGGCATGGGATACAAGCGATGATGATGAGGATGCACGCCAAGCTCGACGCAACAACTGGCATGCACAACACCACCAACGACACCGTCAAGCTATGAATGTCTGCCGACCAACGGCGAAGAAGAGACTTCGAGCATCATCAAGCTCATCCACCACAACAACCTCAAGACAATCAAGAGCCTCCTCCTCCACCTCCACACCCTCCAAGTGATGCAAGTATGAACCAAGAACGTCGTAATAACCACCATGAGCGTGATGATGGCAAGTTTGGAAAGCTCAAGTTCGTTATGCCCAAGTTCAAAGGAGAAGAAAATGCCGATGCATACCTTGAATGGGAGCTCAAAGTCGACAAGATCTTCCGAGTCCACAACTTTTCCGAAGAAAAGAAAGTGGCAATGTCATCTCTTGAGTTTGAGGATTACGCCAATGTTTGGTGGGAAGACTACCAAAGTGTAACACCCTCAGAATCGGACCTATGCAAGTTTGAGCAAAATTCGCCAAACCCGCATAGAAACGATTCAAAGGTGCCCACCAAGCACTTTCGTGCGGGTGGAAAACGAAGTAATAACATTACACAACAGTCCTCGATGGGACCCACAGAACAGATATATATAATAGCGACTCAAAGAGTCAAGAATACAGATATAATATACCAAGATCCAAATCACCTTGAAAATGATAGAGCGTCCGACTACGGACAAGATGCAAATGGGGCTAAGAGCCCTGAAGAACAACCAATGGCGTCCATAACCCTGCCCAGGCCAAGCCGGAAGGGTAACCCTGCTAACGACGTCGACCTCAAACCTGCTTAAACAAAAGGGGTGCCGACAAAGGGCAAAGGAAAAAGAAGGAGGCGTCGATCGAGGCCGACATACGAGGCTAGAATTCGGCGGTCCTCGCCTACATAGGTATGGTGGACTGAGCGGCAGCGGTAGCAAGCACTGAACAACCTATAGAGACTCGATATAACTGACGTCAATCAGAGAGGGGTAAGATAGACCTATCCGGATCCAACCTGAGGCTAACACCAAACAAACCCATCCTGGTGTCCCCCCCCTCGAGACCAAACGAGGAAGTCAACCGAGGAACTCACACAGTTGGCAGTTTTATTTATTCAGTTATCGTTGCAGCAATTACTAGTCAGGTTTAAATAATCGTCCTGATAAAGTAAGCAGTGGGCACTTTTAGTTAACCATTCCGTGATAGTGGCAACACTTACTAGTCAGATACAATTAGCATGAGATAACCCTTAAACCCAGCAGTTGTTGGTACTTTTATTCAGCCAATTCCGTTATAGTTGCCATACTTACTAGTCAGGTACGATGGTCGCAAGCGACAATCCAAACAAGCAATTGTGGGCAGTATTATTAGCCATTCCGTTATAGTGAAGCTGATTACTAGTCATTATAAGTCAAATTTATAGCAGTAAACTTTAGTTATGCTTGTCTATGATCGAGATCGAAAGTTTTACCCGCCGGGTGCACCAATAGCAACACACGCCGATCAACCTCGGAAAAACCAAATCAAAACCAACGAGGCTTTCACATGAACAATCACAGGATTGAGAAATATTTCAGGGGCCACCCTTTGAGTAGATCCCGCAACGGAGTAAGCAAGCTCAGACGGCCTCAAGGTTGCGACAATGGTGTGGCGGCGGGAACCCGAAAGTGTGGCTGGGCTTGTCGATCGCGTAAACATTCCGATCCTAACAAGACAGTGTGCTCCTCGCACAATTTAAATACTAAAGTAGCATGGCATAAGTACAGGATCGTAAATAAAACCTCAAACTAGTTGTGGCCCCAAGAAATAAGATGAATCAAGCTCGCTCGGGGTCCCATATACCTCCCGGATGTGGATAGCGCGCAAAAATCAAGGAACAGGTATCAAGTACTCGGGGTCTTACGGGACACAAGTGGGCGTTCGGAAACCAAAAATTATCTATCACCCACCGATGCCTCTGCTTATTCAATTTTAGTTGTTAAACAGAAATTAAAGTGACGATAAGTAAAACTAGAATCATCTCCAACATCAGCATGCGGCAAAACATCAGCAACTGTGGCATATGACGACACACATCAGCACTTGAGCAAGCAACTACGACGCGCAAGTCCAACTATCTACCAAACAACAGGTAATAGGGTGTGGCCAAGGCAATATAGGGCTGCACGGTATATATATCGGGTACGGAAACTAGAGCATCGCAACACAGATAGCAATAGATCAACATGAGGGAAATAAAGACTATAAAATAAGATAGGTAGAAAGAGGGAGATGCTCGCCTGAAAACATTGTCGAAGGGTTCATCCGAAGATCGGGGCGAAGCTCACATCAACTCAACGGCCTTATCCGCGAAGAACCAAAACACTAGAAGAACACCGGATGCAATATTTAATACAACGGCAGAAGATCGGCATGATGCATGTATGATGCATGACATGGCCAAGGTGCAATGCAATTAGGTCAAGATTAAGCGGAACCGGGGTCCCGACATTAATTAGGTGGTTCAAGTTATTTGTCTACCCCGCAATTATATGTTGTTTAGCAATGCAACAGATGGAACCGGTTTGCTACACATGTTTAAATGAGGCCAATATGAGACTAGTTTTGCCCGCATATGGGCCCCATATTGAATCATTAGGTGAATCGGCATAAGGCCCCCAAACCACAGATGTGCATGCGGGATGAATGATTAAATGTAACAAGTTGATATCATTTATAAAATAGGGTAACGAGGAAAAAGGGTCACACATCAGGGTTCTCGACGATCTTGGGGGGTTCCGGGGTTCGGGGTCCGACAGGGTCCAGGGTTCGGTCTCGGGTCCAGGGTTCGACGGGATCGACGAGGTTCGACGGAAGCGCTCTCGGACTCCGGGGTCGTTCTTGGTATCGGGGCAGATCTTGTCGCTTCGGGGTCTCGGCGTACCATGAAGGAGTACTTGGCCTGTCGTCGGGGCATCGGTATCGTCCTGGTTGTTGTCGTTCTTGTCGTCGTGCAGAACCTGTCGGGTCCGTGCTTCAGATTCCGGAAGGTGATCTTGCCGCTCCGGGCCGAAGTCCTTGGGGTTGTCGGGTGTCGGGCTCGGGCGTGGCGACGATGATCCCATGTAGGAGACTCCCGGGTACCGCGGCGGAGTCCTCGGTAGCGATGAAGGTCTTGGTTCGGGTTCGGCGAGATTGGCCTTCGGGGTCTCGGACGCCGGGATCGGCTTCGAATCGGGGCGTCGGGTACTCGAGTCCTCGAGGAAGATCTTGTTTGGTTCCCTGTCGTTAGCGTCGCGGTACTTGTTTCGTTCCTTGATGACGGCTTGGATTGGCACCGATACACGCTTAGGAAACAACCAGGCCAAAAGCGGCCAGACCGCTGACAGATGACAACACGAGGCTCGAGCTAGCTCGCGCAGCCAGCAGCGACGCACGGCGGGCTGCACGGGACGAGCGGCAGGCGGTGCGGTGGTGGCGGTGAAGCGTCGGCGAGGTGGGAGCTCGCCGGGCGGCGGCGTTGGCGCGGGTCGGGGACGACTGCGGCGCTGGCGGGCTGGCAGCGAAGCGGTGGGAGGTCGGCGGAGAGGAAAGGCGAGGAAGCTTGGGCGGCGGCGCGGGCTCGGTGGCGCGGCAGGCGGTGAGGAACCCCGGGGAGGGCAGCGCGACGCTGGTGAGCACGGGCGCAGGCCGCGGTGGTCGCTGGCTCAGCGAGGCGGCCCAGCGCGCGGGAGCGAGGAGGCGAGGCTGCTCGCGCTGTCTGGAGGGGCGGCTCAAGGCGCCGGAGGCGAGGGAGGAGGGGGTAGAGGCGGGATGGGCGGTTCGGGAGCGCGTGGCGGGAGGCCTCAGCGGGCGGCGGCCACGGGCGGGGAGGACCGGTGGCCGGCGGCGGGGGCGTGGTGGCAGACGGGAGGAGGGCGAGCCGGGGAAGGGGATGGGGAAGAGGGCGTCGGGTGGGGGAGAGGACTGAGGGAGGTGGGCCAGGGGCGTGGGTCCCGCGGGAGGGTTGTGTGGGGTCGGGGCGTGCGTGGCGTGTACTGTGTGCGTGCGTGTGTTCGTGGGGGATGGGTGTAGGTTAGGCTGAGGGTGGCCCCGAGGGAGGTGGGGCAATGGTCAAGGTTGGGGCTGGAGTCTTGGCCAGCGCTGCAATGTCTGCGTGTTGGGTGTGGCGTGCTGGGAGGGAGGAAAGAGAGAGAGAAGAGAGATTAGGTGGGGAGAGGATAGGATGACGTGGCGAGAGTTGAGTGGTGGGGGGGTTGGGGAGGGGTGAGGTGGCGGCCTAGGATAGGTGGGGGTGAGGGGGAGGGAGGGGTTGGGTAGTTTTTCTGGTAGGTTTAGGATTAGAGCGGACCGATTTAGTTTTCTTCAAGGCGGTCGATTGGGTTCGACTGTTAAATCGCCCCAAAAATAATTCAAGCTTTTATTTAAATTGAAAAGAACTTTGCGAATAGTTTTTAGACAAACAAAATATCCGGCAGCACCCGGGGTTTGGCGTTTGAATAAGATGGGGCGTTTGGAAAACAAAACGGGCTTTGCGAAAATAGTTTTGGGCAAACAATACATGAAGATGACGATGCGATGCACAAATTCAACGCGATTTTCTAGTAGTGGTTTTGCGGGATGCTACACAAAGCAATCGTGAGAAGCAAGAAGAACCACCGGTCACCACTTGGACCGAGATGAAGAATGTGATGTATGCAAGATTTGTCCCCGAGCACTATCGCCAAGACCTCTTCAACAAGCTACAAAACTTGAAGCAAGGCACAATGACAATTGAAGAGTTCTATAAGGAGATGGAGATGACTATGATGAGAGCCGATGTGAAGTAGCTCAAAGAGTAAACAATAGCACGGTTCCTCAATGGTTTGAACCGCCCAATACGCAAAATAGTCGATTTCCAACCTTACAAGACTCTCGTCAACCTTCTTCACCAAGCAACCAAGGCCGAACGCCACTTGCAAAAGGAACATGCTTATGATAAGCAAAGGGCGTACTTCGCTTCAATCAACTTGAATACCCCCTCCAAGCCAACAAACCAAGCACCAAGATCCTCCAAGCAATCCAAGACACCTATGGCATCCTCCTCCAACACAACAACGGATAATCAAGTAGTTTGCTACAAGTGTGGAGGAAAGGGCCAGAAGTCTTACGAGTGCATCAACACAAGAGTCATGCTAACGGATGAGAACGGCACAACATACTCCATGAGCGAAGATGAATTTGAAGATTTGACTCAAGACGCTATCACAAAGGATGCCGCAATGCAAGATGAGGACATGCTTCTATGTGAACATGATCCAAGCCCCTCACTTGTCATCGCCCAAGTCTTGATGACCAACTCCATCCCTAGAGAGGACCAATGCCTCAACATCTTCCAAACCCGAGCCGGAATTGATGGCAAGTCCATAAAAGTTATCATTGATGGAGGAAGTTGTCACAACCTTGCGAGCATCGATCTTTTGAGAAACTCAAGTTACCATACATGGAGCACCCTCATCCCTATCATTTCAAGTGGCTTGATGACAATGGCACCATTCAAATCAAACACAAGGTCAACGTCTCCTTCAGGCCCATACCAAGACACCGTCGAATATGATGTTGTGCCTATGAAAGTGTGTCACATGCTCCTTGGAAGACCATGGCAATACGACAAGGGCACACTACATGATGGTACCTCCAACCAATATTCCTTTAAGTGGAATGACAAGACGTTTGTGCTCCAACCTTTGACGCCAAGCCAAATTATCACTTCCAACATGACGTCGTTGCCCAAGATTAAACAAGCTAAGGACCCTTGTGAGATGAGTGGTGAGAGAGTGATCCACCACCGCGTGAGTGAGTGCCACAAGCCTCAAATGAGTGGAAAAATCATGAGTGCCACGTCGCATGACACCAAACGTGAGAAGAGTGATTTGAGTGTGACCCATACTAACAATCCATCATACAACTCTTTCTCCTTGTTGTTGGTTTTGCAGGATACACAACCTCACTCACCACCTACAAGGAGTACGCTACAAGATCTCCAACCACACTTTGATGAAAAGCTCAACTTCACGACCTTCAACCAATTTGAACAAGGCTACGACACCGAAGATCCAACAACATACAAGCTCAAGACCATGTGCACACCTCTCTCCCTATATGATGATGGAACTTCGTCGAGGACGACTCGTTTTGAAGCAGGGGGAGATGATGCAGGACAACACATGGCATTCACCATTGGTCCACACCATGCTACATCAACCATACCCTCAGAGGTGAACTCATTCCATATCTCACCGTCCTTTGGTTATCATGTGAATGGGATCCTACTTGAGACAAGTGCCCATGCTATGACCAGGCCCATGACCATGACACCAAGAGGAGATGACAAGAAGACCCTAGAAACCAAAACCCCCAAGCAAGAGGCCTGGAAGAGAAGACACAAGAAGCTGCTGAAGCCAGACCGGAGTCTCCGGTCTACCACACCGAAGTCTCCGGCCCATCTCCGGACCAACCCCCAAACCAGCGCCCAGGACAGTCAGTATGACCCTCTGAAGACGACACCGGGATTGACCGGAGTCTCCGGTCCAGACCGGAGTCTCCGAACCTCTACACCGGAATCTCCGGTCCGAGTGTATCGGGCCTGCGCGCCTCAGGTTGGGCCTGGCCCATGTAACGCCCAGAACTTCCTGTTTATGTCTGTTTTACCCCTAGGTCATGGCTGGCCTATATATAAGCCCCCGCCCCCTCCTTGAAACCCTAGAGTTGAAGATGAATGAAGGCTTGTTCCTAACCCTAGATGGGAACCCCTCTCTATAGTTAATCTATGAGTTGTACAAGGCCTTGGAGTTCGGTGTTCGTCTCCAAGTCGTTAAGACCCTCCCCAAGTGTTTGGTCTCTCCTCGTCAAGGATTCTAGTAGTGTTAGGTCTCTCCCCCTTGAGATTCTACTTGCTTGCTACTCTCTCCTTTGATTTGGATTCTATCATCCGCTTCTCGATCTCTCCTTTGGTGATTCTACCTAACGGTCTCTCGCCGAGGATTCTATTGGATTGGTTGTTCGAACCAACGGGAGCAAACTGAATCGGATTATGTTTGCGTGCGTTTGTATCCTGCCCTTGCGTTTGTGTTGTGTTCATCGTGTTCATTGGGTCTTCCCTCTCTCCCCGCCTCAAATCCGTGAATATCGGTCCACCCTACGGTCAATCCCACAAGGGAACCCATATCAGATTCACGAACTCTATTACGCTGTATAAGTATCTCCATCTCCATGTAGTACTCATCAACCGACATGGTTCCTTGTCTCAAGTTTGTCAACTTATCAAAAACTGAACACAAATAGTTAGTGGGCACAAAACGGTCATGCATGATGTGCTTCATCTCTCTCCATGATTGCATAGGCACTTCATTGTCCTCCCTTCTGTTTTGCACT
This sequence comes from Avena longiglumis, assembly GCA_030063025.1. NCBI lineage: Eukaryota > Viridiplantae > Streptophyta > Magnoliopsida > Poales > Poaceae > Avena > Avena longiglumis. The sequence goes on from CP125977.1 coordinate 306,580,957, forward strand.
ATAGCATCCCACCAATGCAATGCATATCCATCAAATTCTGACGCTGCAAGTTTTAACTTTTTATCTTCTATATACTCATGCAAACGCCACAGTTTCTCAATCTTCAACTCCCATGTAAGGTAATCTTAGGATCAAGCGAACCATCAAACTTGGGAATTGAGAATTTTGGCTTACCCAAACCATCCTCGGGGATTTGGGGTACACGCTGAGCACGCCCAATGGGAGCTAAGCCATGTCCATGAACAGGCTGAGGAGCATAGCCACGGCAAACCTGATTTGGGTGTTGACCATCACCAGCATTACTTGCTTCTTCATCTTCATGGGCATCATCATATGGTTGTTGCTGCCTTTGTCCAATTGCTATTGTTAGAGCATCAATAGAGCGTTGCAAAGCTGTGACATTGATATTGTTAGCTATTACTTGTGTCTGTATGGTAGCGACTGCCTCAACATTTGATGTGGACATCCCATCTATTGGTGTTTTTGGTAGAATTCCTAGATGGCATATGATTATTCACCACATATGATCCTTGTTTCAATTCCATCTAAGTGGTGAATATAGCATGAATGATTGTTTTTGGTGGATCACATATGCATTACTTGTGATATACTTAATGATTTAGATCTTAATGTTTTTAGTAAAGTATCCAATGTGCGAATTTCTGATTGCTTTGGGACAGTAGCTCATGTTCCAGATAGTTTGAAAATACATTCTGCTCTAGTTGATATTGTACAACCAACAAAAGTCATTTACCTATGTTGATTGATTCTTTTTTTCCTAGAATTGGATGTGATTTTTCATATTCTTGTTGTTTGTCTCATGCATTGGTGCCTAGTTGTACTGATTTTTGCTTCACTTATATTTGCAAAATAAGTTGTAATACGGATCGTCCTGATGACCCTATAATTTTGTCCCGATCTTTCACAACGAGTCAACCAGGTAGGTAATCTCCCAATTACGCGATGAACGCAACCTGAAGAAGATGAACGAATCCAACAAGTAACGTGATGAAGATTACCACGCCTCAAACCTGAGCACGACAATCCTTGATGAACACAAGAACCTCCGCAGAAATCTCTATAAGAATCCGATAAACGGTATCGTCATCCTGGAGGAATGATACACGGTGGCGCACAATATAGTTTTTAGACTAAACAGTTGTACTACCCAAACCCTAACTCGACTAGCTCCTTTCATAGGAGGATGGGGCGCCCCCACTAATGGGCCTCGACCTGGTTGGGCTGGACAGTCCCAAACCGAACAAACACACACATAAAACTTATTAAAAAAATACTACGATACAAATAAAAAAACTAATCATATGCCTAACTTGGTGGAGTCCTGAAATTAGGCTTCACCTCCTGCTTCGTGCCTGTATCATCCCCCCCTTCAAGAAGCGTTGTCCCCAACGCGTGCCAGTCGGGTCGGAAAGGTGTAGTGATATGAACACAATCATCATGCGATGTCGTTGTCTTCAAGTCTTGCCTGCCTTTCACACCACATCCTTCCTCTTGGCCTGCTCGACTTGATACAACCCTAGGTGGCTGCACCTCCTTCCATCTCCATACGAGCTTGGACCTAGGCGCCACCGTCTTATTATTTTTCTTCTCAACTCTTGCTGGAACATTGCGGTGTTGAACATGAACCTGCTTTGCACGACCCCGGAAAAGATGAGTAATGCAAAGGCCACACAACTGACGAACACGTCCATCGTTGCCTATATGCATCCGCACTGCTGCTCCAATAAAACTCCTCACAGGTGTGCTGATATAATGTCGATGATCATCAATCTGTGGAACCACATGCACTGGAACTGGATCAGCACCACTATCATCTGTCTGAACACCTGTGTCAACACAAACTGTAGGACATGCTGCAATATTCTTCTTCTCATCAACCAGAGGCTTAACTTCAACCGACTTGTGACTGACAAGTTTCACTGGCCTGTTATCTACAGGCATAGCTGAAGAAATATCAACATTATCGCACTATGCATCATGCTCTCAATCCTTCACCTTATCTAGCCCAGATTTTGGCTTAGACTTGCGCACCTTCTCCTTATGTACCACCAGATCCACATAAGACTTTATGTGGTCATCCTGCATAGACATCAAAATCTGCTGTTTGCCACCATGCACAAAAGGATATGTATTTGCTCTTCCAGCATGTGTAATGTTGCAATCATACTGCCATGGATGACCAAGTAACAGACCGTATACCTCCAATGGAAACACATCGCACTCCACCTCATCAACATAGTCACCGACTGTAAATGGCACATGTACCTTGCAGGGACGGAGCCAGCAACGGAAGATGGGGGGGGGCTAAAAGTGTAAGCATCAAAATCATGGCTTTTTTTTTGTCTCAGAACACAATAAAATTTGTATGTTTTCATGGAATATGAATGAAGTTACATATCTATCAATTTGAACTCGGCTTTACGAGCACGAAGATCAAATGTCTCAATAATTTCTTCAACACTAAACTTTTCTGCTATTTCCCTCTCTATGTAGACTATCACACAATAGCGGAAAAAGTCATCTCCCAACTTAGTGCGAAGACGGTCTTGACCAGTTTCATAGCGTAAAAGGCTCGCTCTGCTGTGCGATTGACACCGGAAGAGTGATCACTAAGCGTAACAACCTCTCAACCATTGGATAATCGGATGACTTACTGCCTTAATTATTCCTTTGTCAAATCGAAAGTGAGTTACAATTTCTGATCTCTGGATGGTTGGATGTATCAAGTTGAAAATGTGGAAGCTCGCACTCCAACCTGTCTCTCTCTTGACTAGAAAAATCAGCAGGATAGAACTTTTCCACTAGTCTGCATATCTTGGACTTGTCAAAATTATCATGCCTCGGATCCAAGGATGTACAAAGATCAAGTAGCTCGGTTACTTGAGAACTGAATCGATGATTCAACTCTGTCACTTGTTGATCTATTGCAGCATTGAATACATCTACTTTGTAGTGATGGAATACGGTGGTGTTGTCATGCTTATTTCGAGATTTCTTCACATCAACGTACCTAAAGTTGCAACATATATCAAATAGATTTAAATTAGTTCCACTATTTAGACAATAATGACTAGATTTAATTAAATACAAGTAGACTGGATTATGTACGTACATAGGAAAATAAACTTACTTTTGATTCATATCTGGGATGTTAACCTCATGCTTCAAACAAAAGGTTTTTACCTCTTCTATAAGACTTTCCCATCCACCTTCTCTCAATTCAGCAAGTAATATCTTTGTATTAGAAACAATATCCAGTGCATTTGCAATATCCAGAGTTTTATTTTGGAGTTTGACACACAAGACATCAGTGATCTTCATAATTTTCTCCATGAGGTGTAGAATGAAGACAAAATCAAATGTAATTAGGAAATTAAGGGCACCCTCGGCATCTCCTCTTGAATTCCACGGAACTGAGCGGTCATTTGCTACACCTCTTAGCACCAAAACAGATGCACCAAACAATCTTAACAAGCTTTTTACCGATTTGTAGTGGGAACTCCATCTTGTGTCTCCGGCCCTTTGTAAAGATCCTATTTGATTTAGCCCTCTTCCTGTATCAAGCTCTCCGAGTTCTATCTCTTTTGCAATTTCAATAGCCTGATTATCTAGTAGCTCATCATTGCGTTTGGGAGATGCACTAACAGTAACGATAAAATTTGCATTTTGAAGAAATTGTGGACCTTTGGTACCTCCCTTGAAGCGGCAACAAGAGCCAATTGAAGCTGATGAGCAAGACAGTGTATATAGTACGCATAAGGGCATTCTTGGAGAATTAGAGCCTTAAGCCCATTCCACTCTCCTCTCATGTTACTTGCTCCATCATAGCCTTGCCCTCTGATATCTTTGACACTCAGTCCATTATCAACTAGCACAGCAATAATTGAATTCTTGAGAGTCAAAGCACAAGTGTCACTAACATGAATAAGATCAATGAAACGCTCCCTTATCTCTCCATCTATGTCCACAAATCGAAGAACAACTGCCATCTGCTCTTTCTTAGACTCATCTCGAGATTCATCAACCATGATAGTAAACTTGCCATTACCAATCTCTTTTGTGATTGAATTTTGCACTTTCCGAGCAAATATGCCAGCAATTTCCTTCTGAATAGTTGGTGATGTGTACTTAGCATTTCTTGGAGCATTTTGCATAACTTCCCGTACATCCTTATTATAACAGCCCACAAGCTTGAGGATTTCCTTGAAATTGCCTTGGTTTTTGGAATCTTCAGATTCATCATTTCCTCTAAAGGGACATGCCTGGCGCATTAACAACCTGAGGCAAATCAATAGTGCAAATTTGTTAGATAACATGCAATAAGAAATTCTGGTTATTTGAAACTAAGTAATTATTGCTTACTTAATAACATCGATGGAAGCTGTAAGACTTAGTCTTGCATCAGCAACCCGTTTCTTGCATTGCTTTATAATCACCTTATCAATATGAGTCATATTATTTTTCAGGCTTTCATAACATCGAACTGCAAAATTATGGGCTGAACTGGGACTAGTTCCCATATGTGTGAGGAAAGCACATTCTTTTCCATTGTTGACCTTCTTCCACTTATCAAATCCTTTGATTGAAAATGTGTCTGAACCACACTTACCAATTGGCTTCTTTGAAAAGAGAAAACAAGGCAAGCAATATGCACGATTTGTATGAGGTGAATATTCCAACCAGGAAAAATTTGTGAACCAAGCACTTTGGAATCGACGACGGCTACTACCGGTTCCAGTAAATTCATACTCATCCAAAAGTGGTTGATAGGGGCCCTCGGATATATAAAAACGCCTAGCATCGTCTTGCTTGTCAGGAGTGAGTTCCCAGATTGGAAGACGTCTACCTGGATCTCGATCATAATCTGTGGTTATAATCGTCGCTTGTTCTGGCTCGGGAATACCTTGATCGATTTCAGCATCACCTCTAGCCGAGTTAGGATTGTTTTCTTCGCCTGCTTGCACATCGTCTACTTGTTCATCTGGCTCTGGCTGTGACACCGAATCAATTGGCTTGAAAAAATTCTGAATTCCGGCTCTTTTCCTCTTCATATCTACATAAGCACAATATAGTTTACAGGGATAGGTTAAAAGAGAAAGAGATTACAATGCAAGGATGAAATCTGGCAATACTGCAGTAGACTGACCTTTCTTTCTTCCTTGATTTTCGCTCATGCTGTGCGGCCGCCGGCGTCTGATCGAAATTTGGGAGCTCGCTGGCGCTGGGTGGCTGGGTCGGTCTGGCTCTCCGCTCTCGCGATGGCGGCCGGCAGGGAGTTAGGGAGGCGAGGTGTCAGCGGATGAGTTCCAAGACGAAGACGCCGACGCGTACAGATGAAACGATCAATTGATCATGGGCAGGGACCTGCGTGGGTGCCGGGCTCAAGGATTGATCGATGGACATGGTCACATGGACTTCTCTCATTCTCTGTTGGGCCTACGTATTTCTTTTTTTTCTTTGACGTGGCTGGCCTGTTGGCTCTTTGGCAAGATTACAATTACGTATAGGGGGGGCGAACCAGCCTGGTTTGACAAAAAATCAGCGATCTGGTTACTCTTTTCCAAGGTACGAGCGATTCGTTGGGGGGGGTCTCGCCCCCGCTCGTCCCCCCTTCCCTCCGTCCCTGGTACCTTGTGAGTTACCTTCACCATACCGCAACTATTTAACCACTGTAGATGCTTAGGTTCAGGAATACGCCATGTGGACAACCCCAACGCTGCCACCATTGCCTTGCTAATGCCATTAGTACAGCTTCCTCCATCAATAATCAACTTGCATGCTTTGTCTTTGATCATACACTGCGCTTGAAATAAATTCCAACGCTGGCCCTTGTCAACTGTCATGCAAGCATCACTTGTACTTTCTTGAGTTGCAAATTCAGCCCACTCAATGGTATATTATCCCTAGAACTAACCACCTTGTCCAACTCTTTGGACTTATCCCAAAATCTCTTGCATAGAAATTGCTTCAAATCTGCCCAACAGGTGTTGTTATGCCCTTTACGGTCCTCTCTTCCTTCCACCAACTAGCCACAGTCTCATCCACACGCCGGTGTGCAAGAGCAATTTCATTGCGACCACCAAACTTGGAATTGATAGAATGACATTTGGCGAAACCATCATCCATGACAGACCTCCAAGATCTCAACTCTGCATATGTGGCAGAACTGTCTAACTTCCATTTTATATCTGCAGAATTAAGTGACGATCCCACGACAATAGTAGTGTAGTCAAAGTACATATTAACCGCACTATCTATCTTTGCTATTCCCATATTAATCCTTCGCAGAAAAACTTTCTCCGTAGACTATTTGATGATATTCGTGCAGTGTTTCAGGAAATTTGGAACAAAACAACGCTGCACCAAAAAAATCTGGACAAAATTCTAGACTGGGTTTCGCTCTAAATTAGTACAGCGCGCGACAACGATCTGTCTCTTTTTTCTTTCCCGGAGTCCACACGGTAGAAAAATCGGAACAAGCCTCCTTTGATTCTTTCGTTCTTGTCTGATATACCAACTAGATTTTTAGTTCCTTTGTGACCGCACGGAAGGAATAAAAAAACATGCTTGGACGTTCCTAGACGTGAGCGTCTGGTGTGCTCGCGAGAGTCCACACGATCAAACTCAGCAAGGAAAAGAAATTGCCAGGCACAATGGGCCGGCCCACCCGGAAAAACCATGAGGCCGGGATGGATCGGCCACGTGTGGCGCGAGGCGCTTCCTTCGATCGTGAGCGCGTGTGATGCCAGGCGGAGCGCAAGGCGTATGGGAGGGGACTTTCTAAGTTTTTTCTCTTGACCGGATCGGATCTGGACTTGTGGAAATCGATCGGATCTGAGAAAACTTGCAAACGCGAAGCTGACAAACAAATCGATAACCAGAACCTATCTAACTTGACTGCCAACAAAGAACACGATCTAATCTGAAAAACTTAAACTTCCAATTCTGATATGTAAACTGCTTGTATCAAAACAGTCCACAGATGATCCAAAAACACGTGTGATCAACGAGAGCTCTGATGCCACATGATACGGATCATCCTGATGATCCTATAGTTTTGTCCCGATCTTTTACAATGAGTCAACCAGGTAGGTAATCTCACAATTACACGATAAATGCAACCTGAATAAGATGAATGAATCCAGCAAGTAACATGATGAAGATTACCACGCCTCAAACCTAGGCACGACAATCCTTGAAGAACACGAGAACCTCCGCAGCAATCTCTACAAGAATCTGATAAATGGTATCGCCATCCCCGGAGGGATGATACACGGTGGAGCATAATATAGTTTTTAGACTAAACAGTTGAACTCCCAAACCCTAACTCGACTAGCTCCTTTTATAGGAGGATGAGGCACCCCCACTAATGGGCCTCGACTAGGTTGGGTTGGACAGGCCCAAACTGAACACACACAAACATAGAACTTATTAAAAATAATACGATACAAATGTAATCACACGCCTAACTTCGTGGATGATATGGGGTGGCCCGATCTTCTCAGCAAGCACTTGTCGATGATGATGGTTGATGATAGATAACTATCATGTAGATATGATCTCTCCCGCTCGAACCCTGATGCCGATGCAACAGATCTTGAACCCTATGGGATATTCACAACACCATGCTCTTGTGCACGTAGCCGTCAACCACAAACGGTAGTTTGCAATCCACTAATTCCCAACGGAACAACAGATCACACTCAATTGCAGTAGATAATTTGATCATAGGGTAATTCCAGAGCTTCTTAATAACAAACAACCCCAAAATTGTTTTAACGTGGTCTAGCCCTAACTATGGGGACGTCCGAGGGCTTATAAGGACGGCTGGGGCGGCCAAAAACCGAAACTAAGACACAAACGACTCAAGATACATCTGACTCGGACCAGGTTTCTGTCGGGCCGACATTTCGGGTCATATAGGCCAGACAGTCCAGTGGGGCGGACAGTCCGGTCCTGCCGGAAACTTTAGAGTTTCCGGGTGGTGTTCAGGTAGTGTCCGAACTAGGACACAGAACGTCCACGCCTCAGGGCCTCTTCGTGGGGGGGGGGGGGGATAGTCCGGTTGGACTAGGTCGGACACTCCGGTCTTGGCAGTGATTTGGCCTTCTTCTTGGTGATCTTCCCTTACGCCTTCCTCCCGCTCCTCCCTCGCGCATCCTTGGGCGATCATCATGTTGTGCTCCATGTGCTTCAACTCCTTTCTCCGTGCTATGCCTTCTTCTCCTATGTACCTGATCATACAATAGCACAATGACTTAGGCAGTATAAACTTCTCATTAATTAAAACATCAGGTTCATTAAGAAAGAAATGCACCTGTTGTTCTAGTAGTTTAGCACAAGCTCTTGTAATAGGTCCAATTCTAATCTCATTGGACTAAACCTTCTTTGCAGCAACTGGAACATCTTCAGTAATAGTTGGGGAAGGTGTAAGTATTGGGATGTCCTCATCATCTCCCCCCTACAAAAGGCATTGACCTCGACGCTCCAAGGTCTTTTCCATCATATGGTGACAAATCAGCAACGTTGAAACTTTTGCTAACGCCACCAAACTTAGCAATAGTAATATCAATCGAGTAGGCATTATCATTAATCTTGGCTAAGACCTTGTAAGGACCAGCACCACGGGGCTTCAATTTGGATTGTTGAAGCTTGGGAAACCTATCCTTGCGCAGATGCACCCATACAATGTCTCCTGGCTTGAACAAAATCTTCTTTCTTGCTTGATTCCTTCCAGCATCAATGTTCTTGCCTTTCTTCTCAATAGCCTCTCGAGTCTTCTCATGTATTTTCTTCACATATTCAGCACATTTTGATGCTTCCATATGAACTCTCTCATGCAATGGTAGAGGCAACAAATCAAGTGGCGTCACTGGATTGAACCCATACACCACCTCAAAAGGACAAAGCTGAGTAGTAGAATGCACAACCCTGTAGTAAGCAAAGTCGACATGTGGCAAACACTCTTCCCACTCCTGCAGATTCTTCTTGATCATAGTGCTCAACAATTGTGACAATGTTCTATTCACCACCTCCGTCCAACCATATTTTTGGGGATGACAAGTAGTACTGAACAACAACTTTGTTCCAAGCTTCCCCCATAAGTTCTTCCAAAAGTAGCTCATGACCTTCACATCACGGTCAGAAACAATTGTCTTTGGTACTCCATGTAGTCTCACAATGTCCCTAAAAAACAAGTTAGCAATATGTGACGCATCATCGCTTTTGTGGCACGCAATAAAATGAGCCATCTTAGAGAATCTATCCACTACCACAACTATAGAATCATGACCTCTCTGAGTTTTGGGTAAACCTAGCACAAAGTCCATGCTAATATCTTCCCAAGGTGTAGTAGGTGCAGAGAGAGGTGTATATAAACCATGAATCTTCAGCTTTTACTTGGACTTGTTGCATGTAATGCAGCGACTCACAAATCGATAGACATCATGCCTCATCTTGGGCCAATAAAAGTGATCAGCCAGCATGAGCAATGTCTTCTCACACCCAAAGTGACCCATCAAACTTCCAACATGTGATTCCTGCACTAAAAACAAACACAAACACAATTCTGGAATGCATAGTTTGTTACCTCTAAACAAATAGCCATCATGTATATGATACTTATCCCAAGCATGTTTCAAAGCACACAAACGATACGGTTCAGCAAAATCATGATCAGTTGCATAAAGCGCAGAAATACTCTCTAATCCTAGAATTCTAACATCAAGATGTGTCAATAACATGTTCTTCCTAGATAATGCATCAGCAACCACATTCTCATTTCCTTTCTTATATTTAATGATGTAAGGAAACGACTCAATAAACACAACCCATTTAGCTAAGCGTCTATGCAAGTTTGATTGAACTTTAAGATACTTCAATGCTTCATGATCAGAATGTATGATAAATTCTTTTGGCCACAAATATTGTTGCCAAACCTCAAGAACTCTAACAAGTGAATACAATTCTTTATCATAAATAGGATAATTCGGTCTAGCACCAGCAAGTTTCTCAGAAAAAAATGTTGTAGGATGACCCTCTTGCATCAAAACGCCACCAATTCCTATACCACTAGCATCACATTCAACTTCAAATTGCTTTGAAAAATCAGGTAATGCAAGCAAATGTGCAGTAGTAAGCAAACATTTCAATGTATCAAATACAATATCTTGGCATGCGCCCCATACAAATCGCACACCTTTCTTAGTAAATTCATTCAATGGTGCAACAATAGTGCTAAATTTTTTCGAAAGGCGCCTATAGAAACCAGCTAAGCCATGGAAACTACGCACTTGACTAACATTCATGGGAATAGACAAATTATGAATTTCTTCAATTTTAGATAGATCTACTTCTACCCCATGCTTAGATACAACATATGCAAGAAATATAACCTTATCTTTTGCAAATGTGCACTTCTCAAGATTAGCATATAATTTATTATCGTGCAACACTTACAAAACTTGCCTAATTTGATCACAATATTCAGTTTCATTGTGTCTTTATATGAGTATATCATCGAAATAAACAACCACAAAATGACTAATATATTCTCTCAAAACATGATTCATTAATCTAATGAATGTACTAGGTGCATTAGTAAGACCAAAAGGCATAACTAACCACTCATACAAACCAAATTTTGTTTTGAAAGCAGTTTTCCATTCATCCCCTTCTTTCATCCTAATTAGATGATAAACACTATGCAAATCTATCTTAGAGAAAATAGCAGCACCACTCAATTCATCAAGCATATCTTCTAAGAGTGGAATAGGATGATGATATCGAATAGTAATGGTATTAATAGCTCTACAATCTACACACATGCGCCATGTACTATCTTTCTTAGGAACTAAAATAACAGGAACAACACAAGGACTAAGAGAAACACGAATGTAACCTTTGTCGAGTAATGCTTGCACTTGTGTCTGTATCTCCTTCATTTCTTCGGGGTTGGTTTGGTATGGTGCCCGGTTTGGTAATGTGGCACCATGGATCAAGTCTATCTGATTCTCAATGCCATGCAAATGGAGGTAATCTAGCTGGTACATCTTCTGGAAAAACATCACCAAAATCCTGTAAAATAGTAGATACACCAAGAGAAATAGAGGTCATGTCGTTAGAAACCAAAACCTCGCCCTTATACATGAGCATAAGTGGCATGGCTATAGGATCCTCACTAAATTCTCTCATGTACACTTTGGTGGCTAGTATTAATAGATTAGGCACTCTCTCACTTTTCGTTATATCATTATTTTTGGGCTCATTTATAACATTCATAATTACAACACTCTCTCGCCTAACAGTTGGTGCATCTTGTAAATTCACTTCGATCTTCTGACGAGACTCATTGACAATCTGTTGTGGTGTCATAGGCTGCAAATTGATTTTCTTACCCTTGAACTCCAAAGGATATGTATTGGCTCGGCCATTGTGTTGCAGATGGCGATCATAAAGCTAAGGCCGACCCAATAGTAAATGGCAAACAGTCATAGGAACCACATCAAAATCAATAGAATCCTTGTATGGCCCTATTTCAAAGTTCACTTGTACCATATGGTTTACCTTCACCTCACCATTGTCACTCAACCATTGCATGTAGTATGTCTTGGGATGAGGTAAATATGTAAAACTCATCTTGGCACACAACTCCTTGCTTGCAAGATTTCTGCAGCTACCTCCATCAATAATGACTTTGCAAGCTTTGTTTGGGACAACTAGAGCTTTTGTTTGGAACAAGTTGCAGCGCTGGGAATCAACAATAGGCTACACTCTAAGTATACATGGAGATACCACAATGGTTGGTACATGTGCTGGAAAAGCATCTAGACCCTCTGCACTGTCATAACCATTGTCATCATTAGAAAATTCAAGATCATCTCCACTCTCGTAATCACCATTTTCATTGATAAACAACACCTTGTGGTTTGGGTAATCCTTATTGAAATGTCCCCTTCCTCCACAAGTATGTCACTCTACATCACGAGTATGAGCTGTTGACATTGGAACCCGTGCTAGAAGCAGGAGCAGCAGGTTTCCTAGCTGGAGAACCATAGGATGACTGAGGTGTAGGCTTGGAAGATGGTGTAGTAGTGTGACCAGCTGCCGCATTAGATGTAGGAACATGTGGTAGCGGTGTAGACCTTGCTGAAAAGCGGCTTGTGGAAGGTTATCTTGCACGCGCCTTCGCCTCTTTAGCAAGCTGTGATTCGGCCTCCCTTGCATGATGCAACAATTGATTCATAGTCTCATACCTATGATGACGAACAATGCTCTTGATTGATAGCTTCAAATTATTATGAAATCGCTGCATGGTCATCTCAAGAGATTCAAGAACTCTATCACGCTGCATAAGCATCTCCATCTCCATGTAGTACTCATCAACCGACATGGTTCCTTGTCTCAAGTTTGTCAACTTATCAAAAACTGAACGCAAATAGTTAGTGGGCACAGAACGGTCATGCATGATGCGCTTCATCTCTCTCCATGATTGCACAGGCACTTCATTTTCCTCCTTTCTGTTTTGCACTATAGCATCCTACCAACGCAATATATATCCATCAAATTCTAACGCTGCAAGTTTTACCTTCTTATTTTCTATATACTCATGCAAATGCCACAGTTTCTCAATCTTCAACTCCCATGTAAGGTAATCTTTTGGATCAAGCGAACCATCAAACTTGGGAATTGAGAATTTTGTCTTACCAAACCATCCTTAGGGATTTGGGTCACACGCTGAGCACACCCAATGGGAGCTAAGCCATGTCCATGAACAGGCTGAGGAGCATAGCCACGGCAAACTTGATTTGGGTGTTGACCATCACCAGCATTACTTTCTTCTTCATCTTCATGGGCATCATCATATGGTTTGTAACTACCTCAGTGAATTACGCTCCTAGCTACAAGCCTGGATGAACGGTAGTGGTTGAAATAGTACGGTGGGGCCCCAAAAGCCACTCACGGGTAGACCTTTCGGCCGTCCCAACCACTTCCAGTTCATCGGGACCTGTACGGGCGGCGTAATCGGCAGGCGAAGGGATCAAATACATACACAAATGAGTATGTATGCAAGCCACCATACAAGAGTACATCAGAGCCATTCCATCTAGAAAGAAAGAAAATATAGCAACGCCATACGGCAAGATTCAAATGACCTAGATAGATCTAATATTTTAGGATACTTCCTCATACAGCACACATCAGAGTATCATGCGGAAGCGGCAAACAAAGTCCGAGTACGGATAAGAAGCAAATCGGCATAAGATGCCATAGAAATAAGCACATCCCAACCACAGATCTCACGGATCCCCGTTCCCGGAATCTCTACACCGAACGATCGTTGCCCACATCATCAGCCTCTTCCACCCAAAGATCCGGCCCCGCGAGGGTACTGCTCATCCGAACCAATAATTTATCGTGTGAGACCCGAAGGGTACTCAAGAAGTCTTAATGCCTCTAAAGGACACAACCGGTGACGCAATTGCAGCAAAAGATAAACCCTAGCAGTTCTACAGATACTCGCTAACCATCCGCCTAACCAATGATAGACGGATGTCCGTGAATTAAGGACAATAGTTATAACAGTAATTTCATCAGATCCATCCTCCTCCTCGCTTACCAACGAGGAAGCGGACGAACAACCCCCCATCCGTTGGCAATTTTATTAACCATTCCATGAGTGTTGCACTATTTACTAGTCAAATTACTTAGTCAGATTAAAGCAGTACTTTATTTATGCTTGTCTATGATCGAGAAACTATGCTCCAAGTCGTCCAAAACCGCGGACACGGCTTTCAGAAAGTTTTACCCGGCCGGGGTGCACCAATAGCAACACACGCTCGATCAACCTCGGAAAAACCAAATCAAAACCCAACGAGGCCTTCACGACAAAGCAATCACAGGATTCAGAATTATTTCAGGGGGCCACCCCATTGAGTAGACCTGCAACGAAGTTAGCTTACTCCGAGGCGGACTCAAGGTTTGACAATGGTCAGAAGCGATGGGAACCCAAAACTGGCTTGTCGATACCGCGAAATCACTCCGCTTACCTAAACAAAGACAAAGTGCTATCCGTCGCACAATTGTAAATACTGAGTAGCATGGCATAAGTGCAGGATAGTAAATAAAACCTCAAACTAGTTTGGCCCCAAGGAATAAGAATGAATCAAGCTCGCTCAGGGGGTCCCATATACCTCCCGGATGTGGATAGCGAAATAATCTTTAACAGGAATCAAGTACTCGGGGTCTTACGGGACACAAGTGAGCAGGAAAAACCAAATAGCAGATGTTGCTCACCGGTGCCACTTTCATTAGTTATCCCATTACTACTCAGGTTAAGTTGTTTAGGTGCCTCGTTATCCATCAGACTCTCACATACCCTACACATGCTGTTCTACGACTCGCATGGCTCAAACAACTCCTGTAGTAATGGCTCATGGGATGGAGGAACAAGCTCGGTGGGGTTTTAAAGTAAAGGCTATGCAATACATGGGATTCAGTTTAATGCAATCGCGACTCAATGATGCAAGAATAAGATAGAGGCAATAGGTAGCAAGCATGTGGTAGTGCTTGCCTGGCAACTCAGTTGAAGCGAGAGACGGATCTGGGTAGTGCTCCTGGTTCTCTTGATATATCCCCTGCTCAGCGTCTATTCGAAAGAAGAACCAAACAAGCAAGGGCCACATAAATAAAGTGCACAAGCATAGGAATAAAATGCGTCAAGCAAACAATCATGCCGTGATGAATGATGCAAAAGTTGCATGGCAATAAAGTAGCATGGCATGGTGAGGTGTGGAAGACAAGAAATAACATTTTAATGGGGTTCTGGATCACATTTGTTGCCATATTAGTTGCTGTACACTATATTTTTATAGGATGCATGCTGCAATTGAAGTCATGGATAGCATAAACAGAAAGGTCTCGTCGAGCTGATCATTTAGACATATCATTTGTTAAATTTGGAATTATAAATCAAAAGTTATTAATTATTTAAGTTCCAGTGGCATTTGTTGTAATTTAATTCAACTTGGAATTTTTAAATGTGCAAAAGGTGATTTGAATAGCATATTTGAAATCCTTACATTTTTCTAGTTCAGAAACATATAACATTTGCATTATTTGGATTTATAAATGAAAAGTTATTTAAAAACAGAATTAAAATTTGAATTTGAATTAAATTTAAATAGGTTTGAATTAAACAGGATCTGGAAAACATTTTAGCACCCAGTTACCTAGCCCCAACATGCAGGTGGGGACAGGCACACCCGGACCCACACGCCAGTGGCTGAGAGGGAGGAGGACCGCGGGTTGATTAACAGGTTCTTCAGGAGCCTTTTTGCAAAACGGTAGTGACACCGACAGGTGGGGTTCCGAGGGACCGCGGGTTGGACGCAACAAAACGTGAGGGGGTCAAGTTTAAAACAGCGCCCGCGCCACTATGGATCTTCTCGCGCGTGCCTCTGACGCGCGCGGCGCGCGGCGTGGCGAGATCGATTCGAACGCGACGCGCGCGCGCTGCGGGCGGAACCATGCGTGGCTGCGTGGTTGTTGCCGGGAGCGAGGCGGCTAGATAAGCTTCGCAGGCGCCGCGTGGCTGAGAGCAATGGCGGCGCACCGAGGGCGCCGACGAAGGATCGGCGACGCCAGAAGCGACGGCAGCGAGGTTGTCGGAAGGATAGACGCCACCGCGAGGAGATTAGCGTGGTCGACGAGGCTCGGGAGGCCACGATCGACGACGGTGCTGGTGGCGGAAGCTAGGGTTCGGCCGCTCACATCGGTTCTCGGGCGCTGTCCTTCCTCCGCGTCAAGTGTCTGTGGCGGTGCACGACCTCGAGCTTCCTCGGCACCCAGCTACCACGCCACCGGCTAGGAAGATGGGGGGGGGTAGATCGGTGGACGGCGAGGCTAGGTGGAGGCGAGGAGAGGAAGGGAAGATGAGGGCGCCGCTGGCGGATCTGGGACGGCTAGAGGCGAGGGAGGATAAGAACGAGAGGGGATGGTGGGGGCTTGCGTGGGGGAGGGCAGAGGGAAAAGGTGGCCACGGCCACCGCCTCCTCCTCGTGATCGATCAGTGCACATGGGGGCCGCAGGCTGCCAGTGGGGTAGGGCGAGGCTGGGAGGCAGGTTCGTGTGGGGCTACCGAGTGGGCTGTGAAGGGAGCTCGTGGTGGGGCACGCCGACAGGGGGAAAAGAGAGCAAGAGAGAGGAGAAGAGGGTGGTCTCGGCTAGGAGCTAGGTTAGAGGGGTAGCTCAGCTAGGGGGGGCCTCATGGCATAGAGAGAGAGGGAAGAGGGTGGAGATAGGATCGGTTAGGGTTTAGCTAGAGAGGGAGGCTCGGTTTAGAGAGGGTTGGTGAGAGAAGAGGTGAGGTGTGAGAGGGGGTTTAGGGTTTGATGGGGTATGGTTTAGAGAGGGGAAAGATGAGATGGAGTGGTCCTATGACAAGATCAAGCATGCTCTAGACAAGCTCTAACAAGATCAAGACAAGAAAAGAGAGAGAGAGAGAGAGAGAGAGAGAGAGAGAGAGATGTGGTGCTAGGGTTTTAAGCAAGATCAACATGGTTCAAGCCAAAAGAAAGGATAGAGCTAGAGATGATCCACCCAAAAACCAAAAAAAAACCAATGACAAGCACAAGGTGGTACTTGCATGGCCCATGCAGAATATTTAATGCCCTAATGATTCTTGTGAAAACAATGTTATTACATGGCATTATTATTTTGCATCTCCAAAAATTGGAATAAGACCAAGCAAAGGAATTTAAAGGATGTCCCATGTGGATTAGATGGAGATGACCATATCTGAGATACAATGGGACTTGCTAGTGTGTGTATGCCACTAGATATTGATTAAGCCCACAAAATATCTCAACATGATGATAACCCCAAAACAACACATATGGGAGCTAGAATTAGGGTCACACTCACAAGACATGCAAAGGTGGCCAGGTGGCTCTCATGTACCAATATTGTGAAAACAACATGGTGCAAACATGGGAGCATGTGGAAAGAATTGGATCCATCCCAACCACATGAGCTAGATGTAAAACTCAAAAATGCCAAGCTCATATTTAGTTGGATGGTGGAATTATAAGGTGGTGAAAGAAAGGTGGTGGAGTTAACAAGAGATATGCCCCCAAATCAACTTGGGCATTTAACAATATATCAAAAACCAAATACAATATCAAGAGGCAACTACAATTAATAATGCACATGAGATAAGAACCAAACAAGAAGGGGTTTTATATGATGCTCAAATGCAAGGTGGCATGATGACATGAGCATGATATGATGATGATGCAACAATTATATGTAGGAAGTGGCCCTTTTATTACTAGAACAAGTAGCATTACAGGTGTTAGACAACTGGGATGCTACATGGTTGTTGCTGCCTTTGTCCAATAGCTATTGTTAGAGCATCAATAGAGCGTTGCAAAGCTGTGACATTGGTGTTGATAGCTGTTACTTGTGTCTGTATGGTAGCGACTGCCTCAACATTTGATGTGGACATCCCATCTATTGACACAACCATTGTACCTACATCTACACACATACAAGGACCTATCACTCGAGCTCATTCCAAGCAACTTAACTATCAGGTACTTTCGTTTCTCGGAACTATTCCTCACATACATGAGAATATGATGCTGCCTAAATCAGATGTATTTATTACTCTTAGGAATGATGGACCAAGCATGGATGAGAGGGACAAGCATTGGAGCATTGTCATGCATGGAGATGGCAGCAAGCATCTGATGATTCAAGAGAAGGCCACAGATAAAGATTTCAGAACTTTGAAGCCACCATAATGAAGAAAGAAGGCTTGGACGCATTATTCAAGAATATTACATCCTAATTTCATCCATAGCTTAGTTGGGTGTTGCGACACCTTTTATTTTGGGCCAGGCCCATGTAATTTTTGCAGGAATTAAAGTAGCCACTTTTTAGAGTCCGTATTGTTGGAGATATTCCCTAGAGGCAATAATAAAAGTGGTTATTATTATATATTTGTGTTTATGATAAATGTTTACATTCATGCTATAACAATATTAAATTGGAAACATTAATACTTGTGTGATTTGTAAACTAAATTAGAGTCCCTAGTAAAGCCTCTTTGTAATACTAGCTTGTTGGTTAATAGATGATCATGGTTTCCCGATCATGAACATTGAGATGTTGTTAACAACAAGATCATATCATTAGGAGAATGGTATGATGGACATACTCCTATAGATAAGCGTAGCATTAAGATCAAGTCATTTCAATAGTTCATTTGCTATAAGCTTTCTAATACATAGTAACCTAATTCCTTCGACCATGAGATCATGCTAATCACCATCACCGGAAGCATGCTTTGATGACATCAAACACCACACTGTAACTAGGTGGCTATAAAGGTGGCATTGAGTGTTCGGAAAGTATGTGTTGAGGCACATGGATCAAGAGTGGGATTTGTCCATCCATATGATGGATAGATATACTCTGGGCCCTCTCGGTGGAATGTCATCCAATTAGCTTGCAAGCATGTGACTGGATCACAAGGGATCACATATCACGGCAACGATAAAACAGTACTTATCGATAACGAGGTTGAATTAGGTATGCAGAGATACCGACAATCAAAACCTCGGATAAGTAACCTATCGTGAGACAAAAGTAAATTGGTATCGTATGTAAGTGGTTCATTCGATCGCAAAGTAATCATAGAAATATGTGGGAGCCATATGAATTTCTAGATTCCTCTATTGGTTATTGATCGGAGAAGTGTCTCGGTCATGTCCGCACAATTCACGAACCGTAGGGAGACACACTTAAGGATTCAATGTTGTTTAGTAGATATGGAATGTTAGTAGGGATACCAAATGTTGTTTGGAGTCTCGGATGGGATCCGGGATATCACGAGGAGATCCGGAATGGTCCGGAGAATAAGATTCATATAAGGAAAGTGTTAGGGGTGACCCCTTGGGGTGGCCCGATCTTTCACGAATTCTGTGGGAATCGAGGGGAAAGCGGGGGAAGGGGAAAGGGGATGAAATGCACGAATACACACGTGAAGAACTCGATAAACACACACACGCGAAAACACAATACAAGACGATAGCTCACGCCGGTGGCAACTGGTCCAACACAATCCCTAGGATCGGTGTTGGGAAATACTGTAGGGGTCTCAACCTAATAAGGTAGATTCCTCCTGTGTTTACAATGCTAGTCCCTGGATCAATAGCTAGCATCCACAGTTAAGATGTAATATCAAGAAACAAAGGTCATAATATAACTTTATATCCAGGAATAACATAGTTTTATTACATCTTACATAGCTCATATGGCTATTACATTACATTGCAGCGGAATAACTATAAGCATGGGGTCCTTCATCTTCAAAGTGCCACAGGCAGATGTTGGTTGTAGACTTTGTAATCCTAATCAATCAATCTTCACTAAAATCAATCAAACCTGCAACATACAAGTTACAGCCACAAAGGGTCAATACATTTGAATTGTATTGGCAAGTGATACTATGGTAGTATTGTGGAGTCTATCAACTATATGCATTTGGCTGAGTGGAGTTGAGGCTTGCATTGCTCAAAATAGATTTTTCCTTAACATTTGAAAATACTAAGTTTTTGTTTTGACAAAATCATTTTTCTCAATCAAAGATTGAGGATCCTTTACAAGGCATCTCCCAATCAAAGATTGAAGATTCCAGACAACCCTTGTTCAAACCACAAGATTTTAACTTAGAAATTTGAATGATGAGATTCTTGATTGCTTCCATGTCTTGATGCTCAAATTGTCCTTTACCAGGGACATGGCTAAGTACTTAGATTTTACATTCTGCAGAGGTGGTGCACTTTCCCCACAAGACTTGGTTTCCCAAGACAAGATCTTTCAGAAGCCTTCCCTTAGACCAAAATGGACGCGCTCCAACCTATCAAACACTACCACCCACTGTCCATATGGCTAAGTTCTTGCAACCTATATGATCATGGCAGAGCCCATATTGCCAAGTGGTTGCACTTGAAGCTTCTCGACATTTGACATCTCAAATCTCTTTGTTCCTGGGTGGCATACCACAAGTGAGATACACAAGCCAAGTCATGGACTTGTGTAACCACTCAACATAAACCAATCCTTCCATTCCACCCAGGTGATTCATTAACTTAGTTGTTTTGTTAAACAAAAACATAAGTCCTCAGACTTAGAGATTTTTCCATAGTGTGAATATATTTTCCACCCATGTTTTATATTAGCTAGGCTAAGCTTGATAGTAGTAGGAATCTTTAACTTAGGAAAATCCTACTAAGGATTCATCTACTAGGTTTTCTTATAGCAAGGTCTATACTTAGCAAAATCCATGCAAGTTTTACTTAGCAAAATCACTAATGCATAGAGAAAGTAATGGGACAAAAAGTATGAAGCATCACTTGCCTTTTTGGTAGGGAATGATGGTTCACTCCTTGATCTTGCTAGTCTCACACTTCACTACAAGTCAATCAAGCAAACACAAATTCAATTCACATTCCAAACCAAATTCAATCAAACAATTTTTCACACACAAAGTAATGGAATCTAAGTCATGCATAAGCATGCAAAGGTTGGTTCTATTGCAAGGATGGTCTCCACTAGGATTCTAAACTTTGTAAGGTCCAAATTGGTCATTTACCAAAATGGCAAAGTCATTTGCAAAATGCTTTAGTCCATAAACCATTTTTAAAATCCAATCATCAATTCACGTGGTGAAAAATATTTTTATCAAAGCAAAACTTTATGTTTTTCACCAAGTGAGTTGCCATTTGCAAATCTTGGTGTTTTGGGTCAGTAGGTTTGGTCCAAAACATTTTCCCAAAGTTTTCTTTGCAAAAACATTTCCATAATAAAATCAATAATTTTATTTGGCTAGAAAATGGCTAAGTCAATTAATCTAACCTAAACTTTACCAAAATCATTTTCAACACCAAGGGTTGGTTCCTAGGGTCAGCAAGGTCACATCAAACCATTTTGCAAAAGTTTTGACACCAAAATAAATTTTAAACAATTTTTCTACTCTAAACAAGCTCACAAAAGAATCTGCAAAAACAAGCAAACTAACAGATACTATTGGCTAAACCAAGGGTATGGTTGGCTAGGTCTTGCTCTCCTGAATCCAACGACATAAAATTTGCAATTTTTGGACGTGTGGATCCAAAGATACAAGGGTTTGAAGTTTGCAAATAATTCTGTTTTCAAATTTGTTTTTAAACAGAATAGGTGACAAGAGGCGTGATTTCATTGGACGATACCGCTTCGCGCGGATCAGCGTTGCTGTGCATTGGATCTAATCGATCGTGTGGTCCAGAGTGCGTAACTCTTCGCGGCTAAGTGAACTAATCGTGAGCGCCGGATCTGAATCCTACGGCTGCTAGCACGCTTGCCAAGGATCGGCAGCGCTGGCGGTGGCTTGCGGCGGCGCACGGCCAGGCAGTGATCCTACGGTGGTTCTAGTAAGCGAGGAAGATGGAGAGTGTGCTCACCGGGTTCGCGAGGACGAGGTGGTGCTCAATGTACTCTCGAGGAAGCAAGGGGCGCACGGAGACGGAGGTAATCGCTCGCCGGAGTCGTCGTCGGCGTCAGATGGTCCTGCTCGCGGTCGGTGTCGACGCTACAGATCACACGAAGGTAAACAGAGGGCAAGGTTAGCTGCGTAAGGTCAGTGCGGTGACGCGTGCGTGAAAGAGAAGAGGAGGGGCGGTTTGGTTTACCGGGGAGACGACGTCGGAGAAGAACCAGACGGCGGCGCTGCTGGAGGTTGTCGTTGCCGATGCTCAGGGGCGCGCGAGAGTGAGCTGCGACTGCATAGAGGTCCGTTGGGGAATGCTGATCACCGATGTGTGCTCGAGAAGGCAGGAGGGGGCGTGTGCTGGCCTGAATCGGCGAGGAGGGTCATCGGAGACAGGGGGATGTCCGAGCAAAATCTGACAGCCTAGGGGCGTGTCGAGGAGGGGTGTCTGGGGGAAACGGAAGAGGGGAGGCAGACGATTTATCCTGCATGGTCAAGGGGCTGCTTCATTACATGATTAAGACGTATTACGCCAGAGTTATTCCTCCTGGAACGGCCGGCGAGGGGTGGGCGTCGTCTGCGGGTGGGAAAGAAGAGGGACGTGGTGGTGGGGTCCTCTGGTCAGTGAGAAAGGGAAACGGAAAGGGGTCCAGTCGTCAGTGACCTAGCGGGTTACTTCTGCGGTGGAAAACGATTCACTACCGAGAGGGAGGTGGGCTGAAATGGGCTGGGCCAGATGGTGAGCTGCTCTATTTTTTTCTGTCTGAAACTTTTTTCCTTTTCTATTTTCAATTTACTGATTTGAAATTCAAACAAATGATTCAATAAACCAAATCAATTCAAACAAACATCACACTTCACAACTTTGAACTTGGTTCTATTTAGTAGCATAAACCAACTTCCAAAATAAAATAATATTTTAAATCTTTTTAGGTTCCATTTATTAATTAAGTAAAATGGTCCATGGTTTATTAATAAAATAGGGTTTGGTTTATTTAATAAAATCTTCATTTGAATTCCAAATACTTTCAAAACCAATCAGTAGTTTATTTGGAAATAAAGAATATTTGGAAAACTTGTTTAAAACAAAATAACCTTTTACTTTAGGGTCCATTAATAATTAAATAAAATGGGCCTTAGTTATTAAATCAAATAGAGTTTGATTTTATTAATAAAATCTTTATTTGAAACCTAAATATTTTCAAAACCAAATCAGTAGGTTTTATTTGGGAAATATAGAATACTTGGAAATTTGTTTAAAACAAATAACCTTTTATTTTAGAGTCCATTATTAATTAAATATAATAGACTTTTCATTATTAAATCAAATAGGATTTGTTTTATTGAGATATTTATTTTGAAATCTAAAATAAAGCCAAAACACTTTAGTAGGTTTTATTAGAGAATATAAAATACTTGGAAAACCTATTTAAAATAATTTAATAAGTTTTGATGTTTTAATTAAAATGGTAAAACCTTTTATTTGAATAAAATTTGGATATTAATTCCTTATTATTTTATTTAAGAAATCCTTTATTATTTTTAAATAAACCTTTGCTATTTTATTTAAAATAAAATGTTTTAATTCCCAAAGCTTGGCCAAGGTTTAATTGAACTCTATAAAATAATCTTTATCTATCAAACTTTTATTTCAATGGAGAACCAAATCCTTTTATTTAAAAGATCTAGAATAGTATTTCCAAAATATTTTGTTTTTCTTTTAAAAAAAATGTTTATCTTTTTTTAAATCCCCTTAGGATTTTATTTAATTCAAATGGGTTTGGAGTTCCAATTGAATTCAAAAAGTTTCTTCTGGCTCTGAAAATCAAACAAAGTTTTATTTTATCCATTTATTTTCACATTACAAGATTTGGTAAATCTTGGGATGTGACAGGCTACCACCCTTAAAATAAATCTCGTCCCGAGATTTGGGGAGGCTAGGGTTACAAGTAGGCTCAAAACAACTAGGGTACTACCACCCTTAAAAAATTTTCAAACAAAAATTACATATTGTCCTTCTTGGGATCCTGGGGAAAATTTCTCTAAGCAAACATTTGCATGGTGTCCTTAATTTCCATGCTTGACTCATGGGCCAAGGTTGAGATCCTTCATAGACTTGTTTAACTTGTTCTCCATCCTTTCTGGACAATTGTTTGCATAGTGGCCTAGTTCCCTGCATTTGAAACATGTGACAAGGTTGAGATCCCTCATAGGCTGGTTTATCTTATGCTTCATCTTTTCTGGACAGTTGTTTGCATAATGTCCTAACTCTTTGCAGTGTTTGCACATCACTTGGCTGATATCTTTCTTTTCCTTTGGTATCATTGCCTTTTGTTTGTTTCTTTGGTTCTTCTTCTTTTCTGGGCATTCGCTGGCATAGTGTCCCATCTCTTTGCAATTGTAACACCGCAATTGGCTTATGTCTTTCTTCTTCTTGTTGGGTCTCTCCAAAGCTAGGAGTTCTTCTAGTTCATGTTCTTCATAGGTGGGAGATCTTTCTCTCTTGGGGCATTGATCTTCATGCTCCTTGGATGCATGATCCTTGTATCTAAAAACATTGCTAGCTTGGGTTCCTTCTAGAATAACATCTTTGTCATCCTTGTTGTCATTAGCTCTTTGGGAAAAGTTTTCTCCCATGTTGATCATTTGAGTAACCAATCCTTGCAACATTTGGGATTGAAGTTTAAAAATCCTTTGTATGGCCGGGTCTAGTCCATTGTTGTTGGCTAAAAGCTGAGTTGTCTCTTGGCTCAACTGGTTTTGGGTTGCTATAAGTTCTCTCATGTTGTCTTCTTGGTTGGTGTTGGTGTCTCTTGGAGTAGTCATCTGTTTGGGTTGGATTGGGATTAGAATAGGCAAAATATTTCTAAGGAATTATTTCTAATCACACACATCACAATTCACACAAACAATGTGCATGCAATCACAAGCAAAAACTCCACTCAAACAACAAGTTTCAAGCACATTTTTAGGCAACAAAATATTTTTGTTACACCACATAAGTTGGTGTATTTAACTTAACTAAAATATGGTGGTCCATCTATATGGTTCACTTGTGATCCTTCCATCCTTCTTGGTTGATCCTTCTTGCATGAGATCATGGTTTCCTTGGAAAAACTTTTGGTCACAATACTTCAAATGATGTAGGCTCCTTCTAACTTTTTTGCATTCCCTCAGTCTCTAAATCTTGAGCAAGATTTCCTTGTCTTACTTGTGGTCCTTAGTGGTATCCAAGTTGGAAGTCCTTGGTGAATATGCTGAAGATGTTGAAGTCATTAGAGCTGAAGATGTTGAAGAAGTCTTTTGCACATAGTGTAGTCTTTGGTCATGGGGTAGGCTTTTCCATCAAGTTGAAGTAGAAGAGATGTAGAGTTGAAACCAAAATGGTTGAGGAAAGAGCTTACAAGTTTTTGTAAATAAGTTTTTGGAACAAAACAACTCCTATTTTTCTAAGGGTTTTTGTCCAATCCTAGGTTTACAAATCCTACAGGCAACACAATGCTCTGATACCATCTGTAGGGGTCTCAACCTAATAAGGTAGATTCCTCCTGTGTTTACAATGCTAGTCCCTGGATCAATAGCTAGCATCCACAGTTAAGATGTAATATCAAGAAACAAAGGTCATAATATAACTTTATATCCAGGAATAACATAGTTTTATTACATCTTACATAGCTCATATGGCTATTACATTACATTGCAGCGGAATAATTATAAGCATGGGGTCCTTCATCTTCAAAGTGCCACAGGCAGATGTTGGTTGTAGACTTTGTAATCCTAATCAATCAATCTTCACTAAAATCAATCAAACCTGCAACATACAAGTTACATCCACAAAGGGTCAATACATTTGAATTGTATTGGCAAGTGATATTATGGTAGTATTGTGGAGTCTATCAACTATATGCATTTGGCTGAGTGGAGTTGAGGCTTGCATTGCTCAAAATAGATTTTTCCTTAACATTTGAAAATACTAAGTTTTTGTTTTGACAAAATCATTTTTCTCAATCAAAGATTGAAGATCCTTTACAAGGCATCTCCCAATCAAAGATTGAAGATTTCAGACAACCCTTGTTCAAACCACAAGATTTTAACTTAGAAATTTGAATGATGAGATTCTTGATTGCTTCCATGTCTTGATGCTCAAATTGTCCTTTACCAGGACATGGCTAAGTACTTAGATTTTACACTCTACAGAGGTGGTGCACTTTCCCCACAAGACTTGGTTTCCCAAGACAAGATCTTTCAGAAGCCTTCCCTTAGACCAAAATGGACGCGCTCCAACCTATCAAACACTACCACCCACTGTCCATATGGCTAAGTTCTTGCAACCTATATGATCATGGCAGAGCCCATAATGCCAAGTGGTTGCACTTGAAGCTTCTCGACATTTGACATCTCAAATCTCTTTGTTCCTGGGTGGCATACCACAAGTGAGATACACAAGCCAAGTCATGGCCTTGTGTAACCACTCAACATAAACCAATCCTTCCATTCCACCCAGGTGATTCATTAACTTCGTTGTTTTATTAAACAAAAACATAAGTCCTCAGACTTAGAGATTTTTCCATATTGTGAATATATTTTCCACCCATGTTTTCTATTAGCTAGGCTAAGCTTGATAGTAGTAGGAATCTTTAACTTAGGAAAATCCTACTAAGGATTCATCTACTAGGTTTTCTTATAGCAAGGTCTATACTTAGCAAAATCCATGCAAGTTTTACTTAGCAAAATCACTAATGCATAGAGAAAGTAATGGGACAAAAAGTATGAAGCATCACTTGCCTTTTTGGTAGGTAATGGTGGTTCACTCCTTGATCTTGCTAGTCTCACACTTCACTACAAGTCAATCAAGCAAACACAAATTCAATTCACATTCCAAACCAAAGTCAATCAAACAATTTTTCACACACAAAGTAATGGAATCTAAGTCATGCATAAGCATGCAAAGGTTGGTTCTATTGCAAGGATGGTCTCCACTAGGCTTCTAAACTTTGTAAGGTCCAAATTGGTCATTTAACAAAATGGCAAAGTCATTTGCAAAATGCTTTAGTCCATAAACCATTTTTAAAATCCAATCATCATTTCACGTGGTGAAAAATATTTTTATCAAAGCAAAGCTTTATGTTTTTCACCAAGTGAGTTGCCATTTGCAAAGCTTGGTGTTTTGGGTCAGTAGGTTTGGTCCAAAACATTTTCCCAAAGTTTTCTTTGCAAAAACATTTCCATAATAAAATCAATAATTTTATTTGGCTAGAAAATGGCTAAGTCAATTAATCTAACCTAAACTTTACCAAAATCATTTTCAACACCAAGGGTTGGTTCCTAGGGTCAGCAAGGTCACATCAAACCATTTTGCAAAAGTTTTGACACCAAAATAAATTTTAAACAATTTTTCTACTCTAAACAAGCTCACAAAAGAATCTGCAAAAACAAGCAAACTAACAGATACTATTGGCTAAACCAAGGGTATGGTTGGCTAGGTCTTGCTCTCCTGAATCCAACGACATAAAATTTGCAATTTTTGGACGTGTGGATCCAAAGATACAAGGGTTTGAAGTTTGCAAATAATTCTGTTTTCAAATTTGTTTTTAAACAGAATAGGTGACAAGAGGCGTGATTTCATTGGACGATACCGCTTCGCGCGGATCAGCTTTGCCGTGCGTTGGATCTAATAGATCGTGTGGTCCAGAGTGCGTAACTCTTCGCGGCTAAGTGAACTAATCGTGAGCGCCGGATCTGAATCCTACGGCTGCTAGCACGCTTGCCAAGGATCGGCGGCGCTGGCGATGGCTTGCGGCGGCGCACGGCCAGGCAGTGATCCTACGGTGGTTCTAGTAAGCGAGGAAGACAGAGAGTGTGCTCACCGGGTTCGCGAGGACGAGGTGGTGCTCAATGTACTCTCGAGGAAGCAAGGGGCGCACGGAGACGGAGGTAATCGCTCGCCGGAGTCGTCGTCGGCGTCAGATGGTCCTGCTCGCGGTCGGTGTTGACGCTACAGATCACACGAAGGTAAACAGAGGGCAAGGTTAGCTGCGTAAGGTCAGTGCGGTGACGCGTGCGTGAAAGAGAAGAGGAGGGGCGGTTTGGTTTACCGGGGAGACGACGTCGGAGAAGAACCAGACGGCGGCGCTGCTGGAGGTTGTCGTTGCCGATGCTCAGGGGCGCGCGAGAGTGAGCTGCGACTGCATAGAGGTCCGTTGGGGAATGCTGATCACCGATGTGTGCTCGAGAAGGCAGGAGGGGGCGTGTTCTGGCCGGAATCGGCGAGGAGGGTCGTCGGAGATAGGGGGATGTCCGAGCAAAATCTGACAGCCTGGGGGCATGTCGAGGAGGGGTGTCTGGGGAAGCGGAGGGAGGCGATTTATTTATCCTGCGTGGTCAAGGGCTGCTTCATTGCGTGATTAAGACGACACGGAGTTATTCCGCTCGCAACGGCCGACGAGGGTGGGCGTCGTCACGGTGGGAAAGAAGAGGGACGTGGTGGTGGTCCTCTCGTGGGAGAAAGGGAAGCGGAAAGGGGTCCATCGTCGGTGACCTAGCGGGTTACTGCGGTGGAAAGCGATTCACTACCGAGAGGGAGGTGGGCTAGGTCTTTGTTGAATGGAGCTAGGCAGGATGGTGAGCTGCTCTATTTTTTCTCGTCTCAAAACTTTTTCCTTTTCTATTTTCAATTTACTGATTTGAAATTCAAACAAATGATTCAATCAACCAAATCAATTCAAACAAACACCACACTTCACAACTTTGAACTTGGTTCTGTTTAGTAGCATAAACCAACTTCCAAAATAAAATAATATTTTAAATCTTTTTAGGTTCCATTTATTAATTAAGTAAAATGGTCCATGGTTTATTAATAAAATAGGGTTTGGTTTATTTAATAAAATCTTCATTTGAAATCCAAATACTTTCAAAACCAATCAGTAGTTTATTTGGAAATAAAGAATATTTGGAAAACTTGTTTAAAACAAAATAACCTTTTACTTTAGGGTCCATTAATAATTAAATAAAATGGGCCTTAGTTATTAAATCAAATAGAGTTTGATTTTATTAATAAAATCTTTATTTTAAACCTAAATATTTTCAATACCAAATCAGTAGGTTTTATTTGGGAAATATAGAATACTTGGAAATTTGTTTAAAACAAATAACCTTTTATTTTAGAGTCCATTATTAATTAAATATAATAGACTTTTCATTATTAAATCAAATAGGATTTGTTTTATTGAGATATTTATTTTGAAATCTAAAATAAAGCCAAAACACTTTAGTAGGTTTTATTAGAGAATATAAAATACTTGGAAAACCTATTTAAAATAATTTAATAAGTTTTGATGTTTTAATTAAAATGGTAAAACCTTTTATTTGAATAAAATTTGGATATTAATTCCTTATTATTTTATTTAAGCAATCCTTTATTATTTTTAAATAAACCTTTGCTATTTTATTTAAAATAAATTTTTTTAATTCCCAAAGCTTGGACAAGGTTTAATTGAACTCTATAAAATAATCTTTATCTATAAAACTTTTATTTCAATTGAGAACCAAATCCTTTTATTTAAAAGATCTAGAATAGTATTTCCAAAATATTTTGTTTTCCTTTTAAAAAAATGTTTATCTTTTTTTTAAATCCCCTTAGGATTTTATTTAATTCAAATGGGTTTGGAGTTCCAATTGAATTCAAAAAGTTTCTTCTGCCTCTGAAAATCAACCAAAGTTTTATTTTATTCATTTATTTTCACATTACAAGATTTGGAAAATCTTGGGATGTGACAAATACACTCTCCCACGGCCAACAACGAGGGTGAGAGGCTTGATGAGATCTTGACTACTTGGGCACGAGACACCAAGATCCCAAGGACTTGTACGACTTGAACGCACTAGGCAAAATCCGAGAGGTTTGTGGATAATTTGGTGCTCCTTGTCAAGGAGCATGAGATAAATAGTTGATAGATCCTCAAAGGGGTGTTTTCAACTACAATTATCCAAGTCTAGGGTTTACAATAGAGGGTGGGGGCTATATATAGGCCAGCCACATAAACAGGGATAGTTTAGGTACAAAACAGTAAAGTCTAGGAGAAATAAGGAGTTACACGGGCCCAGCCCGAAAGTTGAGTTGTCTCAGGAGATTTCCGGCGAGGGGTCCGGCGGCGCCGGGGTGGTCGCCGGAAATTCCGGCGGTCGCCGATATTTCGGGTCGCGAACCAGAAGGGCTTACAGAACATGCGTTCGGTCGTCGCCGGGATTGTCGGCGAGGAGGCCGGTTGACCGGCCTGTCGCCGGAACTTCCAGCGAGGGAACCGGTCCGCCGGGCTTAGTGCCGGTTTGCTCTGGCGAATCTCCTCGGGCTGCCTTTGGTCCCTCCCTTGGCGATGCTTCAGTGGGTTCATAGATGAGAATGCATAGGGTTTGGGAATGAAGTAGCAAACCATCCAATGGTGTATTGAAATCACACGAGGAGAGGAGAAAGTTAACCTTAGCTTGTAGGATCTTGGCCCGAGAACGGGTCATCGGTCCACTTGGGGGACTAGTTGGTGGGGATGTAGACGCATAAGTAGGACGGGCTGCATCAGCTCCCCCCCTTGGGAAAGAGTTGTCCTCGACTCTTCAACCTTCTCAACTTCATATTCTCCATGGTAGGGTGAAAGGTCCTTGACATTGAACGTCGGACTCACAATGTACTTTGATGTTGGAATATCGATGATGTAGGCATTGTTGTTGATTATTTTGAGGACCTTGAAGGGACCATCTCCCCTTGGTTTGAGCTTGGAGTCGCGATTATTGGGAAAGTGGTCTTTGCTCAAGTGTATCCACACATGATCGCCTTCTTCAAAGATCATCTCTTTCTTGTTCTTGTTTAGCCGTGATGCTTGGTGAAGGACTTGTTGCTCGATCGTAGCTCTTATGTCTTCATGTAACATTTTCATTGCTTGGGCACGCTTGTCAACGTCCATGTTGGTGCGGTCGTGTAGTGGAAGAGGTAATATGTCGAGCGCGGTGAGAGGTTCGAACCGATAGACGATCATGAACGGGCTCCTCATGGTGGTGGAGTGTTTTGCGCGGTTGTAGGCGAACTCGGCATGTGGGATGCATTCCTCCCAATCTTTAAGATTCTTCTTTATCAACACGCGGAGAAGTGTGCCAAGGCTTCGGTTGACGACCTCAAGTTTGTCCATCAGTTTGAGGATGCGAGGCGGACGAGAATAGGAGCTTGATGCCGAGCTTGTCCATGAGGGTCTTCTAAAAGTTGCTCATGAATTTGACGTCACGGTCGGAGATGATTGTTCTTGATACACCGTGTAGCCGAATTATTTCCTTAGCTTGGATACATGTAGTGCATCTTTGGACGTGGCGGTCCACGTCGCAGTTCATCTTTGGCCAAAAGTAGTGAGTGGATAGCATGTCATATGTCTTTTCATGGCCAAAGTGACCCATAAGGCTTCCACCATGGGACTCTTGAAGAAGCAAAATTTGGAGAGACGACTTCGGAATGCAAAGCTTGTTTTGTTTGAAAATAAAATCCTTATGCAAATAGAAATCGTCAATCCCTTTGTCCATTGAACACTTTGCAAAAATTTGTCCGAAGAATGGGTCGGACTCGTACAACGATTTGATGTCGTCAAGACCCAAGACATTTACTTCGAGTCGCGTAAGAAGGTTTGTGTTTTTGCACGACAAGGCATCCGCTACCACATTTTCTTTGACATTATTGTACTTGACAATGTAAGGAAAAGATTCCATGAACTCAACGCATTTGGCGTGCCTTTTACTCAAATTGGCTTGGCCCTTAAGATTTTTTAACGACTCATGGTCGGAATGGATGATAAATTCTTTGGGCCAAAGGTAGTGTTGCCACACTTGAAGGACACAAACCAAGGCAAAAAGATCTTTGTCATAAATTGCATAGTTAAGGCATGCGCCATCAAGTTTCTCACTATGGTATGCAATAGGACGCCCATTTTGCATAAGGACGCCTCCAATGCCAATACCACTAGCGTCACACTCGATCTCAAAAGTTTTTGTGAAATCCGGTAAAGCGAGGAGTGGTGCTTCGGTGAGCCTCCTTTTGAGCTCATCAAACGCTTTTTGTTGTGCTTTGCCCCAAACGAATGTGACATTTTTCTTGGTCAATTCGTTGAGAGGGCAAGCAATGGTAGAAAAGTCTTTCGCAAAGCGACGGTAAAAACCAGCCAACCCATGAAAACTGCGAAGTTCACTAACATTGGTAGGGATGGTCCAATCTCGTATGTCCTTAAGTTTTGAGACATCGTCTTTAATGCCATTAGAAGACACAACAAAACCAAGGAAAATCAGTTTGTCTTTTGCAAAAGTACACTTTGGGAGATTAGCATAGAGCTTTTCATGACGAAGGATTTGAAGGACCTCCTTAACATGAGTAACATGCTCCTCTAGTGACTTCCTATAGACAAGGATGTCATCAAAGTAAACAACGACACTCTTCCCAATGAGAGATCTCAAGATATGGTTCATGAGGCGCATGAAGGTAGATGGGGCATTTGATAAGCCAAAAGGCATAACACACCATTCATAGAGACCAAGCTTGGTCTTGAAGGCGGTTTTCAACTCATCACCTTCAGCCATGCGGATTTGATGGTAACCACTACGAAGATCAATTTTCGAAAATATAGTGGCTCCACATAACTCATCAAGCATGTCATTCAGTAGGATGTCGATAACGCACGGTGATATCATTGATTGGACGGCAGTCCATGCATAACCGCAATGTATCATTCGTTTTTGGCACGAGAATCACGGATACCGCGCTTGGGCTAGTGCTTACTTGGATCAAACCTTTGGAGACGAGTTGGTTGATTTGTCATTCTATCTCCTTCGTCTCTTCCAGGTTCGTGCGATATGCGGCGCGGTTTGGGAGTGGAGCGCTGGGTATGAGGTCGATGCGGTGCTCGATTCCGCGAAGAGGGGGTAAACCATGAGGAAGCTCTTCGGGGAATACATCTTGGAATTCCTACAAAATATCCATGAAAGAAGGAGGAACATTTGTCAAGTCATTAGTTCCTTGCGCTAGTCCCTTGCATACAAGGACATAGTGCAACATAGATGGGTTATTTCGCACTTCTCTCATCTCACTTTTGGTGGCAAGAAGAAAACTCTTTGTTTTTCCGCTCTATTTTGGTTTGTGGCTCTCACTCACTATAGTGTGGTTCTCTCGCTCACCGCTCTTCTCACAAGGTGGTTTTGCGCTTTGCGCCCTCGCTAAAGCCTTTGCATTGTCCGCAATTATTTGGCTGGGAGTCATTGGTGGCAAAACACAAGTCTTTTGAAGCCATTTGAAGGTATAAGTGTTTGTGTGACCATCATGTAAAGCACGCTTGTCATATTGCCATGGCCTTCCTAGCAACATATGGCAAACCGTCATGGGGACCACATCACATTCCACCGTGTCTTTGTATGGTCCAATTGAGAACGTTACCGAGACGGTGTGCTTGATCTTGACGGACCCTTGGTCACTTAGCCATTGTATATGGTAGGGATGCTTATGCGGATGGACGGTGAGGTTGAGTTTCTCACACAATTCCATTCTTGCAAGATTGTGGCAACTCCCTCCATCGATGACAACTTTGATGGACTTCCCATTGATACCGGCATGAGTTTGGAAGATGTTTGATCGTTGGTCTTCAATCTCATTGACTAGAGTAGTTAAGACCCGTGTGACGACAAGCGATGGACTTGCGTCATGCTCACACACAAGTAGGTCTTGGTCATCTTCCAAATCTTGCCTTGCCATTGCTTCCTTGACCCTTGCATCAAACTCATCTTCACTCAAGTATTCTTCATCGCCGTTGTTGTGGATGAACAAAACTTTCTTGTTTCCACATGCGGACGACTTGTGTCCTTTGCCTCCACACTTGTAGCACTCACCATTGAATGGTTGTTCATCCTTTGTGTATTTGCCACTTGGGGGCGGTTTTCCTTGAGGAAGTGTTGGCTTGAAGGGAAGCTTGGTGGTACTTGATGAGCTTCCACTTGGTGTTGTTGGAGTAGTGGTTGGCGCTTGCTTGTATGTGAAGTACGTCTTTGGCTTTGATGCAGCCCGTCCTACGGACGCACCTCCATCTACAACACCTAGTCCCCCAAGTGGACCAATGACTCACGCCTGAGCCAAGCTCCTACAAGCTAAGGTTAACTCGCTCCTTTCCTCATGTGATTTTGGTCTACCTTTGGATGGCTTGCTACTTCATGCAACTACGTTGTGTATCCTCAGCTATGAAGCAACGTCACCACACCAAGCCCCCAGGGGAGAAGGACCAGGAGAAGACGCTGCTGGAGCACTGCATACCGGAATCTCCGGTGTACACCGGAGTCTCCGGTCCTATACACCGGAGTCTCCGGACCATCCTCCGGTCCGACCCCAGGAACCAAGCCAGGGATAGCCAGAAGGCCCCTCCGGAGACGGGTCCGGAGATTGAACGGGGTCTCCGGCCGAGACCGGAGTCTCCGGACCCAACACCGGAGTCTCTGGCCTGCTCGACACCAGGCATGTCAAGGCCTTTTGGGCCTGGCCCATGTAACCCCCAGTTTCGCCCCAACTTCCAGTTTTATCCCTAAACTACCCCTGTTTAAGTGGCTGGCCTATATAAAGCCCCACCCCTCTATTGTAAACCCTAGACTTGGACAATTGTAGTTGAAGACACCCCTTGGAGGATCTATCAACTATTTGTCTCATGCTCCTTGACAAGGAGAACCAAATTATCCACAAACCTCTTGGATTTTGCCTCGTGCGTTCAAGTTGTACAAGTCCTTGAGATCCCGGTGTCCCGTGCCCAAGTAGTCAAGATCTCATCAAGCCTCTCACCCTCGTTGTTGGCGGTGGGAGAGTGTCTTGCCCAACGCCGATCCTAGGGATTGTGTTGGACCGGTTGCCACCGGCGCGAGCTACCGGCTTGTATCGTGTTGTCGTGTGTGTGTGTGTTCATCGAGTTCTTCGCGTGTGTGTTCGTGGATTTCATCCCCTCCCTCCTTCCACCGCTTTCTCCTCGATTCCCACGGAATTCATGAAATATCGGGCCACCCCAAGGGGTCACCCCTAACATATTCGTATCAAGAGCAAGGTTGATCATGAATTTCCCCTCAATTTTTGTTCTATCCACCATAAATTCGAAAATTTCCCAAAAAAAAATATAGCCCCAATTTTCCTTTGGATCGATCTATCGTTTTGGAGCGTTATTTGTGGTTTTGATCCGACCAAATCTTGTCTAAGGTGTTGGTCTAGCTTTTGCCTGCGTTTCCCAGCCCAATTTTGGCCAAATTTTCGCGGATTTGAGGACTCTGGGCGTGAATTTCCGCTCAAGAATACAAGTTGATTTCCGGCACCGGAGTCTCCGGCCCTGTGCACCGGAGTCTCCGGCCTACACCAGAGTCTCCGGCCCTGGACGCCTGTTTTGACTTTTCCTCTTTTCTCCATTGCCAAATCTGTCCGCTTGTTGTTTGTGTTCCGTGTGCGTGTCACCAATTAGCAGATAGCTTTCGCAACATCGCCCACGCTCTTCGACACCACGGACCCCAAACTCTTCCCTGCTCCATCGACACAAGATCATCATCAACAACTAAGGTATAACTTGTGTCAACCCTTGTAGCCATATCTTCCTTTGTGTGTACCTATCCTATGAGAGCTACTCATTTTGTGTTT
Source organism: Avena longiglumis (assembly GCA_030063025.1). Classification (NCBI taxonomy): domain Eukaryota; kingdom Viridiplantae; phylum Streptophyta; class Magnoliopsida; order Poales; family Poaceae; genus Avena; species Avena longiglumis. The sequence goes on from CP125977.1 coordinate 306,616,179, forward strand.
GTCTAAGCATTGTGCACTTGCCATTGGAAAGTGAGAGTGTGAGGGCAAATACAAAAGTTAACATAGTAGCATAGAAAGGGAGAAAAAGGAAAAAGAATAAAAAAAGAAGAAAAAGAAAAATAGAAAGATACACAGTCTCCCAATACAAAGAGAGTATCAAGCTTGTAAGCGGAAGAGAGAGGAAAAAGCGCGCCAAGGCAAGTGCACAAATCCGTTGCTTACCCTCTTTTGGCAAACGAGTTGTGGTCTCTCCTTGAGTTGGCACGACAACCGAGTGTAGTCTTCGTTAGGCCCTTTTGTGCTCACTTCCATAGTCGTGATAACCCCATTTTTCTCCACGCGTGTGTGTAGTAGTAGGTTCTCGTCACTTTTCGAGTAAACCATCACCTTTTGACTTGAGTTTTGTTGGATCTTATCCACTTTTGACTATCCTTTTCGTTTGGTTGGTTCTTTGGTTTTCCACCCTCCTTTCCACCAAAAGCCTTGGCAAGTGTAGTTCCTTATGTGTGAGTTTCTTTGCGATTTCACTTTGCAAGCTCTTAGCTCTCTTGTGTGGAAATTGGTTTGATACAATCTCCAAGGTGAGGTAAAAGGCTAACTCTCCATGTTTCTCCTCCATATACAACCCTTGTAGGATTTGCATCATGGACATGAATGGCGAGTCGTCCCAACCACCACCACCTCCAGAGGACGACACACAATACATGACAAGATGGGATCATTGGAAGGTTCGTGGAGAATTCAACTACCGTTGTGAAACCCTTGAGCGGTGCCAAGACGAACAATTTAGCGAAGCCCGAGTGGAATTCAAGAACATCGACAACCACTTCGAAGAAGTCCAAGGACAAATGCATGCCATGAAACACAACCTCGGCCATCAAAATGAAGCTCTTGGTCGCGCCCTCGCCGCAACGGATGAGAAGCTTCAACGCCTCATTGATGGGATAGCAAGGCCACGATCGCGCGACTCAAGCTCGTCACGGAACTCCTCAAGTGAATCAAGCGCACCTCGCTGTCACGCTTCAAGGCACCGGGATGGACCCGTCCTCCACTCCATGAGCTCTTATCAAGCGGTACCGTCTCCGCGGCATGCCGCGACATCAAGATATGATGGTGACCTCTCCACAAGACCTCCAAGACGTGAAGCGAACCATCCACAACCAAGGGAACTTGTTATTCAACAAGAGAAACCTCACGTGGACCACCAAGCCCATTGCCAATGACATGTTCCTTCAACAACAAGTGAAGCATCTGAAGTGGACGAACAAGGTCGCCGTCGGCATGAAGCACTCGAAGATCCACCAAGGCTTCATCATCGACATGAACGTCAACGTCGACAACATGATCATCATGACGAGCCTCCTCCACAACAAGAAGGAAGGGAGCAGCCCATTGCGCATGCGGTTCGTCGTCCTCCTCGCCACATGGCGCAAGACAATGCTCATCTGCATCAACCTCGACAAGAACAAGAGCAAGCTCCCCAAGCTCGTCGTGAGGATCAACAACCTCCTCCTCGTCCTCAACCGCGCCAACAACACGAGCAAGCTCCCCAAGCTCGTCGTCAAAATCAAGTTCCACCACCAAACACGGCACCTCAACAACCGCAAGGGCAACGCAACCATCACCAAGCAAGACACGAGAGCTCAGATGATGAAGATGGCCGCCAACATCATGGCAACCGCCGACACCGGAACCGCAATGAAGAAGAAACTTTAAGCAAGCTCAAATTCACTATGCCCAAGTTCACCGGTTCCAATGAACCCGAAGAATATCTTTCGTGGGAACTCAAGGTTGACAAGATCTTCCGCATGCACAACTATTGCAATGAGAAGATGATGGCCATGGCATCCCTCGAGTTTGATGAGTATGCCAACCTTTGGTGGGAACAAGTTCAACTCGCTCGTGAAGCAAAATAAGAGCCTCCAATCTCAACTTGGCAAGATATGAAGGCTCATATGAGATCCCACTTTGTTCGTTCGCACTATACGCGTGACCTTTTCAACAAGCTCCAAACGCTTAATCAAGGGACAAAGACCATGGAAGAGTACTTCAAGCAAATGGAGCTCAACATGATCCGTGCCAACATTGAAGAGCATGATGAACAAACAATAGCACGTTTCCTCAATGGCTTGAACCATCCAATCAAGCGCATCACCGAGTTCCAAAAGTACAACAACATGGTTGAGCTTGTACACATAACATCAAAAGCCGAGCGTCAAGTGCAAGAGGACATCAAGTACAACAAGCCAAAGAAGTACTTCACATCAAGAAAGCGCCAACCACTACTCCAACAACACCAAGTGGAAGCTCATCAAGTACCACCAAGCTTCCCTTCCAGCCAACACTTCCTCAAGGAAAACCGCCCCCAAGTGGCAAATACACAAAGGATGATCAACCATTCAATGGTGAGTGCTACAAGTGTGGAGGCAAAGGACACAAGTCGGCCGCATGTGGAAACAAGAAAGTTTTGTTCATCCACGACAATGGCGATGAAGAATACTTGAGTGAAGATGAGTTTGACGCAAGGGTCAAGGAAGCATTGGCTAGGCAACATTTGGAAGATGACCAAGAGCTACTTGTGTGTGAGCATGACGCAAGTCCATCGCTTGTGGTCACAAGGGTCTTAACTACTCAAGTCAATGAGAATGAAGACCAAAGATCAAACATCTTTCAATCTCGTGTCGGTATCAACGGGAAGTCCATCAAAGTTGTCATTGATGGAGGGAGTTGCCATAATCTTGCCAGCACGGAATTATGTGAGAAGATCAACCTCACCCTCCACCCACACAAGAATCCATACCATGTACAATGGCTAAGTGACCAAGGGTCCGTCAAGATCAAGCATACCGTTTCGGTAACCTTCTCAATTGGACCATACAAAGACACGGTGGAGTGTGATGTGGTCCCAATGACAGTTTGCCATATGTTGCTCGGTAGGCTGTGGCAATATGACAAGCGTGCCTTGCATAATGGTCACACCAACACTTATACCTTCAAATGGCTTGGCAAGACTTGTGTTTTGCAACCAATGACTCCTAGCCAAATAATTCCGGGCAATGCAAAGGTTTTAGCGAGGGCGCAAAGCACAAAACCTCCTTGTGAGAAGAGCGGTGAGCGAGAGAACCACACTATAGTGAGTGAGAGCCACAAGCCAAACTCGAGTGGAAAAACTAAGTGTGTTCTTCTTGCCACCAAAAGTGAGATGAGAGAAGTGCAGAACAACGCATCCATCTTGCACTATGTCCTTGTATGCAAGGGACTAGCGCAAGGAACTAATGACTTGACAAATGTTCCTCCTTCTTTGATGACTATTTTGCAGGAATTCCAAGATGTATTTCCCTAAGAGCTTCCTCATGGACTACCCCCTCTTCGCGGAATCGAGCACCACATCGACCTCATACCCGGCGCTCCACTCCCAAACCGCGCCGCATATCGCACGAACCCGGAAGAGACGAAGGAGATAGAACGACAAATCAACCAACTCATCTCCAAAGTTTTGATCCAAGTAAGCACTAGCCCAAGCGCGGTACCCGTGATTCTAGTTCCAAAAACGGATGATACGTTGCGGTTATGCATGGACTGCCGTCCAATCAATGCTATCACCGTGCGTTATCGACATCCTATACCTCGTCTTGATGACATGCTTGATGAGTTGTGTGGAGCCACTATATTTTCAAAAATTGACCTTCGTAGTGGTTACCATCAAATTCACTTGGACGAAGGTGATGAGTGGAAAACCGCCTTCAAGACCAAGCTTGGTCTCTATGAATGGTTGGTTATGTCGTTTGGATTATCAAATGCCCCATCTACTTTCATGCGCCTCATGAACCATATCTTGAGATCTATCATTTGGAAGAGTGTCATTGTTTACTTTGATGACATCCTTGTCTATAGCAAGTCACTAGAGGAGCATGTTACTCATGTTAAGGAGGTCCTTCAAATCCTTCGTCATGAAAAGCTATATGCTAATCTCCCCAAGTGTACCTTTGTAAAAGATAAACTGATTTTCCTTGGATTTGTTGTGTCTTCTAATGGCATTGAAGTGGATGTCTCAAAAGTTAAGGACATACGAGATTGGCCCATCCCTACCAATGTTAGTGAACTTTGTAGTTTTCATGGGTTGGCTGGATTTTACCGTCGCTTTGTGAAAGACTTTTCTACCATTGATTGCCCCCTCAACGAATTGACCAAGAAAAATGTCACATTAGTTTGGGCCAAAGCACAACAAAAGGCTTTTGATGAGCTCAAAAAGAGGTCACCGAAGCACCACTTCTTGCATTACCGGATTTCACAAAAACCTTTGAGATTGAATGTGACGCTAGTGGTATTGGCATTGGAGGTGTCCTTATGCAAAATGGGCGTTCTATTGCATACCATAGTGAGAAACTTGATGGCACACGCCTTAACTATCCAATTTATGACAAAGAGCTTTTTTCCTTGGTTCGTGTCCTTCAAGTGTGGCAACACTACCTTTGGCCCAAAGAATTTATCATCCATTCCGACCATGAGTTGTTGAAATATCTTAAGGGCCAAGACAATTTGAGTAAAAGGCACGCCAAATGGGTTGAGTTCATGGAATATTTTCCTTACATTGTCAAGTACAAGAAGGGCAAAGAAAATGTAGTAGCGGACGCCTTGTCTCGCAAAAACACAAACCTTCTTACACGACTCGAAGTAAATGTCTTGGGTCTTGATGAAATCAAATATTTGTACGCGTCCGACCCATTCTTTGGATCAATTTTTGCAAAGTGTTCAATAGACAAAGGGGTTGATGATTTCTATTTGCATAAGGGTTTTCTTTTCAAACAAAACAAACTTTGCATTCTGAAGTCGTCTCTCCAAATTTTGCTTCTTCAAGAGTCCCATGGGGGAGGAATTATGGGCCACTTTGGCCGTGACAAGACATATGACATGCTCTCCACTCACTACTATTGGCCAAAGATGAAGCGCGATGTGGAGTGCCACGTCCAACGGTGCACTACTTGTGTCCAAGCTAAGTCCAAGTCCAACCCTTTTGGTCTTTATATGCCATTACCTATTCCTCATGCACCTTGGTCGGACATTAGCATGGACTTTGTGTTAGGATTGCCTAGATATAAACATGGACATGATTCTATATTTGTGGTAGTGGATCGCTTTTCCAAAATGGCACACTTCATTCCGTGCCATAAGACCGATGATGCTTCACATGTAGAAAATTTGTTTTTTAGGGAAATAATTCGGCTACACGGTGTACCAAGAACAATCGTCTCCAACCGCGACGTCAAATTCATGAGCTAATTCTGGAAGACACTCATGGCCAAGCTCGGCATCAAGCTCCTCTTCTTGTCCGCCTCGCATCCTCAAACCGATGGACAAACCGAGGTCGTCAATCGAAACCTTGGAACACTTATACGTGTGTTGCTAAAGAAGAACCTCAAAGATTGGGAGGAATGTATCCCTCCTGCCGAATTCGCCTACAACCGCGCCAAACACTCCACCACCATGAGGAGCCCGTTCATGATCGTCTATGGATTCGAGCCTCTCACCGCGCTCAATATACTTCCCCTTCCCCTTCATGAACGCTCCAATATGGACGTTGACAAGCGTGCCCAAACAATGAAGAAACTCCATGAAGACACAAGAGCTATGGTCGAGCAACAAGTACTTCGCCAAGCATCAAGGCCGAACAAGAACAAGAAGGAGCTAATCTTCGAAGAAGGCGACCTTGTGTGGATACACTTGAGCAAAGACCGATTTCCCAATGATCATGACTCCAAGCTCAAACCAAGGGGAGATGGCCCCTTCAAGGTCCTCAAAAGAATCAACAACAATGCATACATCATCGACATACCAACCTCCAAGTACCTAGTGAGCAATACGTTCAACGTCAAGGACCTATTGCTATACCATGGAGAGAATCAAGATGTAAACCATGAAGAGTCGAGGACGACTCTTTCCCAAGGAGGGGGAGATGATGCAGCCCGTCCTACGGACGCACCTCCATCTACAACACCTAGTCCCCCAAGTGGACCAATGACTCACGCCCGAGCCAAACTCCTACAAGCTAAGGTTAACTCGCTCCTTTCCTCATGTGATTTTGGTCTACCTTTGGATGGCTTGCTACTTCATGCAACTACATTGTTGATGTGGATATCCCTTCTATTGATACACCCATTGTACCTACAGCTACACACATACAAGGACCCATCACAAGATCTCGTGCCAAACAACTTAACTATCAGGTACTTTCGTTTCTTGGAACTATTCCTCGCATACATGAGAATATGATGCTGCCTAAATTAGATGTACTTCTTACTCTTAGGAATGATGGACCAAGAATGGATGAGAGGGACAAGTATTGGAGCATGGCCATGCATGGAGATGGCAGCAAGCATGTGATGATCCAAGAGAAGGCCACGGATGAATATTTCAGAACTTTGAGGCCACCATAAATGACGAAAGAAGGCTTGGACGAAATATTCAAGATTAATACTTCATGAATTCGTCCATAGCTTAATATGGTGCTGCGAAACCTTTATTTTGGGCCAGGACCATGTAATTTTCGCAGGATTTTAAATAGCCACTTTTTAGAGTCCATATTTGAGGGGAAAAGGACTTCTAGGGTTGGATTCGGCCACCACATCCATGGCTGGCCGAAACCCCACCTTTTCCTCCTTAAATACTCCCCATAGCCGTCACCCTAGACTCGGATTTTGTTTAGACATTAAGTTAGCCTTCATAGCAACTTCGCCAAGGCTCGAGCGTCGCAGAGGCCTCTTGTACTTCGCACCTATACAGGATCCCACCTATTTCAATAAAGCTTTCCTCTTAATCCGCAATATCTTGATTGCAATATTGGTTCTTACTTGTTCTCGATTTCAGGTAGGAATTAAGACCCTCGTTGGTCAGGATGATCGTGTTCCCGCAGGATCGGTAACCTCCAGGAGATTGGCCTAGCGATTGCATTGGCGCTCGTGCTCGTGACGTCGGATCGTCAAGCCCGAACTCCACCAAATCGACTATCACCATCTCATCGAAAGATCGGACACCTTTGCCCTATCAAGTGGTATCAGATTTCAGGTTGCTCGGTGAGATTTTACTGCTTTCGTAGATTAGATATGTTTTACCTATAACCCATGAAAAAGCCAAAAACACAGTTAGAGTTTAGATCCATCCCATCACCAATCTACGCTTCGCATTATCTTTTCAGGTTTGCATTGTTGAATTTGTGTCTGCATCGTCGCATCGAGTTGCTGGTCTTAGTGTCTAGTCCCTTTGAGTTTCGAGTTCTATTCACAGTAGTCACCGCCACCCTCGCAGATCACCGCCACCATAAACCCTGAAACTCCGCCACCGCCTTCCTACCGCGACACGGATCCGATCACCTTTCCTGCCGCGACACGAGTCTGAGTTGAGTTATTGTTTTCTAGTTATTTCTTTTGACTTTCCTTCTTTGTTGTTTCCGTGTTAAGCTAAAGTCCGTGTCGAGCTTAGAGTTCGGTCGTAAGTCTAGAAGAAGAGCAAAAAAAACAAATTCTGGCTATACTGTTTTCCGACCCTGGGGATCACTTTTCTCCATCGGCCGTTATAGCGACATTTTTGGTGCCTGCGCGCTTTCCGGAGCATAATACAACAATTTCAAAAAAAAAATTGGGGCTAACCTATTTTTAGCACCCGTAGATCAGTTTTAGACACTCGCCATCATAGTGATTTTCCGCATCTCGGTTCGCTTTTTAGGGTACCATATCATCATACATTGCTTGTTGTGTCGCGTCGTGACATCGTTGGTGATCTAGGCTCGCATCTCTAGTACGGTCTAGCCTAGGACCAGCACAGTACCGTCTTTGAGCATTCTTTCAACTTTTGCATTGCTATTTTGATAATTGCTAATCCCTTTGCTAAGCCTTCCCAGAGCTCCACAGATATTCTCCACGGGCGGTGTCTCGAATCCCGGTAATCGCTCGGTTCAATCTCTGGACCCACTGATCCTCGCGGTTGCACATCACCTTTTCCTGCTGTTTGGTAAGAACTTGTAAGAGCTTCGTATGTTGCTTGACGGATTACGCGTTCCTCCACCATATTTCCGTAGTATATACCTATGCTTTTTAAGGACTAACCATGACAAATACTTCGCGGAACCCTGCCACAATGACGAACCAAGAACTACATGACCACTTCTCCGAGCTCTTGGTCGGTCGTGCTGAAGATGTGGATGCATGCCTAGGGGAGTTTGACACCAAGCTCACCAACGCCATGGACAAGATCGATGGGCTCGAGAAATCCTTCAACGACAAGCTTGACGCTCGGTTCAAGGAGGTTTTGGCCAGATTGCCGGCACCCACACCCGCCCCATTGGCACCTCGGCATGGCGCACGGTGCATTCTGATCACGGGTCAGACTGCTGGTTGGATCGCCCGGACCAAAGCGGCTCACGGTACCGACGCACTCGGACTTCCGCGGCCGCTGCTTTGCGACATTGGGGACGGTACTACTACGACCCCGACGATGACGATCTGTTTGACGAGGAGGTTGAACAACCTCCACAGGTACCTGCTGGCCGTCCCCGACATTACTACCGCAACGCTCGACCACCGGTATGTGATGATGATCATGTTGCAAAGCTTAAATTAAATATTCCATCTTTTAAGGGTAAATATAATCCTGATGCATATCTTACATGGGAGATGGAAGTAGAACAACGTTTTGCATGTTTAAAATATCTGAGAACATGCGTGTTAGTGCTGCTACATGTGAATTTACTAAATTTGCTTCCCTTTGGTGGTCTGAGTATTGTCGTTTAAATCCTACTACTATTCCTAGTACTTGGACTGCTTTAAAAACTGCTATGTGTGTTCGTTTTGTACCTCCCACTTATCAACGTCATTTACTAAAGAATATGACACGTTTAGAGCAAGGGAAAAATTCTGTAGAAGAGTATTATCAGGAATTGCAAACGGGGATGGTTCGGTGTGGTCTTGTTGAATCTACTGAACAAATGCTTGCACGTTTCTTTGGTGGATTAAACAAGGACATTCAGCACATATTAGATTATAAGGAATATAATTCTATCACTCGTTTGTTTCATCTTGCTTGCAAAGCTGAACGTGAAGTGCAGGATCGCCAAACACCATGGATAGGACTAATAATTCTGCATGTCGCACATCCACTTGGACATCCCGACAATTAGCGCCTCCTTCTCGTGATTCGCCACCAGCTACTACCACATCCAAGGCCACTACAAGATTTCTAACTACTCCTCCAACGTCATCCAATACTCCTGCTCGTAGCGCATCTTCTATGGCTTCCACGGGTAAAAAAAAGGATATACAATGCAGTAAGTGCTGGGGTTTTGGGCATATTGAGAGACAGTGCACAACACAACGCGTTATGATGGTGCGTGATGATGGTCAATACGATTCAGCGAGTGACTTTGATGAAGATACATTAGCCCTTGTTTCTGCTCGAGATGGAGACAAGTGTGATTCTGATGAAGAGACAGAGGTAATGGTAGCTGAAGCTGCTGATCAATATAAGAGCTTAATTACACAACGTGTGTTGAGTTTGCAATTGAGCAAATCTGAGCAAGACCAACGCCACAACCTGTTCCAAACACGTGGTGTTGTCAAGGAAAGAGCTATACGGATCATCATTGATGGAGGTAGTTGTAACAATCTGGCTAGTGTTGGCATGGTAGAGAAGCTTGCACTTCCAACAAGACAACGCACACATTCATATTACATCCAATGGTTTGACAGTTCTCGGAAGATCAAGGTAACAAGAACGGTACGCGTGCATCTTACTATTGGTACATATTCTGATTTCGTTGATTGTGATGTTGTACCTATGCAAGCTTGTTCTTTGTTACTTGGTAGACCATGGCAATTTGATAGAGAATCTGTTCATAATGGAAAAACTAATCACTATTCTCTGATGCATGATGGAAAGAAAATTGGTCTAAAACCTATGAATCCTGAATAGATTTTAAAAGATGATCTTTCTAGAGCTAGTAGAGCTAAAACTGAGGAGAAAAATAAAAGTGAGAATCAGATTGTTGCTGCAAATTTTGTACCACCAAAGAACAATAAATCTGATTCTACACATGCTACTGAAATTCGTTTGTAGAGTCCATGTATGCTTGCAAATAAAATTGATATTGCTGAACTAGATGTAAACAATACTCAATGTTATGCAAATGTCTGCAAAGAGGTTTTGTTTTCATTTGAGGATATGCCTCCTTCTTTGCCACCCTCTATTGCTAACCTTTTGCAGGAATATGAGGACGTCTTTCCCGCTGATCTGCCACCAGGACTACCTCCTATTAGAGGAATTGAGCACCAAATTGATCTAATTCCTGGTGCTATGTTGCCCAACCGCGTGCCATATAGAACAAATCCAGAGGAGACAAAGGAGATACAACGCCAAATTCAGGAACTACTCGACAGAGATCATATTCGTGAGTCCCTTAGCCCCTGTGATGTTCCTATTATTTTGGTACCTAAGAAAGATGGTTCTTCGCGCATGTGTACTGATTGTAGAGCTATCAATAATATTACTATTCGATATCGTCATCCTATTCCACGTTTAGATGACATGCTTGATGAGTTGAGTGGCTCTACCATGTTTTCTAAAGTTGATTTGCATAGTGGTTACCACCAGATTCGTATGAAATTAGGAGATGAATGGAAAACATCATTTAAAACTAAGTTCGGTTTATATGAGTTGTTAGTAATGCCGTTTGGTTTAACTAATGCACCTAGAACTTTCATGAGATTAATGAACGAAGTTTTACGTGCTTTCATTGGACGTTTTGTGGTAGTCTACTTTGATGATATTTTGATTTATAGCAAATCTTTAGAGGATCATTTGGACCATTTACGTGTTGTTTTCAATGCTTTACGTGATGCACGTTTGTTTGGTAACCTTGAGAAGTGCACCTTTTGCACCAATCGAGTTGCGTTTCTTGGCTATGTTGTTACATCATAGGGTATTGAAGTGGATCCAGCCAAGATTGAAGCTATTGAGAACTGGCCGTAGCCCAAGAAGGTCACACAAGTGAGGAGTTTTCTTGGCCTCGATGGTTTTTATAGGCGCTTTGGCAAAGACTTTGGATCTATTGCCGCGCCGCTGAATGAACTTACCAAGAAGGATGTGCCGTTTGTTTGGGGCGATGCACAACAACAGGCCTTCGTCATATTGAAAGATAAGCTAACACATGCTCCCTTACTCCAACTTCCTGATTTTACTAAGACTTTTGAGCTTGAATGTGATGCTAGTGGAATTGGTTTGGGAGGGGTGTTATTACAAGAGGGAAAACCTGTTGCATATTTTAGTGAAAAATTGAGTGGGGCTAGTCTGAACTATTCTACTTATGATAAAGAATTATATGCGTTGGTTCAGACATTAGAAACTTGGCAACATTATCTATGGCCTAAAGAATTTGTTATACATTCTGATCAAGAGTCCTTGAAGCATACTCGTAGTCAAGCTAAGTTGAATCGTCGTCATGCAAAGTGGGTTGAATTTATTGAGTCTTTTCCTTATGTTATCAAACACAAAAAGGGTAAAGATAATATTATTGCTGATGCTTTGTCACGCCGTTATACTTTGTTATCTCAACTTGACTTCAAAATATTTGGATTAGAAACTATTAAGGAACAATATGTGCATGATGATGAATTTAAAGATGTGTTGCAGAATTGTAGAGATGGTAGAACATGTCTTCAATGATGGATTTGTGTTCCGTGCTAACAAACTATGCATTCCAGCTAGTTCTGTTCGTCTTTTGTTGTTACAGGAGGCGCATGGAGGAGGATTGATGGGACACTTTGGTGTATAGAAAACGAAGGATGTTCTTGCTGCACTACTTGTCAAAAAGCTAAGTCTCGCCTTAATCCACATGGTTTATATATGCCTCTTCCTGTTCCTAGTGTTCCTTGGGAGGATATTTCTATGGACTTTGTTTTGGGATTGCCACGAACACAGAAGGGGAGGGATAGTATTTTTGTTGTTGTGGATCGGTTTTCTAAGATGGCACACTTTATTCCTTTTCATAAAACGGATGATGCTGCGCATATTGCTGATTTGTTCTTTCGTGAAATTGTTCGTTTGCATGGTGTGCCAAATACTATTGTTTATGATCGTGTTCTTAGCCACTTTTTGAGATGTTTATGGGCTAAGTTGGGGACTAAATTGCTGTTTAGTACTACCTGTCATCCCCAAACTGATGGACGAACTGAAGTAGTAAATAGAACTTTGTCTACTATGTTGCGGGCTATTTTAAGGAAGAACTTAAAATTGTGGGAAGAGTGTTTACCTCATATAGAATTTGCTTATACTCGTTCGCTACATTCTACCACAAAGATGTGCCCATTTGAGATCGTGTATGGTTTTGTTCCTTGTGCACCTATTGATTTATTGCCTTTACCTTCTTCGGTGCAAAATAATTTGGATGCTAAACAACGCGCTGAAATGATATTAAACTTTCATAAGACTACTAAAGATAACATTGAACACATGAATGCTAAGTATAAACTTGCTGGGGATAAAGGGAGAAATCATGTTGTGTTTGATGTTGGAGATCTTGTTTGGTTACATTTGCGTAAAGATCGTTTTCCTGATTTACGCAAGTCTAAGTTAATGCCGCGTGCTGCTAGTCCCTTTAAGGTGTTAGAGAAAATAAATGATAATGCATATAAACTTGAGTTGCCTGCAGACTTTGGTACGGTTAGTCCTACGTTTAACATTGCAGATTTGAAGCCTTACTTTGGTGAGGAAGATGAGATTGCGTCGAGGACGACTTCAATTCAAGAAGGGGAGCATGATGTGGATATCCCTTCTATTGATACAACCGTTGTACCTATAGCTACACACATACAAGGACCCATCTCAAGATCTCGTGCCAAACAACTTAACTATCAGGTACTTTCGTTTCTTGGAACTATTCCTCACATACATGAGAATATGATGCTGCCTAAATCAGATGTACTTCTTACTCTTAGGAATGATGGACCAAGCATGGATGAGAGGGACAAGTATTGGAGCATGGCCATGCATGGAGATGGAAACAAGCATGTGATGATCCAAGAGAAGGCCACAGATGAAGATTTCAGAACTTTGAGGCCACCATAAATGACGAAAGAAGGCTTGGACGAAATATTCAAGATTAATGCTTCACTAATTCGTCCATAGCTTAATATGGTGCTGCGACACCTTTATTTTGGGCCAGGCCCATGTAATTTTCGCAGGATTTTAAATAGCCACTTTTTAGAGTCCATATTTGAGGGGAAAAGGACTTCTAGGGTTGGATTCGGCCACCACTTCCATGGCTGGACGAAACCCCACCTTTTCCTCCTTAAATACTCCCCATAGCCGTCACCCTAGACTCGGATTTTGTTTAGACATTAAGTTAGCCTTCATAGCAACTTTGCCAAGGCTCGAGCGTCGCAGAGGCCTCTTGTACTTCACACCTATACAGGATCCCACCTATTTCAATAAATCTTTCCTCTTAATCTACAATATCTTGATTGCAATATTGGTTCTTACTTGTTCTTGATTTCAGGTAGGAATTAAGACCCTCGTTGGTCAGGCTGATCATGTTCCCGCAGGATCGGTAACCTCTAGGAGTTTGGCCTAGCGATTACATTGGCGCTCGTGCTCGCACGTGTAATTGGATCGTCAAGCCCGAACTCCACCAAATCGACTATCACCATCTCATCGAAAGATCGGACACTTTTGCCCTATCAGTTGTGTATCCTCATCTATGAAGCAACATCACCACACCAAGCCCCCAAGGGAGAAGGACCAGGAAAAGACGCTGCTGGAGTACTGCACACTGGAATCTCCGGTGTACACCGGAGTGTTCGGACCATCCTCCGGTCCAGCCCCAGGAACCAAGCCAGGGACAATCAGAAGGCCCCTCCGGAGACGGGTCCGGAGATTGACCGGAGTCTCCGGCCTAGACCGGAGTCTCCGGACCCAACACCGGAGTCTCCGACCTGCTCGACACCAGGCATGTCAAGGCCTTTTGGGCCTGGCCCATGTAACCCCCAGTTTTGCCCCAACTTCCAGTTTTATCCCTAAACTACCCTTGTTTAAGTGGCTGGCCTATATAAAGCCCCACCCCTCTATTGTAAACCCTAGACTTGGATAATTGTAGTTGAAGACACCCCTTGGAGGATCTATAATCTATTTGTCTCATGCTCCTTGACAAGGAGCACCAAATTATCCACAAACCTCTTGGATTTTGCCTCGTGCGTTCAAGTTGTAACAAGTCCTTGGGATCCCAGTGTCTCGTGCCCAAGTAGTCAAGATCTCATCAAGCCTCTCACCCCCGTTGTTGGCCGTGGGAGAGTGTCTTTCCCAACGCCGATCCTAGTTCTTCGTGTGTGTGTTCGTGGATTTCATCCCCTCCCTCCTTCCACCGCTTTCCCCTCGATTCCCACGGAATTCGTGAAAGATCAGGCCACCCCAAGGGGTCACCCCTAACAGGCTTGTTGTACTTGATGTCCTCTTGAACTTGACGCTCGGCTTTTGATGCTATGTGTACAAGTTCAACCATGTTGTTGTACTTTTGGAACTCGGTGATGCGCTTGATTGGATGGTTCAAGCCATTGAGGAAACATGCCATTGTTTGTTCATCACGCTCTTCAATGTTGGCACGGATCATGTTGAGCTCTATTTGCTTAAGTACTCTTCAACGGTCTTTGTCCCTTGACTAAGCGTTTGAAGCTTGTTGAAAAGGTCACGCGTGTAGTGCGAAGGAACAAAGTGGGATCTCATATGAGCCTTCATATCTTGCCAAGTTGAGATTGGAGGCTCTTCTTTTGCTTCACGAGCGAGTTGGACTTGTTCCCACCAAAGGTTGGCATACTCATCAAACTCGAGGGATGCCATGGCCATCATCTTCTCATTGCTATAGTTGTGCATGCGGAAGATCTTTTCAACCTTGAGTTCCCACAAGAGATATTCTTCGGGTTCATTGGAACCGGTGAACTTGGGCATGGTAAATTTGAGCTTGCCGAAAGTTTCTTCTTCATTGCGGTTCCGGTGTCGGCGGTTGCCATGATTTTGGAGGCCATCGTCATCATCCGAGCTCTCATGTCTTGCTTGGTGATGGTTGCGTTTCCCTTGCGGCTGTTGAGGTGTCGCGTTTGGTGGAGGAACTTGATTTTGATGACGAGCTTGGGGAGCTTGCTCGTGTTGTTGGCGCGGTTGAGGATGAGGAGGAGGTTGTTTGATGAAGGGGTTAACCTCTTGGGTGGCCCGATCTTCACGGATATCGTGGTAAAATCGATGGGAAAGCGAGGGGAAAGGGAGAAGGTAGCGGAAACGAACACACACCTCGCAAAGAACACGATGAACACACGCAAAACTCACACGATACAAGGCCGATTGCTGCTGAACGGCAGCCACCGGTCCGATAGAATCCTTGCAAGGAAATATCGGTCAACATGCTCCCTCAAATCCACATCGGAGAGGGAAGAACACCTTGGGGTGGGTCTTGACAACTTGGAGATGAGAAACCGAACTCCAAGGCCTTGTTCAATGATGGATTCATGATGAAAAGTCCAATCGAGGTTGGTGACGATAGTCGATCCCCTTGGTAAAGGGGATGAGGCAAAACTAGAGATTCCACACAAGGGGGTTGTCTTTAGTCTATCATCTATTCCTAAGGGATACATGAAGGGGTGGGGGCTCTATTTATAGGCCAGCCACATAAATAGGGGTAGTTTAGGGATAAAACTAGGGTTTGGACGAGCTAGAGAGATAGAGGGGCCGAGGGCCCAGATGGCGGCGCGCAGGCCCATCACGCAGGCCCGAGACTCCGGTGTAGGGGCCGGAGACGCCGGTCAGGGCCAGAGATTCCGGTCAATCTCTGGTGTCGTCTCCGGAGTGGCGTACTGACTGTCCTCGGGTCGGTTGCTGGGGTCGGTCCGGAGGTCGGTCCGGAGACTCTGGTGTAGCAGGACCGGAGACTCCGGTGTAGGCCGGAGACTCTGGTGGTTCAGCCGTGGCTTCTTCTGTCTCCTCTTCCAAGCTTCCGTCTTATCGGGCTTGATGTTCCGGGCTTCCTCCCTTGCCTCCGTACTTGTCGGTGTGAACCTAACATGCATATGTGACGGAGTATGAAGTAGCATACCATTCAATAGGGTAGGAAGTGGGATCGCATAGAGGAACAGATTCACCTTTGGAGTTCATGACGACTTGGCGTAAGTTGGAGACTATGATGTGGTAACGACTGTAGGTCGGGCTGCATCATCTCCCCCCCTTCAAAAAGAGTCGTACTCGACTCTCCATGTGCATCACGAAGTAGAAGAGGTCGAAGGACATCCTTGATTCTAGGCTTCACCATATAGTCGTCCTCGGGAAGATTGACTTGACAACACTTCAATGTTCCTTCACCCTCCATGAAGCCTACAAAGCTCACGACAAAAGCGAAGCAACACTCAAAGCTTAGCCAATGCATGAACATTATAACATGAGTCCTCAAGTAGAAGGAAGTCACCTTAGCGTGTAGAGATGGCTCGATGAAGGGTATCCTTAAGTAAATCTCTTCGGTTCTTCTTGTCAACATATCGTCCATAGAGGTTGACGTGTATGCATTTGTACCTTCACACAACAAAGACCAAGCAAAATATTTTCGTGTGTGATAGAGGAGCATGTGATTTGTGGCATGTCCATTCTTGTTCACAACACTATTAGCACAATACAAGGATAGAAAATGGAATGCATATGCAAGGTCAAAGTGCATGGAAATCGTTTGAACATCATCCAAATGTGGAAACTCAAAAACTCCATATAACATAGTAGGGTGGCACGCAAAGCAATTGACTAAATATATCAACATCTTTGATGCAATAATAGGAGAATTTGGCAAAAACACACGAGGAAGCATATCCAAAACAAAAGCATTATGTGTGCAAACCAACCATTGGAAAGAGAAATTGCTCAATATGTTGGATGCCATACACATATCATCAAAATCAAATATCATGGGAATATAAATATCCCAAGCGGAAGCAAAAACAAGTTTGCAAACAAACCATATGAAAGAGCAAGTGGTCCTTATGTTTGTTGCAACAACACGATGAGATACTTGGAAGCTCTCATGAGAATACATGCTCTTAATGGCATTATGGTTGCACACAAAACATTGGAAAGAGAAATTGGTCAACATTTTTGTTGCAACACACAAAGCATCAATATCCAATAGCAAAGAAACATGAATGTCACAAGGTGAGATAATACCATCAACATGCTTGCAATCAAACTATAGGAAAGAGAAATTTTCCAACATGAACGATGCAAAACCTACCAAAACTCACTCAAATGACAGATCGATCCAAAACACGAATTGGGGCTGTTTTTGGTGGAATTTTCAAATTTATGGGGAAAAGACCAAATCGATGAGAAATCTGTGGCAACCAAAAGCTGTTGATACCAGATGATGAAGGGGTTAACCTCTTGGGTGGCCCGATCTTCACAGATCTCGTGGTCAAATCGATGGGAAAGCGAGGGGAAAGAGAGAAGAAAGCGGAAGCGAACACACACCTCGCAAAGAACACGATGAACACACGCAAAACTCACACGATACAAGGCCGATTTCTCCTGAACGGCGGCCACCGGTCCGATAGAATCCTCGCAAGGAAAGATCGGTCAATGTGCTCCCTCAAATCCACATCGGAGAGGGAAGAACACATTGGGGAGGGTCTTGACAACATGGAGACGAGACACCGAACTCCAAGGCCTTGTTCAATGATGGATGCGTGATGCAAAGTCCAATCGAGGTTGGTGACGATAGTCGGTCCCCTTGGTAAAGGGGATGAGGAAAAACTAGAGATTCCACACAAGGGGGTTGTCTTTAGTCTATCATCTATGCCTAAGGGATACATGAAGGGGTAGGGGCTCTATTTATAGGCCATCAACATAAACAGGGGTAGTTTAGGGATAAAATTAGGGTTTGGACGAGCTAGAGGGATACATGGGCCGAGGGCCCAGCTGGCAGCGTGCAGGCCCATCACGCAGGCCGGAGACTCCGGTCAGGGCCGGAGATTGGTCAGTCTCCGGTGTCGTCTCCGGAGTGGCGTACTGACTATCCCCGGTCGGTTGCCGGGGTCGGTCTGGAGGTCGGTCCGGAGACTCCGGTGCGCAGGACCGGAGACTTCGGTGGTTGAGCCGTGGCTTCTTCCGTCTCCTCTTCCAAGCCTCCGTCTTGTCGGGCTTGATGTTCCGGGCTTCCTCCCTTGCCTCCGTACTTGTCTGTGTGAACCTAACATGCATATGTGACGGAGTATGAAGTAGCATACCATTCAATAGGGTAGGAAGTGGGCTCGCATAGAGGAACATATTCACCTTTGGAGTCCATGAAGACTTGGCGTAAGTTGGATACCATGATGTGGTAACGACCGTAGGTCGGGCTGCATCATTTTTGGTCCTCACGATGAGCTTGGGGAGCTTTCTCTTGTTCTTGTCGTGGTTTATACCGATGAGCATTGCCTTGCGCCATGTGGCGAGGAGGACGACGAGCCGCTTGCGCAATGGGCTGCTCTCGTTCTTCTTGATGTGGAGGAGGCTCATCATGATGATCATGTTAGCGACGTTGAAGTTCATTGTGGCATCCCGCAAAACCACTACTAGAAAATCGCGTTGAATTTGTGCATTGCACCGTCATCATCATGCATTGTTTGCTTAAAACTATTTTTGCAAAGCCCGATTTGTTTTCCAAACGCCTCATCTTTATTCAAACGCCCGAAAACCCCGGATGTTGCCGGATATTTTGTTTGTCCAAACTATCTACAAAGTTCGTTGTAACCAAATAAAAATATTAAATTATTTTGGCGAATGAACG
Source organism: Avena longiglumis (assembly GCA_030063025.1). Taxonomy (NCBI): domain Eukaryota; kingdom Viridiplantae; phylum Streptophyta; class Magnoliopsida; order Poales; family Poaceae; genus Avena; species Avena longiglumis. Next base: position 306,635,008 of record CP125977.1, read on the forward strand.
GGCCGATCGACGACCGCCCAGGTGGCAAAACGGTCCAACCAGCCCACCCTTATTCCTACAGCTACCAAAACTACCCAACCTACCCTCCACCTCACCCTGGCCAATCCCTGAACGCCACGTCAGCACTCCCCAAACCCCCACCAACCGTGGGCTGCCACTTGGCCCAGCCCTCTCTCTCACCTTCTCCTCCCACCCACGCTACACAAACACACACCCCACACACACACTGCCCGCCAGGCCCCACCAAGACACGCCCAGACGCGCCAGACCCCCCATGACCCGGCCCACCAACCACGCCCGACAAACCGCCCGCCTGCGTCTCCTCCCTGTTCATCTTCTTCCTCGTCCTCTCCCTCCCAGCTCGCCACCCCGCCGCCCAGTCCTCTCCTCTCTGCCTCTCTGCGCGCCTCCGCGCCACCAAGTCCGGCCCGCCTCGTCGCGCTGCCTCGGCCGCCACGCGCCGTCTGCCGCCTCCCGACCCACTGCGCCAAGGCCACCTCCCAGACCTGCCTCTCCGCCACCTCGAACCTCCGCGCCGCTGAAGCCTCCCTCGCCACCACTGCCCGGCTGGCCGCCAGCCGAGCCTCGCCTCCCGGCCTGCCTCGCCGCTCGCCTGGCCCAAGGCTTCCTCCACCGGCGCCGCCCACCAGCTGCCCTCGGTGCCTCGCCCCACCCCACCTCCTCTTCCTCATGGCCTGCCCCCAGGCGCTCCTCCCGCGTCCGCCCGCTTGCCCAACTCGCCACCGCTGACGACCCGCCAGCGTGCCGCCTCCTCCACGCCGCCCGCCGCCATGGCCTCGACTCGCCGCCCCAGACGTCGCCGCCACGCAAGGCCCGCGAGCCCCTCCAGCGCCGCCCATGGTCGCCCGCGCCGGCAGGGCCCCGTCCGCGCCTCCGCCGGTCCCACCTCCCCTCGACGTCCGCGCGCCCAAGTGTGGGACCCTGCAGCGTCGCCTCTCCCGAGCCTGGCCGTGGCCGCTTCCCCCGGCCGCAGCAGCCCGGAACCGCGTCGGCCGTCCCCGTGAATCGCCATGGCGCGCCTCGTGCATCACGGCCTAAGGAGCCGTGTGTGGTAGCCAAGTCGCCGTCCGAGCGCGGTACAAGCAGCGCCAACTCCGTTGTACAGGTGTCGAGGATGTGAAATGTCACCGCGAGGTCGTCAAGACCGACTACTGACGATGCGACCCGAGGGAGTCGCCATTGATGACAAAGTCGGGACGACAAGGCCTCATTCCCGGAGCCGAAGGCGGAATCTTCAAGATCCGAAGACCGAACCCCAAGATCGCCATGGAGCGGAACAAGTACCACAACGCCAACGACAAGAGGCCGAACAAGATCTTCGACACGGAACGCCATGATCGCCAACCCGGAACACCGAGAGCGCCGACACGAACCCTAAGACCACACCTCGACCCGCCAAGTTCACCAAGAACCGTTCCCGGGGTCCGGTTGTCGAGTCGAACCAGTGGAACCCCGAACCTCCCCAAGATCTACGCTAAGGCACGACAAGGTCTACCTCACGGACACCGAGAACCCCCGAACGCCACGACCGTCGACATGACCGAGACCCCGATGCGACAAGATCTACCCCGCTATCCGAGAACAGATCCGTCGAACCCCGAACCCCAGATCCGTCGAACCCTGGACCCTGAGACCAACCCCGAACCCCGGAACCCCAAGATCGTCGAGACCCCTAATGTGTGAACCCTTCCCGAAACCCTACTTTTATAACATAATATGACTTGTCGCATAATAATTGTCATTCTCGCATGCATATCTGTGGTTTGGGGGCCTTATACCAATTCACCTAATAATTAAATATGGGGCCCATATGCGGGCAAATCCAGTCTCATATCGGCCTCATTTAAACTTGTGTAGCGAACCGGTGCTATCTTTTGTCTTGATAAACAACATTTAAATTGCGGGTTAGCTAAACAACTTGAACCATTTAACTAATTGTCGGGACCCCGATTCCACTTAACATGACCTAATTGCATCGCACCTTTGCCATGTCATCCATCATACATGCATCATGCCGATCTTCTGCCGTTTTATTAATTATCGCATCCGGTGTTTATTCTAGTGTTTTGCTTCTTCGCGGATAAGGCCGTTGAGTTGATGTGAGCATCGCCCCGATCTTCGGTTGAACCTTCGACAATGTTTTCAGGCGAGCATCTCCCCCTTTCTACCTATCTTACTTTTATAGTCTTTATTCCCTCCTGTTGATCTATTGCTATCTGTGTTGCGTTGCTCTAGTTTTCGTACCTGTGATATCCCTTGCAGCCTTATATTGCCTTGGACACATCCTATTACCTGTTGTTTGGTAGATAGTTGGACTTATGGCGTCGTAGTTGCTTGCTCAAGTCTTGATGTGTGTCGTCATATGCCACAGCTTGATGTAATGCCGCATGTTGATGTTGGAGATGATCCTAGTTTTACTTATTGTTCACTTTACTTTACATTTAACAACTAAAATTGAAATAAGAGAGGCATCGGTGGGTGATAGATAATATTTGGTTTCAACGCCCACTTGTGTCCGTAAGACCCCGAGTACTTGATACTGTTCCTTGATTTATCGCTATCCACATCCGGAGGTATATGGGACCCCCGAGCGAGCTTGATTCATTCTTATTTCTTGGGGCCACAAACTAGTTTGAGGTTTTATTTACGATCTGTACTTATGCCATGCTACTTTACGTATTTAAATTGTGCGACGATAGCACACTGCATCGTTTAGGATCGGGACACGATTCCGCGTGTCGACAAGCCCAGCTTTGGGTTCCCGTCGTTCCTGACCGTCCACCCAAACCTTGAGTCCGTCTCGAGCTTGCTTACTATGGGATCTACTCAAGGGTGGCCCCTGAAATATTTCTGAATCCTGTGATTGTTCAGTCGTGAAAGCCTCGTTGGGTTTTGATTTGGTTTTTCCGAGGTTGATCGAGCGTGTGTTGCTATTGGTGCACCCCGGCCGGGTAAAACTTTCTGAAAGCCGTGTCCGCGGATATGGACGACTTGGAGCACAGTATCTCGATCATAGACAAGCATAACTAAAGTTTACTGCTATCAATTTGACTTTATAATGACTAGTAATCAGCTTCACTATAATGGAATGGCTAATTAATACTGCCCACAATTGCTTGTTTGGAGTGTCGCTTGCGACCATTGTACCTGACTAGTAAGTATTGCAACTACAACGAAATGGCTGAATAAAAGTACCAACAACTGCTGGGTTTTGGGTTTATATCATGCTATCTGTATCTGATTAGTAATTGCTGCAACTATAACGGAATGGTTAACTAAAAGTGCCTACTGCTTACTTTATCAGAACGATTATCTAAACCTGACTAGTAAAGTGCCGCAACTATAACTGAATAAGTAAAACTGCCAACTGTGTGAGTTCCTCGGGTGACTTCCTCGTTTGGTCTCGAGGGGGAAACACCAGGATGGGTTTGTTTGGTGTTAGCTTCAGGTTGGATCCGAATAGGTCTTTCTTATCCCTCTCTGATTGCCGCCAGTTGTATCGAGTCTCTATAGGTTGTTTAGTGCATCTTTGCCGCCTTCGATCCACCATACCTATGTAGGCGAGGACCGCCAATTCTAGCCTCGCTGTACTGGCCTCGATCGACGCTCCTCTTTTCCTTTGCCCTTTGTCGGCACCCTTTTGTTTAAGCAGGTTTTGAGATCGGCGTCGTTAGCGGGTTACCCTTCCGCTTGGCACGGGAAGGGTTATGGACGCCATTGGTTATTCTTCGGGCTCTTAGCCCCATTTGCATCTTGTCCGTAGTCGGACGCCTCGTCTTTCAAGGTGATTTGGATCTTTGTATATTATATCTGTATTCTTGACTCCTTGAGTCGTTATATATATCTGCTCGTGGGTCCCATCGAGGACTGTTGTGTAATGTTATTACCGTTTTCCACCCGACGAAAGTGCTGGTGGGCACCTTTGAATCGTTTCTATGCGGGTTTGGCGAATTTTGCTCAAACTTGCATAGGTCCGATTCTCGAGGGTGTTACAGAGTGGTATCGAGCTCAGGCGGTTGCGATACCCACAAGTCCACCTCAGAGGATAACCTAGCTAACGGCCGAAGTAGAGAGTCAAAACTATTTTCGAAAACTCGGTTGGATAGTTCTGATTAGGTCTGATTTTACTCCTTACCTCTATGCTATTCTCCTCTTACCTCTGCGTGTTTTGAATCCGCTCTCTTCCCTCTCTTCGAGTCCAGGAATTCTCGTGGTTGGGTTTCCGTCGTACCTTCAGGGTTTCGCTTTCTCCCTTTTGTAACGGAGGTGCTACGATCATCAATCTGCAACTTGTCTGTTGTGCCCTACATCCGATCTTTTGTTCTTGAGCTCTTTATCCATATGTGTTCCTTGCCGGTTGTCCGTGTCGTTGAAAGACATATGAGAAGGACGAGCATTGGTGAAGTTGGAGTTGACCTTGAGCATGTGTTGTTCATGCCAATGGAACCATCGCGAAACCTAATCATTGTGTCTTTCACACGATTTCTGCTGGCATCATCCTTTTGTTCCGGATACCGCCTATGAAGATCTTCAGTCTAAATCTCGAGAGTTGAGTTGCCTGATTCTCCTACCCATGTATAGAGTTGATAGTTGGGTCCGGGATGGACTGATCACCCTACCCTACTCTTACTGTTCGCTCTGTACATAGAACTGGTGGATCAATGTAACTTTCCCTCTTCTAATGGAAGTAGAGGTGGCCTTATCGTTTGATACCTCTATCTTCGTCCTTTGTTTCTCCGGAGTGTTCTCTCAACGATCAGGAACAACGACCCTTTGTTGGTGGTGTCGCCGATTCCCAGATGAAGAAGGAACCCTCGTTAGTGGTGTCGCGAGGATCTACACGATGCGAGAAGACGCAGACCGCCGGCCTTCCTTCCGGTACCATGAGGCGGATCTCGAGGGCGAGATCCCTTGTTAGTGGTGTCGAATTGTGGCATCCCGCAAAACCACTACTAGAAAATCGCGTTGAATTTGTGCATTGCACCGTCATCATCATGCATTGTTTGCTTAAAACTATTTTTGCAAAGCCCGATTTGTTTTCCAAACGCCTCATCTTTATTCAAACGCCCGAAAACCCCGGATGTTGCCGGATATTTTGTTTGTCCAAACTATCTACAAAGTTCGTTGTAACCAAATAAAAATATTAAATTATTTTGGCCGGAGCAGTCGAACGGGCCGATCGACCCGAACGACCGCCCCAGAATTGGCAAAACGGTCCAACCAGGCCCACCCCTTATTCCTACAGCTACCCAGAAAACTACCCAACCTACCCCTCCACCTCACCCTGGCCAATCCCTGAACGCCACGTCAGCACTCCCCAAACCCCCACCAACCGTGGGCTGCCACTTGGCCCAGCCCTCCTCTCTCTCTCACCTTCTCCTCCCACCCACGCTACACAAACACACACCCCACACACACACTGCCGCCAGGCCCCACCCGCACACCGCACCGGCACGCGCCCAGGACCCCCCACGCGCGACCCGGCCCCCACCAACCACGCCCCGACAAACCGCCCTGCCCCGCGCGTCTCCTCCCCTGTTCATCTTCTTCCCTCGTCCTCTCCCCTCCCCAGCTCGCCACCCCGCCACCGCCCAGGTCCCGTCCCTTCCTCTCTCTCTCACCTCTGCCCGCCTCCGCCACCAAGTCCGGCCGCCCGCCTCGCGTCGCTGCCGCCTCGCCACGCGTCGCCTGCCTCCCCGACCCACCTGCGCCCGCCGCCACCTCCCAGCACCGCCTCTCCGCCTCACCTCGACCCTCCGCGCTCGCTCAGCCTCCCTCGCACCACTGCCCCGCCGCTCCCGCCAGCTGAGCCTCGCCTCCGGCATTGTCCCCGCCCGCGGCTTCCGCTCGCCCCTGCGCTCTCCTCCACCGGCCGCCCCACAGAACTGCCCCGCGCCTCGCCCACCCCACCTCTTCCTCCGCGGCCGCCCCAGGCGCCTCCTCGCCGGGCGTGCCCGGCCCAGCCCAACTCGCCCGGCGACGACCCGCCCGGCGTGTGCGCTCCTCCACCCAAGACGCTGCCGCTCGGCCGCCGGCCTCGACTCGCCGCCCAGACGTCGCGCCGCCTGCGCTGCGCCTCCAGCACCGCCCATGGTCGCCCGCGCCGGCAGGGCCCCGTCCGCGCCTCCGCCGGTCCCACCCTTCCCTCGACGTTCGCGCGCCCACGTGTGGGTCCCTGCAGCGTCGCCTCTCCCGAGCCTGGCCGTGGCCGCTTCCCCGCAGCGGAACGCGTCGGCCGTCCCGTGAATCGCCATGGCGCGCCTCGTGCATCACGGCCTAAGGAGCCGTGTGTAGCCAAGTCGCCGTCCGAGCGGCGGTACAAGCGCCAACTCCGTTGTACGGTGTCGAGGATGTGAAATGTCACCGAGGTGGGCGCCGTCAAGACCGACTCGACGATGCGACCCGAGGGAGCCATTGATGACAAAGTCGACGACAAGGCCTCATTCCCGGAGCCGAAGGCGGAATCTTCAAGATCCGAAGACCGAACCCCAAGATCGCCATGGAGCGGAACAAGTACCACAACGCCAACGACAAGAGGCCGAACAAGATCTTCGACACGGAACGCCATGATCGCCAACCCGGAACACCGAGAGCGCCGACACGAACCCTAAGACCACACCTCGACCCGCCAAGTTCACCAAGAACCGTTCCCGGGGTCCGGTTGTCGAGTCGAACCAGTGGAACCCCGAACCTCCCCAAGATCTACGCTAAGGCACGACAAGGTCTACCTCACGGACACCGAGAACCCCCCCCCTGAACGCCACGACCGTCGACATGACCGAGACCCCGATGCGACAAGATCTACCCCGCTATCCGAGAACAGATCCGTCGAACCCCGAACCCTAGATCCGTCGAACCCTGGACCCTGAGACCAACCCCGAACCCCGGAACCCCAAGATCGTCGAGACCCCTAATGTGTGAACCCTTCCCGAAACCCTACTTTTATAACATAATATGACTTGTCGCATAATAATTGTCATTCTCGCATGCATATCTGTGGTTTGGGGGCCTTATACCAATTCACCTAATAATTAAATATGGGGCCCATATGCGGGCAAATCCAGTCTCATATCGGCCTCATTTAAACTTGTGTAGCGAACCGGTGCTATCTTTTGTCTTGATAAACAACATTTAAATTGCGGGTTAGCTAAACAACTTGAACCATTTAACTAATTGTCGGGACCCCGGTTCCACTTAACATGACCTAATTGCATCGCACCTTTGCCATGTCATCCATCATACATGCATCATGCCGATCTTCTGCCGTTTTATTAAATATCGCATCCGGTGTTTATTCTAGTGTTTTGCTTCTTCGCGGATAAGGCCGTTGAGTTGATGTGAGCATCGCCCGATCTTGGTTGAACCTTCGACAATGTTTTCGTGAGCATCTCCCCTTTCTACCTATCTTACTTTTATAGTCTTTATTCCCTCTGTTGATCTATTGCTATCGTGGTTGCGTTGCTCTAGTTTTCGTACCCGTGATATCCCTTGCAGCCTTATATTTCCTTGGACACATCCTATTACTGTTGTTTGGTAGATAGTTGGACTTATGCGTCGTAGTTGCTTGCTCAAGTCTTGATGTGTGTCATATATGCCACGCTTGATGTAATGCCGCATGTTGATGTTGGAGATGATCCTAGTTTTACTTATTGTTCACTTTACTTTACGTTTAACAACTAAAATTGAAATAAGCAGGCATCGGTGGGTGATAGATAATATTTGGTTTCAACGCCCACTTGTGTCCCGTAAGACCCCGAGTACTTGATACATTCCTTGATTTATCGCTATCCACATCCGGAGGTATATGGGACCCCCGAGCGAGCTTGATTCATTCTTATTTCTTGGGGCCACAAACTAGTTTGAGGTTTTATTTACGATCCTGTACTTATGCCATGCTACTTCACGTATTTAAATTGTGCGAGATAGCACACTGTCTTTAGGATCGGGACACGATTCCGCGGTGTCGACAAGCCCAGCTTTTGGGTTCCCGATCGTTCACTGGCCCACCCAAACCTTGAGTCCGTCTCGGAGCTTGCTTACTCCGCTATGGGATCTACTCCAAGGTGGCCCCAAATATTTCTGAATCTGTGATTGTTCATCGTGAAAGCCTCGTTGGGTTTTGATTTGGTTTTTCCGAGGTTGATCGGCGTGTGTTGCTATTGGTGCACCCGGCCGGTAAAACTTTCTGAAAGCCGTGTCCGCGGATATGGACGACTTGGAGCACAGTATCTCGATCATAGACAAGCATAACTAAAGTTTACTGCTATCAATTTGACTTTATAATGACTAGTAATCAGCTTCACTATAATGGAATGGCTAATTAATACTGCCCACAATTGCTTGTTTGGAGTGTCGCTTGCGACCATTGTACCTGACTAGTAAGTATTGCAACTACAACGAAATGGCTGAATAAAAGTACCAACAACTGCTGGGTTTTGGGTTTATATCATGCTATCTGTATCTGATTAGTAATTGCTGCAACTATAACGGAATGGTTAACTAAAAGTGCCTACTGCTTACTTTATCAGAACGATTATCTAAACCTGACTAGTAAAGTGCCGCAACTATAACTGAATAAGTAAAACTGCCAACTGTGTGAGTTCCTCGGGTGACTTCCTCGTTTGGTCTCGAGGGGGAAACACCAGGATGGGTTTGTTTGGTGTTAGCTTCAGGTTGGATCCGAATAGGTCTTTCTTATCCCTCTCTGATTGCCGCCAGTTGTATCGAGTCTCTATAGGTTGTTTAGTGCATGCTGCCGCTGCCGCTCAGTCCACCATACCTATGTAGGCGAGGACCGCCGAATTCTAGCCTCGCCGTGTACTGGCCTCAGTACTGACGCTCCTCTTTTTCCTTTGCCCTTTGTCGGCACCCCTTTTGTTTAAGCAGGTTTTGAGATCGACGTCGTTAGCAGGGTTACCCTTCCGGCTTGGCCTGGGCAGGGTTATGGACGCCATTGGTTATTCTTCAGGGCTCTTAGCCCCATTTGCATCTTGTCCGTAGTCGGACGCTCCGTCTTTTCAAGGTGATTTGGATCTTTGTATATTATATCTGTATTCTTGACTCCTTGAGTCGCTGTTATATATATCTGTTCTGTGGGTCCCATCGAGGACTGTTGTGTAATGTTATTACTTCGTTTTCCACCCGCACGAAAGTGCCTGGTGGGCACCTTTGAATCGTTTCTATGCGGGTTTGGCGAATTTTGCTCAAACTTGCATAGGTCCGATTCTGAGGGTGTTACATTCATGTCGATGATTACGCCTTGGTGGATCTTCTAGTGCTTCACGCCGACGGCGATCTTGTTCGTCCACTTCGGAAGCTTCACTTGTTGTTGAAGGAACATGTCATTGGCGATGGGCTTGGTGGTCCATGTGAGGTTGCTCTTGTTGAATCACAAGTGACCTTGGTTGTGGACGGTTTGCTTCACGTCTTAGAGGTCTTGCGGACAGGTCACCATCATAGCTTGATGTTGCGGCGTGTCATGGAGACGGTACCTCTTGAGAAGAGCTCATGGAGTGGAGGACGGGTCCATCCCGGTGCCTTGAAGCGTGACGATGAGGTGCGCTTGATTCACTTGAGGAGTGCCGTGATGAGCTTGAGTCGCGCGATCGTGGCCTTGCTAGCCCATCAATGAGGCGTTGAAGCTTCTCATCCGTTGCGGAGAGGGCGCGACCAAGAGCTTCATTTTGATGGCCGAGGTTGTGTTGCATGGCATGCATTTGTCCTCGGACTTCTTCGAAGCGGTTGTCGATGTTCTTGAATTCCACGCGGGTTTCGCTAAATTGTTCGTCTTGGCGCCACTCAAGGGCTTCACAACGGTAGTTGAATTCTCCTCGGACCTTCCAATGATCCCATCTTGTCATGTATTGTGTGTCGTCCTCTGGAGGTGGTGGTGGTTGGGACGACTCGCCATTCCTGTGCATGATGCAAAGCCGACAAGGGTTGTATATGGAGAAGAAGAAGAACGCGGTTAGTTAGCCTTTTACCTCACCTTGGATATTGTATCAAACCAATTGCCACACAAGAGAGCTAATAGCTTGCAAAGTGAAATCACAAAGAAACTCACACACAAATAAGCTACAACTCTCAAAGGCTTTTGGTGGAAGGTTAGGATTGTGGAAAACCAAACGAAACGATCCAAGCAAAATGGTATTGTTCTACGTGGTAAAGAACCAAAGATCAAAAGCAAAAAGGATACGATCTACAAAAACACGGGAGAACGAACACGTGGAGATTAAAGGGGTTAGCACGACTATGAAAATGAGCACAAAAGGTCCTAACGAAGACTACGCTCGGTTGTCGTGCCAACTCAAGGAGAGACCACAACTCGTTTGCCAAAAGAGGATAAGCAACGGATTTGTGCACTTGCCTTGGCGCGCTCTTTTCCTCTCTCTTTTTGCTTACAAGCTTGATACTCTCTTTGTATTGGGAGACTATGTATCTTTATATCTTTCTTTTGCTTTTTTTCAATTCTTTTTCTCCCTTTCTATACTACTATGTTAACTTTTGTATTTTCCCTCACACTGTCACATTCCAAAGGCAAGTGCACAATGCTTAGACAAACACAAAATGAGTTGCTCTTACAGGATAGATACACACAAAGGAAGATATGGGGCTGTCAAAGTGGCGCAAGTTATACCTTTGGTATTGTTGACAACTTGCAACCGGTGATGTGGAAGATGTTCGGAAGTCGCGGTGTCGAGGAGCGCGTGATGTAGGGATTTGCGGAAGCTTATTGTTAGTTTTTGGCGACACGCACGCAAAACACGAACAAAACAAGGAGAAAACCGACAAAATTTGTGAACTGCCAAAATTTTCGGGCAGAACCGTGGAATACGCCACCGAAATTCGATCGCCATCCGGTCGACCGAGTCGCCGGAATTTCCGGTTGTAGAACCGGTTCGCCGAATCTGGTGCCGAAACCTATTCGAGATGAACTCCAAAAATTCAAACTGAGAATTCCGTCAAAATTTCGACAAAATTAGGCTGGGGAAATTCGTGATCAACCTTGCTCTGATACCAATATATTACGGGTGACCCCTTGGGGTGGCCTGATCTTTCAACGAATTCTGTGGGAATCGAGGGGAAAGCGGGGGAAGGGGAAAGGGGATGAAATACATGAACACACACGCGAAGAACTCGATGAACACACACACGCGAAAACACGATACAAGCCGATAGCTCATGCCCGTGGCAACCGGTCCAACACAATCCCTAGGATCGGCGTTGGGCAAGACACTCTCCCAAGGCCAACAACGGGGGTGAGAGGCTTGATGAGATCTTGACTACTTGGGCACGAGACACCGAGATCCCAAGGACTTGTACAACTTGAACGCACTAGGCAAAATCCAAGAGGTTTGTAGATAATTTGGTGCTCCTTGTCAAGGAGCATGAGACAAATAGTTAATAGATCCTCAAAGGGGTGTCTTCAACTAGAATTATCCAAGTCTAGGGTGGGGGCTATATATAGGCCAGCCACATAAACAGGGGTAGTTTAGGTACGAAACGGTAAAGTCTAGGAGAAATAAGGAGTTACACGGCCCAGCCCGAAAGTTGACTTGTCTCAGGACATTTCCGACGAGGGGTCCGGCAGCGCCGGGGTGGTCGCCGGAAATTCCGATGGTCGCTGATATTTCCGGTTGTGAACCGGAAGGGCTTATAGAACATGCGTTCGGTCGTCGCCGGAAGATTCCGGTCGTCGCCGGGATTGTCGGCAAGGAGGCCGGTCGACCGGGCCTGTCGCCGGAACTTCCGGCGAGGGAACCGGTCCGCCGGGCCTGGCGCCGGTTTGCTCTGGTGAATCTCCTCGGGCTGCCTTTGGTTCCCTTGGCGATGCTTCAGTGGGTTCATAGCTGAGAATGCACAGGGTTTGGGAATGAAGTAGCAAACCATCCAATGGTGTATTGAAATCACACGAGGAGAGGAGCGAGTTAACCTTAGCTTGTAGGAGCTTGGCCCGAGCACGGGTCATCGATCCACTTGGGGGACTAGTTGGTGGGGATGTAGACGCATCCGTAGGATGGGCTGCATCAGAAAGTCTGATTCCGGAGTTCGGGAAAGATTCTGATGTTTTCATCGGAGAGGTTCTAGAAGGTTCACCGGACATGAAGGGGAATGGACCATGAATGTGTCATGGGTAAGTGGAATGATTGGATCAGATCCTAGGTCACTTAGTTTGGGCATTTGCAAGAGAGAACTAAAGCTCTAAATTGAAAGTCAAACGGGAGGTTTGAAAAGTCAAACTAGAACAATGGTTTCCTAGTGGAAGAAGGAAAGAGTCCTTCCTTCAATCCAACTTGGGTTTTGGTTTGGATTCAAACCCTCCCCTCCCAAGGCTGCCCCCTCTCATAAATAGAGGGGGAGGGCTGCCCCAAACACAAAAGAGCCAGCCCTCCACCCGTGACGCGCCGCCGCCCTAGCCACCGCCGACACCTCCTCCTCCTCCTGGACTTCTAAACCCTAGATCGCCGGGAAACCCTAGATCCACCATAACTCTCACCGGCTTAGGCGAAGCCCTGTGATATCTTTCCTCTACTTCGGACACCACGCCGTCGTGCTGCCGGAATCGCGAGGGGAGAACTACAACCTCCGCTGCCTGCTAGAACAAGGGACAAGAAGTTCTTCATTGAGTACCGAACGTGTGACCGACTGCGGAAGCGCTGCCGGAACACAGCGCCGGAAGGGTCGTCTACGCGATCTTGAGATCGACAAGTGTACGACAACATCACCCACGAGAATCTTCTCTCATTAAATGCTTTGGAATCTTCGAGGGTGAGTGCTTCTATCGACTCGTTGCTACAATCTAGTAGATAGATCTTGGATTGTTTGTGTGCATGCGGTAGAAATTTTTTGTTTTCCATGCTACGAACCCCAACAGTGGTATCAGAGCCGTGTCTATATGTAGATATGTTGCATGAGTAGAACACAATGGTCATTGTGGGCGGTGGTGCTTTTATTATCAATTTCTTTTTGTGTACTTTGCATATTGCAGTATGATGGGATGAAGCGGCCCGGGCTAACCTTACATGACATCGTTCATGAGACTTGCTCCACGCTTAACATGCAACTTGTATTGCAAAAGTGGATTTGCGGGTGTCTGTCTCTCCCATCATAGTATAGATTCAATTTACAACGGGCAGTTGATAGTTCAAGCATCAACGTTGTGGTTCTTGTTCGTAAGTTAGAACGACACTTATTGAAAGTCCCAAACCACGTAAAATATGCAAAGAAAATTAGAGGCGTCTAACTTGGTTTTGCAGGGGTGTGCTGTGATGTGATATGAACATGATTGTGATTATATATGATGTATGCAATGTTCCTTATTGTAAGTCGGCAACCGGCAGGAGCCATATGGTTGTCTTTAAATTCCGTTAAGACCTGCGTGTCTATTCAAAGTAGTTGTAATAGTTGATGCTGGTGGACGACAACCATGAAGTGGCGCCATTGACCTTGACGCCATATCGGTGATGATGGAGATCATGTTCATGCTTAAAGATGGAGATCGGAAGCACAAGAAGAAAGGCCATATCATATCACATATTATGAATTGCATGTGATGTTAATCCTTTTATGCATCTTGTATTGCTTAGTTTGCGATGGTAGCATTATAAGATGATCCCTCAAGCACAAAAATTTCAAGTTATAAAGTTTCCATCCTTAGTAAGCACCGTTGCTAAAGCTCGTTGTTTCGAAGTACCACGTGATGATCGGGTCTGTTAGATTCTGCGAGTGTATACAACGTGAGCAAGCCAGATTTGCTCATGCGGAAGCTAAGGTTTGATCTTGACGAGCCTAGCATGTACAGACATGGTCTCAGAACACGGATCACCAAAAGGTAAAGCATGAGTCATATAGTAGATATGATGAACATGTTGATTGTTCGCCATTGAAGCTACATCAACCGTCGTGATGATCGGTTTTGATGTGGTGGATTTCGTTCGTGTGATCACTAAAAGCAATGTGAGGGATATTGTTTTGAGTGGGAGTCCACCTAGATTAATTTAACTATTAATTAGAACTCAATTTGTCATAAACTTAGTCTAAACTATTGCAAATATGTTGTAGATCAATGGCGGCCCCTACCATTAATTTTAATGCGTTCCTAGAGAAAGAAAAGTTGAAAAACAATGGAAGCAACTTCGCGGATTGGTTCCGCAATTTGAGGATTGTCCTCAATGCTGGTAATTTGACCTATGTGCTGGATGTACCGCTGGGTGACCCGCCTACAGTTGATGCTACCGATGAGGTAAAGAATGTTTTCCTCGCTCGGAAGAATCAGTACTCCACAGTTCAATGTGCTATCTTGTATGGTTTGGAATTAGAGCTTCAGAAAAGGTTTGAGAACCATGACCCACATGATATTGTCTATGAAGTCAAAATGATATTTGAGGCTCACGCGGGAGTTGAGAGTTACGAGGCTTCTGAAAAGTTCTTTCACTGCAAGATGGAAGAGGGCAGCTCCGTCAGTGAGCACGTGCTTAAGATGTCTGGGCACGCAAGCAAGCTTCAAAGCTTGGGTATAGTGATTCCTAATGCTTTGGGGATTCACCGTGTCCTCCAATCACTACCACCAAGTTACAAGAACTTTGTGATGAACTACAATATGCAAAACATGGACAAGTCGTTGCCCGAACTCTTTTCCATGTTAAAGTCTGCAGAAGTGGAGATCAAGAAAGAGCACCAAGTGTTGTTGGTCAATAAGACCACCAAATTCAAGAAGCTAGGCAAGTCTAAGAAAATGGGAAACTTCAAGAAGGGCGGTAAGAAAGTTACTGCGCCGGCGAAGAAGACCAAGGCTAGGCCTAAGACTGATACTGAGTGTTTTTACTACAAGGGAGAAGGTCACTAGAAGCGGAATTGCCCTAAGTACTTGGCGGATTTGAAGAACGACAACATCAAGAAGAAAGGTATATCCGATATACATGTTATTGATGTGTATCTCACTAGTAGTCGTAGTAGTGCCTGGGTATTTGATACTGGTTCGGTTGCTCATATTTGTAACTCGAAACAGGTGCTGCAGAATAGACGGAAGCTAGCGAAGAACGAGGTGACGATGCACGTTGGAAATTGATCAAAGGTTGATGTTATCGTGGTCATCACGCTACCTCTTCATCTACCATCGGGATTATTTTTATACTTAAATAATTGTTATTTGGTGCCTGCATTGAGCATGAAAATTATATCCGGATCATGTTTATTGCGAGACATTTACTTTTTTAAGTCCAAGAATAATGGTTGTTCGATTTATATGAGTAATATGTTTTATGCACATGCACCTTTGATAGATGGTCTATTCTTATTGAATCTCAATTATGGAAATACATACATTAATAACATTGAAGCTAAACGTTTGAAATTGAGTGATAACTCGACCTATATGTGGCACTGTCGTCTTGGTCATATTGGAGTGAAGCTTATGAAGAAACTCCATTCCGATGGACTTCTTGAGTCACTTGATTTCGAATCACTTGAACAATGCGAAGCATGTCTGATGGGTAAAATGACTAAGACTCCATTTTCTGGTATGATGGAGCGAGCTACAGACTTATTGGAAATCATACATACCGATGTGTGTGGCCCAACGAGTGTAGCATCGCGCGGGGGTTATCGTTATGTTCTTACCTTCACGGATGATTTGAGTAGATGTGGGTATATCTATTTCATGAAACATAAGTCCGAAACTTTCGAGAAGTTTAAGGAATTTCAAAGTGAGGTAGAGAATCAACGTAACAAGAAGATTAAATTTCTACGATCTGATCATGGAGGTGAATATCTAAGTTACGAGTTTGGCGAGCATTTGAAGAAATGCGGAATACTTTCACAATTGACACCATCGGGAACACCACAATGTAGTGGTGTGTCCGAACGTCATAATCGAACTCTCTTAGATATGGTTCGATCTATGATGTCACCTATAGATTTACGCTATCATTGTGGGGTTATGCATTAGAAACAAACGCATTCATTTTAAATAGGGCACCATCTAAATCCGTTGAAACGACATCGTATGAATTATGGTTTGGGAAGAAACCTAAATTGTCGTTCCTTAAAGTTTGGGGTTGTGAAGCTTATGTAAAGAAGTTACAGCCCGACAAGCTTGAACCCAAAGCGGAAAAATGCGTCTTCATAGGATACCAAAAGGAAACTATTGGGTATACCTTCTATCATAGATTCGAGGGAAAAATATTCGTTGCCAAGATTGGATCCTTTCTAGAGAAGGAGTTTCTCTCGAAAGAAGTGACTGGAAGGAAGGTAGAACTCGACGAGGTTGTTGAACCTTCTCTCGAACTTGCGAGTAGCACAGCACCGGAAGTAGTTCCTTTGGAGCCTACACCAATAAGAGAGGAAGCTAATGATGTTGATCATGAAACTTCGGTTGAAGCAACTACGGAACCTCGCAGGTCAACGAGAACTCGTACCACTCCTGATTGGTATGATCCTGTTATGAGTGTCATGTTGGTGGACAACACCAATGACCCTACGACATATGAGGAAGCAATGATGAGCCCAGATTCCAACAAATGGCAAGAAGCCATGAAATCCGAGATTGGATCCATGTACGAAAACCAAGTATGAACTTTGGTGGACTTACCGAATGGCCGGAAGTCTCAAGAACAAATGGATTTTCAAGAAGAAAACAGATGCTGATGGTAATGTTACTATCTATAAAGCTCGACTTGTCGCAAAAGGGTTTCGACAAGTTCGAGGAGTTGACTACGATGAGACTTTCTCACCGATAGCGAAGCTAAAGTCTGTGAGGATTTTGTTAGCAATCGCTGCATATTATGATTATGAGATATGGCAGATGGATGTTAAAACAGCATTCCTCAATGGAGACATTAATGAAGAGTTGTATATGATGCAACCCAATGGTTTTGCCAATCCTAAAGATGCTAACAAGGTATCCAAACTTCAATGGTCCAATTATGGATTGAAGCAAGCATCCCGAAGTTGGAATCAACATTTTGATAAGGTGATCAAAAACTTTGGTTTTATACAAACTTATGGAGAAGCTTGTATTTACAAGAAAGTGAGTGGGAGCTCTGTAGCATTCTTAATACTATATGTAGATGACATATTGTTGATTGGGAATGATGTAGACCTTCTTAATAGTGTCAAGGATTATTTGAATAATAGTTTTTCAATGAGAGATCTTGGTGAAGCAGCTTACATATTAGGCATAAAGATTTATAGAGATAGATCGAGACGCCTAATATCATTGTTAGATTACATATTTGGACAAAGTTCTAAAGAGGTTTGGAATGGAAGATAGCAAGAAAGGGTTCTTGCCCATGTTGGCCAATATGACCTTGAGTAAAACTCAATGTCCTGCAACGGAAGAAGATAAAGGATGATTAAGACTCCCTATGCCTCAGCCATAGGATCTCTTATGTATACCATGCTATGTACTAGACCCGACATTGCATATGTTGTTAGTTTGACTAGCAGATATTAAAGTGATCAGGAGTGGATCATTGGACAGCGGTCAAAAACATCCTTAAGTACTTGAGAAGAACTAAGGATATGGTTCTTTCTTATGGAGGTGATGAACAACTCGTTGTTAATGGTTACACCGGTGCTAGTTGGAAAACCGATCCGGATGATTCTAAATCTCAATCTGGATACGTATTTACTTTGAATGGTGCAGTAGTTAGCTGGAGAAGTGCAAAGAAAAGCGTTGTGGCGAGATCTTCAATTGAATCAGAATACATAGCTGCTTCGGAGGCTTCACAAGAGGCGATATGGATGAAGGATTTCATTACAGAGCTCGTTGTGGTTCCAAGTGCGCTGGACCCAATGTCTATCTACTGTGATAACATGGGCGCCATAGCCAATGCGCAAGAACCAAGGTCACACAAGAAGATGAAGCACATCAAGCTACGTTTTCACGCTATTCGAGAGCATGTCCAAGATGGTGACATAAAGATTTGCAAAGTACACAAAGATCTGAATGTGGCGGATCCATTGACTAAACCTCTCCTGAGGGCAAAACATGACCAGCACCAAACCGCCATGGGTGTTCAATATATTACCATGTAATCTCGATTAGTTGAGTCTAGTGCAAGTGGGAGACTATTGGAAATATGCCCTAGAGGCAATGATAAAAGTGGTTATTATTATATCTTTGTGTTTATGATAAATGTTTACATTCATGCTATAACAGTATTAAACCAGAAAAATTAATACTTGTGTGATTTGTGAACTAAATTAGAGTCCCTAGTAAAGCCTCTTTGTAATACTAGCTTGTTGGTTAACAGATGATCGTGGTTTCCCGATCATGAACATTGAGATGTTGTTAACAACAAGATCATATCATTAGGAGAATGGTATGATGGACATACTCCTATAGATAAGCGTATCATTAAGATCAAGTCAGTTCAATAGTTCATTTACTATAAGCTTTTTGATACATAGTAACCTAATTCCTTCGACCATGAGATCATGCTAATCACCATCACCGGAAGGATTCTTTGATGACATCAAACACCACACCGTAACTGGGTGGCTATAAAGGTGGCATTGAGTGTTCGGAAAGTATGTGTTGAGGCACATGGATCAAGAGTGGGATTTGTCCATCCATATGATGGATAGATATACTCTGGTCCCTCTCGGTGGAATGTCATCCAATTAGCTTGCAAGCATGTGACTGGCTCACAAGGGATCACATATCACGGGAACAAGAAAAGAGTACTTATCGGTAACGAGGTTGAACTAGGTATGCAGAGATACCGATGATCAAAACCTCGGATAAGTAAACTATCGCGAGACAAAAGGAAATTGGTATCATATGTAAGTGGTTCATTCGATCGCAAATTAATCGTAGAAATATGTGGGAGCCATATGAATTTCCAGATTACTCTATTGGTTATTGATCGGATAAGTGTCTCGGTCATGTCTGCATAATTCACGAACCATAGGGAGACACACTTAAGGATTCAATGTTGTTTAGTAGATATGGAATGTAAGTAGGGATACCGAATGTTGTTAGGAGTCTCGGATGGGATCTGGGATATCACAAGGAGATCCGGAATGGTGCGGAGAATAAGATTCATATAAGGAAAGTCCGATTCTAGAGTTCGGGAAAGATTCCGATGTTTTCATCAGAGAGGTTCTAGAAGGTTCTAGAAGGTTCACCGGACCGGAAGGGGAATGGACCATTAATGTGTCATGGGTAAGTGGAATGATTGGATCATATCCTAGGTCACTTGGTTTGGGCATTTGCAAGAGAGAATTAAAGCTCTAAATTGAAAGTCAAACGGGAGGTTTGAAAAGTCAAACTAGAACAATGGTTTCCTAGTGGAAGAAGGAAAGAGTCCTTCCTTCAATCCAACTTGGGTTTGGGTTTGGATTCAAAACCTCCCCTCCCAAGGCTGCCCCCCTCTCATAAATAGAGGGGTAGGGATGCCCCAAACACAAAAGATCCAACCCTCCACCCGTTCCGCGCCGCCGCACGCCGCCGCCGCCTCGTCTCCGCCGCCCTAGCCGCCGACGACACCTCCTCCTCCTCCCGGCCTTCTAAACCCTAGATCGCCGAGAAACCCTAGATCCACCATAAATCGCACCGGCTTAGGCGAAGCCCTGCGGGATCTTTCCTCTATTTTCGACACCACGCTGTCGTGCTGCCGGAATCGCGAGGGGAGAACTACAACCTCCGCTGCCTGCTGGAACAATGGATAGGAAGGTCTTCGTCGAGTACCGAACGTGTGATCGACTGCGGAAGCGCTGCCGGAACGCAGCGCCGGAAGGATCATCTACGCAATCTTGTGATCGGCAAGTGTATGACTACATCACTCATGAGAATCTGCTCTCGTTAACCGCTTTGGAATCTTCGAGGGTGAGTTCTTCTATCGACTCGTTGCTACAATCTAGTAGATAGATCTTGGCTTGTTTGTGTGCATGCGGTAGAATTTTTTTGTTTTCCATGCTACGAACCCAACACGTATTTGAGGAGAAAGGGACTTCTAGGGTTGGATTCGTCCACCACCTCTATGGTTGGCCTAAATCCCACCTTTTCCTCCTTAAATACTCCCCATAGCCATCACTTTAGATTCGGATTTTTTTAGACATAAAGTTAGCCATCATAGCAACTTCGCCAAGGCTCGAGCGTCGCAGAGGCCTATTGTACTTCGCACCTATACAGGATCCCACCTTTTCAATAAAACTTTCATATTAATCCACAATATCTTGATTGCAATATAAGTTCTTACTTGTTCTTGGTTTCAGGTAGGAATTAAGACCCTCGCTGGTCAGGCTGATCGTGTTCCCGCAGGATCGGTAACCTCCCGGAGATTGGTTTAGTGATTGCATTGGCGCTCGTGCTCACGTGTGTAGTCGGATCGTCAAGCTCGAACTCCACCAAATCGACTATCACCATCTCATCGAAAGAGAGGACACCTTTGCCCTATCAACTGGTATCAGATTTCAGATTGCTCGGTGAGAGTTACTGTTTTTGTATATTAGATCTATTTTTACCTATAACCCACGAAAAAGTCAAAAACACAGTTAGAGTTAGATCCATCCCATCACCAATCTACGCCATGCATTACCTTTTCAGTTTTTTCATTGTTGAATTTGTGTCTGCATCGTCGCGTCAAGTTGCTGGTCTTAGTGTCTCGTCCCTTAGAGTTTCGAGTTCTGGTCACATTCGTCACCGCCACCACGCTCGTAGATCACTGCCATCTACACCCACCACATAAACCCTAGCCACCGCCACCATATTCTGCCGCCATATACTCTTCCACATAAAACCCTAGCCGCCACCACCATATTGTGCCGCCATATATCCTGCCACCAATACCCAACTCCGACTCTGCCACCGCCTTCCTACTGCGACACGGATCCGATCACCTTTCCTGTCGCGGCACGAGTACGAATTGAGTTATTGTTTCCTAGTTATTTCTTTTTCCTTTCCTTACTTGTTTCCGTGTTGAAGCTAAAGTCCGTGTTGAGATAAAGTCCGTGTTGAGAGCAAAAAAAAAGTCTGGAACCGCCTCCGAAAAAATGTCTGGAACTGCCTTGAAAAAAATTTCTGGCTATACTAGTTTTCGACCTTGGGGATCACTTTTCTCCATCGGCCGTATAGCGACATTTTTTGGCATCTGCGCGCTTTCCGGAGCATAAAAAAATTTTGACAAAAAATTCCGGGGCAATCCTGTTTTTAGACCCCGTAGATCAGTTCTAGACACTCGCCATCATAATGATTTTTGACATCTCAGTTCGCTTTTCAAGGTGCCATATCATCATACTATTGCTAGTTGTTCCGCGTAGTGACATTGTTAGTGCTCTAGGCTCGTGTATCTAGTACCGTCTAGGCTTGGTTTAATCTCTGGACTACTGATTTTTGTGCTTGCACATCGCCTTTTCCTGTTGTTTGGTAAGAACTTGTAAGAGATTTGTTTATTGCTTGACAGATTACGTGTGCCTTCCACCATATTTTGTATTTATAGACATATACACCCGTGCTTTTTAGAGGACTAACCATGGCAGATACTTCGCGTGACCCCGCAAAGATGACAAACCAAGAGCAACAAGCCCACTTCTCCGAGCTGTTGGTAGGACGCGCTGAAGATGTGGATGCAAGACTAGAGGAGTTTGACAACAAGCTCACCATCGCCATGGACAAGATCGAACGACTCGAGAAATCCTTCAACGACAAGCTAGACGCTCGGTTCAAGGAGGTTTTGGACATATTTCCTGCACCTGCACCTACACTTGCCCCTTCTCCGGGTGCACCTCGGCAGGGCACACAGCGCATTCCGATCACGGGTCATACTGTTGGTTCAGCTAACGCCACACCACAGGCTCCTACTGCTGCAGCTGATGCACCTCAGGCTTCCAACGCGGTTGCTGCTGTAACCTTGGGGGAAGATAATGGGTACTACTATGACTTCGACGATGATGATCTGTTTGACGTGGAGGTTGAACAACCTCCACATCCTGCTGGACGACCGCGACATTACCATCACAACGCTCGCCCACCGATATGTGATGATGATCATGTGGCAAAGCTTAAATTAAATATTTCATCTTTTGAGGGTAAATATAATCCTGATGCATATCTTACATGGGATATGGAAGTAGAACAATGTTTTGCATGTTTAAAATATCCTGAGAATATGCGTGTTAGTGCTGCTACATGTGAATTTACTAAATTTGCTTCCCTTTGGTGGTCTAAATATTGTCGCTTAAATCCTACTACTATTCCTAGTACTTGGACTACTTTCAAAACTACTATGCATGTTTGTTTTGTGCCTCCTACTTATCAACGTGATTTGATTTACTAAAGAACTTGACATGTTTAGAACAAGGGAAAAATTCTGTAGAATAGTATTATCAGGAATTGCAAACGGGGATGGTTTGGCGTGGTCTTGTTGAAACTACTAAACAAATGCTTGCATGTCTCTTTGGTGGATTAAACAAGGATATTCAAAACATATTTGACTATAAGGAATATAATACCATCACTCATTTGTTTCATCTTGCTTGCAAAGATGAACGTGAAGTGCAGGATCGCCAAACACCATGGAGGAGGACTAATAATTCTGCAGGTCGCACATCCTCTTGGACATCCTGACAATTAGCGCCTTCTTCTCGTGATTCTCCACCAACTACTACAACATCCAAGGCCACCACAAGATTTCCGTCACCTGCTCCTCCACCATCATCCAATGCTCCTGCTCGTAGTGCTTCTTCTATGGCTTCCACGGGTAAAACAAAGGATGTAGAATGCCGCAAGGGCTGGGGTTTTGGTCATATTGAGAGACAGTGCACAACACAACGTGTTATGATGGTACATGATGATGGTCAATATGATTCAGCAAGTTACTTTGATGAAGATACATTAGCTCTTATTTCTGCTTAAGATGGAGACAATTGTGATTCTGATGAAGAGAAAGAGGTAATGGGAGCTGAAACTGCTGATCAATACAAGAGCTTAATTACACAACGTGTGTTGAGTGTGCAATTGAGCAAATCTAAGCATGATCAATGGCACAACCTGTTCCAAACACGTGGTGTTGTCAAGGAAAGAGCTATAAGCATCATCATTGATGGAGGGTGTTGTAATAATCTGGCTAGTGTTGACATGGTAGAGAAGCTTGCACTTCCAATAGGAAACGCACACATTCATATTACATCCAATGGTTTGAGAGTTCTCGCAAGATCAAGGTAACAAGAACGGTACGCTTGCATTTTACTATTGGTACATATTCTGATTTTGTTGATTGTGATGTTGTACCTATGCGAGCTTGTTCTTTGTTACTTGGTAGACCATGGCAATTTGATAGAGAATCTGTTCATAATGGCAAAACTAATCACTATTCTCTTATGCATGATGGAAAGAAAATTGGTCTAAAACCTATGACTCCCGAACAGATTTTAAAAGATGATCTTGCTAGAGCTAGTAGAGCTAAAACTGAGGAGAAAAATCAAAGTGAGAATCAGATTGTTGCGGCAGATTTTGTACCACCAAAGAACACTAAATCTGATTCTAAACATGCTACTGAAATTCGTTTGAAGATTCCATGTATGCTTGCAAATAAAATTGATATTGTTGAACTAGATGTAAACAATACTCAATGTTATGCAATTGTCTGCAAAGAGGTTTTGTTTTCATTTGAGGATATGCCTCCTTCTTTGCCACCCGCTATTGCTAACCTTTTGCAGGAATATGAGGACGTTTTCCCCGCTGAGATGCCACCAGGACTACCTCCTATTGGAGGAATTGAGCACCAAATTGATCTCATTCCTGGTGCTACGTTGCCCAACCGCGCGCCATATAGGACCAATCCAGAGGAGACAAAGGAGATACAACGCCAAATTCAGGAACTACTCGACAGAGATCATATTCGTGAGTCCCTTAGCCCCTGTGCTGTTCCTATTATTTTGGTACCTAAGAAAGATGGTTCTTCGCGCATGTGTACTGATTGTAGAGCTATCAATAATATTACTATTCGATATCGTCATCCTATTCCATGTTTGGATGACATGCTTGATGAATTGAGTGGCTCTACCATGTTTTCTAAAGTTGATTTGCGTAGTGGTTACCACTAGATTCGTATGAAATTGGGAGATGAATGGAAAACAACATTTAAAACTAAGTTCGGTTTATATGAGTGGTTAGTGATACCGTTTGGTTTAACTAATGCACCCAGCACTTTCATGAGATTAATGAACGAAGTTTTACGTGCTTTCGTTGGACGTTTTTTGGTAGTCTACTTTAATGATATTCTAATTTATAGCAAATCTTTAGAGGATCATTTGGACCATTTACGTGCTGTTTTCAATGCTTTACGTGATGCACGTTTGTTTGGTAATCTTGAGAAGTGCACCTTTTGCACCAATCGAGTTGCGTTTCTTGGCTATGTTGTTACATCACAGGATATTGAAGTGGATCCAGCCAAGATTGAAGCTATTGAGAATTGGACGCAGCCCAAGACGGTCACACAAGTGAGGAGTTTTCTTGGCCTCGCTGGTTTTTATAGGCGCTTTGTCAAAGACTTTGGATCAATTGCCACGCCGCTGAATGAATTTAACAAGAAGGATGTGCCCTTTGTTTGGGGCGATGCACAACAAGAGGCCTTCGTGATATTGAAAGATAAGCTAACACATGCTCCCTTACTCCAACTCCCTAATTTTAATGAGACTTTTGAACTTGAATGTGATACTAGTGGAATTGGTTTGGGAGGTGTGTTATAACAAGAGGGAAAACCTATGGCATATTATAGTGAGAAATTGAGTGGGGCTAGTCTGAACTATTCTACTTATGATAAAGAATTATATGCTTTGGTACGGACATTAGAAACTTGGCAACATTATCTATGGCCTAAAGAATTTGTTATACATTCTGATCATGAATCTTTGAAGCATATTCGTAGTCAAGCTAAGTTGAATCATCGTCATGCAAAGTGGGTTGAATTTATTGAGTCTTTTCCTTATGTTATCAAACACAAAAAGTGTAAAAAGATAATATTATTGTTGATGCTTTGTCGCGCTGTTATACTTTGTTATATCAACTTGACTTCAAAATATTTGGATTGGAAACTATTAAGGAACAATATGTGCATGATGCTGAATTTAAAGATGTGTTGCAGAATTGTAGAGATGGTAGAACATGGAACAAGTTTGTCTTCAATGATGGATTTGTGTTCCGTGCTAACAAACTATGCATTCCAGCTAGTTCTGTCCGTCTTTTGTTGTGACAGGAGGCGTATGGAGGAGGATTGATGGGACACTTTGGTGTCAACAAAATGGAGGATGTTCTTGCTGCACACTTATTTTGGCCACGTATGCGTCGAGATGTTGAGAGATTTGTGGCACGCTGCACTACTTGTCAAAAAGCTAAGTCTCGCCTTAATCCACATGGTTTATATATTCCTCTTCCTGTTCCTAGTGTTCCTTGGGAGGGATATTTCTATGGACTTTATTTTGGGATCGCCACATACACAGAAGGGGAGGGATAGTATTTTTGTTGTTGTGGATCGGTTTTCTAAGATGGCACACTTTATTCCTTGTCATAAAATGGATGATGCTACGCATATTGCTGATTTGTTCTTTCGTGAAATTGTTCGTTTACATGGTGTGCCAAATACTATTGTTTCTGATTGTGATACTAAATTTCTTAGCCACTTTTGGAGATTTTTATGGGCTAAGTTGGGGACTAAATTGCTGTTTAGTACTACATGTCATCCCCAAACTGAAGTAGTAAATAGAACTTTGTCTACTATGTTGCGGGCTGTTTTAAAGAAGAACTTAAAATTGTGGGCAGAGTGTTTACCTCATATATAATTTTCTTATAATCGTTTGCTGCATTCTACCACAAAGATGTGCTCGTTTGAGATCATGTATGGTTTTGTTCCTCGTGCACCTATTGATTTATTGCCTTTACCTTCTTCGGTGCAAAATAATTTGGATGCTACTCAACGTGCTGAAATGATATTAAACTTGCATAAGATTACTAAAGCTAACATAGAACACATGAATGCTAAGTATAAACTTGCTGGGGATAAAGGGAGAAAGCATGTTGTGTTTGATGTTGGAGATCTTGTTTGGTTACATTTGCGTAAAGATCATTTTCCTGATTTACGCAAGTCTAATTAATGCCACGTGTTGTTGGTCCTTTTAAGGTGTTAGAGAAAATAAACGGTAATGCATATAAACTTGACTTGCCTGCAGACTTTGGTTCGGTTAGTCCTACATTTAACATTGCAGATTTGAAGCCTTACTTTGGTGAGGAAGATGAGATTGCGTCGAGGACGACTGCAATTCAAGAAGGGGAGCATGATGTGGACATCCCATCTATTGATAAAACCGTTGTACCTGTAGCTACACACATACAAGGACCTATCACTCGATCTCGTGCCAAACAACTTAACTATCAGGTACTTTTGTTTCTTGGAACTATTCCTCACATACATCAGAATATGATTCTGCCTAAATCAGATGTATTTCTTACTCTTAGGAATGATGGACCAAGCATGGATGAGAGGGACAAGCATTGGAGCGTGGTCACGCATGGAGATGGCAGCAAGAATGTGATGATTCAAGAGAAGGCCACGGATGAAGATTTCAGAACTTTGAGGCCAGCATAATGAATAAAGAAGGCTTGGACGAAATATTCAAAATTAATACTTCACAGATTCGTCCATAGCTTAATATGATGCTGCGACACCTTTATTTTGGGCCAGGCCCATGTAATTTTCACAGGATTTTAAATAGCCACTTTTTAGAGTCCGTATTTGAGGAGAAAAGGACTTCTAGGGTTGGATTCGGCCACCACTCCTATGGCTGGCCGAAACCCCACCTTTTCCTCCTTAAATACTCCCCTTAAGCCGTCACCATGGACTCGGATTTTGTTTAGACATTAAGTTAGCCATCATAGCAACTTCGCCAAGGCTCGAGCGTCGTAGAGGCCTCTTGTACTTCGCACCTATACAGGATCCCACCTCTTCAATAAAGCTTTCATCTTAATCCGCAATATCTTGATTGCAATATTAGTTCTTACTTGTTCTCGATTCCAGGTAGGAATTAAGACCCTCGCTGGTCAGGCTGATCGTGTTCCCGCAGGATCGGTAACCTCCAGGAGATAGGCCTAGCGATTGCATTGGCGCTCGTGCTCGCACGTGTAGTCGGATCGTCAAGCCCGAACTACACCAAATCGACTATCACCGTCTCATCGAAAGATCGGACACCTTTGCCCTATCACTCTTGGATATCCTGACAATCAGCGCCTTGTTCTCGTGATACTCCACCAGCTTCTACCACATCCAAAGCCACCACAAGGCTTCCTTCAGCTACTCCTCCTCCATCATCCAATGCTCCTGCTCGTAGTGCATCTTCTATGGCTTCCACAGGCAAAACAAAAGATATACAATGCCGCAAGTGCTGGGGTTATGGTCATATTGAGAGACAGTGCACAACACAGCGTGTTATGATGGTGCGTGATGATGGTGAATATGATTCAGCAAGTGACTTTGTTGAAGATACATTAGCTCTTATTTCTGCATGAGATGGAGATAATTCTGATTTTTCAGAAGAGATAGAGACAATGGGAGCTGAAACTGCTGATCAATACAAGAGCTTAGTGGCACAACGTATGTTGCGTGTGCAATTGAGCAAATCTGAGCATGATCAACGCCACAACCTGTTCCAAACACGCGGAGTTGTCAAGGAAAGAGCTATAAGGATAATCATTGATGGAGGGTGTTGTAATAATCTGGCTAGTGTTGACATGGTAGAGAAGCTTGCACTTCCAACAGGAAACGCACACATTCATACTACATCCAATGGTTTGAGAGTTCTCGCAAGATCAAGGTAACAAGAACGGTATGCGTGCATTTTACTATTGGTACATATTCTGATTTTGCTGATTTTGATGTTGTACCTATGCAATCTTGTTCTTTGTTACTTGGTAGACCATGGCAATTTGATAGAGAATCTGTTCATAATGGAAAACCTAATCAATATTCTCTTATGCATGATGGAAAGAAAATTGGTCTAAAACCTATGAATCCCGAACCGATTTTAAAATATGATCTTGCTAGAGCTAGTAGAGCAAAACAAGGAGAAAACTAAAAGTGAGAATCAGATTGTTGCTATAGATTTTGTACCTTCAAAGAACACTAAATATGATTATAAACATGCTACTGAAATTCGTTTGAAGAGTCCATGTATTCTTGCAAATAAAATTTATATTGCTGAACTAGATGTAAACAATACGCAATGTTATGCAATTGTCTGCAAAGAGGTTTTGTTTTAATTTGAGGATATGCCTCCTTTGCCACCTACTATTGGTAACCTTTTGTAGGAATATGAGGACGTTTTTCCCGCTGAGATGCTACTAGGACTACCTCCTATTAGAGGAATTGAGCACCAAATTGATCTAATTCCTGGTGCTATGTTGCCTAACCACACGCCATATAGAACCAATCCAGAGGAGACAAAGGAGATACAACGCCAAATTCAGGAACTACTCGATAGAGATCATATTCGTGAGTCCCTTAGTCCATGTGTTGTTCCTATTATTTTGGAACCTAAGAAAGATGGTTCTTCGTGCATGTGTACAGATTGTAGAGCTATCAATAATATTACTATTAGATATCGTCATCCTATTCCATGTTTAGATGACATGCTTGATGAATTAAGTGGCTCTACAATGTTTTCCAAAGTTGATTTGCGTAGTGGTTACCACCAGATTCGTATGAAATTGGGAGATGAATGGAAAACTGCATTTAAAACTAAGTTAGGTTTATATGAGTGGTTAGTGATGCCGTTTGGTTTAACTAATGTACCCAGCACATTTATGAGATTAATGAACAAAGTTTTACATGCTTTCATTGGACGTTTTGTGGTAGTCTACTTTGATGATATTCTAATTTATAGCAAATCTTTAGAGGATTATTTGGAACATTTACGTGATGTTTTCAATGCTTTATGCGATACATGTTTTTTTGGTAATCTTGAGAAGTGAACCTTTTGCACCAATCGAGTTGCGTTTCTTGGCTATGTGGTTACATCATAGGGTATTGAAGTGGATCCAGCCAAGATTGAAGCTATTGAGAATTGGCCGCAGCCCAAGATGGCCATACAACTGAGGAGTTTTCTTGGCCTCGCTGGTTTTTATAAGCGCTTTGTGAAGGACTTTGGATCAATTGACGTTCCACTGAATGAATTTACCAAGCAGGATGTGCCCTTTGTTTGGGGCGATGCACAACAAGAGCCTTCATGATATTGAAAGATAAGTTAACACATGCTCCGTTACTCGAACTTCCAGATTTTAATAAGACTTTTGAGCTTGAATGTGATGCTAGTGTAATTGGTTTGGGAGGTGTGTTATTACAAGAAGGAAAACTGTTGGATTTTATAGTGAGAAATTAAGTGGGGTTAGTCTGAACTATTCTAGTTATGATAAAGAATTATATGCATTGGTTCGGACATTAGAGACTTGGCAAAATTATCTATGGCCTAAAGAATTTGTTATACATTTTGATCATGAATCTTTGAAGCATATTCGTAGTCAAGGTAAGTTGAATCGTTGTTATGCAAAGTGGGTTGAATTTATTGAGTCTTTTTCTTCTGTTATCAAACACAAAAAGGGTAAAGATAACGCTATCGCTGATGCTTTGTCGCGCCGTTATACTTTGTTATCTCAACTTGACTCCAAAATATTTGGATTGGAAACTATTAAGGAACAATATGTGCATGATGTTGAATTTAAAGATGTTTTGCAGAATTGTAGAGATGGTAGAACATGGAACAAGTTTGTCTTCAATGATGGATTTGTGTTCCGTGCTAACAAACTATGCATTCCAGACAGTTACGTTCATCTTTTGTTGTTACAGGAGGCACATGGAGGAGGATTGATGGGACACTTTGGTGTCAAGAAAATGGAGGATGTTCTTGCTTGACACTTCTTTTGGCCATGTATGCGTCGAGATGTTGAGAGATTCGTGGCACGCTGCACTACTTGTCAAAAAGCTAAGTCTCGCCTTAATCCACATGGTTTATATATGCCTCTTCCTATTCCTAGTGTTCCTTGGGAGGATATTTCTATGGAATTTTTTTGAGATTGCCTCGTACACAGAAGGGGAGGGATAACTTTTTTGTTGTTGTGGATAGGTTTTCTAAGATGGCACACTTTATTTCTTGTCATAAAATGGATTATTCTTCGCATATTGCCGATTGTTCTTTCATGAAATTGTTCGTTTACATGGTGTGCCAAATACTATTGGTTCTGATCGAGATACTAAATTTCTTAGCCACTTTTGGAGATGTTTATGGGCTAAGTTGGGGACGACTAAATTGCTTTTTAGTACTACATGTCATCCCTAAACTGATGGACAAACTAAAGTAGTGAATAGAACTTTGTCTACTATGTTGTGGGCTATTTTAAAGAACTTAAAATTGTGGGAAGAGTGTTTACCTCATATAGAATTTGCTTACAATCGTTCACTGCATTCTACCACAAATATGTGCCCATTTGAGATTGTGTATGGTTTTATTCCTCGTGCACCTATTGATTTATTGCCATTACCTTCTTCGGTGCAAAATAATTTGGATGCTACTCAACGCGCTGAAATGATATTAAACTTACATAAGAATGCAAAATATAACATAAACACATGAATGCTAAGTATAAACTTGTTGGGAATAAAGGGAGAAAGAATGTTTTGTTTGATGTTGGAGATCTTGTTTGGTTACATTTGCGTACTTCCTGATTTGCGCGATTCTAAGTTAATGCCATGTGTTTCTGGTCCTTTTAAGGTGTTATAGAAAATAAATGATAATGCATATAAACTTGAGTTGCCTGCAAACTTTGGTACATTTAGTTCTACGTTTAACATTGTAGATTTGAAGCCTTACTTTGGTGAGGAAGATGATATTGTGTCAAGGACGACTTCAATTCAAGAAGGGGAGCATGATGTGGACATCCCATCTATTGATACAACCATTGTACCTACGTCTACACACATACAAAGACCTATCACTCAAGCTCGTGTCAAGCAACTTAACTATCAGGTACTTTCGTTTTTTGGAATTATTCCTCACATACATGATAATATGATGCTGCCTAAATCAGATGTATTCATTACTCTTAGGAATGAAGGACCAAGCATGGATGAGAGGGACACGCATTGGAGCATGGTCATGCATGGAGATGGTCGCAAGCATGTGATGATTCAAGAGAAGGCCACGGATGAAGATTTTAGAACTTTGAAGCCACCATAATGAAGAAAGAAGGTTTGGACGAATTATTCAAGAATATTACATCCTAATTTCGTCCATAGCTTAGTTGGGTGTTGTGACACCTTTTATTTTGGGCCAGGCAAATGTAACTTTCGCAGGAATTAAAATAGCCACTTTTTAGAGTCTGTATTTGAGGAGAAAAGGACTTTTAGGGTAGGTTTCGGCCACCACCTCTATGGTTGGCCGAAATCCCGCCTTTTCCTCCATAAATACTCCCCATAGCCGTCACTTTAGACTCGGATTTTGTTTAGATATAAAGTTAGCTATCATAACAACTTTGCCAAGGCTCGAGCGTTGTAGAGGCCTCTTGTACTTCGCACCTATACATGATCCCACCTTTTCAATAAAGCTTTCATCTTAATCCGCAATATCTTGATTGCAATATTAGTTCTGACTTGTTCTCGATTTCAGGTAGGAATTAGGACCCTCGCTGGTCAGGCTGATCGTGTTCCCGCGGGATCGGTAACCTCCAGGAGATTGGCCTAGCAATTGCATTGGCGCTCGTGCTCGCATGTGTAGTCGGATCGTTAAGCCCGAACTCCACCAAATCGACTATCACCATCTCATAGAAATATCAGACAACTTTGCCCTATCAACATTAGCTTCCAAAGTCACTTGCACATCCTGAATATTCTTGTCAATGGCATATGTTTTGTGGTTGAACACACGTGTCAAATGGGACGTCCATGCTTCATATTCCCGCTAGTTGACAAGCTCGTCGTCCTTATTTTTCTATGACACAAAATCATCACTAGTAGACATGATTAGTAGATTAGTGCAAAAAGCAAAATCGATATGGTGGAACACTCAGAACTCACTACCACTAAGAAGAAAGCAGATCTTACTGTTCTAAAGTGAATAGAGATGATTTACCAATTCGAAATCAACAACTAATGCACTGATGTGATGTAGTGAATATCAAGGGTATGGAGAACGATCACAGGGCACACAGGTTATTTATGGTGGAGTTGTAGGTATGGAATCCTAACTACACCGCAAACAAGTCCTAGTGTTGATCGTTTATGATAACCCAAGAAACACACATGGTGGAGATAAGGGTGGCAAAGCAACTTATGAACATGAATATTGCAATGCTCAAGAGAGACGCTAGTAATAGCTCAAAATAAACAGGCACAATAATTCTTAATCTACAAGTGATATGATCAACTAGGCCTCCAATAATGCACACTATAATATCTCTTTTTGTCACACTTGTAGCTCTTCTCTCTCTTTTTTTATACTGAATCTCCTTTTCTTTGCAATTGTTTTGTAATGTTTCAACTATATGACTCAAAGCAAAACGAATGCAGCAACTTCTGAACAAACTGGCCCGATTAGTCCGGTAAGTTTCGGCCGAAGACTCTGGTTGCACCGAATAGTCCGTGTGATACAGGCCAGATAGTCTGGTTTTCGCCTGTAAAAAAATTCTGCACTTCAAAACCCTAAGGAACTGCCTGTCAAAGCAAAGCAACTAGTCTCGTGGGTATGTTCCAAGGAACGGATTGATGAGGACATCCCTATACTTACACCTACCCCGGTTACTATTGATGATGCTCCAGCTGCTTCTAATAAGGATAAGTCCAATGAGATTAGAATTTGAACAATTACAAGAGCTCGTGCTAAGATACTAGAGAAACATGTGAATTTGTTTCTTAATGAGCCTGATGTTTTACTTAATGAGAATTTTATACTGCCTAAGTCTTTGTGTTATTGTATGATCAGGTACATTCAAAAATAAGGCATAGCATGGAGCAAGGAGATGAAGCACATGGATCAAGGCATGTTGATCAATGAAGCAAGCACGAGGAAGGAGAGGGAGGAAGCGCAAGGAGATCCAAAGGATGAGATCAACACCTGGCAGAGTCTCTGCCGTGGCAGAGAAACGATGCCAAATCCTGCCATGGCAGGTTGCCGTGGCATAGAAAGTGGCTGAAACTCTGCCATGACAGAGAGTCCTGCCACGACAAGTTTCAGGACCATTATTCTGCCATGGCAAGGAACAGGCTTGTGCGCCTAGAGGCTGTACCAGATGGGTCTACATGTATCTTAGTTGTAGTTGTTTGCGTCTTGGACTCTTAGCCTAGCCGCCTCCTCTCTCTTAAATATATGGGGCACCGTTTCTATTCAGTTAGACCACGTTAAAATATTTTGGAGTTGATTCTTTTTAGAACCTCTGGAATTACCTGTGATCAAGTTATAAGTATGATCTATTGTGACACTGGGAATCAATGGTTGCGTGCTCAAGAGCCTGGTGTTGTGAACATCCCACAGGGTTCAAGATCTGTTGCATTGGTATCAGGGTTCGAGCGAGAGAGTCCATAGCTATAGGCTAGTTATCTTACATACACCATCATCATTGACAAGTGCTTGCTAAGAAGATCGGCCCACCCCATGTCATATTGGTATTAGATTTCCTCGTTTCCTCGGTGAGCAATCCACAATCCATCCATAGATTAGTTTACTTTTCATCCTATACAGAAAAAGCCTCACAAAATATTTGCCATAGACTAGATTACATTGCTTTCGAGTTTTAGTTGCTAGTCGTGTTGGGGTGGCCTGATCTTCTCAGCAAGCACTTGTCGATGATTATGGTGGATGTAAGATAACTAGCCTGTAGCTATGAACTCTCCCGCTCGAACCCTGATGCAAATGCAACAGATCTCGAACCCTGTGGGATATTCACAACACCACGCTCTTGTGGATGCAGCCGTCGACCATGAACGGTAGTTTGCAATCTATTGATTCCCAGTGGAACAACAGATTACAATCAATTACAATTGTATAACTTGATCACAGGTAATTACATAGGTTCTAAAAAGAATCAACTCCAATATTTTACCATGGTCTGTCACTTGTGTCTTGAGGGTAGCCACGCCTTGAACGTTTTCTTCCCAAGTCACTTGCATGTCCTGAAGACTTGTAAATGGCATATGTTGTGTTGTTAAACACTAGTGATGAAGGGGTTAACCTTTTGGGTGGCCCGATCTTCATGGATCTCGAGGTCAAATCGATGGGAAAGTGAGGGGAAAGGGAGAAGGTAGCGGAAGCGAACACACACCTCGCGAAGAACACGATGAACACACTCAAAACTCACACGATACAAGGCCGATTGCTCCCGAACGGCGGCCACCGGTCCGATAGAATCCTCGCAAGGAAAGATCGGTCAACGTGCTCCCTCAAATCCACATCGGAGAGGGAAGAACACCTTGGGGAGGGTCTTGACAACTTGGAGACGAGACAATGAACTCCAAGGCCTTGTTCAACGATGGATGCGTGATGCAAAGTCCAATCGAGGTGGTGACGATAGTCGGTCCCCTTGGTGAAGGGGATGAGGCAAAACTAGAGATTCCACACAAGGGGGTTGTCTTTAGTCTATCATCTATGCCTAAGGGATACATGAAGGGGTGGGGGCTCTTTTATAGGCCAGCCACATAAACAGGGGTAGTTTAGGAATAAAACTAGGGT
Source organism: Avena longiglumis (assembly GCA_030063025.1). Classification (NCBI taxonomy): domain Eukaryota; kingdom Viridiplantae; phylum Streptophyta; class Magnoliopsida; order Poales; family Poaceae; genus Avena; species Avena longiglumis. The sequence continues at coordinate 306,669,733 of CP125977.1, forward strand.
TTGGACGAGCTAGAGGGGTACATGGGCCGAAGGCCCAGCTGGCGGCGCGCAGGCCCATCTTGTGGGCCGGAGACTCCAGTCTATCTCCGGTGTCGTCTCCGGAATGGCATACTGACTGTCCTCGGGCGGTTGCTGGGGTCGGTCCAGAGGTAGGTCCGGAGACTCCGGTGTAGCAGGACCGGAGACTCCGGTGGTTCAGCCGTGGCTTCTTCCGTCCCCTCTTCCAAGCCTCCGTCTTGTCGGGCTTGATGTTCCGGGCTTCCTCCCTTATATCTGTACTTGTTGGTGTGAACCTATCATGCATATGTGACGAAGTATGAAGTAGCATACCATTCAATAGGGTAGTAAGTGGGCTCGCATAGAGGAACGGATTCACCTTTGGAGTCCATGACGACTTGGCGTAAGTTGGAGACCATGATGTGGTAACGACCGTAGGTCGGGCTACATCAGCTCCCCCCTTCAAAAAGAGTCGTCCTCGACTCTACATGCTCATCACAAAGTAGAAGAGGTCGAGAGACCTTCTTGATCCTGGGGTTCACCATATAGTCGTCCTCGAGAAGATTGACTTGACAACACTTCAATGTTCCTTCACCTTCAATGAAGCCTACAAAGCTCACAACAAAAGAGAAGCAACACTCAAAGCATAGCCAATTCATGAAGATTATAGCATGAGTCCTCAAGTAGAAGGAAGTCACCTTAGCTTGTAAGATAGCTCGATGAAGGGTAGCCATAGGTAACTCTCTTCAGTTCTTCTTGTCAACATATAGTCCATATAGGTTGACGTGTATGCATTTGTACCTTCACACAACAAAGACCAAGCAAAATATTTTCGTGTGTGATAGAGGATCATGTCAAATGTGGCATGTCCATTCTTGTTCACAACACTATTAGCACAATATATGTATAGCAAATGGAATGCATAAGCAAGGTCAATGTGCATGGAAATCTTTTGAACATCATCCAAATGTGGGAACTCAAAAACTCCATATAACGAAGTAGTGGGGCACTCAAAGCATTGTATCAAAATTTCAATCTACATCTTTGATGCAAGAATAGGAGAATTTGGCAAAAACAGACGATGAAGCATATCCAAAACAAAATTGTTCAACATGTTGGATGTCACACATGAATCATCAAAGAAAATTTCATGGGAATATGAGTATCCCAAGCGGAAGCAGAAACAACTTGTTTGCAAACAAACCATATGAAAGGGAAAGTGGTCCTTATGTTTGTTGCAACAACTAGACGAGATACTTGGAAGATCTCATGACAATACATGCTCTTAATGGCATTATGGTTGCAAACAAAACATTAGAAAGAGAAATTATTCAACATTTTTGTTGCAACACAAAAAGCATCATTATCCAAAAGCGAAGAAACATGAATGTCACAAGATGAGATAATACCATCAACATGCTTGCAATCAAACCATAGGAAAGAGCAATTTGCCAACATGAAAGATGCAAAGCATGCAAAAGGTATCAGAGCTGGGTTAGATCTTGAACTCACTTGTGGGATGCTCTCAAGAGCTCTTTTTGTCAACTCGTGCTCAACCGAGGTCGACATGATAGTGCGGGTCCCTACACACATCATACATAAAAGGAAGAACGTGTGTGCATGGTAGAGATACACATCATCCATCATGACGTATCTCTTCTTGTGCACATCACCATTAATGTCAATCAAGTATGAAATAGATGCATGGTGAGTATGCAAGTGGGGAACATGCTTATCATGGCAATCATCAAAATCTCCAAAAATTGAGAAATATATGGGGGCCATCTCATTATAACGCATATGTAGGGGTCCCAATCTTAGATAAGATAGAGCCTCCTGTGTTTTACAATGCTAGTCCCTGGATCAATAGCTAGCATCCACAGTTAAGATGTAATATCAAGAAACAAAGGTCATAATATAACTTTATAACCAGGAATAACATAAGTTTATTACATCAAACATAGCTCATTTGGCTATTACATTACATTGCAGTGGAATAACTATAAGCATGGGGTCCTTCATCTTCAAAGTGCCACAGGCAGATGTTGGTTGTAGACTTTGTAATCCTAAACAATCAATCTCCACTAAAATCAATCAAACCTGCAACATCCAAGTTACAGCCACAAAGGGTCAATACATTTGAATTGTATTGGCAAGTGATACTATGGTAGTATAGTGGAGTCTATCATCTATATGCATTTGGCTAAGTGGAGTTGAGGCTTGCATTGCTCAAAATAGATTTTTCTTATCATTTTGAAAATACTAAGTTTTTGCTTGGCAAAATCATTTTTCTCAATCAAAGATTTGAAGATCCTTACAAGGCATCTCTCCATCAAAGATTGAAGATTTCAAACAACCCTTGTTCAATCCACAGGTTTTAACTTTAGAAATTTGAATGATGAGATTCTTGATTGCTTCCATGTCTTGATGCTCAAATTGTCCTTTACCAGGGACATGGCTAAGTACTTAGATTTTACACTCTGCAGAGGTGGTGCACTTTACCCACAAGACTTGGTTTCCCAAGACAAAATCTTTCAGAAGCCTTCCCTTAGACCAAAATGGACGCGCTCCAACCTATCAAACACTACCACCCACTGTCCATTTGGCTAAGTTCTTGCAACCTATATGATCATGGCAGAGCCCATATTGCCAAGTGGTTGCACTTGAAGCTTCTCAACATTTGACATCTCAAATCTCTTTGTTTCCTGGGTGGCCATCCACAAGTGAGATACACAAGCCAGGTCCATGGTCTTGTGTAACCACTCAACATAACCCAATCCTTCCATTTCCACCCAGGTGATTCATTAACTTAGTTGTTTTATTAAACAAAACCTAAGTCCTCAGACTTAGAATATTTTTCCATAGTGTGAATATATATTCCACCCATGTTTTCTATTAGCTAGGCTAAGCTTGATAGTGGTAGGAATCTTTAACTTAGGAAAATCCTACTAAGGATTCATCTACTAGGTTTTCTTATAGCAAGGTCTATACTTAGCAAAATTCATGCAAAGTTTTTACTTAGCAAAATCACTAATGCATAGAGAAAGTAATGGAATAGAAAGTATGAAGCATCACTTGCCTTTTTGGTAGGGAATGGTAGTTCACTCCTTTTTCTTGTTAGTCTCACACTTCACTACAAGTCAAACAAGCAAACTCTAATTCAATTTACATTCTAAACCAATAATCACTCAAACAATTTCACACACACAAGACAATGGAAACCAATTCATGCATGGGAGCATGCACAAGATAGTTTTATTTTGCAAAAGGGGTCTCCATGGGGTTTCTAAACTTTGTAATTCCAAATTGGTCATTTACCAAAGTGGCAAAGTCATTAGCAAGAGGGTTTTGTTCAAAAACTATTTTTAAATCCATTCATCATTTCATGTGGTGAAAAATGTTTTTATTAAGGCAAAACTCTTAAGTTGTTCACCAAATGAGTTGCTATTGCAAAGCTTGGTGTTTTTGGGTCAGTAGGTTTGGTCCAAACTATTTCCTTAAAGTTTTCTTTCCATAAACATTTTTATAACAAAAACCATTCCTTTTATTTGGCTAGAAAATGACTAAGTCAAGTAATCCAACCTAAATCTTACAAAAATCATTTTTAATACCAAGGGTTGGTTCCTAGGGTCAGTAAGGTCACAATAAACCATTTTGCAAAAGTTTTACCCCTAAATTAAATTTTAAACAATTTTTATACTCTAAACAAGCATACAAAAGTTTCTGCAAATTCAACCAAGCTAACAGATACTATTTGTAAAACTAAGGCCATGGTTGGCTAGGGCTTGCTCTCCTGAATCCATTGATATAAAATTTGTAATTTTTGGACGTGTGGTTTGAAAGTTACAAGGGTTTGAAAATTACAAACAAATCTGTTTTCAATTTCTGTTTTTAAACATACAGGTGACACGCGGCACGAATTCATTGGGTGGTACCGGTTCGTTTGGATCGAGTAATACAGACCACAAGATTAAAGGGGCAGGTGCGGCTCAGATCAACGCGTACCCCTTCGTTCAGTCAATCTATCGTGGCCACGCGATTAAGATCCTACGGCTAAGCGCTTGCTGTGAACGGGCGGCGCTAACGGCACAAGGCGTGGGCTCTGGCGGCGAGGTTGATGGCGACACAGGGGGCTAGAGGGAGAGAGGGGTAGATCACCAGGTTCTCTGCGCCTTGCTGACTCTCCACGTGTTCTTGTCTGACAAAGGGGCGTGCTAGGTCAACCTGGATTCCTCGCCGTAGTTGTCGTCGGCGTCGGATGCTTTCTGTTATCGTTGATGGCGAGGATAGGGGGCGCCCTAGGACAAACGGAAGGTGCGGTTAGGTTCGTAAGAGCTTGGAGTTCATCATTGTGTCCACGGGAATGAGAGGGGAGTCAGGTTTTACCCGGGAGACGTCGTCGGAGAACAGCAGTAGACGGTGGCGTTCAGTGGTGTGTTGGAGTCGAGGTTCTGAGGTTCCCGTGGTCGAACGGAAGGTGCAGGGAGATGCTACAGGAAGTGGGGAATGTGCCTGCGTGCTTGGGGAAGCAAGGAATGGCAAGAAACGGCCGGAATTCTCGCCGGAGCGTCGTCGGAGACAGAGACAGTTTGGGGATGATTCGTGCAGTCTGGTGGCTCCCAGGTGGTTCCGGTTTGGGGGAAAGGAAGAGTGAAGCATGGCGTTTAACATAGCATGGTAAATGGCGGGTTTAATCCATTCATCAACGCGAATTCAAGGGAGTTTACTCGGCAGTAAACAGCGAGGAACGGTCGCAGCGGTTTGGGACGATGAACAGGAGGAGTGGGGCACACTTGTCAGCGAAAAAGGAAAGAAGGGGAAAGGGTCCACTTGTCGGTTGCTCCGAGGGTTCCTTCTACGGTGAGAAGACGTTTCGCTGCGGTGAGGTGGGGATTGGGCTAGGTGGGCTGTTTGGGCTGGCTCAGTTGGGTCAGTCCATTTCCATATTTTTTTTCTGTCTGATTCTTTTTCTATTTTCCAACTCTGTTTTGAAAATTCAAACAACTAAACAATGTCCAAAACAAATCAAACATTCACCAAACCTTGCACTATGAATTTGGTTCTGTTTAGTAGCATAACCCAAATCCAAAATAAATTAATATCTTATTTTTCTTTAGGGTCCATTAATAATTATATAAAATGGGCCTTAGTTATTAAATCAAATAGAGTTTGATTTTATTAATAAAATCTTTATTTGAAACCTAAATATTTTCAAAACCAATCAGTGGGTTTTATTTGGGAAATATAGAATACTTGGAGATTTGTTTAAAATAAAATAACATTTTATTTTAGGGTCCATTATTAATTAAATATAATAGACTTTCATTATTATTTCAAATAGGATTTATTTTATTTAGATATTTATTTTAAAATCTAAAATAAAGCTAAAACACTTTAGTAGGTTTTTATTTGAGAATATAAAATACTTAGAAACTTATTTAAAACAATTTAATAAGTTTGATGTTTTAATTAAAATAGTAAAACCTTTTATTTAAACAAAATTTGGATATTTAACTCCTTATTATTTTATTTTAAATGAACCTTTACTATTTTTATTCAAAACAAAATGTTTTAACTCAAAAGCTTGGTCAATGATTAATTTGGCTTTAGAAAATAATCCTTATTTGTAAAACTTCTATTTCATTTGAAAACAAATCTTTTCATTTAATTGTTTTCAAAATAGTATTTCCAAATGTTTTTATTTTCCTTTTATTAAATTTTTATCTTTTTAAATCCCTTTAGTTTTTTATTAAATTCAAAAGGGTTTGAAGTTCCAATTGCACTCAAAAAGTTTCTTCTGGCTATGAAAATCAAACAAAGTTTTATTTTATTCATTTATTTTCACATTACAAGATTTGGAAAATCTTGGGATGTGACAGCATATGATCAACATTGTTGCAAGGAAAACAAGTGAAATAGCAAGCATTCATCTTATTGCAATTAACGGGAGAAATTGAAGGATTAGCATGACAAAGCATGTCCGAAGCAATTGGAAAATGCACACAAGATGCATAGCATGACATGTTTATGGAAATGATATCGCAATCAAACAATTCCACATGATCAATATTATGCAAAGTTAAAACATCACATGGGAATATGAGTGAAGCATATGTAATGTCACAAGTATCATCCATAGCATGCATATCCTCACAATTCATCATGTCCACTAGTGGGATCATGGCATCATCAACACCCTTATTGTTACCTTGGTCATACCTCTCATATGAAGTGGGTGTTGTTGTAGGAGTAGTGGTCTCCTCGTGGACGACTTCGTCTTCTTGATGTAGCCATGGCATAGCATCATCTTTGTGCACCATGTACATCTTCTCCAATTGAGGCATCATTGCTTCATGGCTTCGCGCGTCTTCCTCCATGGAACCCAGCACAACACAAGAGAACACACTAGAGGTAGAGGGTAAGTTGTTAGAAATCGAAATGGTCTCACTTGACCTATCAACTACCACTCTCAACTCACTAGGAGTATCGCTCATGTCCTCCAAGTGGAAGCACTCAATCTCACATAAGGTGGAGTCACTCATCTCACTCTTGTTCTCACTCAGGTGGGCTAAGTGGCTCTCATACTCACATGGGATTGGTACCACATCATCACTCAAGCATATGGGGATAGGATCGGTTTCCTCAACTCCAAGCACCTCCTTTGGTGAAGGGAAAATCCCATGCTCACCATTCTTGACCTTGTCGCCTTCAAAGTTGGATGCCATAAGATGGGCATCATCGCTCGCCTCCATGGTCGAAGGGAGAATCCCATGCTCGACCGTTTTGTGGCCATCTCGTAGTAGTGGTGGAGGTAGGCTCATGCTATCCAACTTGGCGAAGTAGAGGTATACATTTTCCTTGTTCGCAAGGTCGTGGAAGTCAAGCATAGGCGTTGAAGCTTGATGGCGTGGAGGAAGGCTTACTCTTGGTGCCATTGTGGTGGTGGCACGAGTAGTTGAAGGTGCCCTATTATGGTGTCAACGGAGGTCATTGGCGTGCCTTGCCAATGGTTGATGTTGGTGAAGCACTTTGTCATCCACATGACACTCACGACAGTGATCATTTGCCTTGGCACTCTTCTTGTGCTTGTGGTGCCTTCTTGATCTTGCTTGAGCATTATGGTTGGTGCTCATCACGAATTTTTCGTCTTGGTGGCGAAGATGCCTTTGACGATGTCTTGGATCCTCTTTATGGTGGCGATGTTCATGAGAGTATGTTTGTCGATGAAGATTCTTGTTTCTTGGTGCCTCTTGATGTATATGATGTTTGGACGCCACTTTTGTTTGGATAGGAGGTGGAGCTTGTCGCCTTGGAGGCGATGGAGCTTGGCGCCTTAGAGATGGTGGAGCTTGACGCCTTGGAGGTGATGGAGCTTGTCGCCTTGGAGGTGGATCATCGAAGTAGGTGGTTCCCTTTGGTGTGGCACACTTGGCCTTGAAGGTCATGGAATCTTGATGATGCGCCTCCTCTTGCTTGGCATAGTAGGCTTCCATCTCCACACGGTGGAGGAATTCTTCATGGCTCATGGAGGAGCCATCAAAGTCGATGAAATTCTCCGTGTCCTCCATGTTTGGCGAGGCGTCATCGATGACGCACTCGAAGTCGTCCATGCTTGTGGAGTAATTGTTGGTGAAGTACTCCATATCACCCAAGCATGTGGAGCCATTTTCGGTGTAGTGCTCCATAGTCTCCATGCATGAGGAGCCATTGTCGGTGTTGTGCTCCATCATGTCCTCTATACTTGTGGAGTCGTATTCATGGTGGCTCATCATGGATTCTTCATAGATATCATCCCCGGTTCCGGAGTTCCACTACAAGGAATCTAGCTATATATGACCCTCCATTTTCATCACGAAATCGTCATAGTAGTCTATTTATGACGATTCTATGACGAATTTGAGATCGTCGAAAGCTGAGCGTCGCAAATGAACTATAACGACGATTTTGGTAAAATCGTCATAACCGTCTATGACGATATTGGATCGTCATAACCGTTATGACGATCCCATATCGTCATGGGCGGTCTAGCCTCGCCAGGTCAGATCCTATGTGGCTGATCCGACGTGGCAAAATTATGATGAAACTAAATCGTCTTAAATCAAAATCAGCCCAGTCCACTTTGATGGTGTATATGGGCCTAGCCCAGCAAATTCTGGTTTGTTTATGTTTTTTCTATCAATTCGCGTCCGTTACATGGGCACGGCCCATCAATTAGTTTCTAATTTTAGGCCTTTTTGCAGACTATTTATTTCTATTTTTGGCCTTTTTTTCAAGGGGGTCCAAATTGTCAGTTCCTTCTAGAGTTGGTCCCAGTTGTCAGTACCTTCGAGAGATGGTCCCAATCGTCAGGTTTTGGTTTTTTCCACAGCCAATTAACAGCCAATATTCCAATCAGAAAGCAGAAAGAAAATAGATGAAAATATTTAAATAGGAGACAATACACAGTATGATAGTCAGCACAGTTATACACACATGGAATTCCCACTTTACATCACAACCAATTCAACCATCGAATCTTGCATACCCTGGAATATACAAATTAAACTCTTAGCAGGTACTCTGGAACTTCTTCAGCACATAGCTGTTGTAAACAAGACGATTTTCTTTGTTTACTCAACCTTGGTCGTCTTTTAGCAGGTCAACCAATCAACAGCCTTGCATTTCAAACAGCTAAGTACCATTAGCACAGGAACAAATCACCAAAATGCGCATGTACAAAGCAATGGAAATGATGGAATTTGTACTAGGGGATAACAAGGAATCTTCCAAATTTGTTGTGTTTTATTGATGAAGTTATAACATCAAAGTGTCCTATATGATTCATGATAGTAATCAGTTCTTATACTACTATAGGATGGAATCACCACTAAAAAAACTTAGCAGATGAGATCCGACCTAGTCCGAATTGTCTCAGCATTCCACCTAGGCAGATTACTATCAATAATAGACTACTAACCATATATTTCTTCTTCTCATACTAAATCAAAATATTATCTAACTGCCTGAGAGATTAAGTTTCCAGATGCATCAATCAACCAACAAGTATATATAGGTGCAAGGGGAAGAGAGACACTTACCATAGGGACCCGCTTGTTGTTGGGGTGCTTCTCCTTGTAGTCCTTCCTAAACCCCTCCCTGCAGACACAAAACACATAAACAATCTGATAAGGATGCAAGTTAAAAGCAGAACAAAATCTTCATTTAGACTTAGGAAAGCAATTTCCCAAACATTTTAGTCAGAAGAGAAGGCCTTGGCCGTGCATCTGTATTTTGGTGTGAAAGGAAAGTAAATGAACCAATAGAAAGCTATCAATGGTAGTAGTTGCAAGTTTTAGTTACAAGTAAACAAAATATTTTGCAGCATTGGTCTCACAAAGCATTTAATTTGCTATCTACTGCAGTTGTGATCCTTCAAGTTTACTAAAAGAGGAAAAAACAAATAATCTAGTGCAGTCAGGAATACATGTGAGGCTAATATACAGCAGACACAACTGGCACAAGCAATATATAGCATAGTTAATCAACTAAACAAGCTAGCAGACCTTTCACAACTTTAAGAACAACACAAGTACTTGGAGTTCTGGGAGACCTCCATCTTCTTGATATACTCACGCAAACTGGTAGTGTACCTAGCAAATACACAACACAGGTAAGAATCACCTCACATTTGCAAGAATGAAGCAAGAAAGCATACACAGGTAACATGTCGCTACGTCGATTTCCCTTTATCATGCTGCTTTGCTGAGGGGTACTTGTCTACAAAATTCCCAGTGCATACTACTAGTTCTGTAGCATTTAAAAGTACTACCTACTGTTGTATCTTCCTTTGGTTTTGGTGAGTAAGGGACAAATGAAGACAATGCAGCGAGCATATTGGAATCAGGAAAAACATATCATCATTCATATCTATCGGATCTATGGTGCAAGAATAGCAGACATGTCCGAGCAAGAACAACTAACCAAAACCAGCGCCAATTTCTAATCGCAAAAGTAGTTGATGTCATGAAGAACTGAAGACGACACCAACAGATATGTTGTGCATACTAGGGAGCTCCTCCTTGTAGAAACAAATTACACCGAAACCATGTATTCATTTCACTTAGATTCCATACCAAACAAATGAATATACTATATGCTGAACAAGTAATTCACAGGATACAGGTCATGCATGGACTCAAGTAATTCACAAATAAGGTATTTGCCTTATAACCTGATCATGCATGGACTCGAGTTGTTATTCACAGGATACAGGTCATGTAAGTACTAGGCCTAGTAATCATGTAAGTACTTAGCAAGTAATTCAACATCCAGGCATTCAATGTTTAAGAGAGATCCTAGATATTTTCAATGATTCCTTGAATAGCTAAGCAACAAGCTACTGAAAACTTGGAATACCAATTAAAGATTGCATGACTAAAATAACAGTTACAGCTAGAAGCACAGAAGACTAGAGTTCTACCCTCAGCAATTATATGCGCCAAGAACCACGAATCTCTTCTTATATGCGCCAAGAACCACGATTCCCCACCCCGCAAAAAAACATGAATCTATGCGGTCGATCTTCCTACAGGTCACGTTTGTGTAAGTATAGTTCCCAACTCAGAACCCCAGGAGAGCAGGCTTCGGTCTTACCTGACAGCGTGGTCTGAATGGGGTGTTCTTGAAGAGGAGAACGGTGACGTGCTCGTCGGCCTGCAACTTCTGCGGTGTGTCTAAGAACACGGAAGACCAAGCCAGAGGGGATCTGGTGGAGGAGGCCTCTGAGGAAGGGAGCAGCTCTGCAGGGAGATCGACATCGTGGGATCATGTTTCAACAAATACAAAGGATTAGAGGAGGATGGGCAGAAGGTGATGGGGAGAGAGGGAGATGGGTGGTGCTTCTTCCTGTTCTTGCCGTCGAGGAGGGGAGAAGAAGATGGAGAGGGAGATCTGGGCGCAACAGAGGCCGGCGCGCGACGTAGGGTAGTGGGAGTCGTGACATCACCGACGTAGGGTAGTGGGAGTCGGGACGTCCTTGGAAACACAAACTACTCCATTAAATACAAGCAATACACCCGATTCCAGCATACACCTGCAACAAATAAATAGTTGCAGTAGTGTAAATAAACATATGGGAACTAGCACTATGATTGTATAAACTAAAACTTATGTAAACCGAATGGATGCTCAGATTATAATTATATTTATTACTACTTCGATTATGATTCAGTAGAAGAACAATCTCTGTTTATGCCATACAAGAACACAATTTGTGTTCAATAGAAGAATGAGCACACAAATGGCAAACATGCCGAATTAGAAGATCAAAAATGGATAAAATAAGAAAGTACTAGAATTTCTGGAGCTTGCATAGAATGGAACAGTTTGAGAAGGAACTATGATTAAGCAGCATCAATTTATTTGGGAATACAACATTTCATTGATATTTTATAGAACTAAGTGTTCTGCAGAAACAGTAGTGGAAATACATAAAACAAACTTAACTAGCTATCTAGAAATGTAGAGAAACTTGCATTGCTAGGCTAAGTTAGCTAGTAATCATCCCTAGACATGTATCGGATACAGCTTGCAAGACAAACCGCTTGCAAACACTAGGATCGAACACGAGATAAAGGGAGGTTGCACCATCGTAGAGCTCACCGGCATGGAGTTAGGGGTTTCGTCGGCGTAGCAAAGAGTTCGCATCATTGCCATCGGAGCAGCATCAACAGCTCGTACTGCTCGTCCTTGTACCGGATCAGCCAGAACCACCGACTAGCGGGAGCATCCAGAGTCCCGCAGCCTGGTCATGAAGGAGTAGGAGGTGCATGTCGGAGTTGTGGCTGGGGAAGGAAGAGGCGTTTTGCCCGGCTGGATGTCGGGAGCATCTATGGTAGCATTCAGACTACGCCTTATCTCAGTACAAGGTACCTGAAAGGATAATACTTAGGATATAATTATGTTCTTGTTTAGTGGTTTCAAAAACATAAAGTGCATACACAATAACTCTATATTACCAACACAAAAAAACTAATGCATGTACTCCTACTTCAGTTGGATCTATAGGCCTTTCTAGTCAAGAACCAGTTGCTTACATTTTTGATAATATACTCCTAACATCCTTGATTCAATATACTCCTAACATCCTTCAGCTGAACTGTCACAAATGTTGGAGTTCAATCAAGGTCAAAAAATTCACTACCTAATTCAAAATATGAGATGTACCATTATATACATAACACTTTTGATTAATAACTATCTAAATCAAATTATATTAAGAAGGTAAGTTGATATTGCAATGTTCTGAGATGACACGGTGCACTACTTAAGCTCTCCTATCACATGGGCTATTATGTCTCACAAATCAATTTAATGAGGAAAAAACTAGCTAACTAGTTCACTAGCATGTTCGCGTTCTTGTATAATAGAGGTAGTTTTATTATCTCAGCAAACTACAAGGTAAAACGTTTTATTATCATTCCCACTTAATTTACATGTTAATATAAACAGATGTTCAAAAGATATATTAACATTAGTATGAACTTGTTGGTATTCACTAAACATCAAAACAAAACGTACAAAATAATTGAACCTGATTATTTCAGATCCACAAGAAGATTACTTCAGATCCAGATGGCTACTCACAAATTAGCAAATACTAATTAGAACTAGAGGCTCAACTAAAATGCCAAGAGTGGGCCAAAGAGTATTACAAAACTGCTTTTTAGGCTCCCTCGTTGACATATTGGCAGAATTACATTTCATACTATTTCATTTCATCATAACATTGTAATTATTTAACATATCTTTCTACAATTATCTGGAGCGGATCCCCTGCTAGCTAACAGCGCACAAGAACAAAATAACCAGCACATCATGGTTGCACGACAACACGCACCTTGGGGGCGACGATGGTTGTGGCCCTGACGTTGAACCCATGGGATGCCTTTCGTGCCGAGCGTATCCATATGGCTGCTAACGTGGGGATATGGAGGGCCTGGCCGGAGTCCAGATCGCACGGTTGCTGCGGGCGCGAGCAGGGAGGCGGACGAGGTGCTCCAGGGAAGCCGAAGTACAGACAGCGCGGGGTAGTCCGGGCTAGAGGGAGCTGCCGAACGTGGCCATCGAGGCGCTACCGTCCATAGCGAGGGAGGTCAGGGCTTCATCGTCATCACTAGAGGAGAAGCTAGGGTTCGCTCGATATGGATGGGGTTGGGCGCAGGGGGAAATCCAGTGAGGGGAGATGGGGGCCGAGAGTGAGGGGGCGGAGGTGGTGGGGAGGGGGAGGAGGGGCGCCAGGGATCTGGGTGGCCGACGAGGTGGTGAGGAGTTCGTCCGGGGGCGATGGCGGCGCGCGGGGGTGGGTGATAGACTGAGAGGATACAAGGGTGGGATGCGGTGAGTTTGAGTGTGGCCAAGGGACGAGAAGTCGGCGAGCGGAGATGGTCACTGGCGCGGTGTGGCGGCGGCCGGAGGTGAGAGGGATAAGGGTTAGGGTTAGACTTTAGAGGATGGAGGGGGTCTGGGTGTCGGGGGATTTGGCATGTGTCGCGTGTGCGAATGAAATTTTGGCACTATACGCGCGCGATGGATGCCAGGTCATCGATCCACGCCAAATTTTCACAGACCACCATCCCACCGTTCATCAAGTTCACATCAATGGCTGATATTTGTTCTTCTCTTATATCTCGTATCTCGGTATGCCTAGCGATTATGACGATTCCGTCTATAGAAATTATAACATTTTTTAGCGAAATCGTCATAGTTTACTTAGGATTTGGTTCTGTCAAACAGTGTATGACCATCAGATGTGGAATCATCATAAATCTATGACGATTTCGTTCACGGTCACTACCAAAACGTCATAGGCTGACACATTTCTTGTAGTGTCCCTAGACATGATTCACAAGACCAAGTGTTGTATATGGAAGTGGTAGTGGGTGTTGGGGATGCAACGTCAAACCTTACTTTACCTTGGAAGAACGTATCGTGCAAGTGGCCACACTTGAGAGCAATAAACCAAGCAAAGTGAAGTTCACGCGAAACACCAAAACCAACTACTAACCAAAAAAGACACACACACAAGGCCTATGGTGGATAGGTATGGAAAGAGGCATGCCAAGAACCAATCCGAAATCAAGATGTTGTAATGGCAAGTAAAGAACCACAATGATCACAAAGTAAAACAAGTCAATCCACAAGATAAGAAATATGTACAAGGAAACACACGGTGGGATAAATGGGACTTGTGCGACGGAGGAAGTGAGCTAAGAACCAAATGATTACCTAGCGAAGACTATAAGCTCGTGTCACACAAGTACAAGGAGAGACGCTAGTTCGATTGCATAAGATTGGTGGGCTACAAGATATGCACAATAAGTACCACCTATATGATGTTCATCGAGCTTGCGCTTCCTATTCTATGAGGCACATGTATATTTCTTTTTCTTTTTTTTCTATTTTTTTCTTTTTCACTTGCCTCTTCCTTGTGCCAACAACTATACAAGATAACTATATGAGATAGCGCTCACAAGTTTGCTCGGAATTCTACAAGTTATCAAATGTGCATATCCCAAGCAATCATAAGAGTAACTAGTCTCAATAGGTGTTTGTTGCTCACAGAGATAGTGGGGTTCACAAAGGAATGCAAGTGGGGAAAAGTCGCGGAATGTTTATACCTTTCATCGACGATTTTCACCCTTTATTGTTGGATTCCGCCTTGCTCACGGAATTTGGATGGAGTAGATAGCATGAACAACGCGGATGATGATGTAGATCTCCTTCTCCTCTTCGAAACAAGCTAAAGAACACCAAAATCCAAGTTCGAATGCAAAAGTTATGCTCAAAACCGTGCAGCAGTTTTTCTGTCCGCAGGGGGGCGGAGACTCCGGTCTGGGAGTCTGGAGACTCCGGTCTAGAGATCAAAACATCCAGAGACTCCAGTCTAGGCTGAAGACTCCGGTCCGGGTGATTCCAGAACGTCCAGAACTCGAACGGGACGCGTTTTGGGCGGAAAAACTCGAACCAAAACCTCAGATTGATGGGGGAAATCAAGGAATTAGGCCATGGGAACGCAGGGGAAGGTAGATCAAAAAGTTTAGCAAGTAATCCACGGATCAAAACCTACCAAAACTCACTAAAATCACAAATCGATCCAAAACACGAATTGGGGCTATTTTTGGTGGAATTTTCGAATTTATGGGGAAAAGACCAAATCGATGAGAAATCCGTGGCAACCAAAAGCTGCTGATACCATATGATGAAGGGGTTAACCTCTTGGGTCACCTGATCTTCACAGATCTCGTGGTCAAATCGATGGGAAAGTGAGGGGAAAGGGAGAAGGTAGCGGAAGCGAACACATACCTCACGAAGAACACGATGAACACACGCAAAAATCACATGATACAAGGTTGATTGCTCCCGAACGGCGGCCACCGGTCCCATAGAATCCTCGCAAGGAAAGATCGGTCAACGTGATCCCTCAAATCTGCATCGGAGAGGGAAGAACACCTTGGGGAGGGTCTTGACAACTTGGATACGAGACAATGAACTCCAAGGCCTTATTCAATGATGGATGCATGATTCAAAGTCCAATCGACGTTGGTGACGATAGTCGGTCCCCTTGGATAAGGGGATGAGGCAAAACTAGAGATTCCACACAAGGGGGTTGTCTTTAGTCTATCATCTATGCTTAAGGGATACATGAAGGGATGGGGGCTCTATTTATAGGCCAGCTACATAAACAGGGGTAGTTTAGGAATAAAACTAGGGTTTGGACGAGCTAGAGGGATACATGGGCCGAAGGCCTAGCTGGCGGCGCGCAGGCCCATCTTGTGGGCTGGAGACTCTGGTGTGGTGGGCCGGAGACTCCGGTCTATCTCCGGTGTCGTCTCCGGAGTGGCATACTGACTGTCCTCGGGCAGTTGCTGGGGTCGGTCCGGAGGTAGGTCCGGAGACTCCGGTGTAGCAGGACCAGAGACTCCGGTGTAGCAGGACCGGAGACTCCGGTGGTTCAGCCGTGGCTTCTTTCGTCTCCTCTTCCAAGCCTCCATCTTGTCGGGCTTGATGTTCCGGGCTTCCTCCCTTACATCCGTACTTGTCGGTCTGAACCTATCATGCATATGTGACGGGGTATGAAGTAGCATACCATTCAATAGGGTAGGAAGTTGGCTCACATAGAGGAACGAATTCATCTTTGGAGTCCATGACGACTTGGCGTAAGTTGGAGACCATGATGTGGTAACAACCATAGGTCGGGCTACATCAACTAGTGTCAAATGGGACCTCAATGCTTCATATTGCCACCAATTGACAAGCTCATCATCCTTATTTTTCTATGCTACAACATCAGAAGCACTAGTAGACATGATTACTAGATTAGTGCAATAACAAAATCTGTTTGGTGGAACACTCAACTCACTCACAGCTGACAAGAAAGTAGATCTTACCATTCCAAAGTGAACAGAGATGCGTAACCAAAACGATATCAAGACTGATGCACAGATGTGATGAAGTGAATATCAAGGGTATAGAGAATGATCATAGGGCACACACGTTATTTATGGTGGAGCTTTAGGTATGGAATCCTAACTACACCGCAAACAAGTCCTAGTGCTGATCGTACAAAAACCCAAGAAACACACACGTGTAGATAAATGTGGTAATGCAACTATGAAGGGTTTTGCACTACGCTGTAGAGACACTAGCAAGGCTCAATGTCACATGCACAAGATTTCTCAATCTACTGGTGCACAAAGAAAACAGTAGGCCTCTTGCACAATTCACTTCTCCTTCTCTCTTGTTTTATACAATCCTTTTGCTTTTTATTTTTCTCTATTCTCTCTTTTTTTATACTATGAAGCACGCTTTGATCCCAGCCAATTCAAAAACACAGCACCCCAACCTATGAGCAGCTTGGAGGAGCGGAAACTAGTCTCAATAGGCAAGTTCCTAACACCTATGCATGAATTGCTGTGGCTAAAGTTTGCAAGAAAACAATGATCAAAAGTTTATGTGTAAAGTTGTCGCAGCAGAAAAATAGGGCAAAATCATGCCGCGGCAGAAATCTGGTAGCCCTGTCTCGGCAGAAAAAATGGCCTTTTCTGTGCCGCGGCAGAAAAAGTTTCTCTCCTAGGCTGAGAATTGTCTGGGGTCGAGCGGCCAGGACCTGTCGCGGCAGGAAAACGGGGCTTTTCTATGCCCCGGCAGACCAGGACTCAATTTTTTTTGTGAATCTGAATTGGCAAAAGTAATATAAGAGGACTCTTTTCTTGGATCGGATCTGAGGTGATGGTGGCAAAAAATTATATGGGAAAAACGACTTGTAACTAGAAAGAGAAACTAACTAGTAGAAGAAATCTAGATTAGATATAAAGGAAGAACACGACCATCAACTAAAACTCGAAAGCAATATAATCTAGTCTATGGCAAATCTTTTATGAGGCTTTTTCTGTATAGGACAAAAAGTAAACTAATCTATGGATGTATTGTGGATTGCTCACCGAGGAAATGAGGAAATCTGATGCCAAGATGATTTGCCATTGACAAGAGCCTTCAGGACGTGCAAGTGAATTTGGAAGCAAACATTCAGGACGTGGCTACCATCAAGAAACAAGTGACAGACGTCAACACCAATGTTACAGCTTTGCAGCGTTCCATAGAGGCTTTGACACTTGCTATTGAGCAACGGCAGCAACATCCAATGCATGAGGAGATCGAGAATGAAGCTGATGGCAGTGTTGCTGGTGCTGCGCCGCCACTAGTCAGGGGACGTCCTAATGCCCCTGCACCTGTACCATTACATGGTGGTAGTTTTTCCCCAATTGGCCGTGCTCAGCATATACTTCCACAGCCGGTTGATGATGATTTGGGAAAGCCTAAATTCTCAATTCCCAAGTTTGATGGTTCCATTGATCCTGAAGATTATTTGACATGGGATTTCAAGATAGAGATGTTGGAGATATGCCCTAGAGGCAATAATAAATGTAGTTATTATTATATCTTTGTGTTTATGATAAATGTTTACATTCATGCTATAATAGTATTAACAAGGAAACATTAATACTTGTGTGATTTGTAAACTTAATTTGAAGTCCCTAGTATAGCCTCTATACTTCACTAGCTTGTTGGTTGATTGATGATTGTGGTTTCCATATCATGAACATTGAGATGTTATCAACAACAAGATCATATCATTAGGAGAATGATATGGTGGACATACTCCTATAGATAAGCGTAGCATAAAAATCAAGTCATTTCATTAGTTCAATTGCTATATTCTTTCTGATACATAGTAACCTAATTCCTTCGACCATGAGATCATGCATATCACCTTTACCGGATGGATGCTTTGATGACATCAAACACCACACCGTAACTGGGTGGCTATAAAGGTGGCATTGAGTGTTCGGAAAGTATTGGTTGAAACACATGGATCAAGAGTGGGATTTGTCCATCCATATGAAGGATAGATATACTCTGGGCCCTCTCGGTGGAATGTCATCCAATTAGCTTGCAAGCATGTGACTGCTCACAAGGGATCACATATCACGAACGAGAAAAGAGTACTTATCGGTAACGAGGTTGAACTAGGTATGCAGAGATACCGACGATCATAACCTCGGATAAGTAAACTATCGTGAGACAAAGGGAAATTGGTATCGTATGTAAGTGGTTCATTCTATCGCAAAGTAATCGTAGAAATATGTGGGAGCCATATGAATTTCCATTCCTCTATTGGTTATTGTTCGAGAAGTGTCTCGATCATGTCCGCATAATTCACGAACCGTAGGGAGACACACTTAAGGATTCGACGTTGTTTGAGTAGTTATGGTATTATGAGAAAGAGACCGAATGTTGTTGAGTCTCGGATGGGATCCGGATATCACGAGGTGATCCGGAATGGTCCAGAGAATAAGATTCATATAAGGAAAGTCCTGTTTGAGTTCGGAAATGATTCCGTGTTTTCATCGAATGTTCTAGAAGGTTCCGGAATGTCCCAAGACTGGGGAAGGGGTACATGAATGTGTCATTACATATTGGAATGATTGCATCATGTACTAAGTGTTCTCGCTGTTCCAAATAAAGGATTAGATTGAATCCTAAAACTGAAAAGTCAAATGGCCAGTTTGAAAGTCAAACGGCTAAAACAGGAAAGTGAGGGAAACAAGCAAGAGGAGGTTGAAACCGACTTGGGGGAGGAGTCCCTCCTCTCCAAGCCGGCGTGCCACCCAAGGCTGACTTGGGGAGGGACTCCCTCCCCTTGGCCGCCCCTCCCACCTATAAAAGGAGGGGCAGGGCCTCCTCCTCTAGACACACAAGTTCCTATCCTCTAATCTAAATCCTAGCCCTAGACTCCAGTTTAGAGCCGCTTTGGTTTAGAGCTTCTAATTGCCCTAGCCTTCGGATTAGAGCCTTCTAATTGGTGTGTCTAATCTCTAGACCACTAATAGCTCTCTCATACTCCACCATACTCGCTCCGGCTTAAGGCGAAGCCCTGCGGGATCTCCCCTCTACTTCCGGTACCACGCCAGTTGCCTTAGGAATCACGAGGAGAGTGCTACAACCTCCATCACCTGGAACAAGGGAGAGGAAGGTCTTCATCGAGTACCGAACGTGTGACCGACTACGGAAGCGCTGCCGGAACGCAGCGCCGGAAGGATCGTCTACATGATCTTGAGATCGGGAAGAGTACGACTACATCACCCACGAGAATCCGCTCTTGTTAAACACTTTGGAATCTTCGAGGGTAAGTTATTCCATCGACTCGTTGCTACAATCTAGTAGATAGATCTTGGCTTGTTTGTTTGTATGCGATAGAAAATTTTTGTTTTCCATGCTACGAAACCCTACAAAGGGTATCGAGCCGTGTCTATATATAGATCTCACAGACGAGTAGAACACAATGGTCATTGTGGGCGTTGATGCTTTTATTGTCGATTGCTTCTTGTGTACTTTGCATCTTGCGGTATGTTGGGATGAAGCGGCCCGGGCTAACCTTACATGACATCGTTCATGAGACTTTCTCCACGCTTGACATGCAACTTGTATTGCATTATTGGCTTTATGGTGCTCGCTTTCTCCTAGCATAGTTAAGATCCAATTTACAACGGGTGATCAACAATGCTAGTATCAATGTTGTGGTTCTTGTTCGTAAGTTAGAACGACACTTATTGAAAGCCCCAAACCACGTAAAATATGCAAAGAAAGTAGAGGCGTCTAACTTTGTTTTGCAGGGTGTGGATGATGTGATATGGCCATGATTGTGATTATATTTGATGTATGCAATGTTCCTTATTGTAAGTTGGCAACCGGTGGAGCCATATGGTTGTCTTTAATTTATGTTAAGACCGCGTGTCTATTCAAAGTAGTTGTAATAGTTGAAGCCGGTGGACTAACCATGGAGAAGCATCATTGACCTTGATGCAATGCTGGTGATGATGGAGATCATGTTCGTGCTTGAAGATGGAGATCGGAAGCACAAAGAAGAAAGGCCATATCATATCACATATTATTGAATTGCATGTGATGTTAATCCTTTATGCATCTTGTATTGCTTAGTAGACGACGGTAGCATTATAAGATGATCCCTCATGCACATCAATTTCAAGTCATAAAGTGTTCGCCTTAGTTAGCACCTGCTAAAAGCTTGTTGTTTCAAGCACCACGTGATGATCGGGTGTGTTAGATTCTGCAAGTGTATACAACGTGAGCAAGCCAGATTTGCTCATGCGGAAACTAAGGTTTGATCTTGACGAGCCTAGCATGTACATACATGGTCTCGGAACACGGATCACCGAAAGGTAAAGCATGAATCATATAGTAGATATGATGAACATGACGATTGTTCGCCATTGAAACTGTATCAACTCTTGTGATGATCGGTGTTGATGTAGTGGATTTGGTTCGTGTGATCACTAAAACAATGTGAGGGATGTTGTTTTGAGTGGGAGTTCACCTAGTTTAATTTCATCGTTAATTTGAACTCAATTTGTCATAAACTTAGTCTAAACTATTGCAAATATGTTGTAGATCAATGGCAGCCCCTACCATCAATTTTAATGCGTTCCTAGAGAAAGAAAAGTTGAAAAACAATGGAAGCAACTTCACGGATTGGTTCCGCAATTTGAGGATTGTCCTCACAGCTGGTAATTTGACCTATGTCTTTGGATGCACATTGGGTGACCCACTGCCGATCTTGCCGATGAAGTAAAGAATGTTTACCTCGCCGGAAGAATCGATCTCCATAGTTCAGTGTGCTATCTTGTATGGTTTGGAATCGAGCTTGAAAAGGTTTGAGAATTCAGACCCATATGATATTGTCGAGGATCTCAAATTGATTTTTGAGACTCATGCGGCAATTGAAAGCTATGAGGCTTCTGAAAAGTTCTTTAACTGCAAGATGGAAGAGGGCAGCTCCGTCAGTGAGCATGTGCTTAAGATGTCTGGGCACGCTAACAAACTTCAAAGCTTGGGTATAGTGATTCCTAATGCTTTGGGGATTTACCGTGTCCTCCAATCACTACCACCAAGTTACAAGAACTTTGTGATGAACTACAACATGCAGAACATGAACAAAGAGTTGCCAGAACAGTTTGCTATGTTAAAGTCTACAGAAGTGGAGATCAAGAAAGAGCACCAAGTGTTGTTGGTCAATAAGACCACCAAATTCAAGAAAGGCAAGTCTAAGCAGAAGGGACACTTCAAGAAGGGTGGTAAGAAAGTTGCCACGCGTGAAGAAGACCAAGGCTGGACCCAAGCCGATCATCGAGTGCTTTTACCGCAAGGGAGAAGGTCCTCGAAGCGGAATTGCCCAAAGTACTTGGCGGATCAAGAACGGCAACATCAAGAAGAAAGGTATATCGATATACATGTTATTGATGTGTATCTCACTAGTACTCGTAGTAGTGCCCGGGTATTTGATAATCGGTTGCTCATATTTGTAACTCAAACAGGTCGCAGAATAAACGGAAGCTAGCGAAGAACAAGGTGACGATGCGCGTGGGAAACAGATCAAAGGTTGATGTGATCGCGGTCGGCACGCTACCCCTTCATCTACCATCGGGATTAGTTTTATACTTAAATAATTGTTATTTAGTGCCTATGTTGAGCATGAACATTATATCGGGATTTTGTTTATTGCGAGACAGTTACTTGTTTAAGTCAGAGAATAATGGTTGTTCGATTTATATGAGTAATATGTTTTATGCACATGCACCTTTGATAGATGGTCTGTTCTTATTGAATCTCGATAGTGGAAATACACATATCAACAACATTGAGGATAAACGTTTGAAATCAAGCGATAATTCGACCTATATGTGGCACTGTCGTCTTGGTCACATTGGAGTGAAGCATATGAAGAAACTCCATTCCGATGGACTTCTTGAATCACTTGATTTTGAATCACTTGAAAGATGCGAAGCATGTCTGATGGGAAAAATGAATAAGACTCCATTTTCTGGTATGATGGAGCGAGCTACGGACTTATTGGAAATCATACATACTGATGTGTGTGGTCCAATGAGTGTAGCATCGCGCGGTGGTTATCGTTATGTTCTTACCTTCACGGATGACTTGAGTAGATATGGGTATATCTATTTCATGAAACATAAATCCGAAACTTTCGAGAAGTTTAAGGAGTTTCAAAGTGAGGTAGAGAATCAACGTAACAAGAAGATTAAATTTCTACGTTCTGATCGTGGAGGTGAATATCTAAGTTACGAGTTTGGCGAGCATTTTAAGAAATTCGAATACTTTCACAGTTGACACCGCCGGGAACACCACAGTGTAATGGTGTGTCCAAACGTCATAATCGAACTCTCTTAGATATGGTTCGTTCTATGATGTCACTTACAGATTTACCGCTATCATTTTGGGGTTATGCATTAGAAACAGCCGCATTCACTTTAAATAGGGCACCATCTAAATCCGTTCAAACGACACCGTATGAATTATGGTTTGGGAAGAAACCTAGATTGTCGTTCCTTAAAGTTTGGGGATGCGAAGCCTATGTAAAGAAGTTACAGCCGGCCAAGCTTGAACCCAAAGCGGAAAAATGCGTCTTCATAGGATACCCGAAGGAAACTATTGGGTATACCTTCTATCATAGATCCGATGGCAAAATCTTCGTTGCCAAGAATGGATCCTTTCTAGAGAAGGAATTTCTCTCGAAAGAAGTGACTGGAAGGAAAGTAGAACTCGACGAGGTTGTCGAACCTTCTCTCGAAATTGCGAGTAGCGCAGCACCGGAAGAAGTTCCTGTGGTGCCTACACCAATAAGAGAGGAAGCTAATGATGGTGATCATGAAACTTCGGTTAAAGTTGCTACAGAGCCTCGGAGGTCAACGAGAACTCGTACCACTCCAGATTGGTATGATCCCTTATGAGTGTCATGTTGGTGGACAACACCGATGACCCCGAGACATATGAGGAAGCTATGATGAGCCCATATTCCAATAAATGGCAAGAAGCCATGAAAACCGAGATTGGATCCATGTACGAAAACCAAGTATGGACTTTGGTGGACTTACCGGGATGGCGGAAGGTCGTCGAGAACAAATGGATTTTCAAGAAGAAAAGCAGATCGATGGTAATGTTACTATCTATAAAGCTCGACTTGTCAAAAAGGGTTTCGACAAATTCAAGGAGTTGACTACGATGAGACTTTCTCACCAAGAGCGAAGCTAAAGTCTGTGAGGATTATGTTAGCAATCGCTGCATATTATTATTATGAGAGATGGCGGATGGATGTCAAAACAGCATTCCTCAATGGAGATATTGATGAAGAGTTGTATATGATGCAACCCAAAGGTTTTGTCGATCCTAAAGATGCTAACAAGGTATGCAAACTTCAACGGTCCATCTATGGATTGAAGCAAGCATCCCGGTTGGAATCAACGTTTTGATAAGGTGATCAAAAGTTTTGGTTTTATACAAACTTATGGAGAAGCTTGTATTTACAAGAAAGTGAGTGGGAGCTCTGTAGCATTCTTAATACTATATGTGGATGACATATTGTTGATTGGGAATGATGTAGACCTTCTTAATAGTGTCAAAGAATATTTGAATAATAGTTTTTCAATGAAGGAGCTTGGCGAAGCTTATATATTAGGCATAAAGATTTATAGAGATAGATCGAACGCCAAATATCATTGTCACAGAGTACATATTTGGACAAAGTTCTAAAGAGGTTTGGAATGGAAGAAAGCAAGAAAGGGTTCTTGCCCATGTTGCCCAATACGACCTTGAGTAAAACTCAAAGTCCGACATCGGTAGAAGATAGAGAAAGGATGAGTAAGACTCCCTATGCCTCAGCCATAGGATCTCTAATGTATGCCATGCTATGTACTAGACCCGACATTGCATATGCTGTTAGTTTAACTAGCAGATATCAAAGTGATCCAGGAGTGGATCATTGGACATGTCAAAACATCCTTAAGTACTTGAGAAGGACTAAGGATATGGTTCTTTCTTATGGAGGTGATGAACAGTCGTTAATCTTTACACCGATGTTAGTTGGAACACCGATCCGGATGATTCTAAATCACAATCGGATACGATTTATTTTGAATGGTGCAACAGCTTAGTGGAGGAGTGCAAAGCAAAGCGTTGTGGCGAGATCTTCAACCAATCGAATACATGGTCGCCGGAGGCTTCACAAGAAGCGATATGGATGAAAGAGTT
Source organism: Avena longiglumis (assembly GCA_030063025.1). NCBI lineage: Eukaryota > Viridiplantae > Streptophyta > Magnoliopsida > Poales > Poaceae > Avena > Avena longiglumis. The sequence goes on from CP125977.1 coordinate 306,694,393, forward strand.
CATTACTGAGCTGGGTGTGGTTCCTAGTGCTGGACCCAATGTCTATCTCTTGTGATAACATGGGCGCCATAGCCAATGCGCAAGAACCAAGGTCACACAAGAAGTCAAGCATATCAAGTCGCTTTTCACGCTATTCGAGAATATATCCGGATGGGGATATAAAGATTTGCAAAGTACACATATCCGAATGTGGCGGATCCGTTGACTAAACCTCTCCCGAGGGCAAAACATGACCAACACCAAACTGCCATGGGTGTTCGGTATATTACCATGTAATCTAGATTAGATGACTCTAGTGCAAGTGGGAGACTGTTGGAGATATGCCCTAGAGGCAATAATAAATGTAGTTATTATTATATCTTTGTGTTTATGATAAATGTTTACATTCATGCTATAATAGTATTAACAAGGAAACATTAATACTTGTGTGATTTGTAAACTTAATTTGAAGTCCCTAGTATAGCCTCTATACTTCACTAGCTTGTTGGTTGATTGATGATTGTGGTTTCCATATCATGAACATTGAGATGTTATCAACAACAAGATCATATCATTAGGAGAATGATATGGTGGACATACTCCTATAGATAAGCGTAGCATAAAGATCAAGTCATTTCATTAGTTCAATTGCTATATGCTTTCTGATACATAGTAACCTAATTCCTTCGACCATGAGATCATGCATATCACCTTTACCGGATGGATGCTTTGATGACATCAAACACCACACCGTAACTGGGTGGCTATAAAGGTGGCATTGAGTGTTCGGAAAGTATTGGTTAAAACACATGGATCGAGAGTGGGATTTGTCCACCCATATGACGGATAGATATACTCTGGGCCCTCTCGGTGGAATGTCATCCAATTAGCTTGCAAGCATGTGACTGGCTCACAAGGGATCACATATCACGGGAACGAGAAAAGAGTACTTATCGGTAACGAGGTTGAACTAGGTATGCAGAGATACCGACGATCATAACCTCGGATAAGTAAACTATCGTGAGACAAAGGGAAATTGGTATCGTATGTAAGTGGTTCATTCGATCGCAAAGTAATCGTAGAAATATGTGGGAGCCATATGAATTTCCAGATTCCTCTATTGGTTATTGTTCGGAGAAGTGTCTCGATCATGTCCGCATAATTCACGAACCGTAGGGAGACACACTTAAGGATTCGACGTTGTTTGAGTAGTTATGGTATTATGAGAAAGAGACCGAATGTTGTTCGGAGTCTCGGATGGGATCCGGGATATCATGAGGTGATCCGGAATGGTCCGGAGAATAAGATTCATATAAGGAAAGTCCCGTTTCGGAGTTCGGAAATGATTCCGGTGTTTTCATCGGGAATGTTCTAGAAGGTTCCGGAATGTCCGACACTCCGGGGGGGAAGGGGTACATGAATGTGTCATTACATATTGGAATGATTGCATCATGTACTAAGTGTTCTCGCTGTTCCAAATAAAGGATTAAATTGAATCCTAAAACTGAAAAGTCAAATGGCCAGTTTGAAAGTCAAACGGCTAAAACAGGAAAGTGAGGGAAACAAGCAAGAGGAGGTTGAAACCGACTTGGGGGAGGAGTCCCTCCTCTCCAATCCAAGGCCACCAGGCCGACTTGGGAGGGTCTCCTCCCTTGGCCGCCTCCCACCTATAAAAGGAGGCAGGGCCTCCTCCTAGACACACAAGTTCCTATCCTCTAATCTAAATCCTAGCCCTAGACTCCGGTTAGAGCCGCTTTGGTTTAGAGCTTCTAATTGCCCTAGCCTCGGATTAGAGCCTTCTAATTGGTGTGTCTAATCTCTAGACCACTAATAGCTCTCTCATACTCCACCATACTCGCTCGCTTAAGGCGAAGCCTGGGATCTCCCTCTACTTCCGGTACCACAGTTGTCTTGGGAATCGCGAGGAGAGTGCTACCACCTCCGCTGCTGCTGGAACAAGGAGAGGAAGGTCTTCCGAAAATCGAACGCAGTGACCGACTACGGAAGCGCTGCCGGAACGCAGCGCCGGAAGGATCGTCTACACGATCTTGAGATCGGGAAGAGTACGACTACATCACCCACGAGAATCCGCTCTCGTTAAACACTTTGGAATCTTCGAGGGTAAGTTATTCCATCGACTCGTTGCTACAATCTAGTAGATAGATCTTGGCTTGTTTGTTTGTATGCGATAGAAAATTTTTGTTTTCCATGCTACGAAACCCTACAAGAGAACCTTTGGCGCTTGTATGAGTATACTGAAGAAAAGAAGGTCAAGCTTGCAGCGTCAGAATTTGATGGTTATGCTTTGCGTTGGTGGGATGCACTTGTTCAACATAGAAGGGATGACAATGACCTTCCGGTGATGACTTGGCGAGAGATGAAGAGTATCATGAAGGAAAGCTTTGTACCCACCAATTACTTGCGCTCAGGTTTTGACAAGTTGACACAATTGAATCAAGGGAACTTGACAGTTGATGAGTACTACATGGAGATGGAGATGCTTATGCAACGTGATAGAATCCGAGAATCACTTGAGATGACCATGCAGCGATTTCTCAACAATCTGAGGTTACCAATAAAGAGCTTCGTGCGTCATCACAAGTATGAGAACATGAACGAGTTGTTGAATCATGCTCGAGAGGCCGAGTCACAGCTCGCGGAGGAAGCTAAGGCACGTCGTTTTCCAGCTACTAGTCGGTTCCCTAGGGCCACGCCACCTTCTATGGCGCCCCCTGCAGGGGCCAGCTACCCCTCTACACCAGCGGCCAAGTCTGTTCCAGCACCTTCTTTTGGTTCTAATGCTAACAAACCCGCTGCTCCTGCTGCTAGTTCGGGTTCGAATATGTCAACTGCACGTACTCGCGATGTGAAGTGTCACACTTGCGGAGGTAGAGGTCACTACAAGAGAGATTGTCCAAACCGCAAAGTGATGTTTGTCAATGATCAAGGCGAATATGAGAGTGGTGATGATGTTGATCCTGATGATCATGGTGCTGATTATGAAAAGGAAGGTATGGATGCCTTTCCTGAGCATGGGCCTACTATAGTGGTATCTCCATGCTACTTAGTGTGCAGCCCGTTGTTGACTCTCAGCGCTGCAATTTGTTCCAAACAAAAGCTCTCGTTGGCCCTAACAAAGCTTGCAAAGTTATTATTGATGGAGGTAGCTGCAAGAATCTTGCAAGCAATTAGTTATGTGCCAAGCTGAATTTATCGTATTTTCCTCATCCTAAGCCATACTACATACAATGGTTAAGTGACAGTGGTGAGATGAAGGTAAACCATATGGTGAGAGTGAATTTTGAAATAGGGCCATACAAAGATTCTATTGATTTTGATGTCGTTCCTATGTCTGTTTGCCATTTATTATTCTGTCGACCTTAGTTATATGATCCCCATGTGCAACACAATGGCCGTGCCAATACTTATCACTTGGAGTTTAAGGGCAAGAAGATTAACCTACAACCAATTACACCACAACAGATTGTTAATGAGTCTAGACAGAAAATAGAGATGAATTTCAAAGATGCATCTATTGAAGGCCGTGAGAGTGTTGCAGCTGTACATGATGTAATAGAGCCTACAAAGAGTGATAACAAAAAGAGAGAAAGAGCCTAACCTATTAATGTTAGCCACCAAGGAAGATATGAGAGAGTTTCGAGAGGATCCTAGTGCCATGCCGCTTGTTCTCATGTATAAGGGCGAGGTTTTAGTTTCTAACGACATGACCCCTATTTCTCTTGGTGTCTCTACCGTTTTGTAGAACTTTGGTGATGTGTTTCTGGAGGATCTACCTGCTGGACTACCTTCCATGTGCGGCATAGAGCATCAGATTGATCTGATTCCAGGCGCCATATTACCTAACCGTGCACCCTACAGGACCAACCCCGAAGAAACTAAGGAGATACAGAAACAAGTACACGCACTGCTCGACAAAGGGTACATTCGTGTTTCTTTTAGCCCTTGTGCTATTCCTGTTATTTTAGTTCCTAAGAAAGATGGTACATGGCGCATGTGTGTAGATTGTAGAGCTATTAATAACATTACTATTCGATATCGTCATCCTATTGCACGCTTAGAAGATATGCTTGATGAATTGAGTGGTGCTGCTATTTTCTCTAAGATTTATTTGCATAGTGGTTATCATCAAATTAGGATGAAAGAAGGGGATGAGTGGAAAACTGCTTTCAAAAATAAATTTGGCTTATATGAATGGGTAGTCATGCCTTTTAGTCTTACTAATGCACCTAGTACATTCATGATATTAATGAATCATGTTTTGAGAGAATTTATTGGTAGTTTTGTGGTTGTTTATTTTGATGATATTCGTATCTATAGCCACAACAGAAGTGAACATTGTAATCATATCCGACAATTTTTGCAAGTGTTGCGTGATAATAAATTGTATGCTAATCTTGAGAAGTGCACATTTGCAAAAATAAGGTCATCTTTTTGGGGTATGTTGTATCTAAGCATGGGGTAGAAGTAGATCAATCTAAAATTGAATCAATTCAGAATTGGCCTATTCCCATGAATGTTAGTCAACTGCGTAGTTTCCATGGATTAGCTGGATTCTATAGACGTTTTGTGAAAGATTTTAGCACTATTGCTGCACCATTGAATGATTTGACTAAGAAAGGTGTGTCATTTGTGTGGGGCGCAGCCCAAGACATTGCATTTGATACATTGAAGCATTTGCTTACTTTTGTACCATTACTTGCATTGCCTGATTTTTCAAAGAAATTTGAAGTTGAATGTGATGCTAGTGCTATAGGTATTGGTGGCATTTTGATGCAAGAGGTTGCCCTATAACATATTTTTCTGAGAAATTTACTGGTGCTAGATTGAACTATCCTATATATGATAAAGAATTGTATGCACTTGTTAGAGTACTAGAAGTTTGGCAATGTTATTTGTGGCCAAAAGAGTTCATCATACATTCTGATCATGATGCTTTAAAGTATCTAAAAGATCAATGAAACTTTCATAGGAGATTAGCTAAATGGGATGAGTTTATTGATTATTTCCCATACATCATTAAATATAAGAAGGGAAAAGATAATGTAGTTGCTGATGCTATGTCTAGGAAAAACATGTTGTTAACCAATCTTGATGTTAAATTTCCTAGATTAGAGAGTATTTGTGCACTTTATGCAACTAACAATGATTTTGCTGAACCATATCGTTTGTGTGCTCTTAGAAACGCATGGGATAAGTATCATATACATGATGGATATTTGTTTAGAGCTAATAAACTGTGTATTCCAGAATCGTTGTTGCGTTTGTTTTTAGTGCGGGAATCACATGTTGGTGGTTTGATGGATCACTTTGGGTGTGAGAAGACATTACTCATGCTTGCTAATCATTTTTAGTGGACCAAGATGAGGCGTGATGTGTACATATTTGTGAGCCGATGCATCACATGCCACAAGTGCGAAATCCAAATTGAAGCCTCATGGTTTGTATACCCCTCTCTTTGCGCCTACTTCACCATGGGAAGACATTAGGATGGATTTTGTGCTAGGTCTACCTAAAACACAGAGAGGGCATGATTCTATATTTGTGGTAGTAGATAGATTCTCTAAGATGGCTCATTTTATTGCCTGCCACAAAAGCGGCGATGCATCGCATGTTGCTAACCTGTTTTTCAGGGCCATTGTGAGATTAAGTACCAAGGACAATTGTTTCTCGTCGTGATATGAAGTTTATGAGATACTTTTGGACGACCTTATGGGGTAAGCTAGGAACGAAGTTACTATTCAGTACTACTTGTCATCCCCAGACAGATGGTCAGACAGAGGTGGTGAATAGAACATTGTCATAGCTCTTAAGGACTATGATAAAGAAGAATCTGAGGGAGTGGGAAGAGTGTTTGCTTCATGTCGAGTTTGCTTACAATAGAATAGTGCATTCAACCACTCAGCTTTATCCTTTTGAGGTGGTGTATGGTTTCAAGCCATTGACCCCACTAGATTTGTTGCCTCTACATTACATGAGAGAGTTAATATGGAGGCATCAAGACGTGCAGAATATGTGAAGAAGATTCATGATAAGACTCGAGAGGCTATTGAGAAGCAAGGCAAGAACATTGCTGCTGCAAGAAATCAAGAAAGGAAGGAAGTGTTGTTCAAGCCTGGTGATATGGTTTGGGTACACCTATGCAAGGATAGGTTCCCATTGCTGCGCCAATCCAAGTTGAAGCCGTGTGGTGCTGGTCCTTACAAGGTGTTATCCAAGATTAATGATAATACCTACTCGATTGATATACCTATAGCTGAATTTGGTGGAGCTAGCAACAGTTTCAACGTTGTTGATTTGTCACCATATGATGGAGAAGACCTTGGAGCTTCGAGGTTGACGCCTTTTGAAGGGGGGAGATGATGAGGACATACCTATATGTACACCTACCCCAGTTGATAGGGCAAAGGTGTCCAATCTTTCGATGAGATGGTGATAGTCGATTTGGTGGAGTTCGGGCTTGACGATCCGACTACACGTGAGCATGAGCTCCAATGCAATCGCTAGGCCAATCTCCTGGAGGTTACCGATCCTGCGGAAACACGATCAGCCTGACTAGCGAGGGTCTTAATTCCTACCTGAAATCGAGAACAAGTAAGAACTAATACTGCAATCAAGATATTGCGGATTAAGATGAAAGCTTTATTGAAAAGGTGGGATCCTGTATAGGTGTGAAGTACAAGAGGCCTCTGTGACGCTCGAGCCTTGGCGAAGTTGCTATGATGTCTAAATTAATGTCTAAACAAAATCCGAGTATATGGTGACGGCTAAGGAAAGTATTTAAGGAGGAAAAGGTAGGGTTTCGGCCAGCCACAGAAGTGGTGGACGAATCCAACCCTAGAAGTCCTTTTCTCCTCAAATACAGACTCTCTAAAGTGGCTATTTAAAATCCTGCAAAAACTACATGGGCCTGGCCCAAAATAAAGGTGTCGCAGCACCATATTAAGCTATGGACGAATTTGTGAAGTATTAATCTTGAATATTTCGTCCAAGCCTTGTTTCTTCATTATGGTGGCCTCAAAGTTCTGAAATCTTCATCCGTGGCCTTCTCTTGGATCATCACATGCTTGCTGCCATCTCCATGCATGACCATGCTCCAATGCTTGTCCCTCTCATCCATGCTTGGTCCATCATTCCTAAGAGTAATAAATACATCTGATTTAGGCATCATCATATTCTCATGTATGTGAGGAATAGTTCCAAGAACCGAAAGTACCTGAGAGTTAAGTTGTTTAGCACGAGATCGAGTGATAGGTCCTTGTATGTGTGTAGCTGTAGGTACAACGGTTGTATCAATAGATGGGATGTCCATATCATGCTCCCCTTCTTGAATTGAATTCGTCCTCGACGCAATCTCATCTTCCTCACCAAAGTATGGCTTCAAATCTGCAATGTTAAATGTAGGACTAACCGTACCAAAGTCTGCAGGCAACTCAAGTGTATATGCATTATTATTTATTTTCTCTAACACCTTAAAGGGACTAGCAGCACTCGACATTAACTTAGACTTGTGTAAATTAGGAAAACGATCTTTATGCAAATGTAACCAAACAAGATCTCCAACATCAAACACAACATGCTTTCTCCCTTTATCCCCAGCAAGTTTATACTTAGCATTCATGTGTTCTATGTTATCTTTAGTAGTCTTATGCAAGTTTAATATCATCTCAGCGCGTTGTGTAGCATCCAAATTATTTTGCACCGAAGAAGGTAAAGGCAATAAATCAATAGGTGCACGAGGAACAAAACCATACACGATCTCAAATGGGCATATCTTTGTGGTAGAATGTAGAGAACGATTATAAGAAAATTCTATATGAGGTAAACACTCTTCCCACAATTTTAAGTTCTTCTTTAAAACAGTCGGCAACATAGTAGACAAAGTTCTATTTACTACTTCAGTTTGTCCATCAGTTTGGGGATGACATGTAGTACTAAACAGCAATTTAGTCCCCAACTTAGCCCATAAACATCTCCAAAAGTGGCTAAGAAATTTCGTATCACGATCAGAAACAATAGTATTTGGCACACCATGTAAACGAACAATTTCACGAAAGAACATCAGCAATATGCGCAGCATCATCCGTTTTATGACAAGGAATAAAATGTGCCATTTTTGAAAACCGATCCACAACAACAAAAATACTATCCCTCCCATTCTGTGTACGTGGCAATCCCAAAACAAAGTCCATAGAAATATCCTTCTAAGGAACACTAGGAAAAGGAAGAGGCATATATAAACCATGTGGATTAAGGCGAGACTTAGCTTTTTGACAAGTAGTGCAGCGTGCCACAAATCTCTCAACATCTCGACGCATACGTGGCCAAAAGAAGTGTGCGGCAAGAACATCCTCTGTTTTCTTGACACCAAAGTGTCCCATCAATCCTCCTCCATGTGCCTCCTGTAACAACAAAAGACGAACAGAACTATCTGGAATGCATAGTTTGTGAGCACGGAACACAAATCCATCATTGAAGATGAACTTGTTCCATGTTCTACCATCTCTACAATTCTGCAACACTTCTTTAAATTCAGCATCATGCACATATTGTTCCTTAATAGTTTCCAATCCAAATATTTTGAAGTCAAGTTGAGATAACAAAGTATAACGGCGCGACAAAGCATCAGCAATAATATTATCTTTACCCTTTTTGTGTTTGATAACATAAGGAAAAGACTCAATAAATTCAACCCACTTTGCATGACGACGATTCAACTTAGCTTGACTATGAATATGCTTCAAAGATTCATGATCAGAATGTATAACAAATTCTTTAGGCCATAGATAATGTTGCCAAGTTTCTAATGTCTGAACCAACGCATATAATTCTTTATCATAAGTAGAATAGTTCAGACTAGCCCCACTCAATTTCTCACTAAAATATGCAACAGGTTTTCCCTCTTGTAATAACACACCTCCCAAACCAATTCCACTAGCATCACATTCAAGCTCAAAACTCTTATTAAAATCAGGAAGTTGGAGTAAGGGAGCATGTGTTAGCTTAGCTTTCAATATGACGAAGGCTTGTTGTTGTGCATCGCCCCAAACAAAGGGCACATCCTTCTTGGTAAGTTCATTCAGCGGCGCGGCAATTGATCCAAAGTCTTTGACAAAGCTCCTATAAAAACCAGCGAGGCCAAGAAAACTCCTCACTTGTGTGACCGTCTTGGGCTACGGCCAATTCTCAATAGCGTCAATCTTGGCTGGATCCACTTCAATACCCCGTGATTTAACAACATAGCCAAGAAACGCAACTCGATTGGTGCAAAAGGTGCCCTTCTCAAGAATACTAAACAAACGTGCATCACGTAAAGCATTAAAAACAGCACGTAAATGGTCCAAATGATCCTCTAAAGATTTGCTATAAATCAGAATATCATCAAAGTAGACTACCACAAAACGTCCAATGAAAGCACGTAAAACTTCGTTCATTAATCTCATGGAAGTGTTGGGTGCATTAGTTAAACCAAACGGCATCACTAACCACTCATACAAACTGAACTTAGTTTTAAATGTTGTTTTCCATTCATCTCCCAATTTCATACGAATCTGGTGGTAACCACTACGCAAATCAACTTTAGAAAACATGGTAGAGCCACTCAATTCATCAAGCATGTCATCCAAACATGTAATAGGATGACGATATCGAATAGTAATATTATTAATATCTCTAAAATCAGTACACATGCGCGAAGAACCATCTTTCTTAGGTACCAAAATAATAGGAACGACACAGGGGCTAAGGGACTCACGAATATGATCTCTGTCGAGTAGTTCCTGAATTTGGCGTTGTATCTCCTTTGTCTCCTCTGGATTGGTTCTATATGGCGTGCGGTTGGGAAACATAGCACCAGGAATTAGATCAATTTGGTGCTCAATTCCTCTAATAGGAGGTAGTCCTGGTGGCAGCTCAGTGGGAAAGACGTCCTCATATTCCTGCAAGAGGTTAGCAATAACAGGTGGCAAAGAAGGAGGCATATCCTCAAATGAAACAAAACCTCTTTGCAGATAATTGCATAACATTGAGTATTGTTTACATCTAGTTCAGCAATATTAATTTTATTTGCAAGCATACATGGACTCTTCAAACGAATTTCAGTAGAATTTTTAGAAACAGATTTAGTGTTCTTTGGTGGTACAAAATCTGCAGCAACAATCTGATTCTCACTTTTATTTTTCTCCTCAGTTTTAGATCTACTAGCTCTAGCAAGATCATCTTTTAAAATCTGTTTGGGAGTCATAGGTTTTAGACCAATTTTCTTTCCATCATGCATAAGAGAATAGTGATTAGTTTTGCCATTATGAACAGATTCTCTATCAAATTGCCATGGTCTACCAAGTAACAAAGAACAAGCTTGCAGAAGTACAACATCACAATCAACAAAATCAGAATATGTACCAATAGTAAAATGCACGCGTACCGTTCTTGTTACCTTGATCTTGTGAGAACTCTCAAACCATTGGATGTAAGATGAATGTGTACGTTGTCTTGTTGGAAGTGCAAGCTTCTCTACCATGTCAACACTAGCCATATTATTACAACTCCCTCCATCAATGATGATCCTTATAGTTCTTTCCCTGACAACACCACGTGTTTGGAACAGGTTGTGGCATTGATCTTGCTCAGATTTGCTCAATTGCACACTCAACACACGTTGTGTAATTAAGCTCTTGTATTGATCAGCAGTTTCAGCTCCCATTACCTCTGTCTCTTCATCAGAATCATAATTGTCTCCATCTCGAGCAGAAATAAGAGCTAATGTATCTTCATCAAAGTCATTCGCTGAATCATATTGACCATCATCACGCACCATCATAACACGTTCTGTTGTGCACTGTCTCTCAATATGACCAAAACACCAGCACTTGCGACATTGTATATCCATTGTTTTACCCGTGGAAGCCATAGAAGATGCACTATGAGCAGGAGCATTGGATGACGGTGGAGGAGCAGCTGACGGAAATCTTGTGGTGGCCTTGGATGTGGTAATAGCTGGTGGAGAATCATGAGAAGGAGGCGCTGATTGTCGGGATGTCCAAGTGGATGTGCGACCTGCAAAATTATTAGTCCTCCTCCATGGTGTTTGGCGATCCTGCACTTCATGTTCAACTTTGCAAGCAAGATGAAACAAACGAGTGATGGAATTATATTCCTTATAGTCTAATATGTGTTGAATGTCCTTGTTTAATCCGCCAAAGAAACGTGCAAGCATTTGTTCAGTAGATTCAATAAGACCACACCGAACCATCCCCATTTGTAATTCCTGATAATACTCTTCTACATAATTTTTCCCTTGTTCCAAACGTGTCAGATTCTTTAGTAAATCACGTTGATAAGTGGGAGGCACAAAACGAACACGCATAGCAGTCCAAGTACGAGGAATAGTAGTAGGATTTAAACGACAATTCTCAGACCACCAAAGGGAAGCAAATTTAGTAAATTCACATGTAGCAGCACTAACACGCATATTCTCATGATATTTTAAACATGCAAAACGTTGTTCTACTACCATCTCCCATGTAAGATATGCATCAGGATTATATTTACCCTCAAAAGCTGGAATATTTAATTTAAACTTTGCAACATGATCATCATCACGTACCGGTGGTTGAGCGTTGCGGTGGTAATGTCGGGGACGGCCAGCAGGGTGTGGAGGTTGTTTAACCTCCTCGTCAAACAGATCATCGTCGTCGGGGTCATAGTAGTACCCGTCATCTGTCCTCAATGTCGCAGCAGCAGCAGCCGTGGTGGAAGTCTGAGGTGCCTCAGCTGCAGCGGTAGCCGCCTGAGGTGCGGCGGCAGCCAAACCAGCAGTACGACCCATGATCGGAATGCGCCGTGTGCCATGCGAGGTGCCAATGGGGTGGGTGTGGGTGCGGGTGCCGACAATCTGTCCAAAACCTCCTTGAACCGAGCGTCAAGCTTGTCGTTGAAGTATTTCTCGAGTCCATCGATCTTGTCCATGGCGTTGGTGAGCTTGGTGTCAAACTCCTCTAGTCGTGCATCCACATCTTCAGCGCGACCGACCAAGAGCTCGGAGAAGTGGGCATGTAGTTCTTGGTTCGTCATTGTGGCTGGGTTATGCGAAGTATCTGTCATGGCTAGTCCTTTAAAAAGCATAGGTATATATGCCTATAACTACGGAAATATGGTGGAAGGCACGCGTAATCCGTCAAGCAATATACGAAGATCTTACAAATTCTTACCAAACAGCAGGAAAAGGCGATGTGCAACCGCGAGGAACAGTGGGTCCAGAGATTGAACCGAGCGATTACCGGGAGTCGAGACACCACACGTGGAGAAATCTGTGGAGCTCTAGGAAGGCTTAGCAAAGGGGTTAGCAATTATCAAAACAGCAATGCGAATGTTGAAAGAATGCTCAACGACGGTACTGTGCTGGTCCTAGGCTAGACCGTACTAGAGACGCGAGCCTAGATCACCAACGATGTCACGACGCGACACAACAAGCAATGTATGATGATATGGCACCCTGAAAAGCGAACCGAGATGTTGAAAATCACTATGATGGCGAGTGTCTAGAACTGATCGACAGGGTCTAGAAACAGTTTAGCCCCAAATTTTTTTTCGAATTTTTTGTATTATGCTCCGGAGAGCGCGCAGGCGCCAAAAAAATATCGCTATAACGGCCAATGGAGAAAAGTGATCCTGATGTGAACATCCCTTCTATTGATACAACCGTTGTACCTACAGCTACACACATACAAGGACCCATCACAAGATCTCGTGCCAAACAACTTAACTATCAGGTACTTTCGTTTCTTGGATCTATTCCTCACATACATGAGAATATGATGTTGCCTAAATCAGATGTATTTCTAACTCTTAGGAATGATGGACCAAGCATGGATGAGAGGGACAAGCATTGGAGCATGGCCATGCATGGATATGGCAGCAAGCGTGTGATGATCCAAGAGAAGGCCACGGATGAAGATTTCAGAACTTTGAGGCCACCATAATGAAGAAAGAAGGCTTGGACGAAATATTCAAGATCAATACTTCACGAATTCGTCCATAGCTTAATATGGTGTTGCGACACCTTTTACTTTGGGCCAGGCCCATGTAATTTTCGCAGGATTTTAATTTGCCACTTTTTAGAGTCCGTATTTGAGGGGAAAAGGACTTCTAGGGTTGGATTCGGCCACCACTTCCATGGCTAGCCGAAACCCCACCTTTTCGCCCTTAAATACTCCCCATAGCCATCCCCCTAAACTCGGATTTTGTTTAGACATTAAGTTAGCCATCATAGCAACTTCGCCAAGGCTCGAGCGTCGCAGAGGCCTCTTGTACTTCGCACCTATACAAGATCCCACCTTTTCAATAAAGCTTTCCTCTTAATCCGCAATATCTTGATTGCAATATTGGTTCTTACTTGTTCTCGATTTCAGGTAGGAATTAAGACCCTCGCTGTTCAGGCTGATCGTGTTCCCGCAGGATCGGTAACCTCCAGGAGATTGGCCTAGCGATTGCATTGGCGCTCGTGCTCGCACGTGTAGTCGGATCGTCAAGCCCGAACTCCACCTAAATCGATTACCATCATCTCATTGAAAGATCGGACACCTTTGCCCTATCAAGTGGTATCAGACTTCAGGTTGCTCGGTGAGATTTTACTATTTCGTAGATTAGATCTGTTTTTACCTATAACCCACGAAAAAGCCGAAAACACAGTTAGAGTTTAGATCCATCCCATAACCAATCTACGCCTCGCATTATCTTCTCAGTTTTTGCATTGTTGAATTTGTGTCTACATCGTCGCGTCGAGTTGCTGGTCTTAGTGTCTCGCCCCTTAGAGTTTCGAGTTCTGATCATAGTAGCCAGTGCCACACTCGTCGATCACCGCCACCATATTCCGCCACCATATTCCGCCGACATATACCCAGCCACCATAAACCCTAATACTCCGCCACCGCCTTCCTACCGCGACACAAATCCGATCAGTTTTCCTGCCGCGGTACGAGTCCGAGTAGAGTTATTGTTTCCTAGTTATTTCTTTTTACTTTCCTTCTTTGTTGTTTTCGTGTTAAGCTAAAGTCCGTGTCGAGCTCAGAGTCCGGTCGTAAGTCCAGAAGGAGAGCAAAAAAAAAATTCTGGCTATATACTAGTTTTTGGCTCTGGGGATCACTTTTCTCCATCGGCCGTTATAGCGATATTTTTTTGGCGCCTGCGCGCTTTCCGGAGCAAAATAAAAAATTTCAAAATTTTTTTTTGGGGCTAACCTATTTTTAGACCCCGTAGATCAGTTCTAGACACTCGCCATCATAGTGATTTTCCATCTCTCGATTCGCTTTTCAGGGTACCATATCATCATACATTGCTTGTTGTGTCGTGTCGTGACATCATTGGTGATCTAGGCTCGCGTCTCTAGTACGGTCTAGCCTAGGACCAGCACAGTACCGTCGTTGAGCATTATTTCAACTTTTGCATTGTTGTTTTGATAATTGCTAACCCCCTTTGCTAAGCCTTCCCAGAGCTCCATAGATACTCTCCACGTGCGGTGTTTCGACTCCTGGTAATCGCTTGGTTCAATCTCTGGACCCACTGATCCTCGCAGTTGCACATCGCCTTTTCCTGCTGTTTGGTAAGAACTTGTAAGAGCTCCATATATTGCTTGACGGATTACGTGTGCCTTCCACCATATTTCCGTAGTATATACCTGTGCTTTTTAAGGACTAACAATGACAAATACTTCGCGGAACCCTGCCACAATGACGAACGAAGAACTACATGCCCACTTCTATGCGCTCTTGGTCAGTCGCGCTGAAGACGTGGATACACGCCTAGGGGATTTTGACAACAAGCTCACCAACGCCGTGGACAAGATCGATGGACTCGAGAAATCCTTCAACGCCAAGCTTGACGTTCGGTTCAAGGAGCTTTTGAACAGATTGCTCGCACCCGCACCCGCACCCACACATGGCGCACGACGCATTCCGATCACGGATCGGACTGCTGGTTCGGCTGCCGCCGCACCCCCGGTGGCTATCGCAAGGCCGACGACTCGACTTCCGCCGCTGCTGCGACATTGGGGATGCATTTACGGTACTACTACAACCACGACGACGATCTGTTTGACGAGGAGGTTGAACAACCTCCACAGTACCGCTGGCCGTCCCCGACATTACTACCGCAACGCCGACCACCCAGACGTGATGATGATCATGTTTCAAAGCTTAAATTAAAAATTCCATCTTTTGAGGGTAAATATAATCTGATGCATATCTTACATGGGAGATGGAAGTAGAACAACGTTTGCATGCTTAAAATATCCCGAGAATATGCGTTAGTGCCGCTACATGTGAATTTACTAAATTTGCTTCCCTTTGGTGGTCCGAGTATTGTCGTTAAATCCTACTAATATTCCTAGTACTTGGACTGCTTTAAAACTGCTATGCGTGTTCATTTTGTACCTCCCACTTATCAACGTGATTTACTAAAGAATCGACACGCTTAGAGCAAGGAAAAATTCTGTAGAAGAGTATTATCAGGAATTGCAAACGGGGATGGTTCGGTGTGGTCTTGTTGAATCTAATGAACAAATGCTTGCACGTTTCTTTGGTGGATTAAACAAGGACATTCAGCACATCTTAGATTATAAGGAATATAATTCTATCACTCGTTTGTTTCATCTTGCTTGCAAAGCTGAACGTGAAGTGCAGGATCGCCAAACACCATGGAGGAGGACTAATAATTCTACTGGTCGCACATCCACTTGGACATCCCGACAATCAGCGCCTCCTTGTCGTGATTCTCCACCAGCTACTACCACATCCAAGGCCACCACAAGATTTCCAGCTGCTCATCCACCGTCATCCAATTCTCCTGCTCATAGTGCATCTTCTATGGCTTCCACGGGTAAGACAAAGGATATACAATGCCGCAAGTGCTGGGGTTTTGGTCATATTGAGAGACAGTGCACAACACAACGTGTGATGATGGTGCGGGAAGATGGTCAATACGATTCAACGAGTGACTTTGATGAAGATACACTAGCCCTTATTTCTGCTCGAGATGGAGACAATTCTGATGCTGATGAAGAGACAGAGGTAATGGGAGATGAAGCTGCTGATCAATATAAGAGCTTAATTACACAACGTGTGTTGAGTGTGCAATTGAGCAAATCTGAGCAAGATCAACGCCACAACCTGTTCCAAACACATGGTGTTGTCAAGGAAAGAGCTATACAGATCATCATTGATGGAGGGAGTTGTAATAATCTGGCCATTGTTGACATGGTAGAGAAGCTTGCGCTTCCAACAAGACAACGCCCACATTCATATTACATCCAATGGTTTGAGAGTTCTCGCAAGATCAAGGTAACAAGAACGATACGCGTGCATTTTACTATTGGTACATAATCTGATTTTGTTGATTGTGATGTTGTACCTATGCAAGCTTGTTCTTTGTTACTTGGTAGACCATGGCAATTTGATACAGAATCTGTTCATAATGGCAAAACTAATCACTATTCTCTTATGCATGATGGAAAGAAAATTGGTCTAAAACCTATGACTCCCGAACAGATTTTAAAAGATGATCTTGCTAGAGATAGAAGACCTAAAACTGAGGAGAAAAATAAAAGTGAGAATCAGATTGTTGCTGCAGATTTTATACCACCAAAGAACACTAAATCTGATTCTACACATGCTACTGAAATTCGTTTGAAGAGTCCATGTATGCTTGCAAATAAAATTGATATTGCTGAACTAGATGTAAACAATACTCAATGTTATGCAATTGTCTGCAAAGAGGTTTTGTTTTCATTTGCGGATATGCCACCTTCTTTGCCACCCGCTATTTCTAACCTTCTGCAGGAATATGAGGACGTCTTTCCCGCTGAGCTGCCACTAGGACTACCTCCTATTAGAGGAACTGAGCACCAAATTGATCTAATTCCTGGTGCCATGTTGCCTAACCGCACACTATATAGAACCAATC
The DNA here is from genome assembly GCA_030063025.1 of Avena longiglumis. Lineage (NCBI taxonomy): Eukaryota > Viridiplantae > Streptophyta > Magnoliopsida > Poales > Poaceae > Avena > Avena longiglumis. Next base: position 306,711,346 of record CP125977.1, read on the forward strand.
CAGAGGAGACAAAGGAGATACAATGCCAAATTCAGGAACTACTCGACAGAGATCATATTTGTGAGTCCCTTAGCGTGTTGTTCCTATTATTTTGGTACCTAAGAAAGATGGTTCTTTGCGCATGTGTACTGATTGTAGAGCTATCAATAATATTACTATTTGATATCGTCATCCTATTCCACGTTTAGATGACATGCTTGATGAATTGACTGGCTCTACCATGTTTTCTAAAGTTGATTTGCGTAGTGGTTACCACCAGATTCGTATGAAATTAGGCGATGAATGGAAAACAACATTTAAAACTAAGTTCGGTTTATATGAGTGGTTAGTAATGCCGTTTGGTTTAACTAATGCACCTACCACTTTCATGAAATTAATGAACGAAGTTTTACATGCTTTCATTGGACGTTTTGTGGTAGTATACTTTCATGATATTCTGATTTATAGCAAATCTTTAGAGGATCATTTGGACCATTTACGTGTTGTTTTCAATGCTTTACGTGATGCACGTTTGTTTGGTAACCTTGATAAGTGCACCTTTTGCACCAATCGAGTTGCGTTTCTTGGCTATGTTGTTACATCACAGGGTATTGAAGTGGATCCAGCCAAGATTGAAGCTATTGAGAATTGGCCGCAGCCCAAGACGGTCACACAAGTGAGGAGTTTTCTTGGCCTCTCTGGTTTTTATAGGAGCTTTGTCAAAGACTTTGGATCAATTGCCGCGCCGCTGAATGAGCATACCAAGAAGGATGTGCCCTTTGTTTGGGGCGATGCACAACACCAGACCTTATTGAAAGATAAGCTAACACATGCTCCCTTACTCCATCTTCCTGATTTTACTAAGACTTTTGAGCTTGAATGTGATGCTAGTGGAATTGGTTTGGGAGGGGTGTTATTACAAGAGGGAAAACTTGTTGCATATTTTAGTGAGAAATTGAGTGGGGCTAGTCTGAACTATTCTACTTATGATAAAGAATTATATGCATTGGTTCGGACATTAGAAACTTGGCAACATTATCAATGGCCTAAAGAATTTGTTATTGTAACACCCTCGCCTGATAAGGCTGAGTTCATGTGTATATTGCCAATCCCTGGATCGGTTCACTGGCACACACAGTACAAAATGATACCAAATATAACTGTGCATCATAAATACAACGAATATGATCCATAATTTACATTATTTATTCAAGTACACAACGGAAAACGAATACAAGGTAGATCTCCATCCTTCAAATGTGCCACAGGTGAACAATTGTTGAGTGGAGTCTCGCGACCTATGAACGATCAATCAGATACGATATAACCTGCAACATGAAACGTTGCAGCCACGAATGGTCAATACATTGAATGTATGGCAAGTAGGCTAAAGTGGTTAACAAAAGATCTATCAACTACATGCTTATTTGGCCAAGTGGAGTTCAGGCTCATTTGCATAAAGCAACAATTTTATCCTAACATTTGTAACAAAGTAGTTTTCCAATACGATAAATAGGACACTCTGGTTCACTCCTAGGTGCTCCTACCCAATTATGTTCACCCAACAAGTTTTAAGTAATTAAGAAATAAGGATGAGTGAGAAATATCATAGCATCAGTATCAGGTCGCTCAAATTGTCCATAACCGGGGACACGGCTAAGCACTTAGTTTATACACCTGAGGGTTAGTACACTTTACCCATGTGACTTGGCCAGCCCAGCTCGTACCACCACTCTCATATTGGGTGATGATAGGGAGAAGTCCAAGAAGGAACCGTTCGGGAAGTAGCTCCCCAATCCCGACACGCACCGGTCCAACCTACACTATCTACATCTCTGGATACGCGGGTTCGAGTTACCACAACCTACTAAGCCAACCAACCGCCCATTCCATTATTGGCACATGGTTGCACACGAAAGCTTCCAAACAAAGAAACCAATCATTTCTCAGTGTCCTGGGCGGCATTCCCCACCATAAATACACTCGATGACCCAATCAATGCCATTCCGCCCAGGTGGTTCATTAAAACATATCGGTTTGTCATTTAGCAAAACATAAGCCTTTCAAAACATATAACTTTTCATGTTGTGATTCCCTTCCTCGTCTAAATAACATAGCTAAGCAATCTACCAATACGATGGCTCATAAACAAGGAATACTAGGGAATAATATGGGATATAGCATAGCATATACACATCAATTCCTACAGATGCAATTCTATAAAAACATCTGCAATGCATAGGAAAACAATAGGACATTTATGACCAAGATAGCACCACTTGCCTTTGTTGTAGATGTAGTCGATTATATAATCCTCACAATTCTCATATATATAATGGTTTCTCTCGTCATAACCACAATACTTGCAATCATAGTAGTTGCAATCACAGTAGTTGCCCTCCTCGCAATCTAACGTTTGAAGCAAACACAACAAACACCATTCAAAACATTACAAACATACAACAGTGCATCATTACAAGAAAAAAATGATGAACAGATGCATGCATGACGATTTAATGAGTCACAATGGTTGCATTTAGTGTTCTGAACATAATTAGATTACATGATGCATGTGGAAAGTCATTTAATGCACTAAAGCCTTTATTACAAAAGTTGTATAGATTTAATATGGTGTATACCACTTTAATTGAACTAAATATGTTTATGTCGTATTAAATTGTGAACTAGATGCTACTGGATAGAGGTAATGCAATTTAGAGACAGTGGCAATTTGAATCACCTAAAAAGGAGTTATAGATATTTTCCTATGATTAAAACATTATTTCAATGGGTTTAAATATTTCTGTATGAGTTTCTGTTTTAACAGTTCCAAATAATTTGTCATGCAATTTCTCTGTATGGATATTGTCAATACAAAACCTTAGCACTTGGATTCACCCCAATCGGAGTTATAGATCTTTTTTTATGATTTAATTAGTGTTTAATGGTTTTAAATGATTCCTATAGTTTCTGTTGTCTAAAAATCAAACTAAAATTATATCTGTAATCTCCACGGAATTCTGAATCCAGGGACATATTATTTGTAATTTTCTGAATAGTATTTATTTTCTTATGAATTTATTACTCTAAATAGGCCATTAAACTATTTAAATCTTCACGGCAAAACCTTATAGTCAAAGGCTGAACTAATTGCATATTGATGATCTACATGGAACCAGCTTTCCAACGGTATATCATTTATATTTTTGTGACAAGCAATTAATTTAATATGAATTTAATGATTTATAAAGCCATTAAAACTAATTAAATTGCTACGGGTTAAATAATCGGCAAAGGCTAGATCCGACCAGATATTATTAAAGTACATTACAGCAGCTTTAATTTGATATATTGTTCATATTTTTCGGAGTTACAGATAATATTCTATGAATTTATTAACCTAAAAGACCATTAAAACTAATTAAATTACTATAGTAACCACGTACAATAAAAGTTGGATCTATTCTGATAAGATGATTCTACGTGAAATTATCTTCAATTTGATATATTATACGCAATTTGTGGACGTGGTATGAATTGCTAATGAATTTTACAAGTTAGATCTATAATGTGCAATTTTAAATTCGAACGGAATATTCCAGGGAATATTCCGCTGACTAGACAGGTTGACTTTGCATGCTGACTGGGACTAGATGTTGACCTTACGTTGACGTGGCGTTGATGAGGAAGATGACCGGGATGACGATATGGCACGCACCGGTTTGATTGGATCTCGACCGTCTGGATAGGATCCGGTGGCTAGAAGAAGAGAATGACCCGATTTTGGCTCAGAATAGACAAGAAATAGATCTGTGTTAGAGAGACAAATTCGTAGCTAAAATCGAAAAACTCAGAACATGAAAGTTGTGGGGAATCATTATTCCTACCTTCTCACTAAAGGAATTTGGATTTGAAGAAACGAGCGCGAGTAGATCTTGAATTTACACCGTAAGATCTGAAATATTGCGATACGAAATTTTCCGGCTGTGGTGCATGAAAAGAGGTGAGGTTTGTCGAGATTGAAAGATTTCGACGATCCCTACAACTTTTGTTTTTTGATCGAAGGAAAACGACAAAGTCTAGATGGGTTAAAAAGCAAAATAAGATTCGGGCATCTGTAGATTCGGGATTTCGAGAAAATAAACTCGTACAGCTATGGCTCCACGAGTTTATATGGAGGTTTGAGATGGTGTAGATATAGGTCTTGGAGTAGAGAACAAGTAGAAACAAACGAAAGTCGATTCAGAGTTGTAGATAAAAAGTTATAGCAGTTTGAGTAGAGATAGGTCTAACAAACACCGATTTGCACGCTTTTTAAAGAAAACCAATCGATCCCGTACGCGTGGCCTGGCCGGCTGGCTCGGTCCGGTCGGACCAGGTGGGCCGGACCGTTTTTTTTACTTGTTTCCCTCATATCTTTTGCATACGAACTCCAAATGATATGATTCTTGTTTCTAAATTTTTCTAAAATCGAATAGATCATTATAGGATCAAAACTTTAATCTTTTTACTAGTTTGGAAGTAGTGAGTTTATAAATTCTTATATATTTCATTTTATTTATATCTTTATGTGTTTGTATTTGTTCCATAACTTTTTCATACTAGCTCCAAATGAGCTCAAATTTGTTTCTAAAATTTTGTAATATTAATTGGATATTTTTAGGCTATAATTATCAATAATTTATGCCTTACAATAGTGGGTTTCATAAAGTCAATTTAATTACCTTTAGGGACATTTGGGCGAATCAACTATAGGATTTAGATACCATGATTTGGATTTAGTTTGTGAGAACTTTGCATGGATGTAATGAAATGCTTATGAATGCTTCATGATTTTCATTTTGAAATCTTGCACACCAATTTACAATCCATAATCAATCCATGCCCTTTTGCCTATATGGCTACTTAGGTCTTAACAAAAGAATATAGGATTTTGAATTCAAGGTTGAGAGGATTTTCTATTCAAAAAGTTTCTTCTCTTTGAGAATTTTCAACATAGTCAAACAATCAATCAAACTTATTTATTTATTTGACATTCCAAAATTAGGAGAATTTTGGGATGTGACAGTTATGCATTCTGATCATGAATATTTGAAGCATATTCGTAGTCAAGCTAAATTGAATTGTCGTCATGCAAAGTGGGTTGAATTTATTGAGTCTTTTCCTTATGTTATCAAACACAAAAAGGGTAAAGATAATATTATTGCTGATGCTTTGTCGCGCCGTTATGCTTTGTTATCTCAACTTGACTTCAAAATATTTGGATTGGAAACTATTAAGGAACAATATGTGCATGATGTTGAATTTAAAGATGTGTTGCAGAATTGTATAGATGGTAGAACTTGGAACAAGTTCGTCTTCAATGATGGATTTGTGTTCCGTGCTAACAAACTATGCATTCCAGATAGTTTTGTTCGTCTTTTGTTGTTACAGGAGGCGCATGGAGGAGGATTGATGGGACACTTTGGTATCAAGAAGACGGAGGATGTTCTTGCTGCACACTTCTTTTGGCCACGTATGCGTCGAGATGTTGAGCGATTTGTGGCACGCTGCACTACTTGTCAAAAAGCTAAGTCTCGCCTTAATCCATATGGTTTATATATGCCGCTTCCTGTTCCTAGTGTTCCTTGGGAGGATATTTCTATGGAATTTGTTTTGGGATTGCCACGAACACAGAAGGGGAGGGATAGTATTTTTGTTCTTGTGGATCGGTTTTCTAAGATGGCACACTTTATTCCTTGTCATAAAACGGATGATGCTGCGCATATTTCTGATTTGTTCTTTCGTGAAATTGTTCGTTTGCATGGTGTGCCAAATACTATTGTTTCTGATCGTGATACTAAATTTCTTAGCCACTTTTGGAGATGTTTATGGGCTAAGTTGGGGACTAAATTGCTGTTTAGTACTACATGTCATCCCCAAATTGATGGACAAACTGAAGTAGTAAATAGAACTTTGTCTACTATGTTGCGGGCTTTTTTAAAGAAGAACTTAAAATTGTGGGAAGAGTGTTTACCTCATATAGAATTTGCTTATAATCGTTCGCTGCATTCTACCACAAAGATGTGCCCGTTTGAGATCGTCTATGGTTTTGTTCCTCGTGCACCTATTGATTTATTGCCTTTACCTACTTCGGTGCAACATAATTTGGATGCTACCCAACGCGCTGAAATGATATTAAACTTGCAAAAGACTACTAAAGATAACATCGAACATATGAATGCTAAGTATAAACTTGCTGGGGATAAAGGGAGAAAGCATGTTGTGTTTGATGTTGGAGATCTTGTTTGGTTACATTTGCGTAAGGATCTTGTTTACTTAGCCGTCACCGTAGACTCGGATTTTGTTTAGACATTAAGTTAGCCATCATAGCAACTTCGCCAAGGCTCGAGTGTCGCGGAGGCCTCTTGTACTTCTCACCTATACAAGATCCCACCTTTTCAATAAAGCTTTCATCTTAATCCGCAATATCTTGATTGCAATATTAGTTCTTACTTGTTCTCGATTTCGGGTAGGAATTAAGACCCTCGCTGGTCAGGCTGATCGTGTTCCCGCAGGATCGGTAACATCCAGGAGATTGGCCTAGCGATTGCATTGGCGCTCGTGCTCGCACGTGTAGTCGGATTGTCAAGCCCGAACTCCACCAAATCGACTATCACCATCTCGTCGAAAGATCGGACACCTTTTCCCTATCAGATGCTCAATGCCACGCAATGGAGGTAATCCAGCAGGCACATCTTCTAGAAACACATCACCAAAATCCTGCAAAACAGTAGATACACCAAGAGAAATAGGGGTCATGTCGTTAGAAACCAAAACCTCGCCCTTATACATGAGTACAAGCGGCATGGCACTAGGATCATCTCGAAACTCTCCCATATCTTCCTTGGTGGCTAGCATTAATAGGTTAGGCACTCTCTCTCTTTTCGTTATATCACTCTTTGTAGGCTCTATTACATCATGTACAGCTGCAACACTCTCACACCTATCAACAGATGCATCCTTCAAGTTCACCTCTATCTTCTGTCTAGACTCATTTACAATCTGTTGTGGTGTCATTGGTTGCAGGTTAATCTTCTTGCCCTTAAACTCGAAGTGATAAGTATTGGCATGGCCATTGTGTTGCACATGGCGATCATACAGCCAATGCCGACCCAATAACAAATGGCAAACAGCCATAGGAACCACATCAAAATAAATAGATTCCTTGTATGGCCCTATTTCAAAATTCACTCGTACCATATGGTTTACCTTCATCTCACCACTATCACTAAACCATTGTATGTAGTATGGCTTGGGATGAGGCAAATAGGACAAATTCAGCTTGGCACATAAATCCTTGCTTGCAAGATGCCTACAGCTATCTCCGTCAATAATATCTTTGCAAGCTTTGTTAGGGCCAACGAGAGCTTTTGTTTGGAACAAATTGCAGTGATGAGAGTCAACAACGCGCTTCACGCTATGAATGCATGGAGAGACCACTATAGTAGGCGCATGCTCAGGAAAGGCATCCATACCTTCCTCATCATAATCAGCGCCATGATCATCAGGATCACCATCATCTCCACTCTCATAATCTCCTTGATCATTGACGAACATCACCTTGGAGTTTGGACAATCTCTCTTGTAGTGACCTCTACCTGCGTGATGAGGACATGCCATCTATTTATACGACCGCAGTACCTACAACTACACACATACAAGGACCTATCACTCGAGCTCGTGCCAAGCAACTTAATTATCAGGTATTTCTGTTTCGTGGAACAATTCCTCATATACATGAGAATATGATGCTGCCTAAATCATATATGTTTGTTACTCTTAGGAATGATGGATCTAGCAAGGACGAGAAGGACAAGCATTGGAGCATGATCATGCGTGGAGATGACAACAAGCATGTGAGGATTGAAGAGGATTCCACGAGTGGAGATTTCAGAACTTTGAAGCCACCATAATGAAGATTGAAGGCTTGGACGAAATATTCAAGATTAATCCTTAACAAACTCGTCCATAGCTTAATATGGTGGTGCGCCATCTTTACTTTAGGCCATGCCCATGTAATTTTCGAGGGATTTTTAATAGCCACTTTTTAGAGTCCGTATTTGACGAGAACAGGCCTTCTAGGGTTGGATTCGGCCACCACCTCTACGGCTGGCCAAAACCCCACCTTTTCCTCCTTAAATACTCCCCATATCCGTCAATTTAGACTCGGATTTTGTTTAGACATAAAGTTAGTCATCATAGCAACTTCGCACCTATACAGGATCCCACCTTTTCAATAAAGCTTTCATCTTAATCTGCAATGTCTTGATTGCAATATTAGTTCTTACTTGTTCTCGATATCAGGTAGGAATTAAGACCCTCGCTGGTTAGGCTGATCGTGTTCCCGCAGGATCGGTAACCTCCAGCAGATTGGCCTAGCGATTGCATTGGCGCTCGTGCTCGCACGTGTAGTCGGATGTCAAGCCTGAACTCCACCAAATCGACTATCACCATCTCATCGAAAGATCGGACATGGGGAGTATCAGATTTTAGGTTGCTCGGTGAGATTTACTGTTTTGGTAGATTAGATCTGTTTTTTCCTATAACCCATGAAAAAGCCAAAAACACAGTTAGAGTTAGATCCATCACATCACCAATCTACGCCTTGCATTATCTTCTCAGTTTTGCATCGTTGAATTTGTGTCTTCATCATCGCCTCGAGTTGCTGGTCTTAGTGTCTTGTCCCTTAGAGTTTCGAGTTCTGGTCACATTAGTCACCATCGCCACGCTCGCAGATCACCACCATATACACCCACCACATACATCCTAGCCACCGCCACCATATTTTCGAGTTCTGGCCTAGCGATTGCATTGGCGCTCGTGCTCGCACGTGTAGTCGGATGTCAAGCCTGAACTCCACCAAATCGACTATCACCATCTCATCGAAAGATCGGACATGGGGAGTATCAGATTTTAGGTTGCTTGGTGAGATTTACTGTTTTGGTAGATTAGATCTGTTTTTTCCTATAACCCATGAAAAAGCCAAAAACACAGTTAGAGTTAGATCCATCACATCACCAATCTACGCCTTGCATTATCTTCTCAGTTTTGCATCGTTGAATTTGTGTCTTCATCATCGCCTCGAGTTGCTGGTCTTAGTGTCTTGTCCCTTAGAGTTTCGAGTTCTGGTCACATTAGTCACCATCGCCACGCTCGCAGATCACCACCATAAACACCCACCACATACATCCTAGCCACCGCCACCATATTCCGCCGCCATTCATACCTCCATATACTCTGCTACATAAAACCCTATCCGCCACCACCATATTCCGTCACCATACACTCTGCCACCATACACTCGACTCTGACTCTGCCACCAACTTCCTACCGCGATACCGATCCGATCACTTTTCTTGCCGCGACACGAGTCCGAGTTTAGTTATTGTTTCCTAGTTTTTTTCTTTTTTACTTTTCTTACTTGTTGTTTCCGTGTTGATATAAAGTCTGTGTTGAGCTAAAAGTCTGGTCGAAAGTCCATAAGGAGTCTGGAACCGCCTCCGAATTTTTTTTTTGGCTATACTAGTTTTGGACCTCGGGGATCTGATGCAGCCCATCCTACGGATGCGTCTACATCCCCGCCAACTAGTCCCCCAAGTGGACCAATGACCCGTGCTCAGGCCAAGCTCCTACAAGCTAAGGTTAACTCGCTCCTCTCGTCGTGTGATTTCAATACACCCTTGGATGGCTTGCTACTTCATTCCCAAACCCTGTGCATTCTCAGCTATGAACCCAATGAAGCATCGCCAAGGGAGGGACCAAAGGCAGCTCAAGGAGATTCGCCAGAGCAAACAAGGCCAGTTCCCGAATCGTTCCTCACGGAACCTCCCATGACAGCCTGGTCGCCCGCCTCCTCGCCGACAATCCCGCCACGACCGAAATCCCGACGACAACCGAAAACCTGTCAAGAAGGCATTCGTCATGATCGAAATATCACAAGAATGAAATTTCCGGCGACCACTCCAGCACCGTCGGGCCCCTCGCCGTAAATCCCCAGAGCCAAGTCAACTTTCGGGCTTGACCCGTGTAACCCCTTATTTCTCCTAGACTTTACAGTTTCGTACCTAAACTACCCATGTTTATGTGGTTGGCCTATAAATAGCCCCCACCCTCTTTTGTAAACCCTAGACTTGGATAATTGTAGTTGAAGACACCCCTTGAGGATCTATCAACTATTTGTCTCATGCTCCTTGACAAGGAGCACCAAATTATTCACAACCTCTTGGATTTTGCCTCGTGCGTTCAAGTTGTACAAGTCCTTGGGATCTCAGTGTCTCGTGCCCAAGTAGTCAAGATCTCATCAAGCCTCTCACCCCCGTTGTTGGCCGTGGGAGAGTGTCTTGCCCAACGCCGATCCTAGGGATTGTGTTGGACAGGTTGCCACCGGCGTGAGTTATCGGCTTGTATCTTGTTTTCGTGTGTGTGTGTGTTCATCGAGTTCTTCGCGTGTGTGTTCGTGGATTTCATCCCCTCCCTCCTTCCACCTCTTTCCCCTCGATTCCCATGGAATTCGTGAAAGATCGGGCCACCCTAAGGGGTCACCCCCCAACATATTGGTATCAAGAGCAAGTTTGATCACAAATTTCCCCTCAATTTTTCTTCTATCCACCATAAAATAGAAATTCCCCAAAAAGAGCCCCAAATTGCCTTCGGATCGATCTCTGGATTTGGTGAGTTTTTCGTGGTTTTGGTCCATAGATCTTTTGCTTCGGGTCTTTATCTACATCCCTTGACCTTTCCCCAGCCCAATTTTGTCGAAATTTTGACAGAATTCTCAGTTTGACTTTTTGGAGTTCATCTCGAACAGGTTTCGGCGCCAGATCCGGCGAACCGGTTCTGCAACCAGAATTTTCGGCGACAGCTCCTGTCAGACCGGACCGACGACCGGAATTTCCAGCGGCAGACCCGGCGCCGCCGGTTCCTGCGCCGAAAATTTTGCAGTTCATAAATTTTGACGGTTTCCTCCTTGTTTTGTTCGTGTTTCACGTGCGTGTCGCTAAAAACTAACAACAAGCTTCCTCATATCCCTACTTCACGCGCTCCTCGACACCGCGACTCCCGAACATCTTCCACATCACCGGTTGCAAGTCGTCAACAATACCAAAGGTATAAATTGCGCCACTTTGACAGCCCCACATCTTCCTTTGTGTGTATCTATCCTATGAGAGAAACTCATTTTGTGTTTGTCTAAGCATTGTGCACTTGCCTTTGGAAAGTGAGAGTGTGAGGGCAAATACAAAACTTAACATAGTAGTATAGAAAGGGAGAAAAAGAATCAAAAAAAAAGAAAAAAATAGAAAGATACATAGTCTCCCAATACAAAGAGAGTATCAAGCTTGTAAGAAAAAAGAGAGAGGACAAAGCGCGCCAAGGCAAGTGCACAAATCCGTTGCTTACCCTCTTTTGGCAAACGAGTTGTGGTATCTCCTTGAGTTGGCACGACAACCGAGCGTAGTCTTCGTTGGGACCTTTTGTGCTCACTTCCATAGTCATGCTAACCCCTTTAATCTCCACGTGTGCATTCTCCCGTGTTTTTGTAGATCGTATCCTTTTTGCTTTTGATCTTTGGTCCTTTACCACTTAGAACAATAACCTTTTGCTTGGATCGTTTTGTTTGGTTTTCCACAATCCTAACCTTCCACCAAAAGCTTTTTGAGAGTTGTAGCTTATTAGTGTGTGAGTTTATTTGTGATTTCACTTTGCAAGCTATTAGCTCTCTTGTGTGGCAATTGGTTTGATACAATCTCCAAGGTGAGGTAAAAGGCTAACTCCACGCGTTCTTATTCTCCATATACAACTCTTGTCGGCTTTGCATCATGGACAGGAATGGCGAGTCGTCCCAACCACCACCACCTCCAGAGGACGGCACACAATACATGACAAGATGGGATCATTGGAAGGTCCAAGGAGAGTTCAACTACCGTTGTGAAGCCCTTGAGCGGCGCCAAGACAAACAATTTAGCGAAGCCCGAGTGGAATTCAAGAACATCGCCAACCGCTTCGAAGAAGTCCGAGGACAAATGCATGCCATGCAACACAACCTCGGCCATCAAAATGAAGCTCTTGGTCGCGCCCTCATCGCAACGGATGCGAAGCTTCAACGCCTCATTGATGGGCTAGCAAGGCCACGATCTCGCGCTCAATCTCATCACTGAAGGGAATATGCCCGAGAGGCAATAATAAAGTGGTTATTATCGTATTCCTTATTTATGATAAATGTTTATTTTACATGCTATAATTGTATTAATACGGAAACGTTAATACATGTGTGTTTAATAAACAAAAAGGAAGTTCCTAGTTATGCCTCTCTTATAAACTAGCTCGTTGATTAACAAGATGATCAAAGGTTTCCAGATCATGGACATTGGATGTTGTTAATAACGAGGTCACAACATTAGTGTAATGGTGTGATGAACATTCATCCGAAGTATAGCATTACGATCAAAGTCATTGAGTTTATATTGCTATAACAACTTACGAAGTGATCCTAATCCTTAGACCATGAGATCATGTCAATCACTAACACCGGAAGAGTTTCTTGATAACATCAAACGTCACACCGTAACAGGGTGATTATAAAGATGGATTCAGAACTAATAAAGTGTTATGTTGAGGCTCATGGATCGAGAGTGGAATTTGTTCATCCCGATGACGGATAGATATGCTCTGGGCCCTCTCGGTGATATCACATTGATTAGCTTGCAAGCAAGTGATTTGATCACTAGAATGTTATATCACGGGAACGAGAAAAGAGTGCATGTCAACGAGATCAAACTAGGTATGGAGATACCGATGATCGAATCTCGGACATGTAATATATCGCGAAACAAAGGGATTAAGATACTAGCGTAAAAGGTTCCGACGATCACACGAAAGTCATCGTTGCATGTGTGGGAGTCAAGATGGGTCTCAGATCCCGCTTCTGATTATTGATCCGAGAGGGGTCTCGATCATGTCCGCATTATTCACGAACCGTAGGGTGACACACTTAAGAGACACCGACATCCAATTGGAGCAAAAGTTTCATGCCGAAAAGAAAAGGAAAGCGCAGGAATTTATTTCACTAGACACAAAGCTGTTTGGTTGAAATTGTGAAACTGGTTCTGCATGTGAAATGGAATACTAGCAAGGGTTTTATGTGAATGTTTGTTAATTAAAGTAATTAACAAAATTCTGAATAAATAAATAAAAGAGTTTTATTTAATGAGAGCTTGCATTAAATTTGGTGGAAATTTAATGCATGTGAGTGGATTTTTGAGTGGAGGTTTTTAATGGGAGGAGGCTTTTCATTTTGAGTGGGAGCTCCACCCACATGAATGTGGAAGAGGTGGGGCAGCCCCATGGCTGGGCGTCATGCCCTTGGGTGCCCCCTCTCCCTATAAAGGCCCCCTCCTCCTCTCACACCACACCTCCTCGTGAAGGATCTCTCTCCCTCTAGAATTTATCCCCATGGTCTCGGACTAGCGAGATACATGTTCCCTGGCTTTTCGGCAAGAAAGAGTTGTGCTTCCGCATCGCTGGAGCGAGGAGGCGAGGTTGCTCGGTGCCTCGAACGTGTGTGCGCAACGGATGCTGCTGGCGGCGCTAGGACTTCCTCTCGATCTTGAGATCGGCAAGAGATCGTCTACATCAACCACGAGTTTGGACTCGTTAAGCTTTGTCGGTCTTCAAGGGTATGTTCTCTACGGATATACATCCGCCTATTGTTTGTATCTAGTAGATAGATCTTGGTACATAGTTGTTCCCATCGTAGGAAAATTTTTGTTTTCTATGCTGCGAACCCTTCAGTGGTATCAGAGCCGGATCTATGCGTAGATACTTTGCACGGGTAGTACACATATGAGTATGTGGGCGATGATGATCATTTTATTGCTTCTTAGTTGTACTTTGGATATTGGTGGCATAGTGGGATGAAGCGGCCCGGACAAACTTTACATGTCCTCGCACATGAGACCTGTTCCACGCTTGACATGCAACTAGTTTTGCATAAGTGGCTAGCGGGTGTCTGTCTCTCCTACTATAGTCAATATCTAATTTGCAACGAGTTGTCAACAATTTGGTTATCCTCGTTGTGGTTCATGTTCAGGTAAGAACGGTTCTATCTTGAAAGCCCTAAGCCACGTAAAATTTGCAATGGATAAATTAGAGGCGCCTAGTTTAGATTGTTCTTGGGCTAGTGTGATGATATGGTGATGTTGTAAGTAGAAGTATAAGATGATACTCTTACAACACACATAACGTGTAATCTCCATAGACCTTGGACTTACACATAAAGGTATGATAGTGATCATACCACGATGCACATGATAGAGATCATATGCGAGAACCATATCATTCCACTAATAAACATGTGATGTTTGATAGCATCTTATATTGCTTGTTTGGCGCTTTTATTAGCATAATAAGATGATCCTCATTTAGATATCAAGATAAAATGTGTTCTTCCTTAAGTATGCACCGACAATGTTTCGTCGCTTCAAGACATCACGTGATGATCGGGTGTACTTGAATCCACGAGCATATCTCGGTGTAAGACAGATTACCTGCTTGAATACTAAGGTTCTTACTTGGCGAGCCTAGCATGTACAGACATGGCCTTGTAACACGGACCGAAAGGTTAAGCATGAGTCATATGTTTTGATATGATGACCATATGGATGCTCGCCTTTGAAGCTACGCCGACTCACGTGATGATCGGACTTGGTGTAGTGGATTTGGTTCATGTAATCACCAAAAAAGACACGAGGGATGTCGTTTTTGAGTGGGATTTCATTTCTAATTTGGATTAGTAGAACTCAATTTATCATAAATTAAATCAAAGTGAATTTGCATAATTTGTTGTAGTCATTGGCATTCGTTCACCACCTTATGCATAGTTGTAATTGAGATAATAGAACTATAGAATTCTGGATATATACTTTACGAACTGGTATCGTATTGTGTTGAGTGTCAATCTAAAGTTTAAAGTCCTATTGCAAACTTTCAGCAAAATTCTATTTACTCCGTGAAATTTAATAATTGGTATTAAATCGAGAGTAACAATTCCAGTGTTAGTATCTTAAGTATCATGTTTGCCTCCATGATTCTTGATTTAAACATCAAGTTTATCTAGGAGCTGAAAGAATTGTTTCAGAAACCATCATGTGTGGCAGATATAACGATATCTGAAACAATGTTTGTTGCAATATGATAGAGTATAATATATGTTCTCATATTGGATGAGAATTTGCGAAGGTTGGAGATGCTAGACATCCTAATCATCCAAAAGGGTTTTGGAAAGTAATGTTATACTCACGATTCGCCTTTATAAGCTAAAGTAGCTTGATCATGAAAGTCGTCATGATAAGGGTGAATAGAATATGTATGTAAAATGTTTACTACACTAAAAGATTACTAAAGAATGGATTTTGAAAGAATACCGATCATTTGATGATGGTGATCTACTTCAAAGTGCAAGTCCAAAGGTATTATTATTTGAATATACACGCTTTGGACTAGGTGTCATGTATATGGCGCCACTTTTGATGTTGATAAATTCTTTTAAAAGGAAAAGGAAATGAAAGAGAATCTATAAAATATATTTGGCAGAAAAGAAAAGATTGGAAATATCCAATTTAGGTATATAGATGATATACATGTTATGGTTGTATTCTTTGCTTGTTAAACAATGTGGTTCTTGGGTATTGGATACCGAATTGGTTGGTATGAAATGACATACGGAACAACGCAATTCATGAACCACAATGACCTAAGTAACTAGCAAGAGAATATGTGATGATGTTCATCGAAAACAAACAAACCGTTGTTTGTATTTCTCGTTGACATCAAAGCTTGACTTCAAGATTTGTTTTAATAATTGTTATTTGAATCAGGTATTATAAGAACAAAGGTTGTTCAAATAATTACCGTATTCCATATAAGATGGATGATTTACAAATCTAGTTGAAGAAATCACATCCATAAATCCTAATGCTAAAATGTTGCAAGACAAATGATTGAAAGATCACTTATGAAGTGACATCGCTGTTTAAATTATATTGGAAAGAAAACATGAAGAATCTCCATATTCATGGATTTTTGGAGTCTTTGATTTGATCAAGTGACGCTTGTGAGACTTTCCACGTGATAATTAAAACTTCGTTCAAAGGCCAAAGAAGAACGAACGACTAAATTATTGGAATTTATACATATCGATGTATGTAATCCATTATGTGTAGTCGTAAGCGATGGGTTTCAACTTCATATGCTTTCTCCGGATTTTTGAGTGAATGTTCACTTAATGAGAAAGAAGTATGAAATATTTGAAAATGTTTTCAAAGACTTTCAAGATGAAGTGGAAAATCATTGTAACAAGAAAAATAAATGAATTATGATTTGATCATAAAGGGATTTATTTGAGTTACAAGTGTAACAAGAAAATAAATGAATTATGATTTTATCATAAAGGGATTTATTTGAGTTGCAAGTTTAGCAAAACACCTAGATTTACATCTCCCAAAACACCATAGGAGTATGGAGTGTTTGAGATTTGTAATGAAACCTTGTTTGACATGGTTGGATCAAAGGTGTTATTTATAAAACTGCCATTATGTTTTAAAAGATTAAAGCTTTAGAGACTACCGCTTTTACACTGAAAAGAGCTCCATCTAGATCCGTTGAAATGACACCATGGAAGTTATGGTTTGGGGTAAAACCCAAGTTGTCATTTCTTAAATTTTGGTATACTAAACATAAGTAAGATGTTTACAACCAAAGTCGGATGAGCATGTCTTTGTAGGTTATTTCGAATAACAATTGGTTATTCCTCCATAACACCGAGGACAAAAGGGTTTGTCGCTTGAAATGTAAAGTTTCTTGAAGAAGGAATTTTTCATAAATGTTAAGTGGGAGGACAATAGAACTTTGATAAGGTTAACGAACCTTAGCTAAATGTGCTGAGTTGCGCAGCGCCGGAAATGGTTCTGGAGGCTGCCATAATGCTCATAGCTTATGTGCCTCAAAGGTTGTGGTCACGGAGATCTAAGTTCCTATTGAACCAAGTAGGTCGGTTAAACAATCAAATGCTAAGATTTGAGAGTAAATCATTATTGTTTGACAATGATGAACCGAATACAAACAAAGAAGCGATGATGGGCCCTGACTCCGTCAAATGGCTTGAAGCCATAAAATCCGTGATAGTTCCATACACGAGAAATCAAGTTTTGAACTTGGAAGACCCTCCTGAAAGGTGTAAAAACCTATCGGTCGATTTGGATCTATAAAGAGCAGACATGGATGTCTCACATCTATGAAATATTCGACATGTTGTAAAGTATTTTATGACAATGTTCAAAGAGTTGACTATGACAAGATTTGATCTTTCATAGCGATATTTAGTCTGAACGGATTAAAGTAGCAACCACTACATATAATTTGGTATATGGTAGATGAATAAACAAAACAAAGTTCTTCTAATAGAATGGTTACCTAGGACGTGTACATGACACGGTCCAAAGGGTTTTGTTAAATTCAAAGGATGCTAAAAGGGCATGCAAACTCCAATGGTTGAAGTAAGCATCGCGGAGTTGGAATCTTCACCATGATAAAAAATGAGTTTTTCATCTGGAGACGATGAAGATGCTTGCATTTTCAAGAAATTAAGTGGGAGCGCTGAGACATATTTCTAATACATTATGTGGATGACATCTTGTTGATTGGAAATGATGTATCTTTTATTGACAAAGGTTAAGAATTTCATTTCGATGAAATACTTAGGCAAAACCCGAATATTTAGCGTAAATGTCTATAGTGGATAGACTGTAACGCCAATATGGTTGTGCCAAACGTACATATATGAGATATTGAAGGAGTTCAATATAGAATCAACAAGAAACGGTTCTTGTCGCATGGAAAGGAATTGAATCAAGATTCAAGTGTATCGACACTTGATAAGTGAAATAAGATTCAAGTGCTTTGACACTTGATGAGTGCAATCACGAGAATGTTTTGATCAATCATACCATGATATGTACACATCCAGATATGTCCTATGCTCTAAGTGTTATGAGCATATACCAGAATGAATCATAAAATGATCATTGGACGTTAGTGAGGATATTCTTATGTTCTTTTGGAAGAACTAAGAATATATTTGTGTAGAGGTGACAAATAATTACAAATAGTTCATTGTAAAGTGTTACATTGATACTAGTTTTGTCACAAGATACAAATTAAGTTTATCTCAATTTAAACTATGGGTGGCACAATGTAATGGAAAGGAGATTCCATGATAGATTTGGAAGAGTTCCAAAGTTAAGACATTGTGACGAATACTACAACAAAAGGCTAAGTATATGACTGCTATAGTAGCGACAAGGAGGGAATTTGTGTCAAGTAGTTTGTTATCAAACTAAGGTGTGGTTCGCAACGGGCTAACACTAAAGATATATTGTACGACAATAGTATCGACGTGTTTTAACCCCAAGGAACTAAAGGTCTCACCAAAAGACCAAATTTATACAATGCCATCTCATTGGAGAATGAGTAATGCGTGGAGACGCAAAGACATGCAAATACACACGGACCTGAAGCGTCAGCTCCGTAGATTATGTTAACCACTTGCAATTGCGTATATGGAACACCGGAAAGCCATAGGTGTTCAATACGCAGAGTTTTCAAACTAGATTATTGTCTCTAGTGCAAGTGGGAGACTGAAGGGAATATGCCCGAGAGGCAATAATAAAGTGGTTATTATCGTATTCCTTATTTATGATAAATGTTTATTTTACATGCTATAATTGTATTAATACGGAAACGTTAATACATGTGTGTTTAATAAACAAAAAGGAAGTTCCTAGTTATGCCTCTCTTATAAACTAGCTCGTTGATTAACAAGATGATCAAAGGTTTCCAGATCATGGACATTGGATGTTGTTAATAACGAGGTCACAACATTAGTGTAATGGTGTGATGAACATTCATCCGAAGTATAGCATTACGATCAAAGTCATTGAGTTTATATTGCTATAACAACTTACGTGATCCTAATCCTTAGACCATGAGATCATGTCAATCACTAACACGGAAGAGTTTCTTGATAACATCAAACGTCACACCGTAACAGGTGATTATAAAGATGGATTCAGAACTAATAAAGTGTTATGTTGAGGCTCATGGAGCGAGAGTGGAATTTGTTCATCCCGATGACGGATAGATATGCTCTGGCCCTCTCGGTGATATCACATTGATTAGCTTGCAAGCAAGTGATTTGATCACTAGAATGTTATATCACGGAGCGAAAAGAGTGCATGTCGATGCGAGATCAAACTAGGTATGGAGATACCGATGATCGAATCTCGGACATGTAATATATCGCGAAACAAAGGGATTAAGATACTAGCGTAAAGGTTAGACGATCACAAGAAAGTCATCGTTGAATGTGTGGAGTCGATGGGTCTCCAGATCCCTTCGATTATTGATCCGAGAGGGTCTCGATCATGTCCGAATTATTCACGAACCGTAGGGTGACACACTTAAGAGACACCGACATCCAATTGGAGCAAAAGTTTCATGCCGAAAAGAAAAGGAAAGCGCAGGAATTTATTTCACTAGACACAAAGCTGTTTGGTTGAAATTGTAACTGGTTCTGCATGTGAAATGGAATACTAGCAAGGGTTTTATGTGAATGTTTGTTAATTAAAGTAATTAACAAAATTCTGAATAAATAAATAAAAGAGTTTTATTTAAATGAGAGCTTGCATTAAATTTGGTGGAAATTTAATGCATGTGAGTGGATTTTGAGTGGAGGTTTTTAATGGGAGTGGAGGCTTTTCATTTTGAGTGGGAGCTCCACCCACATGAATGTGGAAGAGGTGGGGGCAGCCCCATGGCTGGGCGCCATGCCCTTGGGTGCCCCTCTCCCCTAAAAGGCCCCCTCTCCTCCTCTCACATCACACCTCCTCGTGAAGGATCTCTCTCCCCCTCTAGAATTTATTCCCCATGGTCTCGGACTAGCGAGATACATGTTCCCGGTGGCTTTTCGGCAAGAAAGAGTTGTGCTTCCACTGCATCACTGGAGCGAGGAGGCGGAGGTTGCTCGGTGCCTCGAACGTGTGTGCGAGCACGGATGCGCTGCTGTTTTGCGGCGCTAGGACTTCCTCTCGATCTTGAGATCGGCAAGAGATCGTCTACATCAACCACGAGTTTGGACTCGTTAAGCTTTGTCGGTCTTCAAGGGTATGTTCTCTACGGATATACATCCGCCTGTTGTTTGTATCTAGTAGATAGATCTTGGTACATAGTTGTTCCCATCGTAGGAAAATTTTTGTTTTCTATGCTGCGAACCCTTCAATCACGGCACTCCTCAAGTGAATCAAGCGCCCCTCGCCATCACGCTTCAAGGCACCGGGATGGACCCGTCATTCACTCCATGAGCTCTTATCAAGCGGTACAATCTCCGTGCCACGCCGCGACGTCAATCTATGATGGTGACCTCTCCGCAAGACCTCCAGATGTGAAGCGAACCGTCCACAACAAAGGGCACTCGAGATTCAACAAGAGCAACCTCACGTGGACCACCAAGCCCATCGACAACGACATGTTCCTTCAACAACAAGCGAAGCATCCGAAGTGGACGAACAAGATCGCCGTCAGCGTGAAGCACTCGAAGATCCACCAAGGCATCATCATCGACATGAACGTCAACGTCGACAACATGATCATCATGACGAGCCTCCTCCACATCAAGAAGAACGGGAGCAGCCCATTTGCGCATGCGGTTCGTTGTCCTCCTTGCCACATGGCGCAAGACAATGCTCATCAGCATCAACCACGACAAGAACAAGAGCAAGCTCCCCAAGCTCGTCGTGAGGACCAACAACCTCCTCCTCGTCCTCAACCGCGCCAACAACACAAGCAAGCTCGTCGTGAGGACCAACAACCTCCTCCTCGTCCTCAACCGCGCCAACAACACGAGCAATGTCCCCAAGCTCGTCGTAAAAATCAAGTTCCACCACCAAACACGGCACCTCAACAACCGCAAGGGCAACGCAACCATCACCACACAAGACATGAGAGCTCGGATGATGAAGATGGCCACCAAATTCATGGCAACCGCTGCCACCGGAACCGCAATGAAGAAGAAACTTTCGGCAATCTAAAATTCACCATGCCCAAGTTCACCGGTTCCAATGACCCTGAAGAATATCTCTCGTGGGAACTCAAGGTTGACAAGATCTTCCGCATGCTCAACTATAGCAATGAGAAGATGATGGCCATGGCATCCCTCGAGTTTGATGAGTATGCAAACCTTTGGTGGGAACAAGTCCAACTCGCTCGTGAAGCAAAAGAAGAGCCTACAATCTCAACTTGGCAAGATATGAAGGCTCGTATGAGATCTCGCTTTGTTCCTTCGCACTACACGCGTGACCTTTTCAACAAGCTTCAAACGCTTAGCCAAGGGACAAAGACCGTGGAAGAGTACTTCAAGCAAATGGAGCTCAACATGATCCATGCCAACATTTAAGAGCGTGATGAACAAACAATGGCACGTTTCCTCAATGGCTTGAACCATCCAGTCAAGCGCATCACCGAGTTCCAAAAGTACAACAACATGGTTGAGCTTGTACACATAGCATCAAAAGCAGAACGTCAAGTGCAAGAGGACATCAAGTACAACAAGCCAAAGACGTACTTCACATACAAGCAAGCACCAACCACTATGCCATCAACACCAAGTGGAAGCTCATCAAGTACCACCAAGCTTCCCTTCAAGCCAACACTTCCTCAAGGAAAACCGCCCCCAAGTGGCAAATACACAAAGGATGATCAACCATTCAATGGTGAGTGCTACAAGTGTGGAGGCAAAGGACACAAGTCGGCCGCATGTGGAAACAAGAAAGTTTTGTTCATCCATGACAATGGCGATAAAGAATACTTGAGTGAAGATGAGTTTGATGCAAGGGTCAAGGAAGCATTGGCTAGGAAACATTTGGAAGATGATCAAGAACTACTTGTGTGTGAGAATGACGCAAGTCCATTGCTTGTGGTCACAAGGGTCTTAACTACTCAAGTCAATGAGAATGAAGCCCAACGATCAAACATCTTCCAAACTCGTGCCGGTATCAATGGGAAGTCCATCAAAGTTGTCATCGATGGAGGGAGTTGCCACAATCTTGCAAGCATGGAATTGTGTGAGAAACTCAACCTCACCGACCATCCGCATAAGCATCCCTACCATATACAATGGCTAAGTGACCAAGGGTCCGTCAAGATAGAGCACACCGTCTCGGTAACGTTCTCAATTGGACCACACAAAGACACGGTGGAATGTGATGTGGTCCCCATGACGGTTTGCCATATGTTGCTAGGAAGGCCGTGGAAATATGACAAGCGTGCTTTACATGATGGTCACACAAACACTTATACCTTCAAATGGCTTGAAAAGACTTGTGTTTTGCAACCAATGACTTCTAGCCAAATAATTGCGGACAATGCAAAGGCTTTAGCGAGGGCGCAAAGCGCAAAACCACCTTGTGAGAAGAGCGGTGAGCGAGAGAACCACACTATAGTGAGTGAGAGCCACAAACCAAACTCGAGTGGAAAAACAAAGAGTGTTCTTCTTGCCACCAAAAGTGAGATGAGAGAAGTGCGAAATAACCCATCTATGTTGCACTATGTCCTTGTATGCAAGGGAATAGCGCAAGGAACTAATGACTTGACCAATGTTCCTCCTTCTTTGATGGCTATTTTGCAGGAATTCCAAGATGTATTCCCCGAAGAGCTTCCTCATGGTTTACCCCCTCTTCGCGGAATCGAGCACCGCATCGACCTCATACCCGGCGCTCCACTCCCAAACCGCGCCATGTATCGCACGAACCTGGAAGAGACAAAGGAGATAGAACGACAAATCAACCAACTTGTATCCAAAGGTTTGATCCAAGTAAGCACTAGCCCAAGCGTGGTACCCGTGATTCTCTTGCCAAAAACGGATGATACATGCGGTTATGCATGGTCTGCCGTCCAATAAATGCTATCACCGTGCGTTATCGACATCCTATACCGCGCCTTGATGACATGCTTGATGAGTTATGTGGAGCCACTATATTTTCGAAAATTGATCTTCGTAGTGGTTACCATCAAATTCGCATGGCCGAAGGTGATGAGTGGAAAACCGCCTTCAAGACCAAGCTTGGTATTTATGAATGGTTGGTTATGCCTTTTGGCTTATCAAATGCCCCATCTACCTTCATGCGCCTCATGAACCATATTTTGAGATCTCTCATTGGGAAGAGTGTCGTTGTTTACTTTGATGACATCCTTGTCTATAGCAAGTCACTAGAGGAGCATGTTACTCATGTTAAGGAGGTCCTTCAAATCCTTCGACATGAAAAGCTCTATGCTAATCTCCCAAAGTTTACTTTTGCAAAAGACAAACTAATTTTCCTTGGTTTTGTTGTGTCTTCTAATGGCATTGAAGTTGATGTCTCAAAAGTTAAGGACATACTAGATTGGCCCATTCCTACCAATGCTAGTGAACTTCGTAGTTTTCATGGGTTGGCCGGTTTTTACCGTCGATTTGTGAAATACTTTTCTACCATTGCTTGCCCTCTCAACGAATTGACCAAGAAAAATGTCACATTCGTTTGGGGCAAAGGACAACAAAAAGCGTTTGATGAGCTCAAAAAGAGGCTCACCGAAGCACCACTCCTCGCTTTACCGGATTTCACAAAAACTTTTGAAATTGAGTGTGACGCTAGTGGTATTTGCATTGGAGGCGTCCTTGTGCAAAATGGGCGTACTATTGCATACCATAGTGAGAAACTTGATGGCGCACGCCTTAACTATCCAATTTATGACAAAGAGCTTTTTGCCTTGGTTCGTGTCCTTTAAGTGTGGCAACACTACCTTTGGCCCAAAGAATTTATCATCCATTCCGATCATGAGTCGTTGAAATATCTTAAGGGACAAGCCAAATTGAATAAAAGGCATGCCAAATGGGATGAGTTCATGGAATCTTTTCCTTACATTGTCAAGTACAAAAAGGGCAAAAAAAATGTAGTAGCGGACTCCTTATCTCGCAAAAATATAAACCTCCTTACGCGACTCGAAGTAAATGTCTTGGGTCTTGATGACATAAAATCTTTGTACGAGTCCGACCCATTCTTTGGATCAATTTTTGCAAAGTGTTCAATAGAAAAAGGGATTGATGATTTCTATTTGCATCAGGGATTTCTTTTCAAACAAAACAAGCTTTGCATGCCGAAGTCGTCTCTCCAAATTTTGCTTCTCAAGAGTCCCATGGTGGAGGCCTTATGGGTCACTTTGGTCGTGACAAGACATATGACATGTTATCCACTCACTACTTTTGGCCAAAGATGAAGCGCGACGTGGAACGCCACGTCCAACGATGCACTACATGTATCCAAGCTAAGTCTAAGTCTAACCCCTTTGGTCTTTATATGCCATTACCTATTCATCATGCACCTTGGTCGGACATTAGCATGGACTGTGTGTTAGGATTGCCTAGATCTAAGCGTGGACATGATTCTATATTTGTGGTAGTGGATCGCTTTTCTAAAATGGCACACTTCATTCCATGCCATCAGACTGATGATGCTTCACATGTAGCAAATTTGTTTTTCAGGGAAATAATTCGGCTACTCGGTGTACCAAGAACAATCGTCTCCGACCGCGATGTCAAATTCATGAGCTACTTTTGGAAGACACTCATGGCCAAGCTCGGCATCAAGCTCCTATTCTCGTCCGCCTCGCACCCTCAAACTGTTGGACAAACCGAGGTCGTCAACCGAAGCCTTGGCACACTTCTCCGTGTGTTGATAAAGAAGAATCTTAAAGATTGGGAGGAATGCATCCCACACGCCGAGTTCGCCTACAACCGCGCCAAACACTCCACCACCATGAGGATCCTGTTCATGATAGTCTATGGATTCGAGCCTCTCACCGCGCTCGACATATTACCTCTTCCTCTACACGACCGCACCAACATGGACGTTGACAAGCGTGCCCAAGCAATGAAAAAGTTACATGAAGACACAAGAGCTACGATCGAGCAACAAGTCGTTCGCTAAGCATCACGGCTAAACAAGAACAAGAAAGAGATGATCTTCGAAAAGGCGATCTTATGTGGATACACTTGAGCAAAGACCGCTTTCCCAATAATCATGACTCCAAGCTCAAACAAAGGGGAGATGGCCCCTTCAAGGTCCTCAAAAGAATCAACAACAACGCCTACATCATTGATATCCCAACATCAAAGTACCTTGTGAGCCCGACGTTTAATGTCAAGGACCTTTCACCCTACCATGGAGAAGATGAAGTTGAGAAGGTTGAAGAGTCGAGGATGACTCTTTCCCAAGGGGGAGCTGATGCAGCCCGTCCTACGGATGCGTCTACATCCCCGCCAACTAGTCCCCCAAGTGGACCAATGACCCATGCTCGGGCCAAGATCCTACAAGCTAATGTTAACTCGCTCCTATCCTCATGTGATTTCAATACACCCTTGGATGGCTTGCTACTTCATTCACAAACCCTGTGCATTCTCAGCTATGAACCCAGTGAAGCATCGCCAAGGGAGGGACCAAAGGCAGCCCGAGGATATTCGCCAGAGCAAACCGGCGCCAGGCCCGGCGAACCGGTTCCCTCACCGGAACCTCCGGCGATAGGCCCGGTCGACTAGCCTCCTCGCCCACAATCCCGGCCACGACCGGAATCCTCCGGTGACGACCGAAAACCTGTTCAGTAAGGCATTCCGGTTCGCGACCGGAAATATCGGCGGCCACCGGAATTTCCGGCGACCACTCCGGCGCCGCCGGGCCCCTCGCCGGAAATCCCCAGAGCCAAGTCAACTTTTGGGCTTGACCCGTGTAACCCCTTATTTCGCCTAGACTTTACCGTTTTGTACCTAAACTACCCTTGTTTATGTGGTTGGCCTATAAATAGCCCCCACCCTCTATTGTAAACCCTAGACTTGGATAATTGTAGTTGAAGACACCCCTTGAGGATCTATCAACTATTTGTCTCATGCTCCTTGACAAGGAGCACAAAATTATCCACAACCTCTTGGATTTTGCCTCGTGCGTTCAAGTTGTAAAAGTCCTTGGGATCTCGGTGTCTCGTGCCCAAGTAGTCAAAATCTCATCAAGCCTCTCACCCCCATTTTTGGCCGTGGGAGAGTGTCTTGCCCAACGCCGATCCTAGGGATTGTGTTGGTCCGGTTGCCACCGGCGTGAGCTATCGGCTTGTATCGTGTTTTCGTGTGTGTGTGTTCATCGAGTTCTTCACGTGTGTATTCGTGGATTTCATCCCCTCCCTCCTTCAATTGCTTTCCCCTTGATTCCCATGGAATTTGTGAAAGATCGGGCCACCCTAAGGGGTCACCCCCAACAGGATCATTTTTCTCCATCAGCCGTTACGCCATTTTTTGGCACCTGCGTGCTTTCCGGGGCATATAAAAAAAATTGACAAAAATTTTCGGGGCTATCCTGTTTTTAGACCCCATAGATCAGTTCTAGACTATAAGGAATATAATACCATCACTCGTTTGTTTCATCTTGCTTGCAAAGATGGACGTGAAGTGCAGGATCGACAAACACCATGGAGGAGGACTAATAATTCTGCAGGCCGCACATCCTCTTGGACATCCCAACAATCAGCGCCTTCTTCTCATGATTCTCCACTAGCTACTACCACATCCAAAGCTAACACAAGGATTCCTTCAGTTGCTCCTCCACCGTCATCCAATGCTCCTGCTCGTAGTGCATCTTCTATGGCTTCCACAGGCAAAACAAAGGATATACAATGCCGCAAGTGCAGGTTATGGTCATATTGAGCGACAGTGCACAACACAACGTGTTATAATGGTGCATGATGATGGTGAATACGATTCAACAAGTGACTTTGATGGAGATACATTAGCTCTTATTTTTGCTCGAGATGGAGATAATTCTGATTTCGAAGAAGAGATAGAGGTAATGGGATCTGAAACTGCTGATCAATACACGAGCTTAGTGGCACAACGTTAATTGAGTGTGCAATTGAGCAAATCTGAGCATGATCAACGCCACAACCTGTTCCAAACACACGACGTTGTCAAGGAAAGAGCTATAAGGATAGTCATTGATGGAGGGAGTTGTAATAATCTGGCTAGTGTTGACATGGTAGATAAGCTTGCACTTCCAACAAGACAATGCACACATTCATATTACATCTAGTGGTTTGAGAGTTCTCGCAAGATCAAAGTAACAAGAACGGTACGCGTGCATTTTACTATTGGTACATATTCTGATTTTGTTGATTGTGACGTTGTACCTATGCAAGCTTGTTTTTTGTTACTTGGTATACCATGGCAATTTGATGGAGAATCTGTTCATAATGGTAAAGTAATCACTATTCTCTTATGCATAGTGGAAATAAAATTGGTCTAAAACCTATGATTCCCAAATAGATTTTAAAATGTGATCTTGTTAGAGCTAGTAGAACTAAAACTGAGGAGAAAACTAAAAGTGAGAATCAGATTGTTGCTACAGATTTTGTAGCACCAAAGAACACTAAATCTGATTCTAAACATGCTACTGACATTCGTTTGAAGATTCCATGTATTCTTGCAAATAAAATTGATATTGTTGAACTAGATGTAAACAATACTCAATGTTATGCAATTGTCTACAAAGAAGTTTTGTTTTCATTTGAGGATATGCCTCCTACATTGCCACCTGCTGTTGCTAACCTTTTGCAGGAATATGAGGACGTTTTTCCAGCTGAAATGCCACCAGTACTACCTCCTATTAGAGGAATTGAGCACCAAATTGATCTAATTCCTGGTGCCACGTTGCCCTATCGCGCGCCATATAGAACCAATCCAGAGGAGACAAAGGAGATACAACGCCAAATTTAGGAACTTCTTGACAGATATCATATTCATTAGTCCCTTAGCCCATGTGTTGTTCCTATTATTTTGGTACCTAAGAAAGATGGTTCTAAACGCATGTGTACTAATTGTAGAGCTATCAATAATATTACTATTAGATATCGTCATCCTATTCCATGTTTAGATGACATGCTTGATGAATTGAGTGGCTTTACTATGTTTTCTAAAGTTCATTTGTATAGTGGTTACCACTAGATTCGTATGAAATTGGGAGATGAATGGAAAACTGCATTTAAAACTAAGTTCGGTTTATAT
The DNA here is from genome assembly GCA_030063025.1 of Avena longiglumis. Lineage (NCBI taxonomy): Eukaryota > Viridiplantae > Streptophyta > Magnoliopsida > Poales > Poaceae > Avena > Avena longiglumis. Next base: position 306,739,547 of record CP125977.1, read on the forward strand.
GAGTGGTTAGTGATGCCGTTTGGTTTAACTAATGCACCCAGAACTTTTATGAGATTAATGAATGAAGTTTTACGTGCTGTCATTGGACGTTTTGTGGTAGTATACTTTGATGTTATTCCGACTTATAGAAAATCTTTAGAGGATCATTTGGAACATTTACGTGCTATTTTCAATGCGTTACACGATGCATGTTTGTTTTGTAACCTTGAGAAGTGCGCCTTTTGCACCAATCGAGTTGTGTTTCTTGGCTATGTTGTTACATCACAGGGTATTGAAGTGGATCCAGCCAAGATTGAGAGCTATTGAGAATTGGCCGCAGCCCAAGACGGTCACACAACTGAGGAGTTTTCTTGGCCTCGCTGGTTTTCATAGGCGCTTTATGAAGGACTTTGGATCAATTGTGATAGGGCAAAGGTGTCCGATCTTTCGATGAGATGGCGATAAGCCATTTGGTGGAGTTCGGGCTTGACGATCTGACTACACGTGCGAGCACGAGCGCCAATGCAATCGCTAGGCCAATCTCCTGGAGGTTACCGATGCTGCGGGAACACGATCAGCCTGACCAGCGAGGGTCTTAATTCCTACCTGAAATCGAGAACAAGTAAGAACCAATATTGCAATCAAGATATTGCGTATTAAGAGGAAAGCTATATTGAAAAGGTGGGATCCTGTATAGGTTCGAAGTACAAGAGGTCTCTGCGACGCTCGATCCTTGGCGAAGTTGCTATGATGGCTAACTTAATGTCTAAACAAAATCCGAGTCTAGGGTGATGGCTATGGGGAGTATTTAAGGAGGAAAAGGTGGGGTTTCGGCCAGCCATGGAAGTGGTGGCCGAATCCAACCCTAGAAGTCTTTTTCCTCTCAAATACGGACTCTAAAAAGTGGCTAATTAAAATCCTGCGAAAATTACATGGACCTGGCCCAAAATAAAGGTGTCGCAACACCATATTAAGCTATGGATGACATGGATATGCCCTACGGTAGTATACCTGGTCCTGCCGGACGGAAGGCCCACTCGACGACCTGCCAGGGTCCATGACGCCTATGACGTTTCGGCTGCTATGAAGCCCATATGGACACAGACTCCCAAGCGCACAAGACAAGGAAACCTCAAGACTAGAGTTTGAATACAACTTGTAACCTACTCGTATTGGCACCCGAGACCTAGCCTCCCCATATATAAAGGCTAGGAGGGTCCAACAAGGACGACGACAACCTACACACGCCATAACACCCCGATAGACTAGACCACAATAGATCTACAGATCTAGAGGACTCGACTCATACTTTCGTACACGCATCCACGCCAGATCGAATCTGCGCACCCTGTAACCTTCGGTTCCGCCGTAATCAAAGAGCAGACAAGCAGGAGTAGGGTTTTCGCTCCGGGGGCCTGAACCTGGGTAAATCTCGTGTCCCCTGGTTGCTTGTCTGTTAACCGTGCCACGATCTCCAGCATCCCCATCTTCTCCAAAACCTAAGTCCATAACAATGGGCATTGACGAGATTAAACCTCGTCAATTGGCACCGTCTGTGGGAATTGGGGACGCTAATTGTGCGGTCGTGACGGTTCCATCGCCAGCAATCTACGATTCATCAGCTACTAGAGGCCAGATCTGATTCGGTTCCCTCATCGTCAACGGCGGTCAGATTGCATCTGGCTGATCAATCTACGTCGGCGCGGAACTTCATCAACGACCAGAGTTTATATTGCGGTGGAGTCGGCGGTACTGATCTGAGCAGCGAACAGGCTGGCTCCGTTCAAATATCTACGTAAGAGACGTCAATTTCTCTTGGCCAGAGGCGTACGTCAGCTGCCATAGAAAATAACCAGATCAATCTAGCGATGCGGTACGTCCTGTTCCAGTTTTCAAGGCAACTAAACGGAGCAAGGAGACCAGTGCAATTTCCATCAGAATCGATCGATGAAGCCACGCACTACATGCAAATCGAAGAAAAGCTAGCTACAAGAATCAATCGTGGCATCAATTCCCAATAAGACGGGCAATATGGAGATATCTGTATGTGCTCCTGTTTTAGTAAGAGAAGAAGGAAGATAATCACGTGGAAGTACTACTTAGTCACGTGTAAGCATTAATATGCCAACAAATCGGCTCCTAAGGTGCAGCTAAACAAAAAAAAATAAGAAGAAGCATAATGGGAGTTTTTTAGTACTATTATTGGAACAAGATTCATCCGCCGCGCAACTCCATCGACCCCAGCTACGCGTATGCTGTCTGCTCCATCCGACTCCTCCATCCGACCGCATTGACTCTACGCTCAAGGGCTACACCAACTTCACCGCTACGGTCTTCAACTCCGGCGACCTTCTATAATCTACAGCTATGATGACCCGGTGCGGTCTTCGGATGCGGCAACAATGATGCGGTCTTCGAATGTTGTGGCCCGTTACAGCCTCGGATGCCGCAACTCTTCATCACCATGCAACTCCGGTCCGCCGCGTCGACTACGTCCGCCGCGTGACCCATTGCCACGTCTTCTACATTTTTCGACTCCGTCGATCCTCCACGATCTTCGGCTCCAACGAATCTGGGGCTCCCTCCGCTCCGACGACCAGCCGCGGCCTTCGGCTCCAGCAACCCGCTGTGGTTTTTGACTCCCGCGAGACCCGCTGTGGCCTTCGGCTGCGGTGGCCCGCTGCATTCTTCGGATGCGGCGATCCGGTATGGTCTTCGATTGCGACAATCTTCGGATGCGGAACTCGTTGTCGCCATCGAACCCAGGAACCCGTCGCTGCTATGACTGCGGTCCGCTGCGTCGACTACGTCCGCGTGCAACCCGCTATCGCGTCGACTCCATCCACGACAACTATCAACAAAGCTAAGTATTCCTCTACCAAGAGCTGATAATTGTTTACTTTAATCGCACTCGAAACACTCGGGGGCTGTGCCCTCTTCGAGTAACCTAATGTGCCATCGGCTCCACGCACTCGAGCACCTTGAACGCGACAGCCCGAGTAGCTGATTCTGCCTGATCGTCGAATCCTTGAACTCCGAGTGCCTCGGAAAGGTACTGAGACTAAGGGTAATCAGGCTAACGAAAAGGCCTAGCATACAGTGCAAAAGTGTCGACTCGATCGGCACCAGAATATTTCTAAACAGGCCAAAAGGCAAATATTCCTTACAATATATAAGTACTTCACAATTCTTTATGTTTTATGCATCTTACAAAGACGTGATGCTGGCCATGCACCCAACTGATGCGACACTGGTCGCGCACCCGACAGAAGCAACGGTGTCGACTTCATCCGGAACGTCGAGTCCTTCCGGCTAAACGCCGCACACTCCACTACATCGACTCTTGGCTCCTTATGCGTGAGACGCTGACTCGATGCACTTCCGGGTAGTGGTTTCTCCTCGCATGAGTCTCCACTCGAGTCTGCGACTCAACTAGATACTCGGGGGCTACTCCTATCAGGAGCGCTGGTCGCGCACCCGATGTACTTCCGGGTCAGCGGTACGCCCACGAGATTTTCGGCTACAACTGCACGATACAAGACTCGAGTCTCTGCCCGAGTCTACGACTCCGCCAGACACTCGGGGGCTACTCCAAACTAGAGCGCTGGTCGCGCACGCACAAGATCTTCGAGTCCTACGCCGAGTCTACGACTCCACTACGGACTCGGGGGCTACTCCCATAGGGAGGATTGATTCAAGCATCCGAAAAAATTGTGTCCTACGGACCTGAAGCAAACAATGGCTGAATTAAAGTCTCTGCTCGAGTCTACGACTCGAACAGACACTCGGGGGCTACTCCCATAGGGAGCGCTGGTTGCGCACCCTATAGTCCATTGTGTTGACTACGTCCATGATGTCGATTCCTTTACAACAGCCGAACAAATTCAGCTGACCCGATGAACTTCCGGGTGAAGTGCTTCGCACTCGACACAACTTTAGACTCCGACATCCAAATACAAGGTTCAAGACAACTAAGTCTCCATCCGAATCTAAGTTTCAGATGGCGACTCGGGGGCTAATGACATGGATATGCCCTACGGGTACCTGATGTTAGTATACCTGGTCCAGCCCGACGGAAGGCCCACTCGACGACCTGCCAGGGTCCATGACGCCTATGACGTTTCGGCTGCTATGAAGCCCATATGGACACGGACTCCCAAGCGCACAAGACAAGGAAACCTCAAGACTAGAGTTTGAATAAAACTTGTAACCTACTCGTATTGGCACCCGAGACCTAGCCTCCCCATATATAAAGGCTAGGAGGGTCCAACGAGGACGACGACGACCTACACACGCCATAACCCCCCGATAGACTAGACCACAACAGATCTACAGATCTAGAGGACTCGACTCATACTTTCGCACACACATCCACTCCAGATCGAATCTGCGCACCCTGTAACCTTCGGTTCTGCCGTAATCAAAGAGCAGACAAGCAGGAGTAGGGTTTTCCCTCCGGGGGCCTGAACCTGGGTAAATCTCGTGTCCCCTGGTTGCTTGTCTGTTAACCGTGCCACGATCTCCAGCATCCCCATCTTCTCCAAAACCCAAGTCCATAACAATGGGCATTGACGAGATTAAACCTCGTCAATGGACGAATTCGTGAAGTATTGATCTTGAATATTTCGTCCAAGCCTTCTTTCTTCATTATGGTGGCCTCAAAGTTCTGAAATCTTCATCCGTGGCCTTCTCTTGGATCATCACATGCTTGCTGCCATCTCCATGCATGGCCATGCTCCAATGCTTGTCCCTCTCATCCATGCTTGGTCCATCATTCCTAAGAGTAAGAAATACATCTGATTTAGGCAGCATCATATTCTCATGTATGTGAGGAATAGTTCCAAGAAACGAAAGTACCTGATAGTTAAGTTGTTTGGCACGAGATCTTGTGATGGGTCCTTGTATGTGTGTTGTTGTAGGTACAACGGTTGTATCAATAGAAGGGATGTCCACATCATGCTCCCCTTCTTGAATTGAAGTCGTCCTCGACGCAATCTCATCTTCCTCACCAAAGTAAGGCTTCAAATCTGCAATGTTAAACGTAGGACTAACCGTACCAAAGTCTGCAGGCAACTCAAGTTTATATGCATTATCATTTATTTTCTCTAACACCTTAAAGGGACCAGCAGCACGCGGCATTAACTTAGACTTGCGTAAATCAGGAAAACGATCTTTACGCAAATGTAACCAAACAAGATCTCCAACATCAAACACAACATGTTTTATCCCTTTATCCCCAGCAAGTTTATACTTAGCATTCATGTGTTCAATGTTATCTTTAGTAGTCTTATGCAAGTTTAATATCATTTCAGCACGTTGTGTAGCATCCAAATTATTTTGCACCGAAGAAGGTAAAGGCAATAAATCAATATGTGCACAAGGAACAAAACCATACACAATCTCAAATGGGCACATCTTTGTGGTAGAATGCAACGAACGATTATAAGCAAATTCTATATGAGGTTAACACTCTTCCAACAATTTTAAGTTCTTCTTTAAAACAGCCCGCAACATAGCAGACAAAGTTCTATTTACTACTTCAGTTTGTCCATCAATTTGGGGATGACATGTAGTACTAAACAGCAATTTAGTCCCCAACTTAGCCCATAAACATCTCCAAAAGTGGCTAAGAAATTTAGTATCACGATCAGAGACAATAGTATTTGGCACACCATGAAAACGAACAATTTCACGAAAGAACAAATCAGCAATATGCGCAGCATCATCCGTTTTATGACAAGGAATAAAGTGTGCCATCTTAGAAAACCGATCCACAACAACAAAAATACTATCCCTCCCCTTCTGTGTTCGTGGCAATCCCTAAACAAAGTCCATAGAAATATCCTCCCAAGGAACACTAGGAACAGGAAGGGGAATATATAAACCATGTGGATTAAGACGAGACTTAGCTTTTTGACAAGTAGCTCATCGAGCCACAAATCTCTCAACATCTCAATGCATACATGGCCAAAAGAAGTGTGCAGCAAGAACATCCTCCGTTTTCTTGACACCAAAGTGTCCCATCAATCCTCCTCCATGCGCCTCCTGTAACAACAAAAGACGAACAGAACTATCCGGAATGCATAGTTTGTTAGCACAGAACACAAATCCATCATTGAAGACGAACTTGTTCCATGTTCTACCATCTCTACAATTCTGCAACATATCTTTAAATTCGGCATCATGCACATATTGTTCCTTAATAGTTTCCAATCCAAATATTTTGAAGTCAAGTTGAGATAACAAAGCATAACGGCGCGACAAAGCATCAGCAATAATATTATCTTTACCCTTTTTATGTTTGATAACAAAAGGAAAAGACTCAATAAATTCAACCCACTTTGCATGACGACGATTCAACTTAGCTTGACTATGAATATGCTTCAAAGATTCATGATCAGAATGTATAGCAAATTCTTTAGGCCATAGATAATGTTGCCAAGTTTCTAATGTCCGAACTAACGCATATAATTATTTATCATACGTAGAATAGTTCAGACTATCCCCACTCAATTTATCACTAAAATATGCAACAGGTTTTCCCTCTTGTAATAACACCCCTCCCAAACCAATTCCACTAGCATCACATTCAAGCTCAAAAGTCTTAGTAAAATCAGGAAGTTGGAGTAAGGGAGCATGCGTTAGCTTATCTTTCAATATGACGAAGGCCTGTTGTTGTGCATCGCCCCAAACAAAGGGCACATCCTTCTTGGTACGCTCATTCAGCGGCGCGGCAATTGATCCAAAGTCTTTGACAAAGCGCCTATAAAAACCAGCGAGGCCATGAAAACTCCTCACTTGTGTGACTGCCTTGGGCTGCGGCCAATTCTCAATAGCTTCAATCTTGGCTGGATCCACTTCAATACCCTGTGATGGAACAACATAGCCAAGAAACACAACTCGATTGGTGCAAAAGGTGCACTTCTCAAGGTTACCAAACAAACGTGCATCACGTAAAGCATTGAAAACAACACGTAAATGGTAAAAATGATCCTCTAAAGATTTGCTATAAATCAGAATATCATCAAAGTAGACTACCACAAAACGTCCAATGAAAGCACGTAAAACTTCGCTCATTAATCTCATGAAAGTGCTGGGTGCATTAGTTAAATCAAACGGCATCACTAACCACTCATATAAACCGAACTTAGTTTTAAATGTTGTTTCCATTCATCTCCTAATTTCATACGAATCTCGTGGTAACCACTACGCAAATCAACTTTAGAAAACATGGTAGAGCCACTCAATTCATCAAGCATGTCATCTAAACGTGGAATAGGATGACGATATCGAATAGTAATATTATTGATAGCTCTACAATCAGTACACATGCACGAAGAACCATCTTTCTTAGGTACCAAAATAATAGGAACACCACACAGGGGCTAAGGGACTCACGAATATGATCTCGGTCGAGTAGTTCCTGAATTTGGCGTTGTATCTCCTTTGTCTCCTCTGGATTGGTTCTATATGGCGCGCGGTTAGGCAACGTAGCACCCGGAGTTAGATCAATTTGGTGCTCAATTCCTCTAATAGGAGGTAGTCCTGGTGGCAGCTCAGCAGGAAAGACGTCCTCATATTCCTGCAAAAGGTTAGCAATAGTGGGTGGCAAAGAAGGAGGCATATCCTCAAATGAAAACAAAATCTCTTTGCAAATAATTGCATAACATTGAGTAGTGTTTATATCTAGTTCAGCAATATCAATTTTATTTGCAAGCATACATGGACTCTTCAAACGAATTTCAGTAGCATGGATAGAATCAGATTTAGTGTTCTTTGGCGGTACAAAATCTGCAGCAACAATCTGATTCTCACTTTTATTTTTGTCCTTAGTTTTAGCTCTACTAGCTCTAGCAAGATCATCTTTTAAAATCTGTTCGGGAGTCATATGTTTTAAACCAATTTTCTTTCCATCATGCATAAGAGAATAGTGATTAGTTTTGCCATTATTCTCTATCAAATTGCCATGGTCTACCAAGTAACAAAGAACAAGCTTGCATAGGTACAACATCACAATCAACAATATCAGAATATGTACCAATAGTAAAATGCACGTGTACCGTTCTTGTTGTAGGGTTCGCAGCATAGAAAACAAAAAATTTCCTACGATGTGAACTATGTACCAAGATCTATCTATTAGATACAAACAACGGGCGGATGTATATTCGTAGAGAACATACCCTTGAAGACCGACAACGCTTAATGATTTCAACTCGTGGTTGATGTAGACGATCTCTTGCCGATCTCAAGATCGAGAGGAAGTCCTAGCGCCGCAAATCAGCAGCGCATCCGTGCTCGCACACACGTTCAAAGCACCGAGCAACCTCCGCCTCCTCGCTCCAGGGATGCAGCGGAAACACAACTCTTTCTTGCCGAATAGCCACCGGGAACATGTATCTCTCTAGTCCGAGACCATGGGGGATAAATTCTAGAGGGGGAGAGAGATCCTTCACGAGGAGGTGTGAGTGAGAAGTGAGAGGAGGGGATCCTTTTATAGGAGGAGGGGGGCACCCAAGGGGGTGGCCGCCGGCTATGGGGGCTGCCCCCTCCCCTCCTTCATTCATGTGGGTGGACACTCCACTAACAAAATGGCCCTTCAATTTTCTCCACTCAAAAACCCACTCAAATTCCCATTAAATTTCCACCAAATTTAATGCAAACTCTCATTAAATAAAACTCTTTTATTTTATTCAGAATTTTGTCTATTACTTTAATGACAAACATTCACAAATAACCCCTTGCTAGAATTCTATTTCACATGCATAACCACTTTATGCAATTTCACCCGAAAACCTGTTTCGGTATCTAGTGAAATAAATTCCTGCGCTTGTTCATTCTTTCGGCATGAAACGTTTGCTCCAATTCGATGTCGGTGTCTCTTAAGTGTGTCACCCTACGGTTCATGAATAATGCGGACATGATCGAGACCCCTCTCGGATCAATAATCAGGAGCGGGATCTGGAGACCCATACTGACTCCCACACATTCAACGATGACTTTCTTGTGATCGTCGGAACCTTTTATGCTAGTATCTTAATCCCTTTGTTTCACGATATATTACATGTCCAAGATTCGATCATCGGTATGTCCATACCTAGTTTGATCTCGTTACTAACATGCACTCTTTTCTCGTTCCCGTGATATAACATTCTAGTGATCAAATCACTTGCTTGCAAGCTAATCAATGTGATATCACCGAGAGGGCCCAGAGTATATCTATCCGTCATCGGGATGAACAAATTCCACTCTCGATCCATGAGCCTCAACATAACACTTTATTAGTTCTGAATCCATCTTTATAATCACCCTGTTATGGTGTGACGTTTGATGTTATCAAGAAACTCTTCCGGTGTTAGTGATTGACATGATATCATGGTCTAAGGATTAGGATCACTTCGTAAGTTGTTATAGCAATATAAACTCAATGACTTTGATCGTAATGCTATACTTCGGATGAATGTTCATCACACCATTACACTAATGTTGTGATCCCGTTATTAACAACATCCAATGTCCATGATCAGGAAACCTTGATCATCTTGTTAATCGACGAGCTAGTTTATGAGAGAGGCATAACTAGGAACTTTCTGTTTGTTTATTAAACACACATGTATTAATGTTTCCGTATTAATACAATTATAGCATGCAAAATAAACATATATCATATACTTGGAATACACATAATAAACACTTTATTATTGCCTCTCAGGGCATATTCCTTGATCTCCCACTTGCACTAGAGACAATAATCTAGTTACATAGTGATAAATCTAACACCCATCAAGTTCTGGTGTTGATCATGTTTTGCTCTAGGGAGAGTTTTAGTCAACGGATCTGCTATATTGAGATCTGTATGTACTTTACAAATCTTTATATCTCCATCCTTGACATGCTCGCGGATGGAGTGAAACCGGCGCTTAATATGCTTGGAATGCTTGTGAGACCTTGGCTCTTTGGCATTGGCAATGGCACCATTGTTGTCACAATAGATCACCATTGGGTCCAACGCGTTTGCAACCACTCCTAGTTCGTATATGAACTCCTTCATCCAAACTGCTTCCTGAGCCGCTTCTGAAGTAGCAACATATTCGTCCTCCACTGTTGATCCCGCCACCACAGGTTGTTTGGAGCTCCTCCAACTAACCGTTCCGCCATTCATGAGAAATACGTATCCGGATTGAGACTTAGAGTCATCCGGATCGGGTGTCAAAGCTAGCGCCAACATAACACTTAGCGACGAGCTCTTCTTCACCTCCGTATACAAGAAACATATCCTTAGTTCTTCGTAAGTACTTAAGGATATTCTTGACCGCTATCCAGTGTTCCGAACCTGGATCCGATTGGTACCTACTATTCAAAGTAATAGAATGTGCCACATCCGGTCTTGTACATAGAGCCTATGGCCGAAGCATAGGGGACTTTGTCCATTATCTCTCTTTCTTCCGCCGAAGCCGGACTTTGAGTCTTACTCAATGTCTTGCCTTGCAACATAGGTAAGAACCCCTTCTTACTTCCGTCCATTTTAAACTTCTTTAAAATCTTATCAAGGTATGTACTTTGCGATAGCCTTATTAGGCGCCTAGATCTATCTCTATAGATCTTTATGCCTAATATGTATGATGCTTCACCTAGGTCCTTCATTGAAAAATTGTTGTTTAGAGTTTTAACACTGTTTAAAAGATCTATATGATTTCCGATCAATAATATGTCATCCACATATAATATCAGAAATGCCACATTGCTCCCACTCACTTTCTTGTAAATACAAGCTTCTCCATAAGTTTGGACAAATCCAAACTCTTTGATCACCTCATCAAAGCGGAGATTCCAACTTCGTGATGCTTGCTTCAATCCATAGATGGATCGCTGAAGTTTGCACACCTTGTTAGCATCCTTAGGATCGACAAAACCCTTTGGTTGTATCATATACAACTCTTCTTCAATATTACCATTGAGAAACGCGGTTTTGACATCCATCTGCCATATCTCATAATGGAAATATGCAGCAATTGCTATCATAATCCTAACTGACTTTAGCATCGCTACGGGAGAGAATGTCTCATCGTAGTCAACTCCTTGAATTTTTCGAAACCCCTTTGCGACAAGTCGAGCTTTATAGACGGTCACATTACCATCAGCATCAATTTTCTTTTGAAAATCCATTTGTTCTCCACGGCCTTTCGGTCGTGAGGTAATTCCACCAAGTTCCAAACTTGATTTTCATACATGGATTCCATCTCGGATTTCATGGCTTCTAACCATTTGTTGGAATCCGGGCTCATCATCGCTTCTTCATACGTTGCAGGGTCATCATTTTCATCAACCATGAAATTCATGACAGGATTTCCATACAGCTCAGGAGCTGCACGCGTCCTGCTAGACCTGCGAGGTTCGGTAGTACTCTCTTTCGGAGTTTCATGATCATTATCATTAGTTCCTTATTCAACAGGTGAAGACAACTCCAGAACAACTTCCGGCACTGCGCTACTCGCCATACTTTGAAGAGAAGGTTTAATAACCTCTTCGAGTTCTACCTTCCGACTACTCACACCTTTCGCGAGAAACTCTTTCTCTAGAAAGGATCCATTCTTGGCAACAAAAACCTTGCCCTCGGATCTGTGATAGAAGGAATACCCAATAGTTTCCTTAGGGTATCCTATGAAGACTGTAACACCACGGTTCTAAAAAGACCGTGGCTTCTATGTGACATGCCAATCCCTGGATCGGTTCATTGGCCCACAATAGAATAAGATGAATAACATATCAAAATATCCGTGTATCATAAATAACGAAGATCCAGAGTACCATTATTACAATAAAAGCTTAGCTCAAGGCTAGCTCAAATTATTCAGGTAGAAACATAAATAAAACAAATCCTCCATTCTTCAAATTGCCCACAAGTGAACAAGTGCCGAGTGGAGTACCGTGGCCTATATCGATTACTCAGAATCGGAATATCCTGCAACATGAAACGTAGCAGCCCCGAAGGGTCAATACATGGAATGTATGGCAAGTAGAGCTAGTAAAGGAGACAATAATGCTAACATCTACATGCATATTTGGCAAGTGGAGCTGTGGCTAGCTTGCATTTACAAACACCTTTGTACTACTTTCATAAACAGTTTTTGATTTTATTGGAAAAGATCCCAATTAAGTTAACCCAACAACATTAAAGCAATTATGAAATTAGAATGAGCGAGAAACATGTCATGGAATCAATATCAAGCAACTTAGACGTCCATAACCGGGGACACGGCTAATCGATTAGATTATACACCCTGTAGGGGTTAGTACACTTTACCCATGTGACTTGGCCAGCCCAGCTCGTACCATCACTCTCATTTTGGGTGATGATAGGGAGAAGACCAAGAAGAGACTATTCGGGAAGTAGCTCCCCAATCACGACGCACACCGGTCCAACCTACCAAAATTCTACATCTCTGGATACGCGGGTTCGGGTTACCACAACCTACTAAGTCCAACCAACCGCCCATTTCATTATTGGCACATGGTTGTACACGTAAGCTACAAAATAAAGAAGCCAATCATTTTCTCTCGATGCCTGGGTGCCTTTCCGCAATGATACCACCAAAATTTATCAATCCCATCACACCCAGGAGATTCATTGATTAAGTTGTTTTAGTTTTCGCAAACCAACACATTTAGAAACAACTTTCAGTGATGTCACCCAGCCCTCATACATCATAGCACGGCTAAGCACATCTACCAACGGTGGTTCATCTACAAGGAAAGCCCTACCACATAATAGGACATAGCATAGCGATAGTATCATCCTACACATGCATCTACAAAATACACGACAATGCATTGAAAATAGTAGGACAATATCATGAACAAAGTAGCATCTACTTGCCTTGGTTGTAGCTATCAGAAGAACAATCCACACACGAGCAAGCGTTGCACTCGTCACAATCTACACGATACAATTGCATTCATAAACAAACCATCCACAAGCATATGCAAACAAGGAGGATGCATGAATGCATGCATGACAAGTGGATTGATGCTACATCAGCACCACATAATCCTATTCAGTAGAGCTACTGATTACATGCATGGAAAATAATTTTAGCGCAAGGAAAACTAATAAGCAATTTATAATGCTCAAAACTAGAGTTAGAACCCAAATAATTCACTACCGATAGCATAATGTTTGTTAAATCTTGGGAAAATTCTACTGTGTAGGCATTGCTATTTAGGAACAGTACCAATTGGAATTACTCAAAAAGGAATTATAAAACTCCCTGAGTAATTAAAATACTGAAGAAAGCCACTAAATAGTTTCTGCAAAAGTTTTTACTGTAAGACTATCTTTTTAATTCACTTTGAGATTCCCCTTGTTCTACTGAATCCAGGGACATATTATTTGCAATTTTTGGAGTTACAGATCTTTTTCTATGAATTAATTACTCCAAAAAGGGAATTAAATCATTTAATTAATCTGGACAAAATCTTGCTGCAAAAGTGTAAAACAATGGTACAGAAAGATTCTACACGACTTACTGAATCTACACATATTTTATTTGTAATTTTTGGCCTAGTAGATTATTTTCTACGCAATTTACAAGTTTCGACAAATTTCTGCAATTTTCTAAATCGATTTAAATCAAAAGGGAATATTCTGGGAATATTCCCTGCTGACTCAGCGCGGGTTGACTGGATGTTGACCAGTCAACCGCCTAGGCTGACTAGTCCACGCCCAATCTGGGCCGTTGGATCGAAGATCGACGGCAGGGGAAGGTGGCGGCGACGGCGAGCTCACTTGAGCGGCGGCGGCGAGGCGCGGGCGGCGGCGGCGAGGTCCTCCGACGTCAGCGGTCGGCCAGCAAGGTCGGGTGTCGGAGGAGAGGAGGGCACAGCGGGCTGGTCCATGGCGGCGCGGCTCAAGCGGCTCATCATGGGAGAAGGAGGCGGCAAGTGGGTGGCGAGGTGGCGGCGCGAGGGCGAGGCGGCGGGCGGTGAGGGCGGCGCGCTCACCTGAGCTAATGGCGGCGGCTCGAACTCCGGCGAGAAATCGCTAGAGATTTAGGGCGTCTCGGTTGCAATTAGATGGGGGGTTTGGAAGAGGGGCTCAAGGAGATCGTTATAGGCAAGAAAAATCGTTGAAATCGGTTCGGAAATGACACGGGAATCCCGTGAGAATCGTGCTAGTAGTTGGAGCTTGAGACGAACTCGGCTGACAGGCGGGCCCCGCGTGGAGGTGACTGGAGGCGGCCGACGGGCGGGCTGGCGTCAATGGTCGGCAATGGTGGCGATTACTATCGTCATAAGTATGGTCACGATGGCTGCTGATGGCTGCTTGGCCCAGCGGCTGTGCCCTCTTTTTTTTTATCTTCTCTTTTTTTCCAATTTCCTATTTAGAATTTCCTCCGTAACTTTTTCATACGAACTCCGAATCGGACGAAATTTGTCTCTAAAATTTTGTAAAATCAAGAGGGTCATCATAGGATCCTTTGTATCAACACCACTAGCTTCCAAAGGGAGGTGGAAATACAAACCTAGCATACCCTCTTGTAGGAGCATTATAGCAAATCAAAATAGGGTTTGCAATTATCGTTTCGCCGGAAACTTTTCAAACCGAAGTTTTGTATGGAAGACCATGATGCAATGACATGAATGATATGCAGAACCAAATATAAAATTTGGGATGTGACAAGACTAACCCCCTTAAGATGAATCTCGTCCCCGAGATTCGGCGCGACTAGCAAATCGGTGCGGGTAGTCCTCTCGGATGTCATCCTCACGCTCCCATGTGGCTTCCTCTTCGGTGTGGTGGATCCACTACACCTTGCAAAACCTGATTGTCTTGGTACGGGTAATCCTCTCCGCTGTCTCCAGAATCTTGACTGGCTTCTCCTCATAGGTCAAGTCGTTCTCAAGATGAACCTCCTCTAGTGGCACAGTGTCTCTCAATGGTGTATCCACCATCTCCGGATGGCACTTCTTCAGCTGGGATACGTGGAACACATTGTGAACAATGGATGAGCCTCTGCAACTCAAGCGATAAGCAACTTCTCCTTTGTGTGCTAAGACCCGATATGGTCCTATAAACCGAGGTGCCAGCTTACCCTTAATTCCAAATCTCTTGATTCCACGAAGTGGTGACACTCTGAGGTATGATCTATCACCTATCTCATACACCACTTCCTTACGCTTGGCGTCAGCGTAGCTCTTCTGCCTTGATTGTGCTACCTTCAGCCTGTCCCTAATCAAGGCGACCTTCTCCTCAGCGTCCTTGACCAAATCAGGTCCAAACAACTAACGTTCTCCTACTCCATCCCATAGCAGTGGTGTCTGGCACCGTTTCCCATACAGTACATCAAACGGTGACGTCTTGATGCTGGTTTGATAGTTGTTGTTGTAGGAAAAATCAGCATACGGCAAATTCTCATCCCAACTAGAACCATGAGCCAAAGCGCAAGCTCTCAGCATGTCTTCCAAAATCTGATTCACCCTCTCGGTCTGTCCATCAGTCTGTGGGTGAAACGCTGTGCTAAACTCCAATCTAGTCCCAAGCGACTCGTGCAGTTGACGCCAAAAGTGAGAAGTAAATTGGGTGCCTCTATCTGATACAATACTCTTGGGAACTCCATGTAGGCACACAATTTTGTCCATATAAATCTTGGCCAACTTTGCACTCGTATAGGTCGTCTTCACCGGTATAAATTGGGCTACCTTGGTCAGATGGTCGACCACTACCCAAATGGAGTCATATCCTGACCTGGTCCTGGGCAATCCTATGATAAAATCCATTCCCACTATATCCCACTTCCAATCCGGTACGGGTAATGGCTGTAGCAGTCCTGCTGGTTTCTGGTGTTCCGCCTTCACTCGGCTACATACATCACATAGGGCAATATGCTCCGCGATGTCTCCATTCATGTTGTTCCACCAGAATCTGTCCTTTAGGTCCATATACATCTTTGTATTGCCCGGATGTATGGAATACGGCGAGTCATGAGCTTCCTGCAAAATCAACTTCCTTATCTCCGGATCGTTGGGAACGCACAAACGATCTCCATACCACAAGGTTCCTTGCTCATCCTCGCGGAATTCCCTTGCTCGATCCTCCTTCATCTTTTCCTTTACTTCATCATCTCCTTGTCTCCCACTTGAGCCTTCCTGA
The DNA here is from genome assembly GCA_030063025.1 of Avena longiglumis. NCBI lineage: Eukaryota > Viridiplantae > Streptophyta > Magnoliopsida > Poales > Poaceae > Avena > Avena longiglumis. Next base: position 306,755,673 of record CP125977.1, read on the forward strand.
TTCTGTCCTGTAGCGTTGGTTGGACTTCCATTGCTGCCAAGTATCCTTCAGATACTACCTCCAGTCTAAGGTCCTTGAATTGCTTGCACAAATCCTCGGGCAATTCCCCAATTGCCAATCCATTGGCATGAACCTTCCGGCTCAGAGCATCTGCTACTACATTGGCCTTTCCTGGGTGGTATTGCAGATTCATATCCTAGTCCTTGATAAGTTCCAACCATCTCCTTTGCCTCATATTCAGTTCCTTCTGGGTAAATATGTACTTCAGGCTCTTGTGGTCGGTGTACACATCATAGTCTTTCCCCATCAAGTAGTGCCTCCATACCTTGAGCGCATGAACCACTGACGCTAACTCCAAGTCGTGTGTGGGGTAATTCGATTCATGGTGTTTAAGTTGTCGCGAGGCATATGACCCCACTCTCCCATCCTACATCAGCACACTCCCAAGTCCCTATCGAGAAGCATCACAGTACACTTGGAAGTCCTTCTGAAGATCTGGTAAAAACAGAACAGGCGCGGTCACTAGTCGATGCTTCAGTTCCTGAAAGCTGGCTTCACACATATCCGTCCACTCAAACTTCCTCTCCTTCTTCAGAAGTTCAGTCATCGGCTTAGCAATCTTGGAGAAGTTTTCAATGAACCTCCTGTAGTATCCAGCAAGTCCCAAAAAGCTTCGAATCTCTCCCGCATTCTTGGGTGCTTCCCACTCGCCATCGCCACATTTTGCTTGGATCAACATCGACTCCTTCTCCACGACACCATGTGTCCAAGAAATCCAATGTTGTTAAGCGAGTCGCACTTGCTGAATTTGGCATACAGCTTGTGTTCCCTCAGCTTCTCCATAATCAGTCGCAGATGTTTCTCATGCTCAGCATCATCCTTGGAATATATCAGTATGTCGTCAATAAACACCACCATGAACTTGTCCAAGTACTCCATAAATACCTTGTTCATCATGGTCATGAAATATGCCGGGGCATTCGTTAGTCCAAGAGACATAACTGTATACTCATACAAGCCATACCTAGTGGTGAAAGCGGTTTTTGGTATGTCCTCCTCCCGGATCTTCAATTGGAAGTAGCCTGATCGCAGATCAATCTTCCTGAACACCTTCACTCCTTCCAGTTGATCAAACAAATCATTTATGTTCGGCAGGGGGTATTTGTTCTTGATGGTCACCTCATTCAGCGAGAGATAGTCCACCACTAATCTCTTGTTGCTGTCTTTCTTCTCCATAAACAGAACAGGTGCACCCCATGACGACGAACTAGGCTGAATGAATCCCTTGTCCAACTGCTCTTTCAGCTGCTTCTTCAATTCCTTCAGCTCATCCACATCCATCTTATATGGTCTCTTTGCTATAGGTCCTGTTCCCGGCATTAGGTCGATGAGAAACTCCACTTCCCTGTCAGGTGGCATTCCTGGCAGCTCTTCCGGAAACACGTCGGGGTAATCCCTAATCACAGGCACAGTATCCATGCTAACCCCCTTAACAGAATTCAGCTTACACCTTCCCGGTCGCACTGCCGACTTGAACCTGTGGCATCCCGCAAAACCACTACTAGAAAATCGCGTTGAATTTGTGCATTGCATCGTCATCATCATGCATTGTTTGCCAAACTATTTTTCGCCGCACCCGTTTTTGTTTTCCAAACGCCCCATCTTATTCAAACTCCAAAACCCGGTCCCCGGAATATTTTGTTTTGGCCGCTATCGGTTTGCACGCGGCCCGTTTAAATCAAATAAAAGTTTACTTGTTTTTAGCGGGCGAATCAGGCCGACCCGAACGACCACCCCAGATTTTTCAATCGGTCCAACCCAGCCTGCCCATCTAATCCTAAACTCACCCAAATATCTACCCACCCCTAGTGGCCACCTCACCCCACCCAATGGCAGCATGCCACCTCACCCTCCCTCTTCCTCACCCACTCACAAGCTGCCACATCCCCAAACCCTCTCTCCCTTCCCTCTCCACCTCTCTCTCTCACACCGCCCACACACCCCACGCACACATGCGCGCCTCCCTGGATTACCACCTACCGCCACCGCGCCCACGCTGGACCCACCATGGGACCCACCCCCACCGCTCGCCCCATCCTCTCTTCTCCCTCTCCTTCCCCCGCGTTGCTTCTCCCTCCCGCCATAACCTCGGCCCCTCACCCCGTCCTTGGCGCTGCTCCGCAGAGCTCCTCCTCCGCCTTCCTTCCTCCCTGGCCAGGCTCGTGCCTCCGCCACGCCGCGCCCACCGTCTCACCGCCTCTCAACTCACCACTGCCGGCCTCTCCCGGCGCTCTCTGACGCCTCTCCGCTGTCCTCGCTGCCGCTCTCGCCTCCGCTGCCGGAGCCTGCAACGCCGCCTCCCAGCTGGCGACGTCTGCCCCGCCGCCAGAGCCGTGGCGCCCGGCGCCTGCCCCTCGCTGTGCCACCATCCCGCTCCGCCAACCTCCGGCTCGCGCACTGCCCGGCCTCCACCTCCACTGCGTCTCCGCTTAACGACCCAAGCCATGCCGGTTTCGCCGCTGCTCCTCCGCCACAAGGCCCTGCGTCCGAGCCTCCTCTACCTCCGCGGCCCTCACCGACCCTCGCTCCGCCCAAGCACGCATCCGCCCGCCGCTGGGCCTTCTTCTCGCCTCGCGCCGTCCGGCCTCGACCCGACTGCCCCCGCTCCGGAGTTCCTCCCCTCGGCCGGCCATTGCCCAGATCGGGCCGAGCCCTCTCCGACAGAGCCCGCCGCGTCCGCCTCGAGCTGCTCCCCGCTCGCCTTCCCAGTGCGTCCCGCATCGCCGCGTCCCCGACCCTCTGCTCCGGTCCCTGTCAACCATCGCCGCCGGGCGGGCCCCTCCACCGAGCTGCTCCTCTGCGGGCCTCCTCCGTCCGCCCGACCGTGTTGCTCCGTGCAGTACCAAGTGGGTACTAAGCTGTGAGGTGGAGACGACAAAGCCGCAAACCCCGTGGACCGACATCGAGAATGAGCCCGACACCAACAACCAAGCCCGAGCCCGACTTGACCTCAAGACCGCGAAACCGACAAGATCGCCGTCATGGAACCGAACGCCAGATGCGCGAAATACGCCAAGGACTACCTCGTGGACCCGAAGGCTACGCCACGCAAGAGTTTCTCCTCGGAACCCGACGACCCTCGACGAGATCTCCTACATGGAAACGGAAACCCGGATGCCAAGGACGTCGAAACGAATACACCGAGCTCTCCCTCGCGGACGCCAAGTACTCCGGCACGGAACGACAAGATCTTCTGCCTGGAACCCGCATGATCGCCTTCTCGGAGCAACAAGTACTCTGCCGCCGAACCCCCAAGACCGCCGACAAGACCTTCGCAACGGCAAGATCGAACCCATGGGGTCCGACAAGATCTGCGCGACGACAAGAACGGCACCGACCCGGAAGTTCCGATGAACCCCGACACCGAACCAAGTCCGGATCCGGAACGCCAAGAACTACCCCGTACCGAGAACGAGAGAACGAACCCCCAGATCCGAACCTCGCCGTCCCTGGACCCCGAGACCAACCCCGAACCCCGGAACCCAAGTTCGTCGAACCCTAACAAGATCGTCGAGCCCCCCCTGATGTGTGAACCCTTTTTCCTTGAACCCTATTTATAACATAACAACCAACTGATTGCATATTGAATTGTCATACTCGCATGCATATCTGTGGTTTGGGGGCCTTCTGCCGATTCACCTAATAATTAAATATGGGGCCCATATGCGGGCAAATCTAGCCTTATATTGGCCTCATTTAAACTTGTGTAGCGAACCGGAATCTTATCTTGCCTTGTTATAACAACACTTAAATTGCGGGGTAGCTAAACAACTTGAACCAAGTAATTAATGTCGGGACCCCGGTTCCACTTAACTTGACCTAATTGCATCGCCTTTGCCATGCCATGCATCATTCATGCATCATGCCGATCTTCTGTCGTTTTATTAAATAGCGCATCCGGTGTTTCTTCTAGTGTTTTGCTTCTTCGCGGATTGGACCGTTGAGTTGATGTGAGCTTCGCCCCGATCTTCGGATGAACCTTTCAACAATGTTTTCAAAGTAGCATCTCCTCTTTCTACCTATCTTACTTTTATAGTCTTTATTCCCTCCTGTTGATCTATTGCTACGTGTTGCGATGCTCTAGTTTCCGTATTCGATATATCCCTATGCCTTATATTGCCTTGGACACACCTATTACATTGTTGTTTGGTAGATAGTTGGACTTGCGCGTAAGTTGCTTGCTCAAGTCTTGATGTGTGTCGCCATATGCCACGATTCTTGATGTATTGCCGCATCTTGATGTTGGAGATGAATTCTAGTTTTACTTATTGTTCACTTTACTTTCTGCTTAACAACTAAAATTGAATAAGCGAGGCATCGGTGGGTGATAGATAATATTTGGTTTCCAACGCCCACTTGTGTCCCGTAAGACCCGAGTACTTGATACTGTTCCTTGATTTTGCGCTATCCACATCCGGAGGTATATGGGACCCCCGAGCGAGCTTGATTCAGACTTATTTCTTGGGGCCACAAACTAGTTTGAGGTTTTATTACGATCCTGTACTTATGCCATGCTTTACCGCTTTATTTACGATTGCGAGGTGCACTTTATCTTGTTTAGGAAATAATGGCACGATTCCGCTGTGTCGACAAGCCCAGCCACACTTTCGGGTTCCCGATGCTCACGGCCGTCCCCATAACCTTGAGGCCGTCTCGAGCTTGCTTACGCTATGGATTCTACTCTAAGGGTGGCCCCAAATATTTCTGAATCCTGTGATTGTTCGATCGTGAAAGCCTCGTGGGTTTTGATTTGGTTTTTCCGAGGTTGATCGGCGTGTGTTGCTATTGGTGCACCCGGCCGGTTAAAACTTTCGAAAGCCGTGTCCATGGATATGGACGACTTGGAGCATGATCTCGATCATAGACAAGCATAACTAAAGTTTTTGTTATAAATTTGACTTATAATGACTAGTAATCAGCTTCACTATGACGGAATGGCTAATTAATACTGCCCACCATTGCTTGTTTGGTTGTCGCCATACAAATGTACTGACTAGTAAGTATTGCAACTACAAGCGAATTGGCTGAATAAAGTACCAACAACTGCTGGGTTTTGGGTTTATCTCATGCTATCTGTATCTGATTAGTAAGTACTGCCACTATAACGGAATGGTTAACTAAAAGTGCCCACTGTTTACTTTATCAGGATGATTATCTAAACCTGACTAGTAATTGCTGCAACGATAACTGAATAAATAAACGCCAACGGTGTGAGTTCCTCGGTTGACTTCCTCGTTTGGTCTCGAGGGGGAACACCAGGATGGGTTTGTTGGTGTTAGCTTCAGGTTGGATCCGGATAGGTCATTCTCACCCCTCTCTGATAACCGCCAGTTGTATCGAGTCTCTATAGGTTGTTTAGTGCATCTTTGCCGCCGCTTGATCCACCATACCTATGTAGGCGAGGACCGCAATTCTAGCCTCGCTGTCTTGGCCTCAGATCGACGCTCCTTCTTTGTTTTCGCTTTGCCCTTTGTCGGCACCCTTTGTTAAGCAGGTTTTGAGATCGACGGTTAGTTAGGTGGTTACCCTTCCGGCTTGGCACGGCAGGTTATGGACGCCATTGGTTATTCTTGAGGCTCTTAGCCCCATTTGCTTCTTGTCCGTAGTCGGACGCTCTACCATTTTAAAGGTGATTCGGATCTTGTATATTATATTTATCTTCTTGACTCTTTGAGTCATGTATATATATCTGCTCGTGGGTCCCATCGAGGACTTGTGTAATGTTATTACCGCTTTTCCACCCCCACGAAAGTGCCTGGTGGGCACCTTTGAATCGTTTCTATGCGGGTTTGGTGAATTTTGCCCAAACTTGCATAGGTCCGATTCTGAGGGTGTTACAGAGTGGTATCAGAGCTCAGCAGTTGCGATACCCCACAAGTCCAGCCTGTAGGATAACCTAGCTAACGGCCGAAGTAGAGTGTCAAAACTATTTTTGAAAATCGGTTGGATAGTTCTGATTAGGTCTGATTTTACTCCTTAACCCTCTGCTGTTCCCCTCTTACCCCTACGTGATTTGAATCTGCTCTCTTCTCTCTCTTCGAGTCCAGGAATTCTCGTGGGTTTCGTCATTACCTTCGTGGTTTCGTTTTCTCCCTTTTGTAACGGAGGTGCTACGGTCATCAATCTGCAACTTGTCTATCGTGCCCTTCCTCCAATCTTTTTGTCCTTGACCTCTTTATCCGTATGTGTACCTTGCTGGATATCAGTGTCGTTGAAAAACATACGAGAAGGACGAGCTTTGGTGAAGTTGGGGTTAACCTTGAGCATGTGTTGTTCATGCCAATGAAACCATCGCGAACCTAATCATTGTGTCTTTCATACGATTTCTGGCATCATTCCATTGTTAGGATACCACCTAAGGAGATCTTGGTCTAAATCTCGAGAGTTGAGTTGCACGATTCTCCTACCCATGTATAGAGTTGATAGTTGGATCCGGATGGACGATCACCCTACCCGACTCTTCTTTCGCTTTACATCGAACTGGTGGATCAATGTAACTTTTCCCTCTTCTAACGGGAGTTAGGGGTGGCCTTATCGTTTGATGCCTCTATCTTCGTCCTTTGTTTATCCGGAGTGTTCTCTCGATGATCAAGAACAATGACCCTTTTGTTGGTGGTGTCGCCAATTTCAAGATGGCGGAAGAACTCTTGTTAGTGGTGTCGTGAGGATCTACACGAAGCGAGAAGTATCAGACCGCCGACCTTCCTTCCGGTACCATGAGGCGGATCTCGAGGGCGAGATCCATTGTTAGTGGTGTCGAATTGTGGCATCCCGCAAAACCACTACTAGAAAATCGCGTTGAATTTGTGCATTGCATCGTCATCATCATGCATTGTTTGCCAAACTATTTTTCGCCGCACCCGTTTTTGTTTTCCAAACGCCCCATCTTATTCAAACTCCAAAACCCGGTCCCCGGAATATTTTGTTTTGGCCGCTATCGGTTTGCACGCGGCCCGTTTAAATCAAATAAAAGTTTACTTGTTTTTAGCGGGGGCAGTCGAACGGGCCGTCTCGACCCGAACGACCACCCCCAGATTTTTCAATCGGTCCAACCCAGCCTGCCCCATCTAATCCTAAACTCACCCAAATATCTACCCACCCCTAGTGGCCACCTCACCCCACCCAATGGCAGCATGCCACCTCACCCCTCCCTCTTCCCTCACCCACTCACAAGCTGCCACATCCCCAAACCCCTCTCTCCCTTCCCTCTCTCTCCACCTCTCTCTCTCAGCCCCACAGCTCTGCCCCACACACCCCACGCACACATGCGTCGCGCGCCCCCTCCCCAGTTACCACCTACCGCCTACCGCCTGCCCCACGCGGGACCCACCCGCGGGACCCACCCCCACCGCTCGCCCCATCCTCTCTTCTCCCTCTCCTTCCCCGCGTTGCTTCTCCCTCCCGCCACCGCAACCTCGCCGGCGCCCTCACCCCCGTCCGCCGGCGCTGCTCCCCGCAGAGCTCCTCCCTCCGCCCGCCTTCCTTCCTCCCTGGCGCCGCGGCCTCGCCGCCACCGCCCGTCCTCACCGCTCCTCAACCTCACCACCGCCGCCCTCCTCTCTGACGCCCCGCCTCCCGCCGTCCTCGCTGCCGCTCTCGCCTCCGCCGGAGCCCATGCCTCCGACCTGCTGGCGGCGTCCTCAAGGCGTCTGGCCAGAGCCGTGGCGCTCGCCCGGCCGCCCTCGCCGTGCCACCCCATCCCGCTCCGCCAACCTCCGCAGCTCGCGCCGCCTCGTCGCGCCTCCCCTCCACCGCGTCTCCGCTTAACGCCGCCAAGGTGCTGCTCGCCGCCTGCTGCTCCGCCTACAAGCGCCCCGCTGCCCGAGCCTCTACCTCCGGCGGCCCCTCACGGACCCTCGCTCCGCCGCTCAAGCATCGCCGCGCCGCTGGGCCGCTGCGGCCTTCTACGCTGCTCGTCCGGCCTCGACCCGACTGCCCCCGCTTCGCCGGAGTTCCTCCCCCTCAGCGAACCGCGGTCGGCCCGCCGCTGTCCAGATCGCCGGCGAGCCCTCTCCGACAGAGCCCGCCGCGTCCGCCTCGAGCTGCTCCCCGCTCGCCTTCCCAGTGCGTCCCGCATCGCCGCGTCCCCGACCCTCTGCTCCGGTCCCTGTCAACCATCGCCGCCGGGCGGGCCCCTCCACCGAGCTGCTCCTCTGCGGGCCCCTCCGTCGTCCGCCTCGACCGTGCCGTTCCGGTGCAGTACCAAGTGGGTACTAAGCTGTGAGGTGTGGAGACGACAAAGCCGCAAACCCCTGTGGACCGACATCGAGAACTGAGCCCGACACCAACAACCAAGCCCCGAGCCCGACTTCGACCTCAAGACCGCGAAAAACCGACAAGATCGCCGTCATGGAACCGAACGCCGGTACGCCGATGCGAAATACGCCAAGGACTACCTCGTGGACCCGAAGGCTACGCCACGCAAGAGTTTCTCCTCGGAACCCGACGACCCTCGACGAGATCTCCTACATGGAAACGGAAACCCGGATGCCAAGGACGTCGAAACGAATACACCGAGCTCTCCCTCGCGGACGCCAAGTACTCCGGCACGGAACGACAAGATCTTCTGCCTGGAACCCGCATGATCGCCTTCTCGGAGCAACAAGTACTCTGCCGCCGAACCCCCAAGACCGCCGACAAGACCTTCGCAACGGCAAGATCGAACCCATGGGGTCCGACAAGATCTGCGCGACGACAAGAACGGCACCGACCCGGAAGTTCCGATGAACCCCGACACCGAACCAAGTCCGGATCCGGAACGCCAAGAACTACCCCGTACCGAGAACGAGAGAACGAACCCCCAGATCCGAACCTCGCCGTCCCTGGACCCCGAGACCAACCCCGAACCCCGGAACCCAAGTTCGTCGAACCCTAACAAGATCCGAGCCCCACGATGTGTGAACCCTTTTTCCTTGAACCCTATTTATAACATAACAACCAACTGATTGCATATTGAATTGTCATACTCGCATGCATATCTGTGGTTTGGGGGCCTTCTGCCGATTCACCTAATAATTAAATATGGGGCCCATATGCGCAAATCTAGCCTTATATTGGCCTCATTTAAACTTGTGTAGTGAACCGAATCTTCTCTTGCCTTGTTATAACAACACTTAAATGGCGGGGTAGCTAAACAACTTGAACCAAGTAATTAATGTCGGGACCCCGGTTCCACTTAACTTGACCTAATTGCATCGCCTTTGCCATGCCATGCATCATTCAGGCATCATGCCGATCTTACTCGTTTTATTAAATAGCATCCGTGTTTCTTCTAGTGTTTTGCTTCTTGGATTGGACCGTTGAGTTGATGTGAGCTTACCGATCTTGGATGAACCTTTCAACAATGTTTTCAAAGAGCATCTCCTCTTTCTACCTATCTTACTTTTATAGTCTTTATTCCCTCCTGTTGATCTATTGCTACCGTGTTGCGATGCTCTAGTTTCCGTACCGATATATCCCCCGCAGCCTTATATTGCCTTGGACACACCCTATTACCCGTTGTTTGGTAGATAGTTGGACTTATGCGTCGTAGTTGCTTGCTCAAGTCTGATGTGTGTCGCCATATGCCGATTCTTGATGTATTGCCGCATGCTGATGTTGGAGATGAATTCTAGTTTTACTTATTGTTCACTTTACTTTCTGTTTAACAACTAAAATTGAATAAGCAGAGGCATCGGTGGGTGATAGATAATATTTGGTTTCCGAACGCCCACTTGTGTCCCGTAAGACCCCGAGTACTTGATACCTGTTCCTTGATTTTGCGCGCTATCCACATCCGGGAGGTATATGGGACCCCCCTGAGCCAGAGCTTGATTCAGACTTATTTCTTGGGGCCACAAACTAGTTTGAGGTTTTATTACGATCCTGTACTTATGCCATGCTTTACCGCTTTATTTACGATTGTGCGAGGTGCACACTGTACTGTTTAGGAAATAATGGCACGATTCCGCGGTGTCGACAAGCCCAGCCACACTTTCGGTTCCCATCGTTCACCCGTCCCCATAACCTTGAGGCCGTCTCGAGCTTGCTTACTGCTATGGATTCTACTCTAAGGGTGGCCCCTGAAATATTTCGAATCCTGTGATTGTTCCGTGAAAGCCTCGTTGGGTTTTGATTTGGTTTTTCCGAGGTTGATCGGCGTGTGTTGCTATTGGTGCACCCGGCGGGTTAAAACTTTCGAAAGCCGTGTCCGCGGATATGGACGACTTGGAGCATGATTCTCGATCATAGACAAGCATAACTAAAGTTTACTGTTATAAATTTGACTTATAATGACTAGTAATCAGCTTCACTATGACGGAATGGCTAATTAATACTGCCCACCATTGCTTGTTTGGTTGTCGCTTGCGACAAATGTACCTGACTAGTAAGTATTGCAACTACAACGAATTGGCTGAATAAAGTACCAACAACTGCTGGGTTTTGGGTTTATCTCATGCTATCTGTATCTGATTAGTAAGTACTGCCACTATAACGGAATGGTTAACTAAAAGTGCCCACTGTTTACTTTATCAGGATGATTATCTAAACCTGACTAGTAATTGCTGCAACGATAACTGAATAAATAAAACTGCCAACGGTGTGAGTTCCTCGGTTGACTTCCTCGTTTGGTCTCGAGGGGGAAACACCAGGATGGGTTTGTTGGTGTTAGCTTCAGGTTGGATCCGGATAGGTCATTCTCACCCCTCTCTGATAACCGCCAGTTGTATCGAGTCTCTATAGGTTGTTTAGTGCATCTTGCGCCGCTTGATCCACCATACCTATGTAGGCGAGACCGCCAATTCTAGCCTCCGTAATCGGCCTCGATCTTGACGCTCCTTCTTTGTTTTCTGCTTTGCCCTTTGTCGGCACCCCTTTTGTTAAGCAGGTTTTGAGATCGACGCCGTTAGCAGGGTTACCCTTCCGGCTTGGCCTGGGCAGGGTTATGGACGCCATTGGTTATTCTTCAGGGCTCTTAGCCCCATTTGCTTCTTGTCCGTAGTCGGACGCTCTACCATTTTAAAGGTGATTCGGATCTTGTATATTATATTTATCTTCTTGACTCTTTGAGTCGCTGTTATATATATCTGTTCTGTGGGTCCCATCGAGGACTATTGTGTAATGTTATTACTTCGTTTTCCACCCGCACGAAAGTGCCTGGTGGGCACCTTTGAATCGTTTCTATGCGGGTTTGGTGAATTTTGCCTGAACTTGCATAGGTCCGATTCTGAGGGTGTTACAGAACCTAATCCTCTTACCATCCGGGGTTTTCAGTGAAACAGCTCGCTGTGCATAATCTATGTGTCCCCCATGCATAGACATCCAATCCATACCTAGAATAACATCTAACCCTTGTGATTCCAACACTACCAAATGTGCAATGAAGTTGTGTGTTCCAATCCTCACAGTTAAGCCGCGACATCCCGCGCTAGCTATCATATCTCCTCCAGGTGAGCTTACTCTAATAGACTCTTTCATAGACTCAGTAGGTAGCTTATACTTATCCACAAATGCCCTTGATATGAATGAATGCGATGCACCAGTATCGAAAAGTATAAGTGTAGGGTGAGTGTTGATTGGGAACTTACCAATCACAAGATTAGGCTCATCTGGGATCTCCTCCACATTCATGTGGTTCACTGTGGCCTTCTGGTTGTTGGTTGGCTTCAGTCCCTTCCTCTTCGGACAGTTGTCAGCATAATGTCCCTTCTGGCCACACTTGAAGCACGTCACCTCACTCAGGTCCTTCTTCACAAAGCTGCAATCACGGTTGCGGTCATGTCCACCGTGTCCTCTAGAGTGGTGAGAGTGTCCTCCCTTGTGGCTGTGCTGGCCGCTCTTGTGGTTGTCATGGCGATGTCCATCGCCTCCATGGTGATGGCGATCATGTCTCCCATGGTCACTCCCTCCATGCTTGGAGTATCCATCATATGAAGTGCGAGACTTGTGATGTGAACCAGAGTGGTGATTGTTGCTTTTCCTCTTGCGTCTTTCCACCTGCTTGTGCTTCCCTTCCAAGAACCTGGCCTTGTCCATAAGCTCGTGGAAAGTGGGGCAATAAACCACTAGTATCTGCACTGAAAGCTCATCACTGAGGCCATCCAGGAATCTCTCCCTCCTTTTTGCATCAGTGTCAACATCCTCAGGTGCATAACGGGACAGGTTGTCGAACTCCTCAATGTACTCAGCCACGGCGCGGTTGGTTTGGCGCAAGTTGCGAAACTCCTTCCTCTTCAGGCTCAAAACACCTGAAGACACATGGTTGGTCTTGAAACCTTCCTCAAACATTGCCCAAGTCACAGTGTCCAGCGGGTGGGTGATCTGAAAAGTGTCCCACCAAGAAGCGGCTGGTCCCTCCAGTAGGTGAGCGGCAAACCTCACCTTCTCAGCATCAGTGCATCCAACAGTTACCAGATCCTTGTTGACTGAATGCAACCAGTCGAGAGCAACCATTGGTTCCGTTGCAGTAGAGAACTTAGCTGGTCTTAGCCTCAGAAACCTGGTGAGAGCATCTCCCTGAGGCTGGTTGTTCCCATTGTTGTTGTTGTTCTGAGCTTCCATGAACTGGGTCATAACTTGGGTCAGCTGTGCCTGAGCTGCCATGAGCTGCTCCAACTCAGTGGGTTGACGGCGGGGAGGCATCTGCGGTTCAGCACAGGTAAGCTTAGAAAGAATCAACTACGATAATAGGATTCTACCCATGCATTATGATCAAACAACAACAAACAATAGCAGACAATATCAAGCAAGCAACACATCAACAAACAAGTGATCCAGCAACATCCCAGGGGTTATCCTAGCTATATATACCTACTGAAATAGTTTTACAAGAGTTGGCAATGGTTAACTAAACAGTTGATCAACTAAGCAACAAAAACAGCAATCTGCCAGAATAGTCCAGCAGCGTTCACGAATTTTTCTACCTGACTTAGACTCGTCAGGAAATTATGCTGATTTTTGCACATACAGTATAGAGAGTTTCGCACCAGCCCTATTGTTTTCAGATTTTTCCCAGATACCAGAAAAATATGAAAAATCGTACAGTACTGCTGTATCAGCAGAAAACTGCAGCAGGAATATCACCGTTATTAACCAAACTTGCCATAACTCTTTCATAAAATTCGCACAAATAATTCCTGGGATATTGGAGTACACAAATAAGCAACTAAACACTCTTAAGCTAGCAGTAATTAAGTCTTACATTGATCGAGACTAATCCTAACGAATTTACCTAACGAGGACTAATTGGTGGACTTCTATCTACTTCTTGAAGAGGTTGCGGTAGGTCCTTGCACTCATGCGTTGGCGCTTCTGTCCATGGTTCAACCATGGTGGCGGAGTATACACCTCTCCTGAGTCATCACTTGAAATCTCAAACTCCACCTCTTCTGGATCCTCCTCTTCTTCACTTTCAGCTGCAACTGCAACAACTTCATCTCCTCCACCATCATCGTCTCCATCATCATCATGCTCGTCCTCGTCATCATCATCATCATCATCATCATCATCATCATTCCCACTGTCATCATCATCATCATCATTGTTGCCACCATCTCCATTGTCATCATCAGAGGGTGGATTCAGCTGTGCTTGGAGAGCGGCAATCTGGGCTGCCATAGCTTCAATAGTTTGATCCCTTTCCTGGACGGTCCCTTGCAACCGTTGTATGATCTGGGTGTTCTCCTGCACAGTAGCATGAATATGAGCTATGGTTGCATCTCTGGCTATCAGGGCATTCTCCAGAACTCCCACAGCTTCATGCAAGGTGTCAATCTCCTGTCCTTGGACCACCATACCATTGCTGGCAAAATCTGCAATCTCCTTTATCATCATCACTTTCTCAGCTAGAGCTCCATTCTCCCTTTCCATGTCCTCTATGTGCCTTCGACGGGGCGACATGTTGTTCCTGTCGCCCGGGGTAACCACAATGTGCCCATCTTCATCACGCCTCGCATAGTCACGGTAGGGTGAGTCTGCTGGTAGTAGGTGTCGGACTTGATGGCACTGGCGAGACAGAGCTTCATGTATGGCCAAGTTGACTCCAAGTCCCTAGTTGCAGTATGTCTTGGTGTAGATCAGATGCACAGGGTTTGGCAAGGCGGCATCCCTGAAGATGAAGGTGGTGATCTCCCATGCATCCTCACCATATCCATAGGTGTACAGCCATCTTCCCTTGAACATGGGCAGTGGCAGTCCCAATGACTGCGAGAGCTGTGCTAACTGTCTTGCAAAGGGCCTTGGTGACTCCATGGTTGCATACTCAGTCCTGACTTCTCCCATCTATCAATTAAAAAGAGGAAAGTGTGAGAATAGCATATGGTAAGAATTTACGAGAGTGAAAGGCATAAGATGAAAGACAGAGTTAATATAAGCTTTAGTAATTCTAGGGCTTCCTAATCCAATCCTAGGTCACGATCCTACAGTCGACACACGGGCTCTGATACCATCTTGTAACACCGTGGTTCTGAAAATACCGTGGCTTCTATGTGACATGCCAATCCCTGGATCGGTTCATTGGCCCACAATAGAATAAGATGAATAACATAGCAAAATATCCGTGTATCATAAATAACGAAGATCCAGAGTACCATTATTACAATAAAAGCTTAGCTCAAGGCTAGCTCAAATTATTCAGGTAGCAACATAAATAAAACAAATCCTCCATTCTTCAAATTGCCCACAAGTGAACAAGTGCCGAGTGGAGTACCGTGGCCTATATCGATTACTCAGAATCGGAATATCCTGCAACATGAAACGTAGCAGCCCCGAAGGGTCAATACATGGAATGTATGGCAAGTAGAGCTAGTAAAGGAGACAATAATGCTAACATCTACATGCATATTTGGCAAGTGGAGCTGTGGCTAGCTTGCATTTACAAACACCTTTGTCCTACTTTCATAAACAGTTTTTGATTTTATTGGAAAAGATCCCAATTAAGTTAACCCAACAACATTAAAGCAATTATGAAATTAGAATGAGCGAGAAACAAGTCATGGAATCAATATCAAGCAACTCAGACATCCATAACCGGGGACACGACTAATCGATTAGATTATACACCCTGCAGGGGTTAATACACTTTACCCATGTGACTTGGCCAGCCCAGCTCGTACCATCACTCTCATTTTGGGTGATGATAGGGAGAAGACCAAGAAGAGACCGTTCGGGAAGTAGCTCCCCAATCCCGACGCGCACCGGTCCAACCTACCAAAATTCTACATCTCTGGATAGGCGGGTTCGGGTTACCACAACCTACTAAGTCCAACCAACCGCCCATTTCATTATTGGCACATGGTTGTACACGTAAGCTACAAAATAAAGAAGCCAATCATTTTCTCTCGATGCCTGGGTGCCTTTGCGCAATGATACCACCAAAATTTATCAATCCCATCACACCCAGGATATTCATTGATTAAGTTGTTTTAGTTTTCACAAACCAACACATTTAGAAATAACTTTCAGTGATGTAACCCAACCCTCGTACATCATAGCATTGCTAAGCACATCTACCAACGGTGGTTCATCTACAAGGAAAGCCCTACCACATAATAGGACATAGCATAGCGATAGTATCATCCTGCACATGCATCTACAAAATACACGACAATGCATTGAAAATAGTAGGACAATATCATGAACAAAGTAGCATCTACTTGCCTTGGTTGTAGCGGTCGGAAGAACAATCCACACACGAGCAAGCGTTGCACTCGTCACAATCTACACGATACAATTGCATTCATAAACAAACCATCCACAAGCATATGCAAACAAGGAGGATGCATGAATGCATGCATGACAAGTGGATTGATGCTACAGCAGCACCACATAATCCTATTCAGTATAGCTACTGATTACATGCATGGAAAATAATTTTAGCGCAAGGAAAACTAATAAGCAATTTATAATGCTCAAAACTAGAGTTAGAACCCAAATAATTCACTACCGATAGCATACTATTTGTAAAATCTTGGGAAAATTCTACTGTGTAGGCATTGCTATTTAGGAACAGTACCAATTGGAATTACTCAAAAAGGAATTATAAAACTCCCTGAGTAATTAAAATACTGAAGAAAGCCACTAAATAGTTTCTGCAAAAGTTTTTACTATAAGCCTATCTTTTTAATTCACTTTGAGATTCCCCTTTTTCTACTGAATCCAGGGACATATTGTTTGCAATTTTTGGAGTTACAGATCTTTTTCTACGAATTTATTACTCCAAAAAGGGCATTAAATTATTTAATTAATCTGGAAAAAATCTTGCTGCAAAAGTGTAAAACAATGGTACAGCAAGATTCTACACGACTTACTGAATCTACTCATATTTTATTTGCAATTTTTGGCCCAGTAGATTATTGTCTATGCAATTTACAAGATTCTACAAATTTCTGCAATTTTCTAAATCGATTTAAATGAAAAGGGAATATTATGGGAATATTCCGTGCTGACTCAGCGTTGACTCAGCGCGGGTTGACTAGATGTTGACCAGTCAACCGCCCAGGCTAACTAGTCCACGCCCAATCTAGGCCGTTGGATCGAAGATCGACGGAAATGGCGGCGGCGAGCTCACCCGACTGGCGAGGCGCGGCCGGCGAGGTCCTCTGGGCGACGGTCCAGGCGTCGAGTCGGCGGGTCGGTCTCGGCGCGAGAGCGGCCAGCGCCAAGACGCTGGCCGGGCGGCGGGTCGGGCGGTGGCGGCGAGGCGGGCGTCGGGCGGCTGCATGAGGAAGAGGCGGCGGGCGGGTGGTGCGGTGGTGGGCAGCGGCGAGGTGAGGGCGGCGCGCTCACCTGAGCTAATGGCGGCGGCGGCTCGAACTCCGGCGAGAAATCGCCGGAGATTTAGGGCGTCTCGGTTGCAATTAGATGGGCGGTTTGGAAGAGGGGCTCGAGGAGATCATTATGGGCATGAAAAATCGTTGAAATCGGTTCAGAAATGACACGGGAATCCCGCGAGAATCGTGCTAGTAGTTGAGCTCGAGACGAACTCGGCTGACAGGCGGGCCCCGCGTGGAGGCGGCCGAGGCGGGCCCTTCGTCGGTGGTCAAGAATTGGCGGTAGTACTACGCCATGTGCTGGCTACCGGCTGCTGCGTCAATGGCTCGGCCAGTGCGCCCTCTTATTTTTTTGATCTTTTCTTTTTTTCCAATTTCCTATTTAGAATTTCCTCCGTAACTTTTTCATACGAACTCCGAATCGGACGAAATTTGTCTCTAAAATTTTGTAAAATCAAGAGGGTCATCATAGGATACTTTGTATCAACACCACTAGCTTCCAAAGGGAGGTGGAAATACAAACCTAGCATACCCTCTTGTAGGAGCATTATAGCAAATTAAAATAGGGTTTGCAATTATCGTTTCGCCGGAAACTTTTCAAACCGAAGTTTTGTATGGAAGACCATGATGCAATGACATGAATGATATGCAGAACCAAATCTAAAATTTGGGATGTGACAAAGACGCATTTTTCCGCTTTGGGTTCGAGTTTATCCGGTTGAAGTTTCTTCACATAAACATCGTATCCCCAAACTTTAAGAAATGACAGCTTAGGTTTGTTTCCAAACCACAATTCATACGGTGTCTTTTCAACGGATTTAGATGGTGCCCGATTTAAAGTGAATGTAGCAGTTTCTAGTGCATAACCCCAAAATGACAACGGCAAGTCCATCAGAGGCATCATAGATCGAACCATATCTAATAAAGTACGATTACGACATTCGACACACCATTTCGCTGTGATGTTCCGGCAGGCGTGAGTTGTGAAACAATTCCACACTCTTTCATGTGAGTGCTAAACTCGTAACTTAGATACTCACCTCCACGGTCGGACCGTAGAAATTTGATCTTTCTATTACGATGATTTTCCACTTCATTCTGAAATTCCTTGTACTTTTCAAAGGTTTCAGACTTGTGTTTCATCAAGTAGATATAACCGTATCTACTCAAATCATCCGTGAAAGTAACAAAATAACGATATCCACCACGCGCTGACACACTCATTGGCCACATACATCAGAATGTATGATTTCCAATAAATCTGTCGCCCGTTCCATTGAACCGGAAAACAGCGTTCTAGTCATCTTGCCCATAAGACATGGCTCACATGTATCAAATGATTCAAAATCAATTGATTCCAAAAGTCCATCTGAATGGAGCTTCTTCATGCGTTTAACGCCAATATGACCTAGACGGCAGTACCACATATATGCGGATATATCATCATTAAGTTTAATCCTTTTAGCATCAACATTATGAATATGTGTAATATTATCATCGAGATCTAATAGAAATAAACCATTCATCATCGGTGCATGACCATAAAAAATTTCATTCATATAAATGGAACAACCATTGTTCTCGGATTTAAATGAATAACCACTTCGCATTAAACACGATCCAGATACAATGTTCATGCTCAGTGCAGGCACCAGATAACAATTATTTAAGTTTATAACTAATCCCAACGGCAAATGGAGAGGCAGCGTTCCGACGGCGATCACATCAACGCTTGATCCATTGCCAACACGCATCTTGACCTCACCCCTTGCTAGCGGTCGCTTGTTCTGCAGCCCCTTATTCGAATTACAAATATTAGCAACTGAACCGGTATCAAATACCCAGGTGCTACTGCGAGCACTAGTCAAGTACACATCAATAACATGTATATCATATATACCTTTGTTTGCCTTGCCGGCCTTCTTGTCTGCCAAATACTTGGGGCGATTCTGCCCATGGCATCCCCTTACAATAGTAGCACTCGGTATCAGACTTAGGTCCAACTCAGGCTTTCTTTTCAGAAACGTCAACAGGCTTTCCGCCCTTACTTCCCTTCCGTTTTCCCTTCTTGTCTTTCTTGAAACCAGTGTTCCTATTGATCATCAACACTTGATGTTCCTTTTTGATCTCCACTTCTGCAGTTTTAAGCATTGACAGAAGCTCTGGGAGAGACTTCTTCATGCCTTGCATATTATAGTTCATCACAAAGCTCTTATAGCTAGGTGGCAGAGACTGCAGAACACGATGGATGCCTAAGTCAATGGGAATCGTTATTCCCAAGGACACAAGCTTATCGGCATAACCCGACATCTTGAGTACATGCTCACTAATGGAGATGTGCTCTTCCATCATGCAGCTAAAGAACTTTTCTGAAGCGTTGTAGCTCTCTACAGCAGCATGTGTGTCGAAAATCATTTTCAACTCACCCATTGTATCAAATGCATTGCCGTTTTTGAAACGCTTTCGAAGTTCCGGCTCTAGCCCATACAATATGCCGCAATGAACTAAGTTGTGGTCCTCCTGACGTGTCTGATAGACATCCTTCTCCTCGTCAGGGGCATCCTCAAAAGGTGGGGGGCCTAGTGGCGCTTCTAGCACGTATTGCTTTTGTGCAGCAGAGAGGAGAATCCTCAAATTCATGGCCCATTCGGTAAAGTTGCTACCAATCGTTGCTAGTTTCTCTTTCTCCATGAACACATTGAAATTAAAAGCAGGTGGTGCCATCTACAACAGAATTTATAAAGTTTAGAATAAGTGTATGATAGATTGAGTTCAACTAATCCATATTATGAATGAACTCCCACTCAAAAACGACATCCCTCGTGCCTTTTTGGTGATTGCATGAACCAAATCCACTATACCAAGTCCGATCATCACGTGAGTCGGTATAGCTTCAAAGGCGAGCATCAAATGGGCATCATATCTACTATATGACTCATGCTTAACCTTTCGGTCCGTGTTCCGAGGCCATGTCTGTACATGCTAGGCTCGCCAAGTTAGAACCTTAGTATTCGCGTGTGTAATGTTTTACACCCGAAATATGGTCGTGGATCCAAGAACACCCAATCATCACGTGATGTCTTGGAGCGACGAAAACATAATCGATGCATACTAAAGGAAGAACACATTCTTATCTTGATATTTATATGAGGGATCATCTTATTATGCTAACAAAGCGCTAAACAAGCAATATAAGATGCTATCAAACATCACATGTTTATTAGTGAAATGATATGGTTCCCGCATATGATCTCTGTCATGTGCGTCGTGGTATGATCACTATGATACATATACGTGTAAGTCCAAGGTCTATGGAGATTACACGTTATGTATGTTGTAACAGTATCATCTCATACTTCTACTTACAACATCACCATATCATAACACTATCCCAGCAACAATCTAAACTAGACGCCTCTAATTTATCCATTGCAAGTTTTACGTGGCTTAGGGCTTTCGAGATAGAACCGTTCTTACCTACGAACATGAACCACAACGAGGATAACCAAATTGTTGACAACTCGTTACAAAATAGATATTGACTATAGTAGGAGAGACAGACACCCGCTAGCCACTTATGCAAACTAGTTGCATGTCAAGCGTGGAACAGGTCTCATGTGTGAGGACATGTAAAGTTTGTCCGGGCCGCTTCATCCCACTATGCCACCAATATCCATAATTTCAACTAAGGAGTTACAATATGATCATCGTCGCCCACATACTCATATGTGTACTACCCGTGTAAAGCATCTACGCATAGATCTGGCTCTGATACCACTTTAGGGTTCGCAACATAGAAAACAAAAAATTTCCTACGATGTGAACTATGTACCAAGATATATCTATTAGATACAAACAACGGGCGGATGTATATCTGTAGAGAACATACCACTGAAGACCGACAAAGCTTAATGAGTTTAACTCGTGGTTGATGTAGACGATCTCTTGCCGATCTCAAGATCGAGAGGAAGTCCTAGCGCCGCAAATCAGCAGCGCATCCGTTCTCGCACACACGTTCGAGGCACCGAGCAACCTCCGCCTCTTCGCTCCAGCGATGCAGCGGAAGCACAACTCTTTCTTTCCGAATAGCCACTGGGAACATGTATCTCGCTAGTCCGAGACCATGGGGTATAAATTCTAGAGGGGGAGCGAGATCCTTCACGAGGAGGTGTGAGTGAGAAGTGAGAGGAGGGGCTCCTTTTAAAGGAGGAGGGGGGAACCCAAGGGGGTGGCCGCCAGCCATGGGGGCTGCCCCCTCCCCTCCTTCATTCATGTGGGTGGACACTCCACTAACAAAATGGCCCTTCAATTTTCTCCACTCAAAAACCCACTCAAATTCCCATTAAATTTCCACCAAATTTAATGCAAACTCTCATTAAATAAAACTCTTTTATTTTATTCAGAATTTTGTCTATTACTTGAATGACAAACATTCACAAATAACCCCTTGCTAAAATTCTATTTCACATGCATAACCACTTTATGCAATTTCACCCGAAAACCTGTTCCGGTATCTAGTGAAATAAATTCCTGCGCTTGTTCATTCTTTCAGCATGAAACTTTTGCTCCAATTGGATGTCGGTGTCTCTTAAGTGTGTCACCCTACGGTTCATGAATAATGCGGACATGATCGAGACCCCTCTCGGATCAATAATCAGAAGCGGGATTTGGAGACCCATACCGACTCCCACACATTCAACGATGACTTTCTTGTGATCGTCAGAACCTTTTACGCTAGTATCTTAATCCCTTTGTTTCACCATATATTACATGTCCGAGATTCGATCATCGGTATCTCCATACCTAGTTTGATCTCGTTACTGACATGCACTCTTTTCTCGTTCCCGTGATATAACATTCTAGTGATCAAATCACTTGCTTGCAAGCTAATCAATGGGATATCACCGAGAGGGCCTAGAGTATATCTATCCATCATAGGGATGAACAAATTCCACTCTCGATCCATGAGCCTCAACATAACACTTTATTAGTTCTGAATCCATCTTTATAATCACCCTGTTATGGTGTGACGTTTGATGTTGTCAAGAAACTCTTTCGGTGTTAGTGATTGGCATGATCTCATGGTCTAAGGATTAGGATCACTTCGTAAGTTGTTATAGAAATATAAACTCAATGACTTTGATCGTAATGCTATACTTCAGATGAATGTTCATCACACCATTACACTAATGTTGTGATCCCGTTATTAACAACATCCAATGTCCATGATCAGGAAACCTTGATCATCTTGTTAATCAACGAGTTAGTTTATGAGAGAGGCATAACTAGGAACTTTCTGTTTGTTTATTAAACACACATGTATTAATGTTTCCGTATTAATACAATTATAGCATGAAAAATAAACATCTATCATATACTTGGAATACACATAATAAACACTTTATTATTGCCTCTCAGGGCATATTCCCTTCACTTGTTACCTTGATCTTGCGAGAACTCTCAAACCATTGGATGTAATATGAATGTTTGCGTTGTCTTGTTGGAAGTGCAAGCTTCTCTACCATGTCAACACTAGCCAGATTATTACAACTCCCTCCATCAATGATGATCCGTATAGCTCTTTCCTTGACAACACCACGTGTTTGGAATAGGTTGTGGCGTTGATCTTGTTCAGATTTGCTCAATTGCACACTCAACACACGATGTGTAATTAAACTCTTGTATTGATCAGCAGCTTCAGCTCCCATTACCTCTATCTCTTCATCAGCATCAGAATTGTCTCCATCTTGAGCAGAAATAAGGGTTAATGTATCTTCATCAAAGTCACTCGCTGAATCGTGTTGACCATCCTCCCGCACCATCATCACACGTTGGGTTGTGCACTGTCTCTCAATATGACCAAAACCCCAGCACTTTCGACATTGTATATCCTTTGTCTTACTCGTGGAAGCCATAGAATATGCACTACGAGCAGGAGCATTGGATGATGGTGGAGGAACAGCTGGAAATCTTGTGGTGGCCTTGGATGTGGTAGTAGCTGGTGGCGAATCACGAGAAGGAGGCGCTAATTGTCGGGATGTCCAAGTGGATGTGCGACATGCAGAATTATTAGTCCTATCCATGGTGTTTGGCGATCCTGCACTTCACGTTCAGCTTTGCAAGCAAGATGAAACAAACGAGTGATAGAATTATATTCCTTATAATCTAATATGTGCTGAATGTCCTTGTTTAATCCACCAAAGAAACGTGCAAGCATTTGTTCAGTAGATTCAACAAGACCACACCGAACCATCCCCGTTTGCAATTCCTGATAATACTCTTCTACAGAATTTTTCCCTTGCTCTAAACGTGTCATATTCTTTAGTAAATCACGTTGATAAGTGAGAGGTACAAAACGAACACGCATAGCAGTTTTTAAAGCAGTCCAAGTACTAGGAATAGTAGTAGGATTTAAACGACAATACTCAGACCACCAAAGGGAAGAAAATTTAGTAATTTCACATGTAGCAGCACTAACACGCATATTCTCAAGATATTTTAAACATGCAAAACGTTGTTCTACTTCCATCTCCCATGTAAGATATGCATCAGGATTATATTTACCCTCAAAAGATGGAATATTTAATTTAAGATTTGCAACATGATCATCATCACGTACCGGTGGTCGAGCGCGGCGGTAGTAATGTCGGGGACGGCCAACAGGTACCTGTGGAGGTTGTTCAACCTCCTTGTCAAACATATCGTCGTTGTCGGGGTCGTAGTAGTACCCGTCGTCTGTCCCCAATGTCGCAGCAATGGCGGAAGTCCGAGTGTGTCAGTGCGATGGTAGCCGCTTGAGAATGCGGCGGACGAACCAGCGATCGACCCGTGATCGGAATGCACTGTGCGCCATGTGCGGGTGCGGGCAATCTGTTCAAAATCTCCTTGAACCGAGCGTCAAGCTTGGCGTTGAAGGATTTCTCGAGTCCATCGATCTTGTCCACGGCGTTGGTGAGCTTGGTGTCAAACTCCCCTAGGCGTGTATCCACGTCTTCAGCGCGACTGACCAAGAGCTCAGAGAAGTGGGCATGGAGTTCTTAGTTCGTCATTGTGGCAGGGTTCCGCGAAGTATCTGTCATGGTTAGTCCTTTAAAAAGCACAGGTATGTACTACGGAAATATGGTGGAAGGCACGCGTAATCCGTCAAGAAATATACGAAGCTCTTACAAGTTCTTACCAAACAGCAGGAAAAGGCGATGCGGAACCGCGAGGATCAGTGGGTTCAGAGATTGAACCGAGCGATTACCAGGAGTCGAGACACCGCACGTGGAGGATATCTGTGGAGCTCTGGGAAGGCTTAGCAAAGGGGTTAGCAATTATCAAAACAACAATGCAAAAGTTGAAAGAATGCTCAACGACGGTACTGTGCTGGTCCTAGGCTAGACCGTACTAGAGACGCGAGCCTAGATCACCAACGATGGCACAACGCGACACAACAAGCAATGTATGATGATATGGCACCCTGAAAAGCGAACCGAGAGGTGGAAAATCACTATGATGGCGAGTGTCTAGAACTGATCTACGGGGTCTAAAAATAGGTTAGCCCCAAAAAAAATTTGAAATTTTTTATTTTGCTTCGGCAAGCGCGCAGGCGCCAAAAAATATCGCTATAACGGCCGATGGAGAAAAGTGATCCCCAGAGCCAAAAACTAGTATAGCCAGAAAAAAATTTCGGAGGCGGTTCCAGACTTACGACCGAACTCTGAGCTCTCCTTCGAAATTTTTTCGAATTTTTTTTTGCTCTCCTTCTGGACTTATGCCCGAACTCTAAGATCGACACGGACTTTAGCTTAACACGGAAACAACAAAGAAGGAAA
The DNA here is from genome assembly GCA_030063025.1 of Avena longiglumis. NCBI lineage: Eukaryota > Viridiplantae > Streptophyta > Magnoliopsida > Poales > Poaceae > Avena > Avena longiglumis. The sequence continues at coordinate 306,780,298 of CP125977.1, forward strand.
GTAAAAAGAAATAACTAGGAAAAAATAACTCAACTCGGACTCATGCCGTGACAAGAAATATGATCGGATCCGTGTCACGGTAGGAAGGTGGAGGTGGAGTTGTTAGGGTTTATGGTGGTTGGGTATATGGCGGCCGAATATGGTGGCGGTGATCGGCGAGTGTGGCGGTGAATACTATGATCAGAACTCAAAACTCTAAGGGACGAGACACTAAGACCAGCAACTCGACACGACGATGTAGACACAAATTCAACAATGCAAAAACTGAAAAGATAATGTGAGGCGTAGATTGGTTATGGGATGGATCTTAACTCTAACTGTGTTTTTGGCTTTTTCGTGGGTTATAGGTAAAACAGATCTAATCTCTGGCGAGTAAACTCTCACCGAGCAACCTGAAATCTGATACCACTTGATAGGGCAAAGGTGTCCGATCTTTCGATGAGATGGCGATAATCGATTTGGTGGAGTTCGGGCTTGACGATCCGACTACACGTGCGAGCACGAGCGCCAATGCAATCGCTAGGTCAATCTCCTAGAGGTTACCGATCATGCGGGAACACGATCAGCCTGACCAGCGAGGGTCTTAATTCCTACCTGAAGTCGTAAGAACCAATATTGAAATTAAGATATTGCGGATTAATGCTATTGCTGATGCTTTGTCGCGCCGTTATACTTTGTTATCTCAACTTGACTTCAAAATATTTGTATTGGAAACTATTAAGGAACAATATGTGCATGATGCTGAATTTAAAGATGTATTGCAGAATTGTAGAGATGGTAGAACATGGAACAAGTTCGTCTTCAATGATGGATTTGTGTTCCGTGCTAACAAACTATGGATCCTAGATAGTTTTGTTCGTCTTTTGTTGTTATAGAAGGCGCATGGAGGAGGATTGATGGGATACTTTGGTGTCAAGAAAATGGAGGATGTTCGTGTTGCACTCTTCTTTTGTCCACGTATGCGTCGAGATGTTAAGAGATTCATGGCACGCTGCACTACTTGTCAAAAAGCTAAGCCTCGCCTTAATCCACATGGTTTATATATGCCTCTTCCTATTACTAGTGTTCCTTGGGAGGATATTTCTATGGATTTTGTTTTGGGATTTCCTCGTACACAAAATGGGAGGGATAGAATTTTTGTTGTTGTGGATCGGTTTTCTAAGATGGCACACTTTATTCCTTGTCATAAAATGGATGATGGTACGCATATTGCTGATTTGTTCTTTCGTGAAATTGTTCGTTTACATGGTGTGCAAAATACTATTGTTTCTGATCGTGATACTAAATTTCTTAGCCACTTTTGGAGATGTTTATGGGCTAAGTTGGGGACTAAATTACTGTTTAGTACTACATGTCATCTCCAAACTGATGGACAAACTGAAGTAGTTAATAGAACTTTGTCTTCTATGTTGCGGGTTGTTTTAAAGAAGAACTTAGAATTGTGGGAAGAGTGTTTACCTCATATAGAATTTTCTTATAATCGTTCCTTGCATTCTACCACAAAGATGTGCCAATTTGAGATTGTATATGGTTTTGTTCCTCGTGCACTTATTGATTTATTGCCATTACCTACTTCAGTGCAAAATAATTTGGATGCTACTCAACGCTCTGAAATGTTATTAAACTTACAAAATACTACTAAAGAAAAACATAGAACACGTTAATGCTAAGTATAAACTTGCTGGGGATAAAGGGAGAAAGCATGTTGCGTTTGATGTTGGAGATCTTGTTTGATTACATTTGCGTAAAGATCGTTCTCCTGATTTGCACAAGTCTAAGTTAATGCCACGTGATGTTGGTACTTTTAAGGTGTTAGAAAAAATAAATGATAATACATATAAACTTGAGTTGCCTGTAGACTTTGGTACGGTTAGTCCTACGTTTAACATTGCAGATTTGAAGCCTTACTTTGGTGAGGAAGATGAGATTGCGTCGAGGACGACTTCAATTCAAGAAGGGGAGCATGAAGAGGACATCCCATCTATTGATACAACCGCAATACCTAGAACTTGTGGCATCCCGCAAAAAAAACCACTACTAGAAAATCGCGGTATTTTTGTGTTGCGCATCATCATGACCGCATGCTCATGTCATCATTCCACCTTGCATTAATGCATCGTCATGTCATCTTGCATTTGTTTGCATAAAACCATTTTCGGAAAAACCTATTTTATTTTCTAAATACCCCGTCTTTACTTCAAATTAAAACTCGGGTCTCCGGGTTATTTTTTTATTTTGTCTATCAACGGATTTCATCAGCCCCGTTTTAAATATTAAAACTTTTATTTTCTTTATTTTTGGGAGGCAGCCATGACCGAAAACCCAGCCACCTCTAAAACCCTAGTCAAAATATCTAATCCTAAAACTACCCAATCCTATTCTACCCAGCCCCTCCACATCACCCCGCCAACCATTTCGCCACATCACCGACCCAAATCCCACCAATCGCCTTGCCACCTCACCCCCACCACCTACTCCCTTCCCTTACCCAGCCGCACCCACCACACCCAGGACCACTCACACCCGCCACGTCGCCCAGCCGCGCCCACACACACCCACCAGCGGCCATGGGCCCGCTCCCTCGTGCCTCAACCCCACCTACCGCCACCCACCTGCTCCTCCCTAGGTCTCTGCTTGCCCGAGGACCATGAGCCCCACCTCCCTCAACCGCCACCAGTGAAACCCGCCTCCTCTCCGGTCGTGGCCCCGCCTCAACCACAGCCGTCCAGGCCTCCTCCATCCTCGCTGACGAGCACCCTCTGCGTGCGGTCCTTCCTCCGTCGTCGTCAAGCACCTTCCGCCGCCTTCGCATTGTCGACCGCCCTCTCGACCCCATGGCGTCCTTCACCAAGCGCCCACCTCGCCGCCGCTCGGACCACCACCACCCCGACCACAACCTCCTACGTTCACGCCACCGCCATCCTCTCTGCTAGGCACCGGACTCCATACTCCTCGAGCTCGCCCCCCCATCGGCCTCTTCCCCGTGCCACCGCTTCGGTCCGCAGCGCCGCCAGGAGGCCACCTCCCCCGACCTCTCCGGCCTCCTCCTCCGGTAGGCAAGAGCTCATGCGAGCGGGTGCCGCCGTCGCCACTCGCGAACGTCCTCCGGCCCGGCCTCGCTGTGTGCCTCCTCTGCCGTTCGCCGGCGTCACCCCTCTCCATCCTCGAGTCGGTGCCGCTCGGCTCCCCCGCCCTGAACCCTCTGCCTGCAAGCGCACGCGCTTCTGCCGCTTCGGGGCGAGCTTTGTCGTAGCGCATCTCGAACAGTGGCAGTGGTGTCCCGGCCCCAATCCGAGGAGATGTAGTTGTCAGATACCAAGGCGAGCATTGTACCGTGGAACACCATGACCTTCCGAAGATAATTGATGCAAGTTTGATGCGACAAGGCTTCATGGTTGAGAAGCAACCTGAGACCGACACCAGCGATCGAAGTGGGAACCCAAGTGCTCTATCATGGAAACTGGGGGCGATGACGCCATATCGACAAGATCTTTGACACGGACCATCAATACCTTCTTCCCGGAGTCGATGATCGAGACCCCGGCCTCATGTACTCCTTCACGGACCCGAAGACCGCTGAGACCGAACTCGGACGCCAAGTTCTTCCTCTCGTATCCGAAGACGCCGGGACCCGGACGCCAAGATCTCCACCGTGAGATGACAAGACCAACGACATGGCCCGACGACCGCGGATGCGACAGGATCGTCTCTCGGACGCCAAGTTCTTCGACCCCGGGGACCGATCCATCGGAACGCCAAGCCCTTCTTCCGAACCCCGAACCCCGGAACCAAGATCTTCGACCCTAATGTGTGACCCCTTTCTGCGCCCCTATTTTTATAAATGAAATACAAATTGTTGCATATTAAATTGTCCATACTCGCATACATATTGTGGATGTTGGGGGTATTTTGGCGATTCACCTAAATTAAATATGGAGTCCATCTGCGGGATATCGTTGTCTTATTCCGGACTCCATTTAAATTGGTGTAGCGAACCGATGCCATGTTCCGCCCTGTTAACCCAACACTTAATTTGCGGGGTAGATAAATAACTCGAACCTAATAATAAATGTCGGGACCCCGGTTTCCGCTTAATATTGCCTTAATGCATCGCACCTTTGCCATGTCATACATCATACATGCATCATGCCCGATTTTCTACCGTAGTATTAAATAGTCCATCCGGTGTTTCTTCTAGTGCTTTGCTTCTTCATGGATTAGGCCGATGAGTTGATGTGAGTGTCGACCCGATCTTCGGATGAACCTTCGGCAATGTTTTCAGGCGAGCATCCCTTCCCCTTCTACCTATTTTGCATTTATAGTCTTTATTTCCTCCTGTTGATCTATTGCTATACGTGTTGCGATGCTCTTGTTTCGTGCCGTGATATCCCTTGCGGCCTTATATTGCCTTGGACACATCCTATTACACGTTGTTTGGTAGATAGTTGGACCTGCGTCGTGAGTCGCTTGCTCAAGTCTTTGTTGTCGTCAAGTACCACAGTTGTTGGAGTATTGCCGCATGTTTAATGTTGGAGATGATCATGGCTTTAATTATTGTTTAATAACTAAAATTGAAAGTAGGTAAATGCAGAGGCACCGGTGGGTAATAGACAATATTTGGATTTTAACCGCTCACTGGTGTCCCGTAGGGCCCCGAGTTCTTGACACCTGTTCCGAGATCGAGAGCGCTAACCACAGGTGGGGTGTGTGGGCACCCCCATCGATTAGTACCTGATTTCAAAGCATTGTACCGGGGGCCACAAGTAGTTTGGGGCCTTATTACTATCCTGTACTTATGCCATGTTTTACTTCTTTATTTAAGATTGTGCGTGGAGCACCTGTACTGTTTAGGACCGTGACACGTTTTCGCTGTATCGACAAGCCCAGTCACACTTTCGGGTTCCCGATCGTTCTGACCGTCTACACAAACCACAGGTCCGTTTGAGCGGCCAACTTCGTTGTGGGTAGCTTAGTGGGGTGGCCCCATGTACTTGCTTTGGGTGCAGGAAGCGTCATGACTTAGGCCGCCGACATCTTGATGGGTGTATGTTAAGATCGCAAAAGGTTCGAAGTGCGTGTGGATACTTTGGTGCACCCCTGCAGGGTTAAATCTTTTTGAAAAGCCGTGTCCGCGGTTATGGACGACTTGGAGCACAGTTCTCGATCATAGACAACTATAACTAAAGTTTACTGCTATAATTTGACTTGTATCCGATATGACTAGTAATCAGCTTCACTGCAACGGAATGGCTAAATAAAAGTACCAACAACTACTGGGTTTGGGGATATCTCATGCTAATTGTATCTGACTAGTAAGTGTTGCAACTACAACGGAATGGTTAACTAAAAGTGCCCACTGCTTATTCTATCAGGATGACTATCTATACCTGACTAGTAGTTGCTGCAACGATAACTGAATAAATAAAACTGCCAACGGTGTGAGTTCCTCGGTTGACTTCCTCGTTTGGTCTCGAGGGGGAAGCACCAGGATGGGTATGTTTCGTGGTAGTATCAGGTTGGATCCTGATAGGTCTTTCTTGCCCCTCTCCGATAGCCGCCAGTTGTATCGAGTCTCTATCGGTTGTTTAGTGCATCTTCTTGCCGCTTGATCCACCATACCTATGTGGCGAGGGCCAAATTCTAGTCTCGCGTGTCTTGGCCTCGATCTTGACCGCTCTCTCTTTTTCCTTTGCCCTTTATCGGCACCCCTTTTGTTTAAGAAGGTTTTGAGAGCGACATCGTTAGCAGGGTTATCCTTCCGGCTTGGCCTGGGCAGGGTTATGGACGCCATTGGTTATTCTTGGGGCTCTTATCTCAATTTGCATCTTGTCCGTACTTTCGGACGCTATATCGTTTAAAGGTGATTTGGATCTTTGTATTGTATATCGTATTCTTGACTCTTTGAGTCGCTGTTGTATATATATGTTTTGTGGGTTCCATCGAGGACTATTGTGTAATGATATTACTTCATTTTCCACCCGCGCAAGTGCTGGTGGGCACCTTTGAATCGTTTCTATCTTGGGTTTGGCGGGAAGCTGAAACTTGCATAGGGCCAATTCGAGGTGTTACAGTGGTATCGAGCTCAGCGGTTGCGATACCCCACAAGTCCAGCCTGGGATAACATAGCTAACGGCAAGTAGAGTGTCAAAACTATTTTGCAAAGTCGGTTGGATAGTTCTGATTAGGTTTGATTTTACTCCTTACCCCTCTGCTGCTCTCCTCTCACCTCTACGTGTTTTGAATCCGCTCTCTTCTCCCTCTTCGAGTCCAGGATTTCTCGTGGTTGGGTTCCGTCGTACCTTCAGGGTTTCGCTTCCTCCTTTGGTAACGGTGTTGCTACATCTGGTCTTCATGCTATCCGAGGAATCCTTCGTCTGGTGGACTTCTCTTTGTTCCTTCTTGTGCCTTCCGGTGCTTTCTGACGCGACGACATCATCTACGCCAGATCCGACGCAGAGTCTGCATCACTCCTTTGTTCCTGAACATCGATTGTCGAGATCTTCAGTCTGATTCCGAGAATGGTTGCACGCTTTTCTACTGATTGTGCAGAGTAATATTTTGGGTGTGTGATGGATTGGCCCCCATGCCGACTACTCACTCTATTCGCTTGTGTACATTGAAGTGGATGAGAATGCATCGGTTCCCTCTTTCCATCGAAGCTAGAGGTGGCTTTATTTCTTGATACCTCTACCTTCGACCTTTTGTTACCGGAGTGTTCTCTCGACGATCACGGACAACGACCTCTTGTTAGTGGTGTCACGAAGATCTACACGATGAGAGAAGATTCATATCGCCGCCCTTCTTCCCGGTAGCATGAGGCGGATCTCGAGGGCGAGATCCATTGTTAGTGGTGTCGAATTGTGGCATCCCGCAAAAAAAACCACTACTAGAAAATCGCGGTGTTTTTGTGTTGCGCATCATCATGACCGCATGCTCATGTCATCATGCCACCTTGCATTAATGCATCGTCATGTCATCTTGCATTTGTTTGCATAAAACCATTTTCGGAAAAACCTATGTTGTTTTCTAAATACCCCGTCTTTAATTCAAATTAAAACTCGGGTCTCCGGGTTATTTATTTATTTTGTCTATCAACGGATTTCATAAGCCCCATTTTAAATATTAAAACTTTTATTTTCTTTATTTTTGGGAGGCAGCCCGCCAGACCCGAAAACCCGGCCGGCCACCTCTAAAACCCTAGTCAAAAATATCTAATCCTAAAACTACCCAATCCTATTCTACCCAGCCCCCTCCACATCACCCCGGCCAACCACAGCTCGCCACATCAGCCTGACCCAAATCCCCACCAATCGCCGCCTGCCACCTCACCCCCCAGCCACCACCTACTCCCTTCCCTTACCCAGCCGCACCCACCACACCCCACCGGACCACTCACACCCGGCCACGTCGCCCAGCCCCCACGCGCCCCACACACACCCGCCCCGCCAGCCTGACCGCGGGCCCCGCTCCCCTCGTGCCCTCAACCCCCACCTACCGCCACCGCGACCCCGCTCCTCCCCAGGTCCTGTACCGCCGCCGCCAGGGACCGCGAGCCCCACCTCCCTCAACCGCCGCCACCGCAGGAAAACCCGCCTCCCTCTCTCCGGTCGTGGCCCCCGCCTCGACCCTGCCGTCCAGCGCTCTCCTTCATCCTCGCCTGCGCCCGAGCACCCCTCCCTGCGTGCGGTCCTTCCTCCGTCGTCGTCAAGCACCTTCCAGCCCCGCGCCGCCTTCTTGCATTGTCGACGGCTTCGCCCGCCTCGAACCCCGCCGGCGTCCTTCACCAAGCGCCCGCCTCGCCGCCGCTCGGGCCACCACCACCCCGACCGCGACCTCCTGCGTTCACGCCACCGCCATCCTCTCTGCTAGGCGCCAGGCTCCATACTCCTCGAGCTCGCCCCCCCATCGGCCTCTTCCCCGTGCCACCGCTTCGGTCCACACCGCCGCCAGGAGGCCACCTCCCCAGACCTCGCCGGCCTCCTCCTCCAGTAGGCAGGAGCTCATCCGAGCGGGTGCCGCCGTCGCCACTCGCGAACGTCCTCCGTCCCGGCCTCGCTGTGTGCCTCCTCTGCCGTTCGCCGGCGTCGCCCCTCTCCATCCTCGAGCCGGTGCCGCTCGGCTCCCCCGCCCTGAAACCTCTGCTTGCAAGCGCACGCGCGCCCTGCCGCTTCAGGACGAGCTTTGTATCACGCGCATCTCGAACAGTGGCAGTGGTGTCCCGGCCCTAATCCGAGGAGATGTAGTTGTCAGATACCAAGGCGAGCATTGTACCGTGGAACACCATGACCTTCCGAAGATAATTGATGCAAGTTTGATGTGACAAGGCTCATGGTTGAGAAGCAACCTGAGACCGACACCAGCGATCGAAGTGGGAACCCAAGTGTTCTATCATGGAAACCGGGGGCAATGACGCCATATCGACAAGATCTTTGACACAGACCATCAAGACCTTCTTCCCGGAGTCGATGATCGAGACCCCGGCCTCATGTACTCCTTCACGGACCCGAAGACCGCTGAGACCGAACTCGGACGCCAAGTTCTTCCTCTCGTATCCGAAGACGCCGGGACCCGGACGCCAAGATCTCCGCCGTGAGACGACAAGACCAACAACATGGCCCGACGACCGCGGATGCGACAGGATCGTCTCTCGGACGCCAAGTTCTTCGACCCCGGGGACCGATCCATCGGAACGCCAAGCCCTTCTTCCGAACCCCGAACCCCGGAACCAAGATCTTCGACCCTAATGTGTGACCCCTTTCTGCGCCCCTATTTTTATAAATGAAATACAAACTTGTTGCATATTAAATTGTCCATACTCGCATACATATTGTGGATGTTGGGGGTATTTTGGCGATTCACCTAAATTAAATATGGAGTCCATCTGCGGGATATCGTTGTCTTATTCCGGACTCCATTTAAATTGGTGTAGCGAAACGATGCCATGTTCCGCCCTGTTAACCCAACACTTAATTTGCGGGGTAGATAAATAACTCGAACCTAATAATAAATGTCGGGACCCCGGTTTCCGCTTAATATTGCCTTAATGCATCACACCTTTGCCATGTCATACATCATACATGCATCATGCCCGATTTTCTACCATAGTATTAAATATTCCATTCGGTGTTTCTTCTAGTGCTTTGCTTCTTCACGGATTAGGCCGATGAGTTGATGTGAGTGTCGACCCGATCTTCGGATGAACCTTCGGCAATGTTTTTAGGCGAGCATCCCTTCCCCTTCTACCTATTTTGCATTTATAGTCTTTATTTCCTCCTGTTGATCTATTGCTATCTGTGTTGCGATGCTCTAGTTTCCGTACCCGTGATATCCCTTGCAGCCTTATATTGCCTTGGACACATCCTATTACCTGTTGTTTGGTAGATAGTTGGACTTGCGCGTCGTAGTCGCTTGCTCAAGTGCTGTTGCGTGTCGTCAAGTACCACAGTTGTTGGAGTATTGCCGCATGTTTAATGTTGGAGATGATCATGGCTTTAATTATTGTTTAATAACTAAAATTGAAAGTAGGTAAATGCAGAGGCACCGGTGGGTAATAGACAATATTTGTATTTTAACCGCTCACTGGTGTCCCGTAGGACCCCGAGTTCTTGACACCTGTTCCGAGATCGAGCGCGCTAACCACAGGTGGGGTGTTTGGGCACCCCCATCGATTAGTACCTGATTTCAAAGCATTGTACCGGGGGCCACAAGTAGTTTGGGGCTTTATTACTATCCTGTACTTATGCCATGTTTTACTGCTTTATTTAAGATTATGCGTGGAGCACCTGTACTGTTTAGGACCGTGACACGTTTTCGCTGTATCGACAAGCCCAGTCACACTTTCGGGTTCCTAGTCGTTTACAACCGTCTACACAAACCCTGGGTCCGTTTTGGAGCGGGCCAACTTCGTTGCGGGTAGCTTAGTGGGGTGGCCCCCATGTAATTGCTTTGGGTCTGGGAAACGTCATGACTTAGGCCCCGCCGACATACCGATGGGTGTATGTTAACTGATCTGGCAAAAAGGGTCGAAGTGCGTGAGGATACTTTGGTGCACCCCTGCAGGGTTAAATCTTTTCGAAAAGCCGTGTCCGCGGTTATGGACGACTTGGAGCACAGTTCTCGATCATAGACAACTATAACTAAAGTTTACTTCTATAATTTGACTTGTATCCGATATGACTAGTAATCAGCTTCACTGCAACGGAATGGCTAAATAAAAGTACCAACAACTGCTGGGTTTGGGGATATATCATGCTAATTGTATCTGACTAGTAAGTGTTGCAACTACAACGGAATGGTTAACAAAAAGTGCCCACTGCTTATTCTATCAGGATGACTATCTATACCTGACTAGTAATTGCTGCAACGATAACTGAATAAATAAAACTGCCAACGGTGTGAGTTCCTCGGTTGACTTCCTCGTTTGGTCTCGAGGGGGAAACACCAGGATGGGTATGTTTGGTGGTAGTATCAGGTTGGATCCGGATAGGTCTTTCTTGCCCCTCTCCGATAGCCGCCAGTTGTATCGAGTCTCTATCGGTTGTTTAGTGCATCTTTGCGTTCTTGCTTGATCCACCATACCTATGTGGCGAGGACCGCCAATTCTAGTCTCGCCGTGTCTTGGCCTCGATCGACCGCTCTCTTTTTCCTTTGCCCTTTGTCGGCACCTTTTGTTTAAGCAGGTTTTGAGATCGGCGTCGTTAGTGGTTACCCTTCCGGCTTGGCTCGGGGTTATGGACGCCATTGGTTATTCTTCAGGGCTCTTAGCTCAATTTGCATCTTGTCCGTACTCGGACGCTATATCGTTTTAAAGGTGATTTGGATCTTTGTATTGTATATCTGTATTCTTGACTCTTTGAGTCGCTGTTGTATATATATGTTTTGTGGGTTCCATCGAGGACTATTGTGTAATGATATTACTTCGTTTCCCACCCGCACGCAAGTGCCTGGTGGGCACCTTTGAATCGTTTCTATGCGGGTTTGGCGGGAAGCGCTGAAACTTGCATAGGGCCGATTCTGAGGGTGTTACACAACTGCACACATACAAGGACCTATCACTTGAGCTCGTGCCAAGCAACTTAATTATGAGATACTTTTGTTTCTTGGAACTATTCCTCATATACATGAGAATATGATGCTGCCTAAATCAGATAGGTTTGTTACTCTTAGGAATGATGGATCTAGCAAGGACGAGAAGGACAAGTATTGGAGCATGATCATGCATGGAGATGGCAGCAAGCATGTGAGGACTGAAGAGGACGCCACGAGTAGAGATTTCAGAAATTTGAAGCCACCATAATGAAGATTCAAGGCTTAGACGAAATATTCAAGATTAATACTTCACAAATTCATCCATTGCTTAATATCGTGCTGCGCCACCTTTACTTTGGGCCAGGCCCATGTAACTATTGCAGGATTTTTAATAGCCACTTTTTTAGTCCGTATTTGAGGAAAAAAGGCCTTCTAGGGTTGGATTCGGCCACCACCTCTATGGCTGTCCGAAACCCCACCTTTTCCTCCTTAAATACTCCTCATAGCCGTCACTTTAGACTCGGATTTTGTTTAGAAATAAAGTTAGCCATCATAGCAACTTCGCCAAGGCTCGAGCGTCGTAGAGGCCTCTTGTACTTCGCACCTATACATGATCCCACCTTTTCAATAAAGCTTTCATCTTAATCCGGAATATCTTGATTGCAATATTAGTTCTTACTTTTTCTCGATTTCAGGTAGGAATTAAGACCCTCGCTGGTCAGGCTGATCGTGTTCCCGTGGGATCGATAAACTCCAGGAGATTGGCCTAGAAATTGCATTGGCGCTCGTGCCCGCACGTGTAGTCAGATCGTCAGGCCCGAACTCCACCAAATCGACTATCACCATCTCACCAAAAGATCGGACACCTTGGCCCCATCACTCCATAAGTGTGACACTCCATATCGTGAGTACGCGCAATTGACATATTGGAACCCGTGCTAGCAGCAGGAGTAGCAGGTTTCCCAGCTGGAGAAACATAGGATGACTGAGGTGTAGGCTTGGAAGATGGTGTAGTAGTGTGACAAGCTGCCGCATTAGATGTAGGAACATGTGGCGGTGGTGTAGACCTTGCTGAAAAGCGGCTTGTGGAAGGGTATCTTGCACGCGCCTTTGCCTCTTCAGCAAGCTGTGATTCGGCCTCCCTTGCATGATGCATTAATTCATTCATAGCCTCATACCTATGATGACGAACAATGCTCTTGATTGGTAGCTTAAAATTGTTGAGAAATTGTTGCATGGTCATATCAAGAGATTCACGAACTCTAGCACATTGCATAAGCATCTCCATGTCCATGTAGTACTCATCAACCGACATGGTTCCTTGTCTCACGTTTTTCAACTTATCAAAAAGTGAACGCAAATAGTTGGTGGGCACAAAACGGTCATGCATGATGCGCTTCATCTCTCTCCATGATTGCATAGGCACTTCATTGTCCTCCCTTCTGTTTTGCACTATAGCATCCCACCAACACAATGCATATCCATCAAATTCTGACGCAGCAAGTTTTACCTTCTTATCTTCTGTATACTCATGAAAATACCACAGTTTCTCAATCTTCAACTCCCATGTATGATAATATTCAAGATCAAGCGAACCATCAAACTTCGGAATTGAGAATTTTGGCTTACCCAAATAATCCTCAGGGATTTGGGTACATGCTGAGCACGCCCAATGGGAGCAAAACAACGTCCATGAACAGGCTGAGGAGCACGGCCACGGCCAACCTGATTTGGGTGTTGAACATCACCAGTATTACTTGCTTCCTCATCTTCATGGGAATCATCATATGGTTGTTCCTGCCTTTGTCCAATTGCTACTGTTAGAGCATCAATAGAGCATTGCAAAGCTATGACATTGGTGTTGATAGCTGTTACTTGTGTCTGTATGGTAGCGACTGCCTCAACATTAGCTTCCAAAGTCATTTGCACATCCTGAATATTCTTGTCAATGGCATATGTTGTGTGGTTGAACACAAGTGTCAAATGGGACTTCAATGCTTCATATTACTACCAGTTGACAAGCTCATCGTCCTTCTTTTTCTATGACACAACATCATCACTAGTAGATATGATTAGTAGATTAGTGGAAAAAGCAAAATTGATATGGTGGAACACTCACAACTCACTCCAACTGAACAGAAAGAAGATCTTACCGTTCCAAAGTGAATATAGATTCTTTACCAATTCGAAATCAACAACTAATGCACTAAGGTGATGAAGTGAATATCAAGGGTATGGAGAACGATCACAGGGCACACAGGTTATTTATTTTGGAGCTATGGGTATGGAATCCTAACTACACCGCAAACAAGTCCTAGTGCTGACCATTTATGATAACTCGAGAAACACACACAGTGGAGATAAGCGTGGAAAAGGAACTTATGAACAGGAATATTGCAATGCACAAGAGAGATGCTAGTAATAGCTCAAAATAAATAGGCACAAGATTGCTCAATCTACAAGTGCTATGATCAACTAGGCCTCCAATAATGTACACTATGATATCTCTTTTTGTCACGCTTGCAGCTCTTTTGTATTCTTTTTCTATACTGAATCTCTTTTCCTTTTCTGGTTTTTATTTAACTTTTCAACTATATGACTCAATGCAAAACGAATGCAACAACTTCTGAACAAACTGGGCCAAATAGTCCGGTTGTTCTCAGCCGGAGAGTCTGGTGGTACCGGATAGTCCGAGCGATGTGTGCCGGAGAGTCCGGTTTTTGCCTGTCAAATATTTCTGCACTTCGAAAACCTAATGTGCAGCCTGTTGGAGCAAAGAAACTAGTCTCATGGGTATGTTCCTAGGCACGAATGTTGTAGATAGGCTGTGTCTACGGTATAAAAACAAAGGTACGCTATGTGGACTCGGAAAAGTGGATGGAAACTTGCGGAAAATGGTGATGGTGGACTCGATGGAAAAACAAGATTAAACCATAAACCTAGACACAAACGAAAACTAGACTCCTACGAGAAAGACCTGTAGATCGGATCTACGAGAAGACATGACCAACAACTAAAACTTGAAAAATGATGCAATCTAGGCTGTGGCAAATCTTTTTGTATGGATTTTTTTGTATAGGACAGAAAATAAACTAATCTATGGATGGATTTTGGATGCTCACCGAGTAAACGAGGAAATCTGATACCAAGATGATATGGGGTGGCCCGATCTTCTCAGCAAGCACTTGTCGATGATGATGGTGGATGATAGATAACTAGCCTGTAGCTATGAACTCTCCCGCTCGAACCCTGATGTCAATGCAACAGCTCTCAAACCCTTCGGGATATTCACAACACCACACTCTTGCACACATAGCCATCGAACAGGAACGGTAGTTTGCAATCTACTAATTCCCATTGGAACAATAGATCACACTCAATTGCAGTAGATAATTCGATCACAGGGTAATTCCAGAGGTTCTTAATAAGAAACAACTCCAAAATAGTTTTAACGTGGTCTAACCCTAACTATGTGGACGTCCCAGGGCTTATAAGGGCGGCTAGAAACCGAAACTAAGATGCAAACGACTCAAATAGATACATCCGACTCGGACCAGGTTTCTATCGGGACGGACAGTCCGGTTGATATAGACCGGATAGTCTGGTTCATATAGGCTGGACAATCCGGTTCAGCCAGAAACTTTGAAGTTTCCGGGCGGTGTCCGGGTAGTGTCCGAACTGGGACACATAACGTCCACGCCTCGGGGCCTCTTCGGGGGGCCGGACAGTCCGGGTGGACTAGGCCAGACACTCTGGTCTTGGGAATGAATTTAGCCTTCTTCTTGGTGATCTTCCCTCGTGCCTTCCTCCCCGCTCCTCCCTTACGCATCCTTGGGCGATGATCATGTTGTGCTCCATGTGCTTCAGCTCCTCGCTTCGTGCTACGCCTTCTTCTCCAATCTACCTGATCATACAATAGCATAATGAATTAGGCGGTATAAAGTTCTCATTAATTAAAACATCACGCTCATTAAGAAAAAGTTCACCTATTGTTCTAGTAGCTTAGCACAAGCTCTTGTAATAGGTTCAATTCTAATCTCATTGGACTGAACCTTCTTTGCAGCAACTGGAACATCTTCAGTAGTAGTTGGGTTAGGTGTAATTGTAGGGATGTACTCATCAAAGAACCTCTAGAATTGCCCTATGATTGAATTACCTACTGCAATTGAGTGTGATCTGTTGTTCCATTGGGAAATAGTGGATTGCAAACTACCATTTGTGGTCGACGGCTACGTGCGCAAGAGCGTGGTGTTGTGAATATCCCATAGGGTTCGAGAGTTGTTGCATTGGCATCAGGGTTCGAGCGGGAGAATTCATAGCTACAGGCTAGTTATCATCCATCCACCATCATCATAGACAAGTGCTTGCTGAGAAGATTGGGCCACCCCATATCTTCTTGGTATTAGATTTCCTTGTTTACGCGGTGAGCATCCACAATCAATGCATAGATTAGTTTATTTCCAGTCCTATACAGAAAAGCCAGACAAAAATATTTGCCATAGCCTAGATTGCATCGTTTTCACGTTTTAGTTGATGGTCGTGTCTTCTCGTAGATCTGATCTGCATGTCTTTCTCCTAGGAGTCTACTTTTCGTTTGTGTCTAGGTTTAGGGTTTGATCTTGTTTTTCTGCCGAGTCCACCATCACTGTTTTTTGCAAGTTTTCCATCTACTTTTCTAAGTCCACATAGTGTACCTTTGTTTTCATACCCTAGACTGTGACACCCCGGTTCTGATAAGACCGTGGCCTCTATGTGACATGGCAATCCCTGGATCGGTTCATTGGCCCACAATAGAGTAAGATAGATAATCATAGCAAAATAACCATGTATCATGATCTACAAAGATCCAGAGTACCGTTATTACAATGAAGGCTTAGCATAAAGCTAGCTCAAAGTATTCAGGTAGCAACAAAAGCAAGTAAATCCTCCAATCTTCAAATAGCCCACAAGTCAACAAGTGCCGAGTGGAGTACCGTGGCCTATAACGATCAATCAGAATCGGAATAACCTGCAACATGAAACGTAGCAGCCCCGAAGGGTCAATACAAGGAATGTATGGCAAGTAGAGCTAGTAATGGAGACAATAGTACTAACATCTACATGCA
This sequence comes from Avena longiglumis, assembly GCA_030063025.1. NCBI lineage: Eukaryota > Viridiplantae > Streptophyta > Magnoliopsida > Poales > Poaceae > Avena > Avena longiglumis. Next base: position 306,796,431 of record CP125977.1, read on the forward strand.
TGTTTGGCAAGTGGAGCTGTGTCTGGCTTGCATTTGAAAATACATTTATCCTACTTTCATAAACAGTTTTGATTTTTTTGAAAAGATCCCAATTAAGTTAACCCAACAATATTAAAGCAATTAAGAAATTAGAATGAGCGAGAAACATGTCATGGGGTCAATATCTAGCAACTCAGATGTCCATAACCGGGGACACGGCTAATCGATTAGATTATACACTCTGCAGATATTAGTACACTTTACCCATGTGACTTGGCCAGGCTAGCTCGTACCATCACTCTCATTTTGGGTGATGATAGGGAGAATACCAAGAAGAGACTGTTCGGAAAGTAGCTCCTCAATCCCGACGCGCACCGGTCCAACCTACCAAAATTCTACATCTCTGGATACGCGGGTTCGAGTTACCACAACCACTAAGTCAAACCAACCGCCCATTCCATTATTGGCACATGATTGTACACGTAAGCTACACAATAAAGAAGCCAATCATTCTCTCTTGATACCTGGGTGCCTTTCCGCAATGAAACCACCAAAATTTATCAATACCATCACACCCAGGGGGTTCATTGATTAAGTTGTTTTAGTTTTCACAAACCAATACTTTGAGAAAACAAGTATCCATGATGTAACCCAGCCCTCGTTCAACAAAGCATGGCTAAGAACATCTACAAACGGTGGTTCATCTACAAAGAGGGCCCTACCACATAATAGGACATATCATAGCGATAGTATCATCCTACACATGCATCTACAAAATATACAACAATGCATTGAAAATAGTAGGACGATATTCATGAACAAAGTAGCATCTACTTGCCTTGGTTGTAGCGGTCTGGAGCACAATCCTCACACGAGCAAGCGTTGCACTCAACACAATCTACACGACACAATTGCATTCATAAACAAACAATCCACAACATATGCAACAAATATGATGGATGAATGCAAGAACGGCAAGTGAATTGGTGCTACAGCTGCACCACATAATTCTAATCCATAATACTACCGAATACATGCATGGAAAAATAGATTTGGCGCTAGGAAAACTAATAGACAAAAGTAATGCTCCAAACTAGAGCTAGAACTTAAATAATTCACTACCTGTAGTATACTGTTCGTAAAATCTTGGGAAAAAATCTACTGCATAGGCATCTCTGAATAGAAACAGTAACAATTGGAATTACTCAAAAAGGAATTATAAAACTCCCAGAGTAATTAAAACACTGCAGAAATCCATTAGACAAATACTGCAGAAGTTTTTACTGTAAGCCTATCTTTTTAATTCACGATGAGATTTCCCTCGTTCACACGAGTTCAGGTACATATCACACGTGATTTTTGGAGCTACGGATCTTTTTCTACGAATTTATTACTCTGAAAAGGCCACCAACTAGTTTGATTAAACTGTACTAAACCTGACAGTAAAAGTCTGAACCAAAGCAACAGAGAGATTCTACACGACTCACTGAACTCGTACATATTTTATTTGTAATTTTTGGCCAAGCGGTTGAATTTCTACGCAATTTACAAGATTCTACCGAAATCTGCCAACTAAAGGGATTAACGAAATTGACCCATCAAGCGTGTCTGCTTGATCGGCCGACGGCGCTGACTAGTCAACGCCTGAGATGCTGACCAGTCAACGAACGATCTAAGCCGCTGATCTGAGATCTGACGGTGGCTGCTGTCTTACCGGAAACAGATGGCGAAACGGACTCCGGAAGGCGGGGCGAGCTCCGGACGGCGGTGGCGATTGGTTCCGGCGTCGGGGTTCTTTCTGCACGGACGTACACGGTCAATGGACGGGTCGGAGAAAACAAATATGCGCGCGAGGCATCGCGCGTATGTGCGTGTATGCGTGCATGCAAGCGCATCTGGCGACGCATCACGATATGCAAGGCAACAAGACGCGTGGCAGGCGGCGTGGCGCAGCAGCGGTGGCGGCGGCGGCGGCGCTGGCGGGCGGCGGTGCGGGCGGCGCCGGTGGCGCGGGCGGCGGTGGCCAGCGAGGCGGCGATGGCGGCGGCGGAGTGGCGGCGTGATGGCGGCGGTGATGGCGGTGGCCGGAGGAGCGGCGGCGGTAGATGGGATCGGTGACGGCGAACGGCGGTGAAGGCGAACGGAAAGAGGAGGAGGCGAACCCGCCGGTGGTGGCGGCGGGGTGGTCGGGAGGCGGCGACGGCGACGGCGGCTGCGGAGGCGCGCGCGGCAGGAGATCGAGGCGGCGGGGTCGGCGCGTGGGGGCAGGAGTGCGGGCACGGGAATCGAGGCCCAGGTGGGGTCCTCTTTAAGAAGTCATGCGCGCTGAAATCCTAAACAGAAACGGTCCAGCATTGGACACGAACTCGGAAATTGGTCCAGAATTTCGGACCGTTTTCCGGCGGTTTACTAAAACGTCCGAGTCTTTTGCATACGAACTCCGATTGGAGCAATTCTCGCGCCTACGGGTTCGTATCGTCGAGGGGCACAACCTTCAGTCGAAGTTTGAGTGAAAAATCGAACCTACAGGGGTGGTTGTTGCAAATCCTTCCAAAGCTTCCCGCAGGAACCTCGTAGCGAAACAAAATAGGGTTTTGAAGATAGCGTTTCACCGAACCTTTCTACTCGACGGTTTTGCATGGAAAGATATGATGCAATGCTATGAATGATATGCAAGACCAAATCTAAAATTTGGGATGTGACATAGACACAACCTATCTATAGCATCCGTGCCTAGGAACGTACCCACGAGACTAGTTGCTTTGCTCCGACATGCTGCTCATTAGGGTTTCGAAGTGCAGAAATTTCGACAGGCGAAAAACGGACTATCTGGCCCGTACCACATGGACTTTCTGGTGCAACCGGAGTTTCCGGCCTATAAACATCGGACTATCTGGCCCAGTTTGTTCAGAAGTTGCTGCATTTGTTTTGCATTAAGTCATATAGTTGAAAAATAACAAAATAGAAAAGGAAAAGAGATTTAGTATAAAAAAAGAGAAAAGAGCTACAAGCGTGACAAAAAGAGATATCAAAGTGTGCATTATTGGAGGTCTAGTTGATCATAGCACTTGTAGATTAAGCAATCTTGTGTCTATTTATTTTGAGATTGTACTAGCGTATCTCTTGTGCATTGCAATATTCCTGTTCATAAGTTGCTTTACCACACTTATCTCCACCGTGTGTGTTTCTTGGGTTATCATATGATCAGCACTAGTACTTGTTTGCGGTGTGGTTAGGATTCCATACCTACAACTCCACCATAAATAACTTGTGTGCCCTATGATAGTTATCCATACCCTTGATATTCACTTCATCACATCAGTGCATTAGTTGATTGATTTCGAATTGGTAAAGCATCTCTATTCACTTTGGAATGGTAAGATCTGCTTTCTTGTCAGTTGGAGTGAGTTGTGTGTGTTCCACCATATCGATTTTGATTTTTGCACTAACCTACTAATCATGTCTACTAGTGATGATCTTGTTATGCAGAAAAAGAAGGATAGTGATCCAGTCAATTGGCGAGAATATGAAGCACTGAAATACCATTTGACACGTGTGTTCAACCACACAACAAATGCCATTGACAAGAATATTCAGGACATGCAAGTGACTATGGAAGCAAATGTTGAGGCAGTCGCCAACATACAAACACAAGTTACAGATATCAACACCAATGTCACAGCTTTGCAGCATTCTATTGAGGATTTGACAATAGCAATTGGACAAAGGCTGCAATAATCATATGATGATGCCCAAGAAGATGAAGAAGCAAGTAATGCCGGGGATGGTCAACATACAAATCAGGTTGGCCGTGGCCGTGCCCCTCATCTTGTTCATGGGCGTGACTTTGCTCCAATTGGGCATGCTCAACATATACCCCAAGTGCCTGAGGATGGTTTGGGTAAGCCAAAATTCTCAATTCCCAAGTTTGATGGTTCTCTTGATCCTTAAGACTATCTCACAAGGGAGTTGAAGATTGAGAAACAGTGGCGTTTGCATGAGTATACAGAAGATAAGAAGGTAAAACTTGCAGCGTCAGAATTTGATGGATATGCATTGCGTTGGTGGGATGCTATTGTGCAAAATAGGCGGGACGACAATGAGGTGCTGATGGATCAAATGATGTAGAGCTCGTTGGGGAACCCCAAGTGGAAGGTATGATGAGAACAACAGCAAGTTTCCCTCAGTTATGAAACCAAGGTTATCGAACCAATAGGATAAAGAACCAACTCCCAAGGTGTTGCCCACAACGTGGAACCTGCACAACACAACCACAATACTTTGCCCCAACTTACAGTGTGGTTGTCAATCTCACCGGTTTGCTGAAAACAAAGGATTAAACGTATAGTGTGGAAGAAAGTAGTTGCTTTGTAGGAACTACAGAAAGTAAACAGTAGGCAATAGATTGAATATCATTGGGAAGGAACGAACCGGGGTCCACAGTTCACTTAAGGTCTTTCTCCATAAGATAAATAGCATGTTGGGTGAACAAATTACAGGCAAATTGATAGGATAGAGAAACCATAACAATGCATATACATGTCATGATGATCGATATGAGATTCGTTTGGGAATTACAACATAATACATAGACCGTAATCCAACTGCATCTATGACTAATGATCCACCTTCAGGTTATCATCCGAACCCCCTCCAGTATTAAGTTTCAAGCAACAAATAACTGCATTAAGTAAAGTGTGTAAAGTAAACAATACAATTGCCCCCTGGACAAAGGATTATTGTTTTCTACCTAGTAGCAACAACACATCTACAACCTTAGAAGTTTCTGTCACTCTCCCAGATTACTAGAGGCATGAACCTAGTATCGAGCATAAATAAGCCCTCTTGGAGTTACAAGCATCTACTTGTCCAAAGCATCTAATAGCAACGGAGAGCATGAAAGATCACAAATAACATAGACATTATAGAATCAATAATCAATCTTGACATAGTACTCAATATCCATCGGATCCCAACAAACACAACATATAGGATTACAAATAGATGATCTTGATCATAATAGGCAGCTCACAAGATCTAAACATGATATAAAAAAGGTGATAAACTACCATCTAGCTACTGCTATGGACCCATAGTCCAAGGATGAACTAGTCACGCATCATTTTGGAGGCTGGCATGGTGATGAAGAAGGCCTCCAGGGCGATCTCCCCTCTCCGGCAGGGTGCAGGGAAGCGCTTCGGGCCCCTCCTGATCTAGGGACGGTGGTGGTGGCGGCTACGGACTTTTTCATGGATTTCTGATCGGGTCCTTATGGTTTCTGCCTCGAGGGGATTATATAGGCGAAGGGGCAAGGTCGGTGGCCGCCCGAGGGGCCCACACCATGCCTAGGCGCGGCTACGGTTGGGCCCGCTCCTAGGGGTGGTATGGCCGCCTCGTGGTTCTCCTCCGTCTCTGCTTTGGACTCCGTCTTGTGTCGAAAAAAATAGGAACTTTTTCTTTTGTTCCGTCCAATTCCGAGAATATTTATTTACTATCTTTTATGATAGCGCAAAGGTGTCCGATATTTCGATGAGATGGTGATAGTCGATTTGGTGGAGTTCAGGCTTGACGATCCGACTACACGTGCGAGCACGAGCACCAATGCAATCGCTAGGCATATCTCCTAGAGGTTACCGATCCTGCGGGAACACGATCAGCCTGACCAGCGAGGGTCTTAATTCCTACCTGAAATCGAGAACAAGTAAGAACTAATATTGCAATCAAGATATTGCGGATTAAGATGAAAGATTTATTGAAAAGGTGGGATCATGTATAGGTGCGAAGTAAAAGAGGCCTCTACGACGCTCGAGTCTTGGCGAAGTTGCTATGATGGCTAACCTAATGTCTAAACAAAATCCGAGTCTATCGTGACGGCTAAGAGGAGTATTTAAGGAGGAAAAGGTGGGGTTTCGGCCAGCCATAGAAGTGGTGGCCAAATCCAACCCTAGAAGTCATTTTCTCCTCAAATACGGACTCTAAAAAGTGTCTATTTAAAATCCTGTGAAAATTACATGGGCCTGGCCCAAAATAAAGGTGTCGCAGCACCATATTAAGCTATGGACGAATTTGTGAAGTATTAATCTTGAATATTTCGTCCAAGCCTTCTTTCTTCATTATGGTGGCCTCAATGTTCTGAAATCTTCATCCGTGGCCTTATCTTGAATCATCACATGCTTGCTGCCATCTCCATGCATGAACATGCTACAATGCTTGTCCCTCTCATCCATGCTTGGTCGATCATTCCTAAGAGTAAGAAATACATCTGATTTAGGCAGCATCATATTCTCATGTATGTGAGGAATAGTTCCAAAAACGAAAATACCTGATAGTTAAGTTGTTTGGCACGAGATCTTGTGATATGTCCTTGTATGTGTTTAGCTGTAGGTACAACGGTTGTATCAATAGATGGGATGTCCACATCATGCTCCCGTTCTTGAATTGAAGTCGTCCTCGATGCAATCTCATCTTCCTCACCAAAGTAAGGCTTCAAATCTGCAATGTTAAACCTAGGACTAACCGTACAAAAGTCTGCAGGCAACTCAAGTTTATATGCATTATCGTTTATTTTCTCTAACACCTTAAAGGGACCAGCAGCACGCGACATTAACTTATACTTGCGTAAATCAGGAAAACGATCTTTACGCAAATGTAACCAAACAAGATCTCCAACATCAAACACAACAGTTTTCTCCCTTTATCCCCAGCAAGTTTATACTTAGCATTCATGTGTTCTATGTTATCTTTAGTAGTCTTATGCAAGTTTAATATCATTTCAGCGCGTTGTGTAGCATCCAAATTATTTTGCACCGAAGAAGGTAAAGGCAATAAATCAATAGGTGCACGAGGAACAAAACCATACACGATCTCAAACGGGCACATCTTTGTGGTAGAATGCAGCGAACGATTATAAGCAAATTCTATATGAGGTAAACACTCTTCCCACAATTTTAAGTTCTTCTTTAAAATAGCCCGCAACATAGTAGACAAAGTTCTATTTACTACTTCAGTTTATCCATCAATTTGGGGATGACATGTAGTACTAAACAGCAATTTAGTCCCCAAGTTAGCCCATAAACATCTCCAAAAGTGGATAAGAAATTTAGTATCACGATCAGAAACAATAGTATTTGGCACACCATGTAAACGAACAATTTCACGAAAGAACAAATCATCAATATGCGCAACATCATCCGTTTTATGACAAGGAATAAGGTGTGCCATCTTAGAAAACCGATCCACAACAACAAAAATACTATCCCTCCTCTTCTGTGTACGTGGGAATTCCAAAACAAAGTCCATAGAAATATCCTCCCAAGGAACACTAGGAACAGGAAGAGGCATATATAAACCATGTGGATTAAGGCAAGACTTAGCTTTTTGACAAGTAGTGCAGCGTGCCAAAAATCTCTCAACATCTAGACGCATACGTGGCCAAAAGAAGTGTGCAGCAAGAACATCCTCCGTTTTCTTGACACCAAAGTGTCCCATCAATCCTCCTCCATGCGCCTCCTGTAACAACAAAAGACAAACAGAACTATCTGGAATGCATAGCTTGTTAGCACGGAACACAAATCCATCATTGAAGACGAACTTGTTCCATGTTCTACCGTCTCTACAATTCTGCAACACATCTTTAAATTCAGCATCATGCACATATTGTTCCTTAATAGTTTCCAATCCAAATATTTTGAAGTCAAGTTGAGATAACAAAGTATAACGGCGTGACAAAGCATCAAAAATAATATTATCTTTACCCTTTTTGTGTTTGATAACATAAGGAAAAGACTCAATAAATTCAACCCACTTTGCATGACGACGATTCAACTTAGCTTGACTACGAATATGCTTAAAAGATTCATGATCAGAATGTATAACAAATTCTTTAGGCCATAGATAATGTTGCCAAGTTTCTAATGTCCGAACCACCGCATATAATTCTTTATCATAAGTAGAATAGTTCAGACTAGCCCCACTCAATTTCTCACTAAAATATGCAACAGGTTTTCCCTCTTGTAATAACACACCTCCCAAACCAATTCCACTAGCATCACATTCAAGCTCATTAAAATCTGGAAGTTGGAGTAAGGGAGCATGTGTTAGCTTATCTTTCAATATCACGAAGACCTGTTGTTGTTCATTCATCACATCCTTCTTGGTAAGTTCATTCAGCGGCACAGCAATTGATCCAAAGTCTTTGACAAAGCACCTATAAAAACCAGCGAGGCCAAGAAAACTCCTCACTTGCGTGACCGTCTTGGGCTGTGGCCAATTCTCAATAGCTTCAATCTTGGCTGGATCCACTTCAATACCCTGTGATGTAACAACATAGCCAAGAAACGCAACTCGATTGGTGCAAAAGGTGCACTTCTCAAGATGACTAAACAAACGTGCATCACGTAAAGCATTGAAAACAACACGTAAATGGTCCAAATGATCCTCTAAAGATTTGCTATAAATCAGAATATCATCAAAGTAGACTACCACAAAGCGTCCAATGAAAGCACGTAAAACTTCGTTCATGAATCTCATGAAAGTGCTGGGTGCATTAGTTAAACCAAACGGCATCACTAACCACTCATATAAACTGAACTTAGTTTTAAATGTTGTTTTCCATTCATCTCCCAATTTCATACGAATCTGGTGGTAACCACTATGCAAATCAAATTTAGAAAACATGGTAGAGCCACTCAATTCATCAAGCATGTCATCCAAACATAGAATAGGATGACGATATCGAATAGTAATATTATTGATAGCTCTACAATCAGTACACATGCGCGAAGAACCATCTTTCTTAGGTACCAAAATAATAGGAACAGCACAGGGCCTAAGGGACGCACGAATATGATCTCTGTCGAGTAGTTCCTGAATTTGGCGTTGTATCTCCTTTGTCTCCTCTGGATTGGTTCTATATGGAGCGCGGTTGGGCAACGTAGCACCAGGAATTAGATCAATTTGGTGCTCAATTCCTCTAATAGGAGGTAGTCCTGATGGCAACTCAGTCGGAAAAACGTCCTCATATTCCTGCAAAAGGTTAGCAACAACGGGTGGCAAAGAAGGAGGCATATACTCAAATGAAAACAAAACCTCTTTGTAGATAATTGCATAACATTGAGTATTGTTTACATCTAGTTCAGCAATATCAATTTTATTTGCAAGCATACATGGACTCTTCAAACGAATTTCAGTAGCATGTTTAGAATCAGATTTAGTGTTCTTTGGTGGTACAAAATCTGCAGCAACAATCTGATTCACACATTTATTTTTCTCCTTAGTTTTAGCTCTACTAGCTCTAGCAAGATCATCTTTTAAAATCTATTCGGGAGTCATAGGTTTTAGACCAATTTTCTTTCCATCATGCATAAGATAATAGTGATTAGTTTTGCCATTATGAACAGATTCTCTATCAAATTGCCATGGTCTACCAAGTAACAAAGAACAAGCTTGCATAGGTACAACATCACAATCAACAAAATCAGAATATGTACCAATAGTAAAATGCACGCATACCGTTCTTGTTACCTTGATCTTGCGAGAACTCTCAAACCATTGGAAGTGCAAGCAATTGTCTCCATCTCGAGCAGAAATATGAATGTGTGCGTTGTCTTGTTGGAAGTGCAAGCTTCTCTACCATGTCAACACTAGCCAGATTATTACAACTCCCTCCATCAATGATGATCCTTATAGCTCTTTCCTTGACAACACGACGTGTTTGGAATAGGTTGTGGTGTTGATCATGCTCAGATTTGCTCAATTGCACACTCAACACACGTTGTGTAATTAAGCTCTTGTATTGATCAGCAGCTTCAGCTCCCATTACCTCTGTCTCGTCATCAGAATCACAATTGTCTCCATCTCGAGCAGAAATAAGAGCTAATGCATCAGTCACTCGCTGAATCATATTAACCATCATCACGCACCATCATAACACGTTGTGTTGTGCACTGTTTCTCAATATGACCAAAACCCCAGCACTTGCGGTATTGTATATCCTTTGTTTTACCCGTGGAAGCCATAGAAGATGCACTACGAGCAGGATCATTGGATGACGGTGGAGGAGCAGCTGATGGTAATCTTGTGGTGGCCTTGGATGTGGTAGGAGTTGGTGGAGAATCACGAGAAGAAGGCGCTGATTGTCGGGATGTCCAAGTGGATGTGCGACCTGTAGAATTATTAGTCCTCCTCCATGGTGTTTGGCGATCCTGCACTTCACGTTCAGCATTGCAAGCAAGATGAAACAAACGAGTGATGGAATTATATTCCTTATAGTCTAATATATGTTGAATGTCCTTGTTTAATCCACCAAAGAAGCGTGCAAGCATTTGTTCAGTAGATTCAACAAGACCACACCGAACCATCCCCGTTTGCAATTCCTGATAATACTCTTCTACAGAATTTTTCCCTTGTTCCAAACGTGTCAGATTCTTTAGTAAATCACACTGATAAGTGGGAGGCACAAAACGAACATGCATAGCAGTTTTTAAAGCAGTCCAAGTACGTGGAATAGTAGTAGGATTTAAACGACAATACTCAGACCACTAAAGGGAAGCAAATTTAGTAAATTCACATGTAGCAGCACTAACACGCATATTCTCAGGATATTTTAAACATGCAAAACGTTGTTCTACTTCCATCTCCCATGTAAGATATGCATCGGGATTATATTTACCCTGAAAAGATGGAATATTTAATTTAAGCTTTGCAACATGATCATCATCACGTACCGGTGGTCGAGCTTTGCGGTGGTAATGTCGGGGTCGGCCAGCAGGGTGTGGAGGTTGTTCAACCTCCTCGTCAAACAGATTGTCGTTGTCGAGGTCTTAGTAGTACCCATCGTCTGCCCCCAATGTCGCAGCAGCAGCCGTGGTGGACCCCTGAGGTGCCTCACCGCAGCCGTGAGGTACGGCGACATTGAACCGATGGTATGACCCGTGATCGGAATGCGCCGTGCGCCATGCCGAGGTGCCAATCGAGCGGGTGCGGGTGCAGGTACCGGCAATCTGTCCAAAACCTCCTTGAACCGAGCGTCAAGCTTCTCGTTGAAGGATTTCTCGAGTCCATCGATCTTTTCCATGGCGTTGGTGAGTTTGGTGTCAAAATCCTCTAGTCGTGCATCCACATCTTCAACGCGACCGACGAAGAGGTCACAGAAGTGGGCATGAAGTTCTTGGTTCGTCATTGTGGCAGGGTTACGCGAAGTATCTGTCATGGTTAGTCCTTTAAAAAGCACAGGTATATATGCCTATTACTACGGAAATATGGTGGAAGGCACGTGTAATCCGTCAAGCAATATATGAAGCTCTTACAAGTTCTTACCAAGCAGCAGGAAAAGGCGATGTGCAACCGCGAGGAGCAGTGGGTCCAGAGATTGAACCGAGCGATTACCATGATTCGAGACAACACACGTGGAGAAATCTGTGGATCTCTGGGAAGGCTTAGTAAAGGGGTTAGCAATTATCAAAACAGCAATGCAAATGTTGAAAGAATGCTCAACGATGGTACTGTGCTGGTCCTAGGCTAGACCGTACTAGAGACGCGAGCCTAGATCACCAACGATGTCACGACATGACACGACAAGCAATGTATGATGATATGGCACCCTGAAAAAGCGAATCGAGATGGCGAAAATCACTATGATGGCGAGTGTCTAGAACTGATCGACGGGGTCTAGAAACAGGTTAGCCCCAAAAAAATTCGAAATTTTTGTATTATGCTCCTGAAAGCGCGCAGGCGCCAAAAAAATATCGCTATAACAGCCGATGGAGAAAATTGATCCCCGAAGCCTAAAATCAGTATAGCCAGAAAAAAATTTCGAAGGCGGTTCCAAACTTTTTTTTGCTCTCCTAGACTTACGCCTGAACTCTTAGCTCGACACGGACTTTAGCTCAACACGGAAACAACAAGGAAGGCAAGTAAAAAAGAAAAAAGAAACTAGGAAACAATAACTCAACTCGGACTCGTGTCGCGGTAGGAAAGGTGATCGGATCCGTGTCGCGGTAGGAAGGCGGTGGCGGAGTTTTAGGGTTTATGGTGGCTGGGTGTATTGCGGCGGAATATGGTGGCGGTGATCTGCGAGTGTGGCGGTGACTACTATGATCAGAACTCGAAACTCTAAGGGACGAGACACTAAGACTAGCAACTCGACACGATGTTGCGGACACAAATTCAACAATGCAAAACTGAAAAGATAATGCAAGGCGTAGATTGGTGATGGGATGGATCTAAACTCTAACTGTGTTTTTGGCTTTTTCATGGGTTATAGGTAAAACAGATCTAATCTACGAAAACAGTAAAATCTCACCTAGCAACCTGAAATCTGATACCACTTGATAGGGCAAAGGTGTCCGATCTTTCGATGAGATGGTGATAGTCGATTTGGTGGAGTTCGGGCTTGACGATACGACTACACGGGCAAGCACGAGCGCCAATGCAATCGCTAGGCCAATCTCCTGGAGGTTACCGATCCTGCAGGAACATGATCAGCCTGACCAGCGAGGGTCTTAATTCCTACCTGAAATCGAGAACAAGTAAGAACTAATATTGCAATCAAGATATTGCAGATTAAGATGAAAGCTTTATTGAAAAGGTGGGATCCTGTATAGGTGCGAAGTACAAGAGGTCTCTGCGACGCTCGAGTCTTGGCGAAGTTGCTATGATGGCTAACTTAATGTCTAAACAAAATCCGAGTCTATGGTGACGGCTAAGAGGAGTATTTAAGGATAAAAAGGTGGGGTTTCGGCCATCCATAGAAGTAGTGGCCGAATCCAACCCTATAAGTCATTTTCTCCTCAAATACGGACTCTAAAAAGCGGCTATTTAAAATCCTGCGAAAAGTACATGGGCCTGGCCCAAAATAAAGGTGTCGCAGCACCATATTAAGCTATGGACGAATTTGTGAAGTATTAATCTTGAATATTTCGTCCAAGCCTTCTTTCTTCATTATGGTGGCCTCAAAGTTCTGAAATATTCATCCGTGGCCTTCTCTTGAATCATCACATGCTTGCTGCCATCTCCATGCATGGCCATACTCCAATGCTTGTCCCTCTCATCCATGCTTGGTCCATCATTCCTAAGAGTAAGAAATACATCTGATTTAGGCAGCATCATATTCTCATGTATGTGAGGAATAGTACCAAGAAACGAAAGTACCTGATAGTTAAGTTGTTTGGCACGAGATCTTGTGATAGGTCCTTGTATGTGTGTAGCTGTAGGTACAACGGTTGTATCAATAGATGGGATGTCCACATCATTTTATGAAACCAAAAACAGCAGAAAATAGGAAACTGGCACTATGACATCTTGTTAATAGGTTAGTTCAAGAAAATGTATAAAAATGCCTCAAAGTGTAGAAAAAACATAAGATAGTTGGAACGAAACAAGCATGGCACATCAAAAAATATATATATGTTTACGACGTATCAAGCATCCCCAAGCTTAACTCCTGCTCGTCCTCGAGTAGGTAAGTGATAAAAAGAATAATTTTTAAGGTGACATGCACCATCACAATCTTGATCAAGGTATTGTAAAGCATTGCTAGCTGGGATCAAAGTACTCTAACATAAGCATGAAAGATACAGTTCTAACAATAAGACAAAGAAACTAATTTGCAACATGAGAAGGTACAAAAAACAGATCATGAATAACAATGCATTGAAAGACATTTGTTTGTTTCACATATAGAAAACATAGCATGAGTGGTATTCAGCTTGTCCTTCATGGAATAGCAAAACATAAATGCAAAGGACACCTTCAAAGTTCATAAGGGTGACTAGATATAAATAATTTAAGAATAAGAAATACCAAAATTATGAATCAATCAACATTTTTTGGGACAATGCACATTAAACTAAGAATGACAACTATGCTCTCTTAATTAGTGCATAAAGATAAAAAGGGAGACTCAACAAAAAGTAGAAAGATAGGCCCTTCGTAGAGGGAAGTAGGAATTTCAAGTTTCATAAAGAGCTTCCAAAAATTATGATACTTACTAGCTTTGAACTCTCATTGCCCCTATCATAAGCATATTGAAGTGATTAAGGTTAAAGTGACACAAATATGAGTATATGCTTGACAGATCATAAGTTGAAAATCGCATGCCCCTTGCGTACGAGTACCGAACCTCATGCTACTCAACTTTGGTCACAAGCAAGTTCTTGTCATTGTAAGTATATGCTTATCATAGAGAACCTCCAACGGGGTACCCCTTGCCCCATGACACAGGAGCTATCGCATATCAAAATGATAATGCAACAGACAATGAGCATCTCAGTGATATTTTTTTTTGCTATTTGCATATGTTTTTATTGAGGATGCTTCACAAAATTCTCATTATGGTTATGCTGCAAGTTTCCACCATGATTAGGCATGGCTTAGGCTAGCCGCCCAGGCGTTTCTCTAACACATATACAAACTCCATGAGCTTACAAGCTCCCCTTTTATTTCACACGTCGGGATCCATAAACAAAAGAACATATAAGCAACATAGATGGGCACAATGGTTCAAGTTTATTAAGTGGAAGAAAATAAAGTGTTCCATCAAGTTTGTGAGATCTTTAATCACCAATTTTCACATAACAAACATTTAATTTGGAAGATAGATAAAAACATGAATATACTTGGAATGGTGTAACACACCATGCATAGGAATTTATAGTGGAATCTTTGGAATAACTTGGTTTCTTGGGAGTTGGATGCACGAGTAGAGCTTACTCGGTACAAGTGGAGGCTAGCAAAAGACTGGGAGCGACCAACTAAGAGAGCAATAATGGCCATAATCATGCAGAGCGACAAACATTACTAACCAAAGAATAAAGTGATATCACAAGTCAAAAAATAAATGATCATAGAGGCTAAGGTGACTGGTTCATAGTCATAACATGGTGTAATCATGTGCCAAGTCAACCCAAATAAAGCATCAAAGGAGAATACCACAATATTATGATTTTGTATGCTAAAACAACACATGATTCTTTCAAGGCACATTAAGCAATCTCAATTGTTTTAAACAAGTCATGCTATATCAATAATTACTAAGCATAAGGTCAAAGAAACATCTAACATGACATGATAAAGTCTAAGCCACAATCAAAACAAACTTCCTTTTGTACCACTATAAGCATGAAACCTTCTTCTCTTTCCCAACACCAATCGACTTATTTGAAACAACTCACAAAGATAATAATCAATAAATATCAGAGAGCTTGTCTCACCTAACTACAAATAATAACTAAAAAGTTCTAAGAAAAAAGCATAAGAAAACTAAAACTAAACGCAGTGCTAGCAAAAGAGAACACTCACAAAACAATAAGAGTGAAAAATAGAGTGTTCTAGGTAATGAAGAACTAGGTGTGACTTCTCCAAAATAGGAATGTTGGGGTCCGAACAACTTATTATAGCCAACAAAACAAAAGAAAACTTAAAAAACAAAGACGCTCCAAGAATAACACAATAGTGCATGAAGCAATAAAAATAAAGTGTCTTGAAAAAAGACCTGAGATTTTTATTGATGAAAATGGGGATGACCCCAAGGCATCCCCAAGCTTTGACGCTTGTACATCTCGAATATTTCTTGGGGTGACACGGGTGGCATCCCCAAGCTTGAGATTTTTTCCATACTTCATCTTATCACATCATTCTCTCCCTACACTTGAAAATTTCCTTCATGCAAATCTTCATACAATCCTTATTAGCAACATTAGTGTATTCAAAATAATAAACCTTTGGTTTCAGTTTCAACTCAAGTAAAACTTCCTTAAAACATAAGCTACTATAGCAACTTCTTTTAAAATCTCAAGTGATCAAGAAGAACTCAAAAGAAACCAATTAAGAGGCAAATGCACATAATGGCAGAAATCTGTCAAAACAGACTAGCAGGTAAAGACCGATTTTTTGAAAATCTTCTGTTGCTCAAATCTAAAAGTGCAAAACTAATGAAAGGTGGGTAAATAACAGGGTCATGCACACAAAACATTACAGCTCAATCTGACGTACTGGGATTTTTCACGATTTTTTACAGTGAAGCACAAAAATCTGTTTCGGGACAACAACTTCACGATATCTTACTTCTCTCTCATTAGAGGATATTCTTGGCACAAAAACCAAACAAAAAGGATAAGGAGAGGTTATTAAGAGGCAATAACTTCCAATACTCAACAAGAGAAAAACTTACTGAAATAAAAAAATGGGTTATCTCCCAATAGTGCTATTCTTAAACGCCTTTCAGAGGAAGAATTAAGTATTTTCAAAGGAAGAAGCATCAACTTCAATTACCTCCTTTATAACAGGGATTTTATCAATAGGTACCTTAGGTGAAGGTGATTCAACATGTAAATTACTCTTAGTTGCACTAAAAGTTTTATCAAATTAAAGCTCATTAAGGAGTTTTGGTGTAGGCACCTTTGGAACATATGCAATTTTTTTCTCTTTTCCTACAAAAGATTTCTCTCTTTTAAACCTAAGGGAAGAAAAAGTTGATCCTAGAGTTTCCATAGCCTCTTATCGTTTACCAATTCTAAGATTTTTATCATGGATAGTGCTAGCCTCTAAAATAGTGATTCTTTTATTGATACTTTTGATTGATTCATCAACTTGGCTGGTGTTATCAAGGAGATTTGGCAAAATTTTCTCTAGGGAGCTCAATTTTTTTATAACTTCCTCCAAAGTGATTTCAATTTTAATGACATTAATAGGTGGTACTCCTACTAAACTTTCAATTAAATAGCATGCTTCCAAAGCAGGAGTGCCCAGAAAATTATCCCCTGTGAGAGTATCCAGAACATACCTATTCCAACTAGATATGCCAACATAAAAATATCTAAGAAGGATTGTGGTAGAATGTTTTTTAGTACATCTATGATGAGCATTACTTATTCTATACCAAGCATCTTTCAGACTTTCTCCTCCTTGTTGTTTAAAAGAACAAACCTCTACTTCAGGAATACTCATTTTTTCAGGATAAAAGTGAACCAACAAAAATAACAGCTAAAGTAGGAACTATTTTTTTGTCTTTTTCATAAAAAGAAACTAGCAAAACAAAGCAAAATAAACTAAGGAAAACAAAAACAAAGTAAAGAGATTGGTTGTGAGAGACTCCCCTTGGAGAAGCTGTCCTGTATCTCCCCAACAACGACGCTAGAAAATTGCTTCAAATGATGTAGAGCTCGTTGGGGAACCCCAAGTGGAAGGTATGAAGAGCACAGCAGCAAGTTTCCCTCAGTTACGAAACCAAGGTTATCGAACCAGTAGGAGAAAGAACCAACTCGCAAGGTGTTGCTAGCAACATGGGACCTGCACAAAACAACCACAATAATTTGCCCCAACTTACAGTGAGGTTGTAAATCTCACCGGTTTGCTGGAAACAAAGGATTGAACGTATAGTGTGGAAGAAAGTAGTTTCTTTATAGGCATTGCAGAAAAAATTGCATAAAGTAAACAGTAGGCAATAGATTGAATATTAGTGGGAAGGAATGGACCGGGGTCCATAGTTCACTAGATGTGTTTCTCCCCATAAGATAAATAGCATGTTGGGTGAACAAATTACAGTTGGGCAATTGACATGATAGAGAAAGCATAAAAATGCATATACATGTCATGATCATCACTATGAGATTCGTTTGGGCATTACAACATAATACATAGACCGTAATCCAACTGCAGCTATGACTAATAATCCACCTTCAGGTTATCATCCGAACCCCCTCCAGTATTAAGTTTTAAGCAACAGATAATTGCATTAAGCAAAGTGTGTAAAGTAAACAATACAGTTGCCCCTGGAAGGATTGGTATTTTCTCCCTAGTTGCAACAACACATCTATAGCCTTAGAAGTTTCTGTCACTCTCCCAGATTAATAGAGGAATGAACCTACTATCGAGCATAAATACTCCTTCTTGGAGTTACAAGCATCTACTTGGCCAAAGAATCTACTAGCAACGGAGAGCATGCAAGATCAAAAATAACACAGACATGATGGAATCAATGATCAATCTTGATGTAATACCCAATATCCATTGGATCCCAACAAACACAACATATAGGATTACAAATAGATGATATTGATCATGATAGGTAGCTAACAAGATCTAAATATGATAGCACAAAGGGGAGAAACTACCATCTAGTTACTGCTATGGACCCATAGTGCAAGGATGATCTACTCATGCATCACTCCGGAGGCTGGCATGGTGATGAAGAAGGCCTCCAGGGTGATCTCCCCTCTCAGGCAAGGTGCCGGGAATAGCTTCGGATCCCTCCCGATCTAGGGACGATGGTGGTGGCGGCTACAAACTTTTTCGTGGATTTCTTATCGGGTCCATAGAGTTTCTGCCTCGAGGGGCTTATATAGGCGAAGGGGACAGGTTGGTGGCCGCCCAAGGGGCCCACAGCATGCCTAGGCATGGCCAGGGGTGGGCCCGCGCCGAGGGGTGGTTTGGACACCTCGTGGCTCTCCTCCGTCTCCTCTTTGGACTCCGTCTTGTGTCGGGGAAAATAGGAACTTCTGCTCTTATTCCATCCAATTCCGAGAATATTTCTTTACTAGCTTTTCTGAAACCAAAAACAGCAGAAAACAGGCAACTGACACTGTGGCAACTTGTTAATAGGTTAGTTCCAGAAAACGTATAAAAATGCCTCATAGTGTAGACAAAACGTAAGATAGTTGGTACAAAACAAGCATGGAGCATTAAAAATTATAGATATGTTTATGACGTATCAGGTGCCTGTGCAATCATGCAGAGAGATGAAGCGCATCATGCATGACCGTTTTGTGCCCACTAACTATTTGCATTCGGTTTTGATAAGTTGACAAACTTGAGACAAGGTACCATGTCGGTTGATGAGTACTACATGGAGATGGAGATGCTTATGCAGCGTGCTAGAGTTCGTGAATCTCTTGAGATGACCATGTAGCGATTTATTAATAATTTGAAGCTACCAATACAGAGCATTGTTCGTCATCGTAGGCATGAGACTATGAATGGATTTCTACATCATGCAAGGGAGGCCGAATCACAGCTTGCTGAAAAAGCCAAGGAGCGTGCAAGATACCCATCCACTAGCCGTTTTTCAGCAAGGTCTACACCACTGCCACATGTTTCTACATCTTCTATGGCTGCTAGTCACCCTACTACACCATCTTCCAAGCCTACTCCTCAGTCATCTTATGGTTCTCAAGCAAAGAAACCTGCTGCTCCTACTACTAGCATGAGTTCCAATATGTCAACAGCTCGTACTAATGATGTGGAGTGTCATACTTGTGGAGGAAGGGGACACTTCAAGAAGGATTTCCCAAACCGCATGGTGATGTTTATCAATGACAATGGTGAGTACGAGAGTGGAGATGAGGTAGAATTTTCTAATGCTGACAATGGTTATGACAGTGAAGAAGGGTTGGATGATTTTCCAGCACATGCACCTACCATTGTGGTATCTCCACGTATACTTAGTGTGCATCCTATTGTTGATTCCCAGCACTGCAACTTTTTCCAAACAAAATCTCTAGTTGGCTCAAACAAAGCTTGCAAAGTAATCATTAATGGAGGTAGCTATAGAAATCTTGAAAGAAAGGAGTTGTGTGCCAAGCTGAATATGACATATTTACCTCATTCCAAGCCATACTACATATAATGGTTGAGTGACAATGGTGAGATGAAGGTAAACCATATGGTACGAATGAACTTTTAAATAGGTCCATACAAGGATTCTATTGATTTTGATGTGGTTCCTATGCCTGTTTGCCATTTACTATTGGGTCGGCCTTGTATTTATGATCGCCATGTGCAACACAATGGCCGAGCCAATACATATCATTTGGAGTTCAAGGGCAAGAAAATCAATTTGCAGCCTATGACACCACAACATATTGTGAATGAATCTCGTCAAAAGATTGAAGTGAACTTACAAGATGAACCTAGGGGAGAGTGTGTTGAAATTATGAGTGTTGTAAATGAGCCCCAAAAGAATGATATAACGAAAAGTGAGAGAGTGCCTAATCTATTAATACTAGCCACCAAAGAGGACATGATATAATTTAGTGAGGATCCTATAGCCATGCCACTTGTGCTCAAGTATAAGGGCGAGGTTTTGGTTTCTAATGACATGAACCCTATTTTTCTTGGTGTATCTACTGTTTTGCAGGATTTTTGGTGATGTGTTTCCAGAAGATGTGCTGGCTGGATTGCCTCCATTGCGTGTCATTGAGCATCAAATAGACTTGATCCCTGGCGCCACATTACCAAACTGGGGATCATACCAAACCAACCCCAAAGAAACTAAGGAGATACAAAAACAAGTACAGGCATTGCTCGACAAAGGGTACATTCGTGTCTCTCTTAGCCCTTGTGTTGTTCCTATTATTTTAGTACCTAAGAAAGATGGTACATGGCACATGTGTGTAGATTGTAGAGATATTAATAACATCACTATTTGATATCGTCATCCTATTCCACACTTAGAGGATATGTTAGATGAATTGAGTGGTGCTGCTATTTCTCTAAAATTGATTTGCGTAGTGGATACCATCAAATTAGGATGAAAGAAGGGGATGAATGGAAGACTGCTTTCAAAACAAAATTTGGGTTGTATGAGTGGTAAGTTATGCCTTTTGGTCTTACTAATGCACCTAGTACATTCATGAGATTTGATATGGACATCCCATCTATTGATACTACCGTTGTACCTAGCTACACACATACAAGGACCTATCACTCGAGCTCGTGCCATGCAACTTGATTATCAGGTACTTTCGTTTCTTGAAACTATTCCTCATATACATGAGAATATGATGCTGCCTAAATCAGATATTTTTGTTACTCTTAGAAATGATGGACCTAGCAAGAATGAGAAGGACAAGCATTGGATCATGATCATGCATGGAGATGGAAGCAAGCTTGTGAGGATTCAAGAGAAGGCAACGGATGAAGATTTTAGAACTTTGAAGCCACCATAATGAAGATTGAAGGCTTGGACGAAATATTAAAGATTAATACTTCACAAATTTGTCCATAGCTTAATATGGGGTCGCGACACCTTTATTTTGGGCCAGGCCCATGTAATTTTTGCAGGATTTTAAATAGCCACTTTTTAGAGTCCGTATTTGAGGAGAAAAGGACTTCTAGGGTTGGATTTGGGCACCACCTCTATGGCTGGCCGAAACCCCACCTTTTCCTCCTTAAATACTCCCCATAGCCATCACTTTAGACTCAGATTTTGTTTAGACATAAATTTAGCTATTATAGAAACTTCGCCATGGCTCGAGCGTCGTAGAGGCCTCTTGTACTTCACACCTATACAGGATCTCACCTTTTCAATAAATCTTTCATCTGAATCCGCAATATCTTGATTGCAATATTAGTTCCTACTTATTATTGATTTCCGATAGGAATTAAGACCCTCGCTAGTCAGGCTGGTCGTGTTCCCGCAGGATCGGTAACCTCCAGGAGATTGGCCTAGAGATTGCATTGGCGCTCATGCTCGCACGTGTAATCGGATCGTCAAGCCCGAACTCCACCATATCCACTATCACCATCTCATCGAAAGATCGGACACCTTTGCCCAATAGAGATTAATGAATCATGTTTTGAGAGAATATATTTGTGGTAGTGGATAGATTTTCTAAGATGGCTCATTTTATTTCCTGCCACAAAAGCGACGATGCGTCGCATATTGCTAGCTGGTTTTTCAAGGACATCGTGAGACTACATGGAGTACCAAAGACAATTGTTTCTGACCATGATGTAAAGTTCATGAGCTACTTTTGGAAGACCTTATGGGGAAAGCTTGGAACAAAGTTGCTGTTCAGTACTACATGTCATCCCCAGACATATGATCAAACGGAGGTGGTGAATAGAACATTGTCACAATTGTTGAGGATTATGATCAAGAAGAGTTTGCGGGAGTGGGAAGAGTGTTTGCCACATGTCGAATTTTCTTACAACAATGTTTTGCATTCTAGTACTCAGCTTTGTCCTTTTGAGGTGGTGTACGGTTTCAAACCATTAACGCCACTTGATTTTTTGCCTCTACCATTGCATGAGAGAGTTGATATGGAGGCATAAAAACGTGCTGATTATGTGAAGAAAATTCATGAGAATACTCGAGAGGATATTGAGAAAAAAGGCAAGAACATTGCTGTTGCAAGGAATCAACCAAGAAAGGAGATTTTGTTCAAGTCTGGAGACATGGTATGGGTTCATCTATGTAAGGATAGGTTCCCCAAGCTTCAACAATCCAAATTGAAGCCCTGTGGTCTGGTCCTTATAAGGTGTTATCCAAGATTAATGATAATGGATACTCGATTGATATTCCTATTGCTAAGTTTGGTGGCATTATCAACAACTTCAACCATATGATGGAGAAGACCTTGGAGCGTTGAGGTCGACGCATTTTGAAGGGGGGAATGATGAGGACATCCCTACAATTACGCCCACCCCAACTACTACTAAAGATGTTCCACTTGCTACAAAGAAGGTTCAGTCAAATGAGATTAGAATTGGACCTATTACAAGAGCTCGTGCTAAGCTTATAGAACAATAGGTGAACTTGTTTCTTAATGAACCCGATGTTTTAATTAATGAGAACTTTATACTACATACATCATTGTGCTATTGTATGATCAGGTACATTGGAGAAGAAGGCATAGCATGGAGCAAGGAGCTGAAGCACATGGAGCATAACATGATGATCGCCCAAGGATGCGCGAGGGAGGAGCGGGAAGAAGGTGCGAGGGAAGATCACCAAGAAGGAGGCCAAATTTGTTGCCAAGACCTGAGTGTCCGGCCCAGTCCAAACGAACTGTCAGGCCCCCCGAAGAGGCCCCGAGGCATGGACGTTCTGTGTCCAAGTTCGGACACTGCCCGAAAGCTCTGAAGTTTCTGACCGGACCAGACTATTCAGCCTATATCAACCGGACTGTCCGCCACGACAGAAATCTAGTCCAAGTAGGATGTATTAGTTTGAGTCGTTTGCGTCTTAGTTTCGGTTTCTGGCTGCCCCAGTCTCCCTTATAAGCCCTGGGACGTCCCCATAGTTAGGGTTAGACAAGGTTTAAAATATTTTGGAGTTGTTTCTTATTAAGAACCTCTGGAATTACCCTATGATCGAATTACCTACTGCAATTGAGTGTGATCTGTTGTTCCATTGGGAATTAGTGGATTGCAAACTACCGTTTGTGGTAAACGGCTACGTGCGCAAGAGCGTGGTATTGTGAATATCCCATAGGGTTCGAGAGCTGTTGCATTGGCATCAAGGTTCGAGCGGGAGAGTTCATAGCTACAGACTAGTTATCATCCACCCACCATCATCATCGACAAGTGCTTGATGAGAAGATCAGGCCACCCCAAATCAACATGTGCGAGCAGGAGCGCAAATGCAATTTCTAGGCCAATCTCCTGGAGGTTACCGATCCTGCGGGAACACGATCAGCCTGACCAGCGAGGGTCTTAATTCCTACCTGAAATCAAGAGCAACTAAGAACTAATATTGCAATCAAGATATTGTGAATTAAGATGAAAGCTTTATTGGGAATGTGGGATCCTGTATAGGTGCGAAGTATAAGAGGCCTTTGCGACGCTCGAGCCTTGGCGAAGTTGCTATGATGGATAAATTTACGTCTAAAAAAAATCCGAGTCTAAAGTGACGGCTATGGGGATTATAGAAGGAGGGAAAGGTGGGGTTTCGGCAAGCCATAGAGATGGTGGCCGAGTCCAACCCTAGAAGTCCTTTTCTCCTCAAATACGGAGTCTAAAAACTGGCTATTTAAAATCCTTTGGAAATTACATGGGCCTGGCCCAAAATAAAAGGTGTCGCAGCACCATATTAAGCTATGGACGAATTTGTGAAGTATTAATCTTGAATATTTCGTCCAAGCCTTCAATATTCATTATGGTGGCTTCAAAGTTCTGTAATCTCCACTCGTGGCATCCTCTTCAATCCTCACATGCTTGCTGCCATCTCCATGCATTATCATGCTCTAATGCTTGTCCTTCTCATCCTTGCTAGGTCCATCATTCCTAAGAGTAAAAAACATATCTGATTTAGGTTGCATCATATTCTCATATATATGAGGAATAGTTCCAACAAACTAAAGTACATGATAATTAAGTTGCTTGGCACGAGCTCGAGTGATAGGTCCTTGTATGTCTGTAGCTATAGTTACAATGGTTGTATCAATAGATGGGATGATGAGGATACAGTCATAGAGTATGATTATTCTGCTGGTTTATGATGGAAGGAAATATTGAGCCTCATTGAAAAATAACACAAGGTGACTTCATTCCTAGTTGTACAAGATACTTTGATTTATAAGAACTTTATACTACCTAAATCATGGTGTTATGGTTTGACTAGATTTAATATCCATCGGACTAGCGCCAGCGGGAAGGAGAGGGAGGAAGGCAAGGAGTCCTACTGCGGTGACCCAGCATACCACTTCATGTGTAGTACACTATAGTCGTTGATATGACATCCACATAACACCATTCCGTAAATATCACATCCCTCAGAGTGGTACAACAAAAACATTGCGGGTCCATATTACAAACATACATACATTAATATTATTACAATACCAGAAGTTCAAGACTTCGAAAAGATTCAACTTACAAACCAAAATATAGTGTTTCAGTGGAATTTTAGAAGTAACAACTCCAACTAAGAGTTGAGCTCAGCAGCTTATTCTATATGGTTCATGCTACTCGGCTCCGTCGGTTACTACTAACTAGAGAACTAGTTCGAATCATTGCCATCTACTCCATAGTGGATTTCGTAATCCACTCCTTCAACACCTCTTGATAGGTCAGGCTCCTCATAGAACACATCTTCTTGGCATTCGGCTGCATACGTAGGTGTGTCTTCGGGATCTTCAGAGTCTAAGCAAGGGATCAAAGGAAAGGGTGAGTAACAGCATTACCCAGCAAGTTCATTATATGCAAGGTGGGAAGTTTGATGCTCTATCTACCACCTCGGACTATAAGTCCTTGGCACTATGCAGTTTTTGTAAATATTTCTTCAAAGATTGATTTTATTATGAAAATCTATGACCATCAGCCTTCATAGGTTGACCAGAACTTTCATGGAGTTCCTTTCCTGCCGCGTTCGTAGCTCCTTCCCGGAACAGGGAGTAACAAGTTACAGTTTTTACACTCTGCAGAGGTGCGTTACTTTACCCATGAGAGATCAACTCCTTTTTGCACAACCGTACTTTCCCATCCACCATTCCATGATGTGGGGCCCTGTAGGTTATCCAAGCCAATCACTGCCCCCTTCGCGACCTCGCATGCCTCCTTGGTGTACACCATGCCCAAACATTGAATTCAGACAATGGTTTGTACAGACCGTTAGATGCCAGAACTATCGTGGGACGTTGAGGGTTCCCACCCATATGTTGCATATCCTCTATGAATTACCAATTAATATGCACGCTACGAGTGATAACAGACACGACCTGCACATCCGGCTACATGCGAGACGAAGAAGATACAGCTGACTTCTCTGTCCCATTCCAAATCTCATGGTTAACGCGTAATATACGGTGCTAGAATCACTGATGTCATGGGTTATTAAGTCCCTAATTTATCATCATTGTTGCTATCCACCTGATCCACCTGCATTTTGACTTCATAAAATTAGTATTTAAGGCTAACACTATTTATTAGATTTAATTGGTTAATATAATAAATATTAACAAATTTTATTTAACATTATATGATTTATTAACTAAAGAAATAGGTTTAAATTCAATTTATTAAAGTGTTTACCTTTTTATTTAACTTAAAAGTGGAATATTTTATTTTTAACATATAGGTATTATTTTTGTGATCATGTTGGTATATTACATTTATTTTTTATGATTTATAAATAATAAGATATGATTTTTACAATACTTATTATTTTATAAAGACTTAATAAATAACAAATATTTGATTAAGTGGAGTAATAATGCATGATTATAGTTTTAAATTATAATTCTTATTTTCTAAGATTTTTGGTATTTTATTTATATTTTTAACATTTACCATTATTAAAATATGATTTATCAAAGTATTATTGCTTATAAAACTTTTACTAATAATATTTATTTAAATAATCATAATAATAATATTTGATATTAGTTTTAAGTTGTAGATTTTATTTTTCTGAAAATTTTCATATATTAAATATATTTTTCTGAATTATAAAACAAAAGTTATTGATTTTATAAGATTGAATCATTTTATTTAATTTCTAGAATTAATAAACTAAGTAGTTTATGATGTACTGCTGATGTCAGGATGGGGTGAAAAGTTTTTCTTACTAGGTTGACACTTACCCCCAGTCACTGACTGGTGGGGTCTATGCCACGTCATATCTATAGTTTTAATTTATTATAGAAACAATAACACAGTTTTATGAAATGATAAATAAAATGGAATATGACATCAGCGTGATGTCACGCTGACATCACCCCAAGGATGATACTCAGATCGCGATTCGATCTTCGGATTGAGAGCGCGCGAGCACGCGGGGTTGGTCATGTTCGACTCAGTGCTCCACGCTGAGCCTCATAGAGGTTGCGCCGTTCGGGAATGGTCACCGGAGATGCTCCGACGACGAACTTGCACGGCGGGGCGGCCCAGGCGCATGCAGGTAGGTCAATATGGTGAGCGAGCGACGGATTGATAGAGGCTAGGATACTTAGAAGCTCACCAGGAGCGTGAAGAAGGGCTCAGAGAAGTGAATCGTGGCCGGAATCGACATGGACGACGGCGGCCAGACTTCGAGAAGATGAGGTTGCCGCACCGATTCCAGACGCCCCACCTCAATTCTTTTCGCAAGAAGACTCGGGGAAACACGGCGAAGCCGTGTCCTTGATCAACGAAGAACGGTGGAGCTTGGAATGATGGCACCCCGAAGCTAGGGTTTCGACCCCAAGAGAAGACAGAGAGGATTTTGAGAGGGGAAAGGGAATTAGGGTTCTTCGGCGGCATTCAGGGCTTCTTGTAAATGACTGGGAATGGTGGCGCGGATCTTGACGCGGCCGGTGACGGGGTGGCCGCCAGCGAGCTGCTTCGCTACATCGTGGGGTCACTGGCATCGCGAGGAAGACGACGCGAATAGAAGGTCGAAAGGGTACGATCTAGTGCTGGGCTGCACTTGGGCCAGATGGGCTGCATTTGGCTGCTCGTGAGCGATGGATAAGATAGCGAGGATGTAGGTCATGGGCCAGATTTGTTGTTTCTTCTCTTTTTTCCTGATTCTATCCCTTTTCTATATTCTGTTTTGTTTTTAGCTTTGAATTTTCACAAATGATTTGAGTTTTATTTCTAGAATTAATTTGTTAAACAATTGCAGCAATAATGAATGTATTTAAAGTCATTTTGTGAACTTTTATTATATATTGTTTAGAGTTTCTTTATTTTCTTCATATGGATATTTTTCCTATTATTATTTGTGAGGGCCTTTAATATGAATTTAATTTGACAAAAATTCCTAAACTTATTATAGAATGTATTACTACTAACTAATGAGATTTTATTCTCATTGATACATAATATTAAGGCAAATTTTATATTTAGTGATCCTTCATAAGTATTTGATGCATAAAGTTCTAAGTACTAATAGGGTTAATATTATTCCTATGATTTTAGGGAATAGCAATATAAGTAATTTATTATTACTAACTTAAGAGTTAAAGGTTTGAGATTATAAATGTCTACCATGAATTATGGGAGTTTTAATATCTTTATATCCCTTGATAGTTGTGAATAAAGATGAATGGTTAAAATATATTATCTTTCTGTTAAAGATCTTGAATGATATCACCATTTAGAATTAAATAGTGGGATTGTTTTCTAGGCTAACTTATGAGAACGAATTGATAAAGATAGTTCTTAAGCACCTATGATAATGATGGTTGAAAATAACAAAGATGTGCTTAAGTGAGTTGATATAGGAAATATTCCTATTAACCATTGTGGACTTAAGATGATAAATCAATCATTTGATATGGATATTAGGTTTGGTTATAGAATTAGGTTTTAGTGTCTACCAAGAATTTCTATATTCCATAATTCACAATCCTGGACTTCTAGCTAAGGAATTCCTTTCCTAGATATACTACTTATTCCTATCCATCATCATGTGTTAACATGATGAGCTTTACTTTTCAAGAATATTCTTATCCAGGCTCATTAAGAAACAAATTCACCTATTGTTCTAGTAGCTTAGCACGAGCTCTTGTAATAGGTCCAATTCTAATCTCATTGGATTGAACCTTCTTTGCAGCAACTGGAACATCTTCAGTAGTAGCTGGGGTGGGTGTAATTGTAGGGATGTCCTCATCAATTGTCACTCAACCACTATGTGTAGTATGGCATGGGATGAGGAAAATATGTCAAATTAAGCTTGGTACATAACTCCTTGCTTGCAAGATTCCTGCAGCTACCTCCATCAATAATAAATTTGCAAGCTTTGTTAGGGCCAACAAGAGTTTTTGTTTGGAACAAATTGCAGTGTTGAGAGTCAACAACAGGCTAAACACTAAGAATGCGTGGAGAGACCACTATAGTAGGCACATGCTCAGGAAAGGCATCCATACCTTCCTCTTCACAATCATCGCCATGATCATCAGGATCAACATCATCTCCACTCTTATAATCTCCTTCATCATTAACAAACATCACCTTGCAGTTTGAACAATCTTTCTTGTAGTGACCTCTACCTCCGCAAGTGTGACACTCCACATCGCGAGTACGCGCAGTTGACATATTAGAACCTGAACTAGCAGTAGGAGTTGCGGGTTTCTTAGCATTGGAACCAAAAGAAGGTGTGGGAACATGCTTGGATGCTGATGTAGAGGAGTAGCTGGTCGCTGCAGGGGGCGCCATAGGAGATGGCATGGCCCTAGGGAACCGCCTAGTAGCTGGAAAACGTCGTGCCTTAGCTTCCTCCACGAGCCGTGACTCACCCTCTCTATATTGATGCAACAGCTCGTTCATGTTCTTATACTTGTGATGACGCACTATGCTCTTTATTGGTAACCTCAGATTATTGAGAAACCGTTGCATGGTCATCTCAAGTGATTCTCAGATTCTAGCACGTTGCATAAGCATCTCCATCTCCATGTAGTACTCATCAACTGTCAAGTTACCTTGCTTCAACTGTGTCAACTTGTCAAATATTGAGCGCAAATAATTGGTGGGTACAAAGTGTTCCTTCATGATGTGCTTCATCTCTCGCCAAGTCATCACCGAAAGGTCATTGTCATCCCTTCTATGCTGAACAAGTGCATCCCACCAACGCAAAGCATAACCATCAAATTCTGACGCTGCAAGCTTGACCTTCTTTTCTTCAGTGTACTCATACAAGCGCTAGAGCTTCTCTATCTTCAACTCCCATGTCAAATAATCTTTAGGATCAATGGATCCATCAAACTTGGGAATCGAGAATTTGGGCTTGACCAAACCATCATCAACCGTCTAGTTAAGCACACACTGAGCACGACCAATAGGGGCAAAACCACAACCATGTAGAGGTGCAGGCGCAACGACATGAGGCTGTCCCCTGCCCTGTGGCGGTGCAGCACCAGCAACACTTCCATCATCGTCATCCTCGAGCTACTCATGCATGGGTTGTTGCTGCCGTTGCTCAATGGCAAGTGTCAAAGTTTCTATAGAACGCTGCAAAGTCGTAACATTGGTTTTGAGATCTGACACTTGTGTCTTTATGGTGTCACGTCCCGAACATTTCCTTCCAAAGATACTTGCACATCCTGAAGACTCTTGTCAATGGCATATGTTGTGTTGTTAAACACAATATCAAATGGGACATCAATGCTTCATATTCCCACCAGTTGAAAAGCTCATCATCCTTTTTTTTCTGTGCTACAACATTAGAAGCACTAGTAGACATGATTAGTAGATTAGTGTAATATACAAAATCTTTTTAGTGGAACAGTCAACTCACTCACAACTGATAAGAAAGTAGATCTTACCGTTCCAAAGTGAATAGATATGCGTAACCAAAACAAGATCAAGATTGATGCACTGATGTGATGAAGTGAATATCAAGGGTATAGAGAACGATCACAGGACACACAAGTTATTTATGGTGGAGCTGTAGGTATGGAATCCTAACTACACCGCAAACAAGTCCTAGTGCTGATCATACAAAAACCCAAGAAACACACACGTGGAGATAAATGTGATAATGAAACTACGAAGGGTGTTGCACTACTCTGGAGAGACACTGGCAAGGATCAATGTCACATGCACAAGATTGCTCAGTCTACCGATGCACAAAGAAATCACTAGGCCTCTTGCATAATTCACTTCTCTTCCTCTTTTTTTTGGAATACAATCCTTTTTCTTTTTGCTTTTTATTTTCTATATTCTCTTTTTTTTATTTACTATGAATCACACTTTGATCACGGCCAAATTATAAACATAGCACCACAACCTAGGAGTAGCCTGGAGGAGCAGAAACTAGTCTCAATGGGCAAGTTCCTAACACCTATGTATGAATGGTTGTGGCTAAGGTTTGTAAAAAAACGATGATCAAATGTATGTGGTGGAAGTTGTCGCGGTAGATAAAATAGCCAAAATCATGCTACGGCAGCGCGCAGCAGCGAAAAGGCCTGAAAACATGCCATGGCAGAACTCAAGCGGCGCGCGACAAAAAAGCAGGAAATCGTCCGCGGCAGGACTTTGCAGACACGCGGTAGAAAAACGGCAGGTTTTTGTGCCGCGGCAGAACATGACTCATTTTTTTAATGAATCTGAGTGACCAAGAGTAATCTATGAGGACTCTAGGCTTGGATCGGATCTGACTATGGCGATGGCGGTGGAAACTAAATGGTAGACTCGATTGGAAACTAGAAAGAAACTATTACTACTTGAAGAAATCTAGATTAGATCTAAACGAGGAACATGACCAGCAACTAAAACTCGAAAGCAATGTAATGTAGTCTATGGCAATTATTTTTGTGAGGCTTTTTCTATATAGGATAAAAACAAACTAATCTATGGATGGATTGTGGATGCTTACTGAGTAAACGAGGAACTCTGATATCAAGATGATAAGGGGTGGCCCGATCTTCTCAGCATGAACTTGTCGATGGTGATGGTGGATGTAAGATAAGCCTGTAGCTATGAACTCTCCCGCTCGAACCCTGATGCCAATGCAACAGCTCATGCAGCCGTCAACCATGAATGGTAGTTTGCAATCTACTAATTCCCAATGGAACAATAGATCACACTCAATTGCAATTGTATAACTCGATCATAGGTAATTCCAGAGGTTCTTAAAATAATCAACTCCAGAATATTTAACGTGGTCTAACTTGACTAGAAACGGCGCCCACCTATATAAGAGAGAGGGGCGGCGGCTAACTAAGAGTTCCAAATGCATATGTCTACAACTAAGATACAAAC
Organism: Avena longiglumis; assembly: GCA_030063025.1. NCBI lineage: Eukaryota > Viridiplantae > Streptophyta > Magnoliopsida > Poales > Poaceae > Avena > Avena longiglumis. Next base: position 306,827,811 of record CP125977.1, read on the forward strand.
CGACCACTGGGTTTCGGCCTAGAGGCGCATAGGCCTAGTCGTTGCCACGGCAGGATATCGGCCCAGAAGTGTGTCGCGGTAGGGCTCTTTCATGGTAGAGAATTTGCCACTTTCTATGCCGCCGCAGCCTGTCATGGCAGGATTTGGCATGGTTTCTCTGTCGCAGTAGAGTTTCTGCCAAGTGTTGATCTTCTCCCTTTCAGCTTCTTGCGCTTCCTCCCTCTCCTCCCTCGCGCTTGCTTCATTGATCAACACGCCTTGCTCCATATGCTTCATCTCCTCGCTCCGTGTTGTGCCTTCTTTTCCCATGTTCCTGATCATACAATAACACAAAGACTTAGGCAGTATAAAATTCTCATTAAGTAAAACATCAGGCTCATTAAGAAACAAATTCACCTGTTGTTCTAGTAGCTTAGCACGAGCTCTTGTAATTGGTCCAATTCTAATCTCATTGGACTTATCCTTGTTACCAGTAGTTAGAGTATCATCAGTAGTAACTAGGGTAGGTGTAAGTATAGGGATGTCCTCATCATTTTCTCATACTTTGGAGGACTACAAATTTTTTCTCCGTGATGGTTTCATATTACCATATATGGAGTAAATCGAGCAGCCGCCCAAGTTTGTCAATGCGACAATGGATGTTGGCAAGAGTATAGCTCTTATACCGAAGGTCGCGACGGCTGCAACTACTAATGAGAAGTTGACAGTTGTTCCATTGCCGACAGTTAGCAAGGTGGCAGCCACGATTTATGAATTGTCAGCGGTTGATGTTGTCAAGGATGTCATGGAGGAGGTTGTACCATTGAGTGGAATGAATATGCAACTCAAAAGAGTACATGATAATACTTGTATGACAGCAGAGAGAGGCCAGCGATGGAATTTATTTCAGGCGCAATGCATAATCAAAGGCAAAGCATGCAAGTTTATGATTAGCAGTGGTAGTTACTGTAATGGCATTAGCAAGTCAGTTGTGGAGGCTTTGTGTTTATCCACATGGCGTATTCCCAAAGCGAGGCAGGTTGAGTGGGTTAATAGTTGCAGTATGCTGAAGATTACTCATAAGTTGCGTGTGCCATTTTTAGTTGGTGACCATGTTGATGAGGTGGAATGTGATGTGTTGCCATTAGAGGTGTGTGGACTGTTACTTGGATGTCCCTAGCAGTATGACCGTAACGTTACACATGCTGGAAGAGAAAATACATATTATGTTGTGCATGGTGGAAAACAGCAGACTTTGAAGCCGATGCAGGATGATCACATAAAGTCCGATGTGGAGCTGGTTGTACATAAGGAGAAGGTGTGCAAGGCTAAGACAAAATCTGGGCTAGATAAGGTACAGGATAGTGATGTGGACATCCCATCTATTGATACAACCGTTGTACCTAGAACTACACACATACAAGGACCTATCACTCGATCTCGTGCCAAACAACTTAACTATCAGGTACTTTCGATTCTTGGAACTATTCCTCACATACATGAGAATATGATGCTGCCTAAATCAGATGTATTTCTTACTCTTAGGAATAATGGACCAAGCATGGATGAGAGGGACAAGCATTGGAGCATGGTCACGCATGGAGATGGCAGCAAGCATGTGATGATTCAAGAGAAGGCCACGGATGAAGATTTCAGAACTTTGAGGCCGCCATAATGAAGAAAGAAGGCTTGGACGAAATATTCAAGATTAATACTTCACAAATTCGTCCATAGCTTAATATGGTGCTGAAACACCTTTATTTTGGGCCAGGCCCATGTAATTTTCGCAGGTTTTTAAATAGCCACTTTTTAGAGTCCGTATTTGAGGAGAAAAGGACTTCTAGGGTTGGATTCGACCACCACTTCTATGGCTGGCCGAAACCCCACCTTTTCCTCCTTAAATACTCCCCTTAGCCGTCACCATAGACTCGAATTTTGTTTAGACATTAAGTTAGCCATCATAGGAACTTCGCCAAAGCTCGAGCGTCGCAGAGGCCTCTTATACTTCGCACCTATAAAGGATCCCACCTTTTCAATAAAGCTTTCATCTTAATCCGCAATATCTTGATTGCAATATTAGTTCTTACTTGTTCTCGATTTCAGGTAGGAATTAAGACCCTCGCTGGTCAGGCTGATCGTGTTTCCGCAGGATCAGTAACCTCTAGGAGATTGGCCTAGCGATTACATTGGCGCTCGTGCCCGCACGTGTAGTCGGATCGTCAAGCCCGAACTCCACCAAATCGACCATTATCATCTCATCGAAAGATCAGACACCTTTGCCCTATCAAGTGGTATCCGATTCCAGGTTGCTCGGTGAGATGTTACTGTTTCCATAGATTAGATCTGTTTTACCTATAACCCACGAAAAAGCCAAAAACACAGTTAGAGTTTAGATCCATCCCATCACCAATCTACGCCTTGCATTATCTTTCAGTTTTGCATTGTTGAATTTGTGTCTGCATCGTCACATCGAGTTGCTGGTCTTAGTGTCTCGTCCCTTAGAGTTTCGAGTTCTGATCACAGTAGTCACCGCAACACTCGCAGATCACTGCCACCATATTCCGCCGCCATACAGCCGGCCACCATAAACCCTAAAACTCCGCCATCACCTTTCCTGCCGCGGCACGAGTCCGAATTGAGTTATTGTTTCCTAGTTATTTATTTTTACTCTCCTTCCTTGTTGTTTCTGTGTTGAGCTAAAGTCCGTGTCGAGCTAAAAGTTTAGTCATAAGTCCAGCAGGAGAGCAAAAAAAGTCTGGAACCGCCTCTGAATTTTTTTTTCTGGCTATAGTGATTTTCGGCTCCGGGGATCACTTTTCTCCATCGGCCGTTATAGCGATATTTTTTGGGCGCCTGCGCGCTTTTCGGAGCATAATACAAAATTTTCGACAATTTTTTTTGGACTAACCTGTTTCTAGACCCCATCGATCAGTTCTAGACACTTGCCATCATAGTGATTTTTGACATCTTGGTTCGCTTTTCGGGGTGCCATATCATCACACATTGCTTGTTGTGTCGCGTCGTGACATCGTTGGTGATCTAGGCTCGCGTCTCTAGTACGGTCTAGCCTAGGACCAGCACAGTACCATTGTTGAGCATTCTTTCAACATTTGCATTGTTGTTTTGATAATTGCTAACCCCTTTGCTAAGCCTTACCAGAGCTCCACAGATTTCTCCACGTGCGGTGTCTCGACTCCTGGTAATCGCTCAGTTCAATCTCTAGACCCACTGCTCCTCGCGGTTGCACATCGCCTTTTCTTGCTGTTTGGTAAGTACTTGTAAGAGCTTCGTATATTGCTTGACGGATTACGCGTGCCTTCCACCATATTTCCGTAGTTATAGGCATATATACATGTGCTTTTTTAAAGGACTAACCATGGCAGATACTTCGTGTAACCCTGCCACAATGATGAACCAAGAACTACATGCCCACTTCTCCGAGATATTGGTCAGTCGCACTGAAGATGTGGATGCACGACTAGAGGAGTTTGACACCAAGCTCACCAACGCCATGGACAAGATCGATGGACTCGAGAAATCCTTGAACGACAAGCTTGACGCTCGGTTCAAGGAGGTTTTGGATAGATTGTCGGCACCCTCACCCGCCCCATTGGCACCCCAGCATGGCGCACAGCACATTCCAATCACGGGTCGTACTACTGGTTCAGCTGCCGCCGCACCTTAGGCGGCTACCGCTGCAGCTGAGGCACCTCAGGCTTCCACCACGGGTGCTGCTGCGACATTGGGGGCAGACGACGGGTACTACTACGACCTCGACAACGACGATCTGTTTGACGAGGAGCTTGAACAACCTCCACACCCTGTTGGCCGACCCTGACATTACCACCGCAGCGCTCGACCACCGGTACGTGATGATGATCATGTTGCAAAGCTTAAATTAAATATTCCATCTTTTGAGGGTAAATATAATCCTGATGCATATCTTACATGGGAGATGGAAGTAGAACAACATTTTGCATGTTTAAAATATCCTGAGAATATGTGTGTTAGTGCTGCTACATGTGAATTTACTAAATTTGCTTCCCTTTGGTGGTCTGAGTATTGTCGTTTAAATCCTACTACTATTCCTCGTACTTGGACTGCTTTAAAAACTGCTATGCATGTTCATTTTGTGCCTCCCACTTATCAACGTGATTTACTAAAGAATCTGACACGTTTGGAACAAGGGAAAAAATTGGTAGAAGAGTATTATCAGGAATTTCAAACGGGGATGGTCCGGTGTGGTCTTGTTGAAACTACTGAACAAATGCTTGCATGTTTCTTTGGTGGATTAAACAAGTACATTCAACACATATTAGACTATAAGGAATATAATTCCATCACTCGTTTGTTTCATATTGCTTGCAAAGAGGAACGTGAAGTGCAGGATCGCCAAACACCATGGAGGAGGACTAATAATTCTATAGGTCGCACATCCACTTGGACATCCCGACAATCAGCGCCTTCTTCTCGTGATTCTCCACCAGCTACTAGCACATCCAGGACCACCACAAGATTTCTGTCAGCTGCTCCTCCATCGTCATCCAATGCTCCTGCTCGTAGTGCATCTTCTATGGCTTCCTCGGGTAAAACAAAGGATATGCAATGCCGCAAGTGCTAGGATTTTGGTCATCTTGAGAGACAGTGCACAACACAACGTGTTATGATGGTGCGTGATGATGGTCAATATGATTCAACGAGTGACTTTGATGAAGATACATTAGCTCTTATTTCTGCTCGAAATGGGGACAATTGTGATTCTGATGAAGAGACAGATGTAATGGGAGTGGAAACTGCTGATCAATACAAGAGCTTAGTTACACAACTTGTGTTGAGTGTGCAATTGAGCAAATCTGAGCATGATCAACGCCACAACCTGTTCCAAACACGTGGTGTTGTCAAGGAAAGAGCTATACGGATCATCATTGATGGAGAGAGTTGTAATAATCTGGCTAGTGTTGACATGATAGAGAAGCTTGCACTTCCAACAAGACAACGCACACATTCATATTACATCCAATGGTTTGAGAGTTCTCGCAAGATCAAGGTATCAAGAACGGTACGCGTGCATTTTACTATTGGTACATATTCTGATTTTGTTGATTGTGATGTTGTACCTATGCAAGCTTGTTCTTTGTTACTTGGTAGACCATGGCAATTTGATAGAGAATTTGTTCATAATGGCAAAACTAATCAATATTCTCTTATGCATGATGGAAAGAAAATTGGTCTAAAACCTATGACTCCCAAACAGATTTTAAAAGATGATCTTGCTAGATCTAGTAGAGCTAAAACTGAGGAGAAAAATAAAAGTGAGAATTAGATTGTTGCTGCAGATTTTGTACCACCAAAGAACACTAAATCTGATTCTAAACATGCTACTGAAATTCATTTGAAAAGTCCATGTATGCTTGCAAATAAAATTGATATTGCTGAACTAGATGTAAACAATACTCAATGTTATGCAATTATCTGCAAAGAGGTTTTGTTTTCATTTGAGGATATGCATCCTTTTTTGCCACCCGCTATTGCTAACCTTTTGCAGGAATATGAGGACGTTTTTCCCGCTGAGATGCCACCAGGACCACCTCCTATTAGAGGAATTGAGGACCAAATTGATCTAATTCCTGGTGCTACGTTGCCCAACCGCACGCCATATAGAACCAAGCTAGAGGAGACAAAGGAGATATAACGCTAAATTCAGGAACTACTCGATAGAGATCATATTCGTGAGTCCCTTAGCCCCTTGATGTTCCTATTATTTTGGTACCTAAGAAAGATGGTTCTTTGCGCATGTGTACTGATTGTAGAGCTATCAATAATATTACTATTCGATATCGTGATGCAGCCCGTCCTACGACCGCTACTACATCTACTCCCACAAGCTCCCCAAGTGGACCCCTGACTCGCGCCCGAGCCAAACTCCTTCAAGCTAAGGTGAACTCGCTCCTCTCCTTGTGTGACTTCGATACGCCCTTGGATGGCCTGCTACTTCATATGCATACCTTGTGCATCATCAGGTACGAAGAGAAGGACCCATAGAACGGAGGATCACCAGCAGAAGAGACCAAACGCTCTCTCTCGCCAGCGGTACTACCCGGACAGCGGCACATTACCGCTTGGCACTCGCCTGCTACCGCCACCAACAGAAGACCCCAGCGCTAGCCAAATGCTCTCTGTCACTGGCGGTACTACCGGCCCAGGACCCGGTACTACCGGACGACGGCACTCGCCCTCGCTACACCAATGAAAGCTCGGTGGAATTCCCGGCGACAAGCTGCCGGGCCAGGAAGCGGTACTACCGCATGACCGGTACTACCGGTCGAGCTGGACCGGTACTACCGGATGACACCGAACCTGATCGTGTTAAGTCGGCCCAGCGCCTTGTAACCCTCTCCATATTTTGCTATTTGTTCCCAAAATACCCCTGTTTATGTGGTTGGCCTATATATAGCCCCCACCCTCCATTGTAAACCCTAGACTTAGATAATAATAGATTAAGGAAACCCTAAGAGGAATTTATATCTATTGGTCTCATGCTCCTACCAAGGAGCACCGGATTATCCACCCCCCTCTTGGATCTTGCCTAGTGCGTTCAAGTTGTACAAGGCCTTGGGTTCTCGGTTTCCCGCCCCAAGTCGTCAAGATCTCACCAAGCACCTCGTCCCCCGTTGTTGGCGTGGAGAGCGAGCTTCGCCCAACACCGATCCTACAGATTATGTTGGACCGGTTGCCACCGGCGTGAGGGATAGGCGTGTATCGTGTTTTGTGTGCGTGTGTTCGTGGTTTTCATCCCCTTCCTCCCCCGACCACCGCTTTCCCCTCATTTCTCGTGGAATTCGTGAAAGATCGGGCCACCCCAAGGGGTTACCCCATAACATCTTGGTATCAAGAGCAAGGTTGATCACGAATTTCCCCCAAATTTTTCTTTTTCCCCCTTAAAATCGAAAATCCTACCAAAAAGAGCCCCAATTTGCCTTCGGATCGATCTGTGGATTTGGTGAGTTTTTCGTGGTTTTGGTCCGTAGATCTGTTGCTTTTGGAGTCGATCTATAGCCCCTGTTGTTCCTAGCCCAACCTTTCGGTCAGTTTTCCCACGAATTTGAGGTTTGTGTCAAGTGGATCTCGTTTTCGTTCTTCTTCTGCGACCAGCTGTACTACCGGTCGAGCAGGCGGTACTACCGCCATCCGGTACTACCGCCCATACCAAGCGGTACTACCGCCAGTCACAGAAACTTTTCTTATCTCTTGACGCCTCATTTTCGTTTGCTGACTTTCCCCCTTTAGCTTGTTCGTGTTTCGCGTGTTTGTCGCCATTTTAACACAAGCTTCCGCATCAACGTCACCCGCGCTCCTCGACACCGCGACACTCGAACATCATCCACCACCAACGGTTGCAAGCCATCAACAATACCAAAGGTATAACTTGCACCACCTTGACAACCCCCATATATTCCTTTGTGTGTATCTATCCTATGAGAGCAACTCATTTTGTGTTTGTCTAAGCATTGTGCACTTGCCTTCGGACAGTGAGAGTGTGAGGCCAAATACAAAAGCTAACATAGTAGCATAGAAAGGGAGAAAAAGGAAAAAGAATCACAAAAAAGAGAAAAAGATACATAGTCTCCCAATACAAAGAGAATACCAAGCTTGTAAGCCAAGAAAGAGAGAAGAAAGAGCGCACCGTGGCAAGTGCACAAATCTATTGCTTATCCTATTTTGGAAAACGAGTTGTGGTCTCTCCTTGAGTTGGCACGACATCCGAGCGTAGTCTTCGTTAGGACCTTTTGTGCTCATTTTCATAGTCGTGCTAACCCCGTTTTTCTACACATGTGTGTTTTTCGTGTTTTGGTAGATCGTATCCTTTTGCTTTTGATCTTTGGTTCTTTACCACGTAGGACAATAACCTTTTGCTTGGATCGTTTTGTTTGGTTTTCCACAATCCTAATCTTCCACCAAAAGCTTTTGAGAGTTGTAGCATATTTGTGTGTGAGTTTCTTACCCATTTCACTTTGCACGCTGTTCGCTCATTTGTGTGGCAATTGGTTTGATATAATCTCCAAGGTGAGGTAAAAGGCTAACTCTCCGCACCCTTTTTCTCCATATACAACCCTTGTTGGCTTTTCATCATGGACAGGCATGGAGAGCCATCCCAACCACCACAACCTCCGTAGGATGACACATAATTCATGACAAGAAGGGACCATTGGAAGGTCCGAGGAGAATTCAACTACCGTTGTGAAGCTCTTGAGCGGCACCAAGATGAACAATTTAGAGAAGCCCGTGTGGAATTCAAGAACATCGACAACCGCTTCGAAGAAGTCCGTGGCCAAATGCATGCCATGCAACATAACCTCGGTCATCAAAATGAAGCTCTTGGTCGTGCACTCGCATCAACGGATGAGAAGCTTCAACGCCTCATTGATGGACTAGCAAGGCCACGCTCGCGCGAATCAAGCTCATCTCAGCACTCCTCAAGTGAATCAAGTGCACCTCACCGTCACGCTTCAAGGCACCGGGATGGACCCGTTCTTCAATCCATGAGCTCTTCTCAAGCGGTACCATCTCCACGCCATGCCGCAACGTCAAGCTATGATGGTGACCTCTCCGCAAGACCTCCACGACGTGAAGCGAACCGGCCACAACCAAGGGCACTTGTAATTCAACAAGAGCAACCTCACATGGACCACCAAGGCCATCGCCGTCGACATGTCCCTTCCACACCAAGTGAGGCATCCGAAGAGGACGAACAAGATCACCGTCGACGTGAAGCACTCAAAGATCCTCCAAGGCGTCATCATCGACATGATCATCCACGTCGGCAACATGATGGTCATGACGAGCCTCCTCCACATCAATAAGAAGAAGAAGAGCAGACCATTGCGCATGCGGCTCGACGTCCTCCTCGCCACAGGGCGCAAGACAATGCTCCACGGCACCACCCACGACAAGAACAAGAGCAAGCTCCCCAAGCTCGTTGTGAGGACCATCAACCTCCTCCTCGTCCTCAACCGCGCCAACAAAACGAGCAAGCTCCCCAAGCTCGTCGCCAAAACCAAGTTCCACCACCAAACGCGGCACCTCAACAACCGCAAGAGCAACACAACCGTCACCAATCAAGACAGGAGAGCTCGGATGATGATGATGACCGCCAAAATCATGGCAACCGCCGCAACTGGAACCGCAATGGAGAAGAAACTTTCGGCAAGCTCAAATTCACCATGCCCAAGTTCACCGGTTCCAATGAGCCCGAGGAATATCTCTCGTGGGAACTCAAGGTCGACAAGATCTTCCGCATGCACAACTATAGCAATGAGAAGATGATGGCCATGGCATCCCTCGAGTTTGATGAGTATGCCAACCTTTGGTGGGAACAAGTCCAACTCGCTCGCGAAGCAAAAGAAGAGCCTCCAATATCAACTTGGCAAGATATGAAGGCTCATATGAGATCCCGCTTTGTTCCTTCACACTATACGCGTGACCTCTTCAACAAACTTCAAACGCTTAGTCAAGGGACAAAGACCGTGGAAGAGTACTTCAAGCAAATGGAGCTCAACATGATCCGTGCCAACATTGAAGAGCGAGATGAACAAACAATGGCACGCTTCCTCAATGGCTTGAACCATCCCATCAAGCGCATCACCGAGTTCCAAAAGTACAACAACATGGTTGAGCTTGTGCACATCGCATCAAAGGCCGAGCGTCAAGTGTAAGAGGACATCAAGTACAACAAGCCAAAGACGTACTTCACCTACAAGCAAGCACCAACCACTACTCCAACAACACCAAGTGGAAGCTCCTCAAGTACCACCAAGCTTCCCTTCAAGCCAACACTCCCTCAAGGAAAACAGCCCCCAAGTGGCAAACACACAAGGGATGATCAACCATTCAATGGTGAATGCTACAAGTGCGGAGGCAAAGGGCAAAAGTCGAACACATGTGGGAACAAGAAAGTTTTGTTCATTCATGACAACGACGATGAAGAATACTTGAGTGAGGAAGAGTTTGATGCAAGGGTCAAGGAAGCCATGGCAAGGAAACATTTGGAAGAGGACCAAGAACTTCTTGTGTGTGAGCATGACGCAAGTCCATCGCTAGTCGTCACAAGGGTCTTGACTACCCAAGTCAATGAGAATGAAGACCAACGCTCGAACATCTTCCAAACTCGTGCCGACATCAATGGGAAGTCCATCAAAGTTGTCATCGATGGAGGGAGTTGCCACAACCTTGCAAGCACTGAATTGTGTGAGAAACTCAATCTCACCCTCCATTCGCATAAACACCCCTACCATATCCAATGGCTAAGTGACCAAGGATCCGTCAAGATCAAGCACACCGTCTCGGTGACGTTCTCAATTGGGCACTACAAGGACACGGTGGAATGTGACATGGTCCCAATGACAGTTTGCCATATGTTGCTTGGAAGTCCGTGGCAATATGACAAGCGTGCTTTGCATAATGGTCACTCAAACACTTACACCTTCAAATGGCTTGATAAAACTTGTGTGTTGCAACCAATGACTCCTATCCAAATAATTGCGGACAATGAAAAGGCTTTAGCGAGGGCGCAATACACAAAAACACCTTGTGAGAAGAGTGGTGAGCGAGAGAACCACAACATAGTGAGTGAGAGCTATAAGACAAACTCGAGTGGAAAAACTAAGAGTGTTCTTCTTGCCACCAAAAGTGAGATGAGAGAAGTGCGGAACAACCCATCCATCTTGCACTATGTCCTTGTATGCAAGGGACTAGCGCAAGGAACTAACGACTTGACAAATGTTCCTCTTTCTTTGATGGCTATTTTGCAGGAATTCCAAGATGTATTTCCCGACGAGCTTCCTCATGGCCTTCCTCCTCTTCGTGGAATCGAGCATCTCATCGACCTCATACCCGGCGCACCACTCCCAAACCGCGCCGCGTATCGCACAAACCCGGAAGAGACGAAGGAGATCGAACGCCAAATCAACCAACTCGTCTCGAAAGGTTTGATCCAAGTAAGCACTAGCCCAAGCGCGGTCCCCGTGATTCTAGTTCCAAAAACGGATGATACGTTGCGGTTATGCATGGACTTCCGTCCAATCAATGCTATCACCGTGCGTTATCGACATCCTATAGCGCGTCTTGATGACATGCTTGATGAGTTATGTGGAGCCACTATATTTTCGAAAATTGATCTTCGTAGTGGTTACCACCAAATCCGCATGGCCGAAGGTGATGAGTGGAAAACCGCCTTCAAGACCAAGCTTGGTCTCTATGAATGGTTGGTTATGCCTTTTGGCTTATCTAACGCCCCATCTACCTTCATGGGCCTCATGAACCATATTTTGAGATCTCTCATTGGGAAGAGTGTAGTTGTTTACTTTGATGACATTCTTGTCTATAGCAAGTCACTAGAGGAGCATGTTACTCATGTTAAGGAGGTCCTTCAAATCCTTCGTCATGAAAAGCTGTATGTTAATCTCCCAAAGTGCACTTTTGCAAGAGACAAGCTGATTTTCCTTGGTTTTGACGTGTCTTCTAATGGCATTGAAGTTGACGTCTCCAAAGTAAAGGACATACGAGATTGGCCCATCCCTACAAATGTTAGTGAACTTCGTAGTTTTCATGGGTTGGCTGGCTTTTACCGTCGCTTTGTGAAAGACTTTTCTACCATTGCTTTCCCCCTCAACGAATTGACCAAGAAAAATGTCACGTTCATTTGGGGAAAAGCACAACAAAAGGCTTTTGACGAGCTCAAAAAGAGGCTCACCGAAGCACCACTTCTTGCATTACCGGATTTCACAAAAACCTTTGAGATTGAATGTGACGCTAGTGGTATTGGCATTGGTGGCGTTCTTATGCAAAATGGGCGTCCTATTGCTTACCATAGTGAGAAACTTGATGGCTCACGCCTAAACTATCCCATTTATGACAAAGAACTTTTTGCCTTAGTTCGAGTTCTTCAAGTGTGGCAACACTATCTTTGGCCCAAAGAATTTATCATACATTCCGACCATGAGTCGTTGAAGTACCTTAAGGGCCAAGCCAATTTGAGTAAAAGGCACGCCAAATGGGTTGAGTTCATGGAGTCTTTTCCTTACATTGTCAAATACAAGAAGGGCAAAGAAAATGTGGTAGCGGACGCCTTGTCTCGCAAAAACACAAGCCTTCTTACACGACTCGAAGTAAATGTCTTGGGTCTTGATGACATCAAATCTTTGTACGCGTCCGACCCTTTCTTTGGACCAATATTTGCACAATGTTCAATAGACAAAGGGATTGATGATTTCTATTTTCATAAGGGTTTTCTTTTCAAACAAAACAAGGTTTGCATTCCGAAATCGTATCTCCAACTTTTTCTTCTTCAAGAGTCCCATGGTGGAGGCCTTATGGGTCACTTTGGTCGTGACAAGACATATGACATGCTATCCACTCACTACTTTTGGCCAAAGATGAAGCGCGACGTGGAGCGCCACGTCCAACGATGCACTACATGTATCCAAGCTAAGTCTAAGTCCAACCCCTTTGGTCTTTATATGCCATTGCCTATTCCTCATGCACCTTGGTCGGACATTAGCATGGACTTTTTGTTAGTCTTGCCTAGATCTAAACATGGACATGATTCTATATTTGTAGTAGTGGATCGCTTTTCCAAAATGGCACATTTCATTCCGTGCCATAAGACCGATGATGCTTCACATGTAGCAAATTTGTTTTTCAGGGAAATAATTTGGCTACACGGTGTGCCACGAACAATCGTCTCCGACCGCGACGTAAAATTCATGAGCTACTTCTGGAAGAATCTCATGGACAAGCTCGGCATCAAGCTCCTCTTCTCGTCCGCCTCGCATCCTCAAACCGATGGACAAATCGAGGTCGTCAATCGAAGTCTTGGCACAATCCTCAGGGTGTTGATAAAGAAGAACCTTAAAGACTGGGAGGAATGTATTCCACACGCCGAGTTCGCCTACAACCGCGCCAAGCACTCCACCACCATGAGGAGCCCGTTCATGATCGTCTATGGCTTCAAACCTCTCACCGCGCTCGATATCCTCCCACTTCCACTTCATGAACGTGCCAATATGGACGTTGTCAAGCGTGCCCAAACAATGAATAAACTCCATGAAGAGACACGAGCTACTATCGAGCAACAAGTCCTTCGCCAAGCATCAAGGCTAAACAAGAACAAGAAAGAGATAATCTTCGAAGAGGGCGACCTTGTGTGGATACACTTGAGTAAAGACCGCTTCCCCAAGGAACGTGACTCCAAGCTAAATCCAAGAGGTGATCGACCATTCAAAGTGCTAAAGAGGATCAACAACAACGCCTATATCATTGATATCCCAACATCAAAGTATCTTGTGAGATCGACATTCAATGTCAAGGACCTCTCACCCTACCATGGAGAAGATGAAGTTGAGAAGGTTGAAGAGTCGAGGACGACTCTTTCCCAAGGGGGGGAGCTGATGCAGCCCGTCCTACGACCACTACTACATCTACTCCCACAAGCTCCCCAAGTGGACCCCTGACTCGCGCCCGAGCCAAACTCCTTCAAGCTAAGGTGAACTCGCTCCTCTCCTTGTGTGACTTCGATACGCCCTTGGATTGCCTGCTACTTCATACGCATACCTTGTGCATCATCAGGTACGAAGAGAAGGACCCACAGAATGGAGGATCACCAGCAGAAGAGACCAAATGCTCTCTGTCGCCAGCGGTACTACCGGACCAGGCGACCGGTACTACCACTTGGCGGCACTACCGCCCCCTGCTACCGCAACCAACAGAAGACCCCAGCGCTAGCCAAATGCTCTATGTCACCGGCAGTACTACCGGCCCAGGACCCGGTACTACCGGACGACGACACTACCGCCCCTGCTACCGCCACCAACAGAAGGCTCCAGCGGAAGTCCCAGGACGACAAGCGGTACTACCGGGCCAGGAAGCGGTACTACCGCATGACCGGTACTACCGGTCGAGCTGGACCGGTACTACCGGACGACACCGAACCTGATCGTGTTAAGTCGGCCCAGCGCCTTGTAACCCTCTCCATATTTCGCTATTTGTTCCCAAAATACCCCTGTTTATGTGGTTGGCCTATATATAGCCCCCATCCTCCATTGTAAACCCTAGACTTGGATAATAATAGATTAAGGAAACCCTAAGAGGAACTTATATCTATTGGTCTCATGCTCCTACCAAGGAGCACCGGATTATCCACCCCCCTCTTGGATCTTGCCTAGTGCGTTCAAGTTGTACAAGGCCTTGGGTTCTCGGTTTCTCGCCCCCAATTCGTCAAGATCTTACCAAGCACCTCGTCCCCCGTTGTTGGCGTGGAGAGCGAGCTTCGCCCAACACCGATCCTAGAGATTATGTTGGACCGGTTGACACCGGCGTGAGGGATGGGCGTGTATCGTGTTTTGTGTGCGTGTGTTCGTGGTTTTCATCCCCTTCCTCCCCCGACCACCGCTTTCCCCTCATTTCTCGTGGAATTTGTGAAAGATCGGGCCACCCGAAGGGGTTACCCCATAACATATCGTCATCCTATTCCACGTTTGGATGACATGCTTGATGAATTGAGTGGCTCTACCATGTTTTCTAAAGTTGATTTGCGTAGTGGTTACCACCGGATTCGTATGAAATTGGGAGATGAATGGAAAATAGCATTTAAAACTAAGTTCGATTTATATGAGTGGTTAGTCATGCCGTTTGGTGTAACTAATGCACCCAGCACTTTCATGATATTAATGAACGAAGTTTTACGTGCTTTCATTGGACGTTTGTGGTAGTCTACTTTGATGATATTCTGATTTATAGCAAATCTTTACAGGATCATTTGGACCATTTACGTGTTGTTTTCAATGCTTTACGTGATGCACGTTTGTTTGGTAATCTTGAGAAGTGCACCTTTTGCACCAATCGAGTTGCGTTTCTTGGCTATGTTGTTACATCACAGGGTATTGAAGTGGACCCAGCCAAGATTGCAGCTATTGAGAATTGGCCGCAGCCGAAGACGGTCACACACATGAGGAGTTTTCTTGGCCTCGCTGGTTTTTATAGGCGTTTTGTCAACTGGATCAATTGTCGCGCCGCTGAATGAACTTACCAAGATGGATGTGCCATTTGTTTTGGGCGATGCACAACAACATGCCTTCGTCATATTGAAAGATAAGCTAACACATGCTCCCTTACTCCAACTTCCTGATTTTAGTAAGACTTTTGAGCTTGAATGTGATGCTAGTGGAATTGGTTTGGAAGGTGTGTTATTACAAGAGGGAAAACCTGTTGCATATTTTAGTGAGAAATTGAGTGGGGCTAGTCTGAACTATTCTATTTATGATAAAGAATTATATGCGTTGGTTCGGACATTAGAAACTTGGCTACATTATCTATGGCCTAAAGAATTTGTTATACATTCTGATCATGAATCTTTGAAGCATATTCGTAGTCAAGCTAAGTTGAATCGTCGTCATGCAAAGTGGGTTGAATTTATTGAGTCTTTTCCTTATGTTATCAAACACAAAAAGGGTAAAGATAATATTATTGCTGATGTTTTGTCACGCCGTTATACTTTGTCATCTCAACTGGACTTCAAAATATTTGGATTGGAAACTATTAAGGAACAATATGTGCATGATTCTGAATTTAAAGATGTGTTGCAGAATTGTAGAGATGGTAAAAAATGGAACAAGTTCGTCTTCAATGATGGATTTGTGTTCCGTGCTAACAAACTATGCATTCCAGATAGTTATGTTCGTCTTTTGTTGTTACAGGAGGCGCTTGGAGGAGGATTGATGGGAGACTTTGGTGTAAAGAAAACGGAGGATGTTCTTGATGCACATTTCTTTTGGCCACGTATGCGTCGAGATGTTGAGAGATTTGTGGAACGCTTCACTACTTATCAAAAAGCTAAGTATCGCCTTAATCCACATGGTTTATATATGCCTCTTCCTGTTCCTAGTGTTCCTTGGGAGGATATTTTTATGGACTTTGTTTTGGGATTGACACGTACACAGAAGGGGAGGGATAGTATTTTTGTTGTTGTGGATCGGTTTTCTAAGATGGCACACTTTATTCCTTGTCATAAAATGGATGATGCTGCGCATATTGCTGATTTGTTCTTCCGCGAAATTGTTCATTTACATGGGGTGCCAAATACTATTGTTTCTGATCGTGATACTAAATTTCTTATTCACTTTTGGAGATGTTTATGGGCTAAGTTGGGGACTAAATTGCTGTTTATTACTACATGTCATCCCCAAACTAATGGACAAACTGAAGTAGTAAATAGAACTTTGTCTACTATGTTGCGAGCTGTTTTAAAGAAGAACTTAAAATTGTGGGAAGAGTGTTTACCTCATATAGAATTTGCTTATAATCGTTCGCTGCATTCTACCACAAAGATGTGCCCGTTTGAGATCGTCTATGGTTTTGTTCCTCATGCACCTATTGATTTATTGCCTTTACCTTCTTCGGTGCAAAATAATTTGGAAGCTACTCAACACGCTGAAATGATATTAAACTTGCATAAGACTAATAAAGGTAACATAGAACACATGAATGCTAAGTATAAACTTGTTGGGGATAAAGGGAGAAAGCATGTTGTGTTTGATGTTGGAGATCTTGTTTGGTTACATTTGCGTAAAGATCGTTTTCCTGATTTACGCAAGTCTAAGTTAATGCCACGTGCTGCTGTTCCTTTTAAGGTGTTAGTGAAAATAAACGATAATGCATATAAACTTGAGTTGCCTGCAGACTTTGGTACGGTTAGTCCTACGTTTAACATTGCAGATTTGAAGCCTTACTTTGGTGAGGAATATGAGATTGTGTCGAGGACGACTTCAATTCAAGAAGGGGAGCATGATGTGGACATCCCATCTATTGATACAACCGTTGTACCTACAGCTACACACATACAAGGACCTATCACTCGATCTCGTGCCAAACAACTTAACTATCAGGTACTTTCATTTCTTGGAACTATTCCTCACATACATGAGAATATGATGCTGCCTAAATCAGATGTATTTCTTACTCTTAGGAATAATGGACCAAGTATGGAGGAGAGGGACAAGCATTGGAGCATGGTCATGCATGGAGATGGCAGCAAGCATGTGATGATTCAACTTTGAGGCTGCCATAATGAAGAAAGAAGGCTTGGACGAAATATTCAAGATTAATACTTCACAAATTCGTCCATAGCTTAATATGGTGCCGACACCTTTATTTTGGGCCAGGCCCATGTAATTTTCGCAGGATTTTAAATAGCCACATTTTAGAGTCCGTATTTGAGGAGAAAAGGACTTCTAGGGTTGGATTCGGCCACCACTTCTATGGCTGGCCGAAACCCCACCTTTTCCTCCTTAAATACTCCCCTTAGCTGTCACCATAGACTCGGATTTTGTTTAGACATTAAGTTAGCATCATAGCAACTTCGCCAAGGCTCGAGCATCGCAGAGGCTCTTGTACTTCGCACCTATACATGATCCCACCTTTTCAATAAAGCTTTCATCTTAATCCGCAATATCTTGATTGCAATATTAGTTCTTACTTGTTCTCGATTTCAGGTAGGAATTAAGACCCTCGCTGGTCAGGCTGGTCGTGTTTCCACAGGATCAGTAACCTCCAGGAGATTGGCCTAGCGATTACATTGGCGCTCGTGCCCGCACGTGTAGTTGGATCGTCAAGCCCGAACTCCACCAAATCAACCATTATCATCTCTTCGAAAGATCAGACACCTTTGCCCTATCATATGGAGAGCATGATGCACAGTGTGACAATGTTGATATTGCTCCATCTATGCATGTAGATGACAAGACAGTGGATCTTGTTAGTGACAAGCCAGTTGAAGTGCATTCTCTAATTGCTGAGAGGAAGGAGGTTGCGGCATGTGCTCAAAATGTTGTTTGTGTTGACACAGGTGTTCAGGCGGATGATATTTGTGCTCCTGATGTTCCAGTGCATGTGGTGCAGTGGGGTAACAAGAGAAGTTTTGCGAGCACACATGTGAGGCATTTTGTTGGGACAGCAGTGTGGATGCATAGAGGCCAGGATTGACATATTCGACAGTTGTGTGGTATAGGCATTACTCATCTTATGTCAGGTCGTGCAAAGAAGGTCCATGTTCACCAACCACCGGTTCCAACAATAGTTGAGAAGAAGAAGATGGTGGCGCCCAGGTCCAAGCTCGTATGGAGACGCAAGGAGGTGTAGACGCCAAGGACAGTTTCAAGTCAAGCAAGCCGAGAGGGAGGATGCGGAGTGGAAGGCAAGCAAGACTTGAAGATGGCGAAGACGCGTGAAGTTATTGTTCATATCACGCCACCTTTCTGACCCGACCCGCATGCGTTGGGGACAACACTTCTTGAAGGGAGAGGATGATATGGGCACGACGGAGGAGGTGCAGCCCAATTTCAGGACTCCACCAAGCTAGGCGTGTCTTTGTAATTTAATAATTACGTTTTATTATTCCAGGTCATGTCGTGGACCAATTAGATTTTATTATGTTTGTGGGCTTGGTTTGGATTTGTCCAACCAAGTCGAGTCGCCGCCCAACTAGTGGGACGCCCTAGCCCTCATATAAGGAGCTGACCGATTTATGGTTTGGGAAGTTCAATTGTTTACTCTAAAACCTATATTGTTCTCCACCTTATGATCCCTCTGGGAAGGCGATACCGTTTATCAGATTCTTATAGAGATTGCTATGGAGGTTCTTGTGTTCATCAAGGATTGTCGTGCTCAGGTTTGAGGCGTGGTGATATTCATCATGTTACTTGCTAGATTCGTTCCTCTTATTCAGGTTGCGTTCATCGCGTAATTGGGAGATTACCTACCTGGTTGACTCGCTATGAAAGATCGAGACAAAACATTAGGATCATCAGGCATGATACGTATATCACAAGGACTAAGAGAAACACGAATGTACCCTTTGTCCAGCAACGCCTGTACTTGTTTCTGTATCTCCTTTGTTTTTTCAGGGTTGTTTCTATAAGGTGCACAGTTTGGTAATGTGGCGCCAGGGATCAATTCTATCTGATGCTCAATGCCATGCAATGGAGGCAATCCAGCTGGTACATCTTCTGGAATCACATCACCAAAATCCTACAAAACATTAGACACACCAAGAGAAATAGGGTCATGTTGTTAGAAACCAAAACCTCACCCTTGTACATGAGCACAAGAGGCATGGCTTTAGGATCCTCACAAAATTATCTCATGTCTTCTTTGGTGGCTAAAATAAAAAGATTAGGCACACTCTCACCTTTTTTATATCATTCTCTCTTGGCTAATTTACACCACTCACAGCTGCAACACTCTCTTGCCTAGATATAGGTGCATCTTGCAAGTTCATTTCAATCTTCTGACGAGATTCATTCACAATCTGCTGTGGTGACATACGCTGCAAATTAATTGTCTGGCCCTTGAACTCCAAATGATATGTATTGGCTCGGCCATTGTGTTGCACATGGCGATCATAGATCCAAGGCCGACCCAATAGTAAATGGCAAACAGTCATAGGAACCACATCAAAATCAATAAAATCGTTGTATGATCATATCTCAAAGTTCACACGCACCATACGGTTTATCTTCATCTCACCATTGTCACTCAACCATTGTATGTAATATGGCTTACAAAGAAGAGTGCCAAGGACAAGGTCCATCGTCACGAGAGTCATGTGGACGACCAAGTGCGCCACCTACATCAACCATCGGCAAGGCACGCCAAAGACCTCCGTCGAGACCATCATAAGGCACCTTCGACTATTAGTGCCACCACCACAATGGCACCAAGATCAAGCCTCCGTACACGCCATCAAGCTTCAATGCCTACGCTTGATTTCCACGACCTCGTGAACGAGGAAAATGAAGACCTCTACTTCGCCAAGTTGGTTGAGTACGGCAAGAGGATGTCTACACTCCAAGATGGAAGAAGCCATGGCCACATATGTGATGAAGTCGATCCGAGCACCGCTCTCGACAACACCATGATCCTACTTCCACCACTACTACAAGATGACCACATACGGTCGAGCATGGGATTTTCCCTTCGACCAGGGAGGTGAGCGATGATTCCCATCTTATGGCATACAACTTTGGAGACGACAAGGTCAAGAATGGTGAGCATGGAATTTTCCCTTCACCAAAGAAGGCGCATGGATTTGAGGAAACCGAGCCTATCCCTATATGCTTGAGTGATGATGTGGTACCAAGCCAATGTGAGTATGAGAGCCACTTAGCCCACTTGAGTGAGAACAAGAATGAGATGAGTGACTCCACCTTATGAGATTGAGTGCTTCCACTTTGAGGGCATGAGTGATACAACAAGTGAGTTGAGAGTGGTAGTTTATAGGTCAAGTGAGACCATTTCGATTTCTAACAACTTACCCTCTACCTCTAGTGTGTTTTCTTATGTTGTGCAAGGTTCCATGGATGAACATGCGCCAAGCCATGAAGCAATGATTCCTCGAATGGATAAGATGTACATGGTGGACGAAGATGATGCTACGCCATGGCTACATCATGAATACGAAGTCATCCACAAGGAGGCTACTACTACCACAACACCCACTTCATATGAGAGGTATGAACAAGGTAAAAATAAGGGTGTTGATGATGCCATGATCCCACTAGTGGACATGATGAATTGTGAGGATATGCATGCTATGGCTGATACTTGTGACATTACATATGCTTCATTCATAATCCCATGTGATGCTTTACCTTTGCATAATATTGATCATGTGGACTTGGTTGATTGCGATACTATTTCCATACACATGGCATGCTATACATATTTTGTGTATCCTCCAATTGCTTCAGACATGCTTTGTCATGATAGCCATTCAATTTCTCCCGTTGCTTGCAATAAGATGAATAATTGCTCTTTCTGTTGTTTTGCTTGCAACAATATTGATCATATGCGTTATAATGAGATGGCCCCATAACTTTCTCAATTTTTGGAGATTTTGATGATTGCCATGATAAGGATGTTCCCCACTTTCATACTCACCATGCATCTATTTTACACTTGATTGACACTAATGGTGATGTGCACAAGAGATATGTCATGATAGATGATGTGTTTCTCTACCCGCACGAGAATGTCAACCTCGGTTGAGCACGATTTGACAAAAAGCAGATATGGGGTGACCTGATCTTCTCAGCAAGCACTTGGCGACGATGCTGTGATGGAGGGGTTAACCTCTTGGGTGGCCCGATCTTCACGGATCTCGTGGTAAAATCGATGGGAAAGCGAGGGGAAAGGGAGAAGGTAGCGGAAGCGAACACACACCTCGCGAAGAACACGATGAACACACGCAAAACTCACACGATACAAGGCCGATTGCTCCCGAACGGCGGCCACCGGTCCGATAGAATCCTCGCAAGGAAAGATCGGTCAATGTGATCCCTCAAATCCACATCGGAGAGGGAAGAACACCTTGGGGGAGGGTCTTGACAACTTGGAGACGAGACATTGAACTCCAAGGCCTTGTTCAACGATGGATGCTTGATGCAAATTCCAATCGAGGTTGGTGACAATAGTCGGTCCCCTTGGTAAAGGGGATGAGGCAAAACTAGAGATTCCACAATGGGGGTTATCTTTAGTCTATCATCTATGCCTAAGGGATACATGAGGGGTGGGGGCTCTATTTATAGGCCAGCCACATAAACAAGGGTAGTTTAGGGATAAAACTAGGGTTTGGACGAGCTAGAGGGGTACATGGGCCGAAGGCCCAACAGTGTATGAGCACACATGACCGGTAATCGGACTTGGGACCGTAGTACCATCAGAACCGGTAGTGCCGCTCGGGAACGGTAGTACCGCTTGCGATCTGAGCGCCGATTGGAGCCGTCGATGAAGCGGTATCGGTAGTGTGCGTGACCGGTAGTACAGTTCCAGATCCGGTAGTACCGCTTGATCCTGGGCTTCACATGCTGCAGGGAGCGGTGAAGGGCGGTAGTACCGCTGGCCGGTAGTACCGGTCGCCAGATCCGGTAGTACCGCTGGAGACAGAGAGCATTTGGTGATCTGTCTTCTTCCTCCTCCTCTTCCAAGCTTCCGTCTTGTCGGGATTTATGCTCCGGGCTTCCTCCCTTGCCTCCGTACTGGTCGGTGTGAACCTATCATGCATATGTGACGGAGTATGAAGTAGCATACCATTCAATAGGGAAGGAAGTGGGCTCGCATAGAGGAACGGATTCACCTTTGGAGTCCATGATGACTCGGCGTAAGTTGGAGACCTTGATGTAGTAACGACCGTAGGTCGGGCTGCATCATGGTGGATGATAGATAACTATCATGTAGCTATGAACTCTCCCGCTCGAACCCTGATGCCGATGCAACATCTCTCGAACCCTATGGGATATTCACAACACCACTCTCTTGTGCACATAGTCGTCGACCACGAACGGTAGTTTGCAATCCACTAATTCCCAATGGAACAACAGATCACACTCAATTGCAATAGGTAATTCGATCATAGGTAATTACATAGGTTCTTCATAAGAAACAACTCCAAAATAGTATAAACGTTGTCTAACCCTGACTATCGGGATGTCCCAGGGCTTATAAGGGCGGCCAGAAAATGAAATTAAGACGCAAAGGACTCAAACTGATACATCC
Source organism: Avena longiglumis (assembly GCA_030063025.1). Lineage (NCBI taxonomy): Eukaryota > Viridiplantae > Streptophyta > Magnoliopsida > Poales > Poaceae > Avena > Avena longiglumis. The sequence goes on from CP125977.1 coordinate 306,850,392, forward strand.
GACTCTGACCACATTTACATGGGGCCAATGATCCGTCCGTTGATATAGGCGATACGGTGGGGGACGAATTCGGTAGATATAGGTCAGACAGTCCAGTCCGGTCGGAAACTTCAGAGTTTCCGGGCGATGTCCGGGTAGTGTCTGAACTTGGACACAGAACGTCCACGCCTTGGGCCTCTTCGGGGGGCCGAACAGTCCGGGTTGACTAGGCCGCACACTCCGGTCTTGGCAGTGAATTTGGCCTCCTTCTTGGTGATTTTCCCTCGCGCCTTCCTCCCTCTCCTCCCTCGCGCATCCTTGGGCGATCATCATGTTGTGCTCCATGTGCTTCAGTTCCTCGCTTCGTGCTATGCCTTCTTCCCCAATATACATGATCATACAATAGCACAATGACTTAGGCAATATAAAGTTCTCATTAATTAAAACATCAGGCTCATTAAGAAACAAATTCACCTGTTGTTCTAGTATCTTAGCACGAGCTCTTGTAATAGGTCCAATTCTAATCTCATTGGACTGAACCTTCTTTGCATCAACTAGAACATCTTCAGCAGTAGTTGGGGTAGGTCTAATTGTAGGGATGTCCTCATCATCTCCCCACCCCCGTTCAAAAGGCATCGACCTCGACGCTCCAAGGTCTTCTCCATCATATGTTGACAAATCAGCAACGTTGAAGCTGTTGCTAACGCCACCAAACTCAGCAATAGGAATATCAATCGAGTAGGCATTATCATTAATCTTGGCTAACACCTTGTGATATGGGTTCCCTTGTGGGGTTGACCCTAGGGTGGCCCGATCTTCACGGATTTGAGGCGGGCAGTGAGGGGAAACCCGATGAACACAATGAACGCAACACAAACGCAAGGTAAAGATACGAATGCACGCAAACACAACCCGGTTTGATTTGCTCCCGTTGGTTCAAACAACCAATCCAATAGAATCCTCGGCGATAGATTGTTAGGTAGAATCACCAAAGGAGAGGTCGGCAAGTGGATGATAGAATCCAAATCAAAGGTGAGAGTAGCAACAAAGTAGAATCCCGAAGGGGAGAGACCTAGCACTACTAGAATCCTTGATGAGGAGAGACCAAACACTTGAGGAGGGTCTTGACAACTTGGAGACGAACACCAAACTCCAAGGCCTTGTACAACTCATAGATTAACTATAAAGAGGGTTTCCCATCTAGGGTTAGGCACAAGCCTTCATTCATCATCAACTCCAACTAGATCTGAGCCACAAGGGGGCTATTTATAGTACTAGGGGCGAAGGGGTAGGTGATATGGGGTGGACTGATCTTCTCAGCAAGCACTTGCACTACTAGGAAAAACGCTACCAGTGGCGCACCAAATTAGAATTCTATGGCGCATATGGGTGTCGCCACTAAATCCTCGCCACTAAAAATTAAATTCTGTGGCGCATATGCCATAAGCGCCACAGAATTCTCAACATTATGTGGCGCATATGGCATAGGCGCCACAAAATTCTCAACATTCTGTGGCGCATATGCCATATGCGCCACAGAATTTTTTCTCAGGATTTAAAAAAAATACCAGAATACAACAGAAATACATAGAATACAGAGGAAATATACCAGAATACAGCAATATATCATAGAAATACACAAAACTCACAGGAATACCCAGAAACTCACTGAAATTCATACAAAGTGACAAAATACATCAATATAGAGAGTCCAAGTGTTACACACAAGTCATGGGATAGTACAAGTTCGAAATCACACAATCGCATGAATTCACGATTGACGCAGATTCGACTGCTCCAGACGAGTCCCCGCAGCCTCTATCTCCTGAATGAATTGCAGATGGAACGAGTCGAGCTCCACTCTGCTCTACCTCGGGGACGCTCGCTGGGCATGGGTGGAAGCCAGTAGGTGGATCGCGCTCTCTTGCTCCACGGCCATTAGGCACTGCTCCGAGGTGCTGGTGTCCCTGACCATCAACACCACCGAGTGTTCCGCCGACGGGAGATCGGCTGACGCAGCCTGACGCATCTCCGCCACGACATCTGATCTCACCGCTAGGGTCTGCAGCAGTCGCCCACCAGAGTCCCTCTGAGTCAGAAGCGGCCAGCCCCGCACCTTGCATCTCTCCGAGATCTCCTCCAAGGCATCCGCTCGCTGATGCAGAGGCCGCTGCATCGCGTGGACCACCTCGGAGGTCATATTTCGGAAAAATCGCCCTGTGGAACCTCTGTCCTCGCCTGGTATCACCTCCGCGAGCACCAGCAGGGTCTTTGCTCCTTCCCTCTCCGGCGCAGCCGGCTGCTGCATCGAATCCCTTTGCCACCTATTAATTCACCATAAAAATAATGGATCCTAAGCACAAGTGTTAACTGAACAAACAATTTACCAAGTGGTGGTAACCAAATTGATTGAAAAGTGAAACAACTTAATAACTTTAATAAAGAAACTTGGATGTATAAATGTGCAGATCTACACATTTATATTTAAGCTATTTTATTATCTCCTTATCTAAACAAACTACATCATGACAGTGCCAGCAAGTAAGCTCCAAACTCAACTATAAGAAACTGATTAGTTCCTGTACTATGCAGAGAGAGGCTCGGGAGAGTTTATTTGGAACCTAAAACTATTTAAATTCATTTATTTTTTAAATACTCAAAACCTTCTTTATAAAGGAAAGTTTGATTTTATCCAAATAACCTTGCCAACTGAAGGCACATTTGATGCCTATATATCATATCCTATCTTTCCATATCAAAATAAATATTTTTGAGATGCTCTATTATTTCTTTTTGCCATTTCTCTTAAAATGGCAAAAACAAGAAATAATTCTTTATAAATACTTTCCCTCCCAATAAATTACAATAAAATTCTCCAACATGTGATATGGTGCTTAGTACCTTCTCGCCTAAAAAACTCACCTTTCCCAATGTAAAAAATATCAACTTAGCTTCTTTAAACCATTTCTGCACTTTTTGAATAGTTGATATAAAGTGGACCAAAAAGCATCCAATAAATCCCAAATAAATCCTATTGAAGTATCTTGACGTCTCCTTCACACCAGTACCATATCCCCATCTTGTCCAATGCAAATTCTTGGACTTCCTTCATAACTCTTGTTTGGAGAAAATTATGCCAACCCCTTATACCAAGAGTCAAACCAACTCCAAACCCAAACCAATCTTGCCAAATAATTCACCACAGCACCCATGTGTCCTCTCAATTGTGTCCTATTAATTGTATCACATGAATTACATTTGACAAGAATAATGACCCTCCCCCAACTAATATAGCAACACTTGTTGTGCATCATTCGACATTCTTTATCCCTCCCCATTCTTGTTTTCCTAACATTCTTTATCCCTCCCCAGCAAGTGGGAAGAAGGTTGGGGGCAGGGAAGAAGGTTGAATGACTAGCAGGGAAGAAGGTTGTGCATCATTCGACATTCATTTAACATCATTCTTTATCCCTCTCCCAACTACCTAGATCAGGCGTTTGTTGTTTGCTTTGGGAAGGAGAGGAAGGGGGCACAGGGAAGGTTTTGGTAGGAGATGCTAAACTAACCTACTAAACACTAAGTATGCACTTAGCAACAAGCGGGAAGATCTCAATTGCTACAAACATCAATTGCTCATGGTACAAACATCCCTATCCACTATAATTCAAAATAACAAACAAGAAACTGTCATCAACCTTTTTGTGTTGCTGTCGGCTTGGATATACCCATCACTGCAATGCTCCATGAATGGCTCATATATATGGTTGAGAGGGATCACAGTATGCAATGTACAAATGCATTGTCAAAATCTAATTTTCAGCAAATAACTTGAGTTTGGATCCATTTTGTCAACATCATAAACCTATTTTACTAGAAAAGCAGCAGACAACATAGCAATTACAGAGAAGAAATTAGTCAAAATTGCTCACCCTTCCATGCCCAAATTTGCATAGAAATTGGTCGCTGAGGAAGCTTCGAAGGTGCTCCATCTACCTTGTCCGACCAAGGCCGGTCGCCCACTCCGCAAGGCCGCCTCGCTACGCCTTCGCTTCGCCAGTGTCCGGCGCCGCCTAGTCTGCTGCATCACCTGGTCTCTCATCCGCAGCGCATCCCTTGTCCATGGCTAGAGCCGCCGCTCGGAGCTATCAGCCGTCGCCGCTCGGAGCAAGAAGCCGCTGCTGCTGCGCGCTAGGGTTCCAGGAGCGAGGCAGTTTCGCGTGAAGGCAGTTGATCTGGTTAGAGTTTTTTCTTTTTTAAATCTGTTTTCCACATTCTGTGGCGCATATGGCTATATGCGCCACAGAAAGTGAGAATTCTATGGTGCATATAGCCATATGCGCCACAAAATTTTGGCATGCCCATGTGCTGGGTCAGGCCCACATGGGGCCCACAGGAATTCTGTAGCTCTATGGCTATATGCGCCACAGAATTCTCTCTTTCTGTGGCACGCCACAGAATTGCAACAATTTTGTGGAGCATTTGCTATATGCGCCACAAAATTAATTTTAGTGGAGCATTTTTTCTATATGCGCCACAGAATTAAAATCTATCTATAATCGTTTTCCTAGTAATGTTGTCGATGATGATGGTGGATGATAGATAACTAGCTTGTAGCTATGAACTCTCCAGCTCGAACCCTGATGCCAATGCAACAGCTCTCGAACCCTTTGGGACATTCACCACACCACGCTCTTCCGCACGTAGCCGTCGACCACGAACGGTAGTTTGCAATCCACTAATTCCCAATGGAACAATAGATCACTCTCAATTGTAGTAGATAATTCGATCACAGGGTAATTCTAGAGGTTCTTAATAAGAAACAACTCTAAAATAGTTTTAACGTGGTCTAACCCTAACTATGGGGACGTCCCAGGGCTTATAAGGGCGACTGGGGCGGCCAGAAACCGAAACTAAGACGCAAACGACTCAAACTGATACAACCTGATTCGGAACAGGATTCTGTCAGGGCGGACAATCCAGTTCATATAAGCCGGATAGTTCGGTGGGGGTGGACAGTCCGGTGCATACGGGCCGGACAGTTTGGTCCTCCCGGAAACTTTGATGTTTCCGGGTGGTGTCCGGGCAATGTCCGATCTGGGGTACTGGTTGTCCATGCATCGTGTCCTCTTGGGAGGGCCGGATAGTCCGGTTGGACTGGGCCGGACACTCCGGTCTTGGCAGTGAATTTGGCCTTCTTTCTTGGTGATCTTCCCTTGTGCCTTCCTCCTGCTCCTCCCTCACGCATCCTTGGGCAATCATCATGTTGTGCTCCATGTGCTTCAGCTCCTCGCTCCGTGTTACGCGTTCTTCTCCAATGTACCTAATCATACAATAGCACAATGACTTAGGCAGTATAAAGTTCTCATTAAGTAAAATATCAGGCTCATTAAGAAAAAAATTCACCTGTTGTTCTAGTAGCTTAGCATGAGCTCTTGTAATAGGTCCAATTCTAATCTCATTGGACTGAACCTTCTTTGCAGCAACTGGAACATCTTCAGTAATAGTTGGGGTAGGTGTAATTGTAGGGATGTCCTCATCATCTCCCCCTTCAAAAGGTGTCGACATCGACGCTCCAAGGTCTTCTCCTTCATATGGTGGCAAATCAGCAACGTTGAAGATATTGCTAACGCCACCAAACTCAGCAATAGGAATATCAATCGAGTAGGCATTATCATTAATCTTGGCTAACACCTTGTAAGGACCAGCACCACGAGGCTTCAATTTGGATTGTCAAAGCTTTGGGAACCTATCCTTGCGCATATGCACCCAAACCATGTCTCTAGGCTTGAACGAAATCTTCTTTCTTGCTTGATTCCTTTTAGCAGCAATGTTCTTGCTTTTCTTCTTAATAGCCTCTCGAGTCTTCTCATGAATCTTCTTCACATATACAGCACATTTTGATGCCTCCATATCAACTCTATCATGCAATGGTAGAGGCAACAAATCAAGTGGCGTAAATGGCTTGAACCCATACACCACCTCAAAAGGACAAAGCTGAGTAGTAGAATGCATAGCCCGATTGTATGAAGACTCAACATGTGGCAAACACTCTTCCCACTCTCGTAGATGCTTCTTGATCATAGTCCTCAATAAGTGTGATAATGTTCTATTCACCACCTCCGTCTGACCATCTGTATGGGGATGACAAGTAGTACTGAAAAGCAACTTCGTTCCAAGCTTCCCCCATAAGGTCTTCCAAAACTAGCTCTTGAACTTCACATCATGGTCAGAAACAATCATCTTTGGTACAACATGTAATCTCACGATGTCCCTGAAAAACAGGTTAGCAATATGCGACGCATCGTCGCTTTTGTGGCAGGCAATAAAATGAACCATCTTAGAGAATCTATCCACTACCACAAATTTAGAATCATGACCTCTCTGAGTTTCGGGTAAACCTAGCACAAATTCCATGCTAATATCTTCCCAAGGTGTAGTAGGTGCAGAGAGAGGTGTATACAAACCATGAGGCTTCAGCTTTGATTTAGACTTGTTGCATGTAATGCAGCGACTCACAAATCGATAGACGTCACGCCTCATCTTGGGCCAATAAAAGTGATCAACTATCATGAGCAATGTCTTCTCACGCCCAAAGTGACCCATAAAACCTCTAGCATGTGATTCCTGCACTAAAAACAAACGCAAAAACGATTCTGGAATGCATAGTTTGTTAGCTCTAAAGAAATAGCCATCATGTATATGATACTTATCCCAGGCATGTTTCAAAGCACACAAACGATGTGGTTCTGCAAAATCATGATCAGTTGCATAAAGCGCGGAAATACTCTCTAATCCAGGAATTTTAACATCAAGTTGTGTCAATAACATATTCTTCCTAGATAATGCATCAGCAACCACATTCTCATTTCCTTTCTTATATTTAATGATGTAAGGAAATGGATCAATAAACTCAACCCATTTAGCTAAGCATCGATGCAAGTTTGATTGAGCTTTAAGATACTTCAATGCTTCATGATCACAATGTATGATAAATTCTTTTGGCCACAAATAATGTTGCCAAACCTCTAGAACTCTAACAAGTGAATACAATTCTTTATCATAAACAGGATAATTCAGTCTAGCACCAGCAAGTTTCTTAGAAAAATATGTGATAGGACGACCCTCTTGCATCAAAACGCCACCAATTCATATACCACTAGCATCACATTCAACTTCAAATTGCTCTGAAAAATCAGGTAATGAAAGCAAAGGTGCAATAGTAAGAAAATGTTTCAATGTATCAAATGCAATATCTTGTGTTGCGCCCCATACAAATGGCACACCTTTCTTAGTCAATTCATTCAACGGTGTAGCAATAGTTCTAAAATATTTCACAAAGCGCCTATAGAAACCAGCTAAGCCATGGGAAACTACGCACTTGACTAACATTCATGGGAATAGGCCAATTTTGAATAGCTTCAATTTTAGATTGATCTACTTCTACCCCATGCTTAGATACAACATATCCAAGAAATATGACCTTATCTTTTGCAAATGTGCACTTCTCAAGATTAGCATATAATTGATTATCATGCAGCACTTGCAAAACTTGTCTAATATGATCACAATGTTCAGTATCATTGCGGTTGTATATGAGTATATCATCAAAATAAACAACCACAAAACGACCAATATATTCTGTCAAAACATGATTCATTAATCTCATGAATGTACTAGGTGCATTAGTAAGACCAAAAGGCATAACTAACCACTCATACAAACCAAATTTTGTTTTGAAAGCAGTTTTCCATTCATCCCCTTCTTTCATCCTAATTTGATGGTATCCACTACGCAAATCAATTTTAGAGAAAATAGCAACACCACTCAATTCATCTAACATATCCTCTAAGCGTGGAATATTATGACGATATCGAATAGTGATGTTATTAATAGCTCTACAATCTACACACATGCGCCATGTACCATATTTCTTAGGCACTAAAATAATAGGAACATCACAAGGGCTAAGACAGACACGGATGTACCCTTTCTCGAGCAACGCTTGTACCTGTTTCTGTATCTCCCTAGTTTCTTCGTGGTTGGTTTGGTATGGTGCCCGGTTTGGTAATGTGGCGCCATGGATCAAATCTATTTGATGCTCAATGCCAAAAAATGGAGGCAATCCAGCTGGCACATCTTCTGGAAACACATCACCAAAATCCTGCAAAACAGTAGATACACCAAGAGAAATAGGGGTCATGTCGTTAGAAACCAAAACTTCGCCCTTATATATGAGCAAAAGTGGCATGGCTGTAGGATCCTCACTAAATTCTCTCATATCCTCTTTGGTGTCTAGTATTACTAGATTAGGCACTCACTCACTTTTCGTTATATCATTCTTTTGGTGATCATTTACAACACTCACAGTTTCAACACTCTCTCTCCTAGGTGCATCTTGCAAGTTCACTTCAATCTTCTGACGAGATTCATTCACAATCTGCTGTGGTGTCATAGGCTAAAAATTGATTTTCTTGCCCTTGAACTCCAAATGATATGTATTATTTCGGCCATTGTGTTGCACATGGCGATCATAAAGCCAAGGCCGACCCAATAGTAAATGGCACACAGTCATAGGAACCACATCAAAATCAATACAATCCAGGACAAGAAGTGGAGGCCATATTTGAAAGCCAGGACAAGAAGGACAATATCTTGGTGGAGCAAGACGAGATCGTCAAAGAAATGGAGGCCATATTTGAAAGCCAGGACAAGAAGTTTAAGAGCCAGGAGAAAATAGTCCAAGACAGGAACAAGAAGACCAGGGAGATGAGGGAAGAGTTAGAGGCCAAGGACTTCGAGCTTGAGCACCAGCAGGGAGTGATCGAGAGGCTTCCCTCATAGAAGAGGGCTCTTAGGGCCAAGATTGAGGCCTTGACCACTAGTGTTGATGAGTACAAGACCGCCATGGAGAATGCAGGTCTTACCCTTGTTGATGTGGAGGTCGATGCGGAGGAGTAGTGTAGACTACTCGACTATCTTTCATCTACCATACTTTGATTATTGAGTCGCAATGACCATCCAACATGTGGATGGCTTGCTATGGTGTGTTTGCATTTTTCAAAACTTGTTGTTATGTCATTCAAACCTTATGTTATTTTGAGCTTGGTTATTTTGATTGTTTCTATGTGATGTATTGTGCATGTTAAGCATCTATGGGTATCTCATTATTATCCTTATTAAAACCACAGATGCCTCCACGACGTGCCAACCCCAACCAAAACAACAACGTCACTCCCGAGATGCAATAGTTGATGACAGCACAAGCTCAACTGATGCAGATGATGACGCAGTTCATGTAGAACCAGAATCAGAATAACAATAACAACAACAATAATAAAAATCAGAATAATCCTCCGGGATTTGACATTGTAAGACCCCACCTTTATAAAGGTAAAGGTCCCTGTGATTGTAATGCTAGTCCCTAGATCAATTGCTAGCATCCACAATTTAAGATGAAGTACACAGAAACAAAGGTCATTATTACATCGTCATTCCAGAGATAACATAGTCTTTTACAACTCCATAGCCATAGGATAGTACAAGAGTTTAACTTAACAATATAAATAAAAGTCTTCATCTTCATGTGCCACAGGCAAGCATGTTGAGTGTAGACTCATAACCCTAATATTCATTAGAGTAACCTGCAACATCACAAGTTACAGCCATAGTGGGTCAATACATTGGAATAGTATTGGCAAGTAATACTTTAGTAGAATAATAGTATCTAGCTTCTACATGAATTTGGCTAAGTGTAGCTTAGGCTTGCTTTGCTCAAAATAGGTTTTACCTATTAGTTTAAAGCACTAAGTTTTTTTTTGGAAAAACTCCCAAGGAACCACCAATAGACATTGGTGAACCTCCACCCTTGTTCAACCGCAAGTTTTAACTTAGAAAATTGGGATAAGGATATTCTTGATAGCTTCCATGTCTTGATGCTCAAATTGTCCTTTTTCAGGGACACGACTAAGTACTTAGTTTCTTCCTTCTATAGAGGTGGTGCACTTTCACGACAAGACTTGATTTTCATCAAGACAGGACCTTTCATAATCCTTCCCTTAGACCAAAATGGACGCGCTCCAAACCAACTGTCCATTTGGCTAAGTTATTGCAACCTATATGATCCAGGCAGAGCCCATAATGCCATGTGGCTGCACTAGAAGCTTCTTAACATATGACATCTCAAATCCCTTTGTTCCTGGGTGGCATTCCACAAGTGAGATACACAGGGTAGACCATTGGAAAGTAGGCCCTGGTAACCACTCAACCAAAATCCACCAAGCAATTACCATTCCACCTAGGTGTTTCATTCACTTAGTTGTTTTATTAAGCAAAATCATAAGTCAAAGACTTATCAATATTTTTCCATAGCATGTATATATATTCCACCCTTGGTTGCTACAAGCTAGGCTAAGCATGACAATAGCAAGTATCTTAACTTAGAGTAAATTTTAACAATTCTACAACTACTAGGATTTCCCAAGCATAGCATAGATACTTAGCAAAAATTATCATGCAAGCCCTATACAAAATATTTCTAATGCATAGTCAAAATATTGGGATAAAAGTATGAAGCACCACTTGCCTTGGTAGCTGGGGGAATAACAAGAATCCTCACAGTCACAATCACCACTAGCACCAAAATCTACACATAAAATGATAGCACCAAATTCACATATCAAATAAACAAGCAAAAATATATGAATGCATGCAAATGCCATGTGATGATTTTTCTAAACCCAACAAGACAAGTAAAACAGTACTGATCAATAAACCAAACATTTATACATCAAATAAACTTTATTTGATCTTTAAAACATTTTCCCATTAATTTTTATACACAAAATAAGCCTACAAATGTCTCTGCATAAAATCCTATTTTAACAGAAACAAATTACAAAACTAAGACCATATATCTGTAGGATTTATTTTTGTGATTCCAATGGTATCTTATTTGAATTTTTTGGATAAGCAGAACAAAAGTTATGAATTTTACAAATTTAAACATTCAAAATTCATTTCTGGAATTTTAATCAGACAGGCTAGGCCACGTGGGCTGTTTCTATTGGCTGATACCATTTTGCACGGATTGATCGATGAGGGTCGTTGGATTTAAGTGACTGCGCACGGCCGAGATCTAATCGTACCGCTTCACTTAATTCATCTATCATATGCGTTGGATCTAGATCTAACGGCCCAAATCTAATAGACCAAAAACGAGTGGCGCTGCGACGGTGGCTGGCGGCGGCGCGCTCGGGTGGTGATGCTGCCGGTAATACATGAAGCGAGGAAGGTAGTGGAGCAGCTCACTGAGTTTGCATGATGTCGCTGATGCTCGAGGTGGTCTTTGCAGGGTCAGGGGCGCACGAGGTTGGCGTAGATTGCTCGCCGGAGTTCCTTCTGGCGATGGGCGCTTTTGTTCGTCGTCGTTGGAGAGGGTACAGGTCATGCCATGGCAAGAGAAGCAGTGTGTCAGATGCGCAAGATGATGCTAGTCATTGGAGTGTCAACGAGGGGGAGAGGGACGGTCAGAAATTACCACGGGAGGTCGTCGGAGTTGAAGCCGAAGATAGTGGCGCTCAGTCGATTACGTTGCCGACGCTCTGGGGCACGCGCGGGCGAGCTAGTGCTACTGGGAGGTGCGCAAGGTGAAGTGGAGTGTGCTCGTGTGAACCAGGAGCGGAGGGGTGGTCGGGGTTGCCCGGAATTGGCGCTGCAGCTCGTCGGAGCAGCGAGTTCGAGGCGAGGAATTCTCGCAGCCTGGGGGCGTTCAGTGCTTGGCGTTTGGGGGGAAATGGAGAGGGGGCAGAGGGGGTTTAAGTAGCCAGCAGGGCGAGAAAACCATGCAGTGAATCAATGGCAATCAAGCCCGTAATCACGCGACGGTGAATGGGGACAAACAGCCGGCGACTGTGTCCGCGGACGTGGGGTGGGGAAGAAGGGTGATGAGCTGGACGGGGCCACCGGGCAGTGTCAGCGGGGTAAGCCTGCACGCGTGGAAGAGGGAGAGGGAAGGGGGCTGCTCCGGGTGGGCTTGTTAGGCCAGTTCTGGGGTTGGGCCAAATAGGTAGCAAGGGTTTTTATTTTTTTCATTTTTATTTTCCTTTTTCTATTTGGATTTTCAGGAATCGTTTTCAAACTAAATTCAAATGGGTTTGTTTTCAAATTACCTTTGGATTTTTGTAATGTAATTATTGTACTTATTTGTATATAAAACCCTATTGTTTAATCTGATGCTCTTGACACTTGAAAAATAAAATAAACCAAGCAATATTTGAATAAAAAGGCATATAATGGTTTTATTTAGGAATATTGTTTTGAAATTTTTTGTGTAGGTTTTTCTTTCAAGTCTAAAACATTTCTGATCAATCCAAAGCATACTATTATTTGGAAAATAAGGATAAAACATTGCCTTCTTGCATAAGGTAACAAGACACAATTTGTTTCTGTTTTGAAATATTTATTTGAAAATGATCCAAATGCTTATGAATGCATGAATGATATGAAACCTTTATAAATCGTGATTTTTGGGATGTTACAGACATGCTCACCAGATTTCTGAGACTAAGGCCTGCAAAGTTCTCGGGAACCACTGATCCAATGATAGCCAATGACTGGTTAGGTTCAGTGAACAAGGACTTAGTGACTATTGGTTGCACCGATGAGGAAAAGGTCAGATTCGCACCACATCTGCTTGAAGGGCCAGCAACAACATGGTGGGATAACTTTCACATCACCACTCCCCTTGAGGATGTGACTTGGGCTATCTTTGAGGATGGATTCCATACAGATCACATCTCATCTGGAGTAATGAATTTGAAGAAGAGGGAGTTCCACAATCTGAAGCAGCGTCACCGCAGTGTGGCTGAATACTTTGAGGAATTCAACAATCTGGCGCACCGGATGAAGTTGATATAGATGCAAAGAGGAAGGAGAAATTCCTCGAAGGACTTAATGATGAGTTGAACCTGCAACTGTCTGTTGCCTATGTCCCAACCTACCAATCACTGTGTGACAAGGCTACCATCTTGGAAAACAAGATGAAACAGGTTGAGAGCAGGAAGAGGAAGCATAGCTTTGATAATCACAGCTCGGGATCGTCTCACAAGCGTTCCCATCATGATGATAGTGGGAGTTCTGGATCCCACAAACATGGAAAGTACAACAACCACCACAACCACAACCATCATCATGACCACAAGCACCATCGCAGTCATGATAATGACAAGTATAAGAACCAAAAGAGTGGACACAAGAGTCACCACAGTGGAGGTGGAAGTGGAAGTGGAAGTCAGCCTGTAAAGAAAGATCTCAGTCAGGTTGAATGCTTCAAGTGTAAGAAGATGGGACACTATGCTAATGAGTGCCCAGAAAATAAAATTGAAGGTGCCAACAAGCCCAATCCCTTCCAAAAGGGACAAGTGAACCACATTAATGTGGAAGAAATATATGAGGAATTTGATGTTGTGGCTGGTAAGTTCAAGCTCAATTCTATTCCAGCACTTGTTCTTTTTTATACTGGTGCATCGCATTCATTCATATCAAGAGCATTTGTTGATAAAAATGGATTTCCAACTGAAAATATTGGGTGTCCTATAAAATTAAGTTCTCCCGGTGGAGATATGATAGTTAGTCTTGGATGTCGTGATCTAGTAATAGAATTTGGAAAGCATAAGTTTCCCGTCAGTCTGATAATCCTAGATTCCCAAGGATTGGATGTTATTTTGGGAATGGATTGGATGACCAAGTATGAATGAGTACTAGATTGTGCCAATCGTACTATCACAATCACAACCCCGGATAATAAAAGGATTAGATTCAAGTCTAACTTTGAATCAAAAGGGAGTAAGCTAAATTCTCTTAAGGGGGTTAGCATAGACAGTGTGATAATTGTGAGAGAGTATCCAGATGTGTTTCCGGAGGAATTACCTGGAATGCCACCAGATAGAGATGTTGAGTTTCTGATAGACTTGCTGCCAGGATCTGGACCAATAACAAAGAGACCTTACAAGATGTCAGTTGACGAGTTCAAAGAACTCAAGAAACATCTTGGAGAACAATTGCAGAAACGATTTATTCAACCAAGTTCTTCATCTTGGGGTGCACCAGTTTTGTTTGTTGAAAATGAAGATAGAAGTCAAAGGTTATGCATAGATTACCGTTCACTCAATGAGGTAACTATCAAGAACAAATACCCTTTTCCAAGAATCAATGATTTGTTTGATCAGTTAGAAGGAGCCCGTGTGTTCTCAAAGATAGATCTTCGATCAAGCTACTTTCAGCTAAAGATAAGGGAACAAGACACACCTAAGACTGCTTTCACCACTAGGTATGGATTGTATGAGTACACTGTGATGCCATTTGGGTTGACAAATGCACCAGCCTACTTCATGAATATGATGAACAAGGTGTTCATGGAATTTCTTGACAAATTCATTGTCGTTTTCATCGATGACATTTTGACCTATTCCAAGAGCAATGAAGATCATGAAGAACATTTACGATTGATACTTGAGAAGCTTAGAGAGCATAAGTTGTATGCCAAATTCAGCAAGTGTGAATTCTGGCTGAATGAAGTTGGATTTCTTGGACATATTGTGTCGGGAGATGGTGTAGCAGTTGATCCCGCAAAAGTGTGAGCTGTAACTGAGTGGGAATCTCCTAAGTCAGTGAAAGAAGTGTGTAGTTTCCTTGGCTTGGCATGATACTGTAGAAGGTTCATTGAGAATTTCTCAAAGGTAGCTAAGCCAATGATGGAGTTACTTAAGAAAGACAAGAAATTTGATTGGACTGAAGGTTGTGAACTCAGTTTCCAAGAGTTGAAGAAGAGACTAGTGACAGCACGAGTCTTGTGTCTTCCAGATTTGGAGAAAGATTTCCAAGTATATTGTGATGCATCTCACCAAGGATTAGGAGCAGTTTTGATGCAAGAAGGGAAAGTTGTGGCTTACGCCTCGAGACAACTCAAAACTCATGAAGTGAATTATCCTACTCATTATTTAGAGTTATCCTTTGTTGTCCATGCACTCAAAACATGGAGACATTATCTTTTGGGAAAGCGTTGCGAAGTGTTCACAGATCACAAAAGCTTGAAGTATATCTTCACTTAGAAAGAAATCAACATGAAGCAAAGAAGATGGATATAACTCATCAAGGACTATGAATTGAGTTTGCAATACCACCCCGGTAAAGCAAATGTTGTAGCGGATGCATTAAGCCGTAAAGTTTATGTGAATGGCCTTACTAAGGGGAAATTGCTAGATGATCTGTGTACCCAATTGAAAGACCACATATTGGAGATAGTGCCTGAAGTACATCTCATGTCATTGGATGTTCAACCCACATTGTTGGACAGGATCAAGGAAGCCCAAAAGTTGGACAAGGAAATTGAAGAGATTATAGGAAAAATTAGCTAGGGGAAAGCCAAAGGATTCCATGAAGACGAACAAGGTACTTTATGGTATGGAAAACGTATCTGCATTCCGCAAGATCCGGAGCTTCGGAAACTGATTTTACAAGAAGCACACAACTCACCATATTCCATTCATCCGGGTGTCAATTTTGGTGGAATAATCTCAAGAAGGACATCGCCGAACATATTGCTTTGTGTGATGTATGTAGTAGAGTGAAAGCGGAACATCAGAAACCAGCAGGATTGTTACAACCACTACCTATTCTTGATTGGAAGTGGGACAAGATTGGCATGGACTTCATCACCGGACTGCCAAGGACTAGATCAGGATATGATTCTATTTGGGTCGCGGTAGATCGCCTAACTAAAGTGGCTCATTTCATACCCGTGAAGACAACCTATACAAGTGCTAAGTTAGCCAAGATTTATATGAATAGGATTGTGTTTCTGCATGGAGTACCCAAGAGTATTGTGTCTGATAGAGGAACTCAATTCACTTCCCATTTTTGGAGGCAACTGCATGAGTCATTGGGGACGAGATTGGAATTCAGCACTGCTTTTCATCCCCAGACTGATGGTCAGACAAAAAGGACCAACCAGATTCTAGAGGATATGTTGAGGGCATGTGCCCTAGATTATGGTGCTAGTTGGGATGAAAGTCTGCCTTATGCAGAATTCTCTTACAACAACAGCTATCAGGCCAGTATTGAGATGGCACCGTTTGAATTTCTCTATGGAAGAAAGTGTACTACACCATTGTTATGGAGTGGTGTTGGAGAAAGAAATTTTTTCGGGCCAGAACTAATCAAGGAAGCTGAAGAGAAAGTCAAGTTGGTAAAGGATAGATTGAAGATAACATAGTCCCGACAGAAGAGCTACGCAGATCCAAAGCATAGAGAAGTCACCTATGAAGTACGAGATAGAGCTTATCTTAGAGTATCACCACTTCGTGGAGTGAACAGGTTTGGAGTCAAAGGAAAATTGGCACCAAGATATGTTGGGCCATTCAAGATTCTGAGTCGTAAAGGAGAAGTGGCATATGAGATTGAATTGCCTGAATCATTGACTACAGTTCATAATGTGTTTCACGTGAGTCAGCTGAAGCAATGCCATCCAGAGATGGAAGAGACTTCTTTGAAGGATACTATACCTTTGGAAGAGGTCCCGTTGGAAAGAGATCTCACTTATGAGGAGAAACCTATCAAGATTCTTGAGACTGCGGAAAGAGTTACTCGGACTAAGACTATCAATTCTGCAAAGTTCAGTGTAACCACCATTCCGAAGAAGAAGCAACATGGGAAAGAGAAGATGATCTTCAGAAAGACCACCCTCACCTATTTGCTAAGCAATCCGAATCTCTAGGGAGAGATTCACCTTACGGGGGTTAGATTTGTAACATCCCAAAAATCATGATTTATAAAGTTTGCACATCATTCATGCATCATGCATTTTAAAATTATTTTCAAATAAGATTGCAAAACAGAAGCCAATTATTTGCCTATTATTTTATGTCAGAAAGGCAATGACTCTATTTCCATTTTCAAATCATGAGAATACTTTGTTTCAACCAGAAAAGGTTTGAATGTTGATTTCAAAGCTTGCTCAAAGTTTCAAAACAAGAATCTAAATTTAAAACCATTTATATGCCTATTATAAATATTTAAATAAGGCATGGTTTTAATTCTATTTTCAATAGGCCAAAGTATTTGTGAGCAAACAGTAATGTTTTATACACAAATATGTGCTTAGGTCACTTTACAAAATCCAGAGGAGGTTTGAATTCAAACTCATTTGAATAGCATTTGAAAATGGTTTCAGAAAATCAAAATAGAAATAGAAAAAGAGAAAAGAAAAAAAAATAAACACAACTAACCTATCTAGCCCAACCCACCCGCGGCCCAATAGCTAGCCCAGCAAGCTCACCCGAGAAAAACCCCTCCCCTCTCTGTTTCTCACCCACTCTCGCACCCCCCTCTCGCTGACGCTCTGGCCCCACACGCCAAGTCATCATCGTCCCCAAATCTTGCCCGCGACCAGCTCTACCGCGGCCGTTTCTTCCCGTTGATTTCGCGCTTGATTACGAGTTACTGCAGTCGTAATTCCTCCTCTCTCCCTGGCTACTTAATTCCTTCCTCCTTCCGCTCATTTCCCCTCAAGCCACACCCACGAAGAGCCACCAGGCTGCCCGCATTCGATCACTCTCCGCCGCGGTACCGAGTCTCTCCGGCGGCCAATTCCGGCGAGAACTCCCCACTTCTTGCCTCCTGGTCTTTCTATCGTGTTCGCCATACCAGTGCGCATCTAACCTAGCTCACGATTTCCCTTCTGGTGACCTATAACTTCGTCATCGTCAATCACAGCGCGTGCCCGACAAAGTGCTTTACTCTGACAAGCACATACGGTAAACCTAGCCCTCCCCTTCCTCTCTGGTTCATGCTCGCACACTCGCATCTTCAGTGCGCGTCTAACGCCGCCCTCCTTTGTCTTTCCCGTGCCTTGTAGCTCCACCAACGTCGACGACAGAGCGCACCCGAAGCCGCCCGCAACTCCGACGAGGAATCCACGCTGTGTCTGTACGCCTCGACCCCGTCCACCTGCACGTTGAGCTTCCCCGTGTCTCCACGACCTCGGTAAGCGCCAGAACCCTCACCTTTGCCCTCTGGTCTCGCCGGAACGTCACCGGCAGACGCGCAGCCACCGCGGTGGCCATTTGCACCGCCCGCAAATGGTCAAAGCAACGTGATCCGCTGGATCTGGATCCAACGGTTGCGATTAGGTTTTCTAGCGAAGGGGTACGCGAGGATTTGGACCGTAGATCTTAGATCTAGCGGTATAAGTTAGATCAGATGCGAAAGGGGAAGTTTTGATCTGGTGCGTTGTATCTAAATTAGATCCAACGGTGCGGAAGCGTAATCCTCCCCGAAGCGGTACTAACCAATCAGGAAGCGCCGCGTGTTAGGGATTTTCTTTTAAAATCCAAATTTGATTTAATTAGATGAATAAACTTGTAAATTCAATAACTTTTGTTCTGTTTATCCAAAAAATACAAATAATATACCATTGGAATCACAAAAATTAATCCTACACATCTGTAGGCTTAGTTTTGTTATTTGATTATGTTAAAATAGAATTTTATGCATATACATTTGTAGGTCTATTTTGTGTAAAAAAATTATTTGGAAAATGTTTTAAAAGCCAAATTAAGTTTATTTAGTGTGTAATTGTTTAGTTTAGTGATTCAGTACTGTTTACTTGTCTTGTTTAGTTTAGAAAAATTCATCACATGGCATTTGCATGCATTTATATATTTTGCTTGATTATTTGAAATATGAATTTGGTGCTATCATTTTATGTGTAGATTTTGGTGCTAGTGGTGATTGTGATTGTGAGGATTGTTGCTACTCCCCCAACTACCAAGGCAAGTGGTGATTCATATTTTTGTCCCAATATTTTGACTATGCATTAGTGATATTTTATATGGGGCTTGCATGATGTTTTTGCTAAGTATCTAAATGCTATGCTTGGGAAATCCTAGTAGTTGTAGACTTGTTATAATTTTCTCTAAGTTAAGATACTTACTATATTGCCATACTTAGCCTAGCTAGTAGCAAACAAGGGTGGATTATATACATGCTATGGAAATTATTGCTAAGACTTTGACTTGTGTTTTTTCTTAATAAAACAACTAATTGAATGAATCACCTGGGTGGAATGGTATGTTTGGGTTATGTTGAGTGGTTACACAAGGCCCATATCCATGGTCTACCTTGTGTATCACACTTGTGGAAAGCCACCCAGGAACAAAGGGATTTGAGATGCCAGATGTTAACAAGCTTCTAGTGCAGCCACATGGCAATATGGGCTCTGCCTGGATCATATAGGTTGCAATAACTTAGCCAAATGGACAATTGGTGGTAGGGTGATAGGATTGGAGCGCATCCATTTTGGTCTAAGGGAAGGCTTCTGAAAGGTCTTGTCTCGATGCATGTCGAGTCTTGTGGTGAAAGTGCACCACCTCTCGAGAAGCAAGAATCTAAGTACTTAGCCGTGTCCCCGACAATGGACAATTTGAGCATAAAGACATGGAAGCTATAAAGAATCTCCTCATCCCAATTTCTAAGTTAAAAACTTATGGTTGAACAAAGGTAAAGGTTCACCAATGTCTATTGGTGGTTCCTTGGGAGTTTTTGACAAACAAAAACTTAGTGTTTTCAACTCATAGGTAAACCCTATTTTGAGCAAAGCAAGCCTAAGTTACACTTAGCCAAAATCATGTAGAAGTTAGAAACTATTATTCTACTAAGGTATCACTTGCCAATACTATTCCAATGTATTGACCCGCTGTGGTTGTAACTTGTGATGTTGCAGGTTACTCTGATGAGGATTAGGGTTGTGAGTCTACACTCAACATGTTTGCCTATGGCACATGAAGATGAAGACTTTATTTTATTTTGTTAAGTTAAACTCTTACTCTAGCCTTTGGCTATGGAGTTGTAAATTACTATGATATCTATGGAATGACGATGTAATAATGTAACAACCTCACCTAATAAGGCTGAGTTCATGTGTATAGTGCCAATCCTTGGATCGGTTCACTGGCACACACAGTACAGATGAATACCGAAGAGTTTAACAGTGCATCATAAATAACGAATTGATCCATAATATGCAGTTATTACAATAATGATTAGCTTAAGGCTAGATCAAATTAAAGTAGCATACGGAAGCATAAACAATTGATATGCTCCATCTTCAATTGTGCCACAGGCGAACAACTGTTGAGTGGAGTATCGCGACATATTCGATCACTCAGAAACAGAAACATAAACTGCAACATAAAACATAGCAGCTCCAAAGGGTCAATACTTGGAATGTATGGCAAGTGGAGCTATTAAAGCTTGCATTTGCAAATACCTTTGTCGTACTTTCATAAATAGTTTTTGATTTTCTTTGAAAATATCCTAATTAAGTTAACCCATCAACATTAAAGCGATTAGGAAATTAGAATGAGCGAGAAACATGTCATGAAATCAATATCAAGCAACTCAGATGTCCATAACTGGGGACACGGCTAATCGATTAGTTCATACACCCTGCAGGAGTTAGTACACTTTACCCATGTGACTTGGCCAGCCCAGCTCGTACCACCACTCTCATATTGGGTGATGATAGGGAGAAGTCCAAGAAGGGACCGTTCGGGAAGTAGCTCCCCAAACCCGACACGCACCGGTCCAACCTACCAAAATTCTACATCTCTGGATACGTGGGTTCGAAACCACAACTCATCGAGTCCAACCAACCACCCATTCCATTATTGGCACATGGTTGTACACATAAGCTACAAAATAAAGAAGCCAATCATTTTCTCTTGATACCTGGGTGCCTTTCCGCAATGATACCACCAAAAATTATCAATCCCATCACACCCAGGAAGTTCATTGATTAAGTTGTTTTCAGTTTTCGCAAACCAATAATTTAGAAACAACCTTCAGTGATGTAACCCATCCCTCGTTCATCATAGCATGGCTAAGCACATCTACCAACGGTGGCTCATCTACAGGAAAGCCCTACCAAATAATAGGACATAGCATAGCGATAGTAATTTCCTACACATGCATCTACAAAATACACGACAATGCATTGAAAATAGTAGGACAACATCATGAACAAAGTAGCATCTACTTGCCTTGATAGTTGGTGAAGTCGTTCAAACACTCGTTGCAATCACACACATTGCACTCCTCACAATCTATCGAGCAAACAATTGCATACAACATAAACAATAGCACATAGAGATCAAACAAAAGCAACAAATACATGCAGGATAATTTAATAAGTCACAATGGTTGTTACTTTAGTTCTCTAAACAATACTGAAGTATATGATGCATGCAAGAGACCAATTAATGCAATGGAGTACTTGTTATTAATAATTACTTGCCAATGTAGGGTTTTTAATAGTTCTGTTATAACGCCTGTTCTAACTGTCGAATTAAATTTGTTCTTGGGTTTACTGGATAGAGGACGTTAATACGAACCAGTAGGCGTTGGATTCACCCTAATCGGAGTTATAGATCTTTTTGTATGATTTAAATATTATTTAATGGGTTTTAAATCATTCATATATTTTCTGTTTCCTAAAAATCAAACTAAAATTATATCTGAAATCTCCACAGAATTGTGATTCCAGGGACATATTATTTGTAATTTTCTGAGCAGTATTCGGATTACTATGATTTTAATACTCTAAATAAGACATTAAACTATTTATTTAATTGTTGCGAAACGTTAGAGGATTTGCCTGAACCATTTGCATATTTGTGATCTACATGGAACCAGCTTTCCATCGGTATATCATTTATATTTTTGTGATATGCAAATAATTTACTATGAATTTAATGATTTCTAAAGCCATTAAAACTAATTAAATCACTACGGGGTAAATAATCCGCAAGGGCTGGATATAACCATATATTATTAATCTACATTATAGTAGCTTCAATTTGATATATTGTTCATATTTTTTGGAGTTACAGATAATTTCCTATGAATTTATTAACCTAAAAGACCATTAAAACTAATTAAATTACTACAATAAACGCATATATTGAAGGTTAGATCTAATGGCATATTAGTATCCTACACGTTTTTCTGAATCCATTGATATATAATTTGCTATTTTTGGATCTACGAATTTTTTTATATGATTTTTGTAAGTTTATACAATTTTCTGCAAACTAAATTCAATTTCAAATCTACAGGGAATATTCTCTGGGAATATTCTATGCTGACTAGGACGCGGGGCTGACCTGGCGTTGACATGTGGCGAGATCAAGTCGGCTCGTATCCCTTAGCAGAATCAATCTAATCTTGGCCGTTGGGATGAGATCCAGTGGTTAGGAGAGGAAATTGACCCGATTTTGGCTCAGAATAGACAAGAAATAGATCTGTGTTAGAGAGACAAATTCATAGGTGAAATTGAAAAACTTACAACATGAAAGTTGTGGGGAATCATTAGTCCTACCTTCTCACCAAAGGAATTTGGATTTGAATAAACGAGCCCGAGTACATCTTGGATTTACACCGTCATATCTGAAATATTGTGGTGCGAAATTATCCGGCTATGGTGGATGAAAAGAGGTGAGGTTTAACGGGATTGAAATATTTCGACGAGATCTACAACTTTCGTTTGTTGGCCGAAGGTAAACAACGAAGTCTAGATGGATTAATAAGCGAAATAATATCCGGACATGTGTAGATTCGGGATTTCGAGAAGGAAAACTCGTACAGCTGTCGCTCCACGAGTTTATATGAAGATTTAGGATGGTGTAGAGATAGGTCTTGGAGTAGGGAACAAGTAGAAACAAACGGAAGTCGATTCGGAGTTGTAGATAAAAAGATATAGGAGTTTGAATAGAGATAGGTTTAGAAAACGTGTTTCCGCACGATTTTTAAAGCACTTGGGAAAACGATCGTGCCCGTGCCTGGCTGCTTCCACAGTCTGCTAGCTGGGCCGGCCGGTTTGCCCAATGGTTTTTTCTTTTCTTTTTCTTTTTCTTTTTCTATTTACTTGTTTTCCTTATATCTTTTGCATACAAACTCCAAATGACATGATTCTTGTTTCTAAAATTTTCTAAAATCGAATAGATCATTATAGAATCATATTTGTAATATTTTTACTAGTTTACAAGTAGTGGATTTATAAATCCTTGTATATTTTATTTTATTTATATCTTTATTTGTTTGTATTTATTCCATAACTTTTTCATAATAGCTCCAAATGAGCTCAATTTTGTTTCTAAAATTTTGTAATATTCATTGGATCTTTTCAGGCTATAATTTAGCAATAATCGCTGCCTTAGCAATAGTGGGTTTTTATAAAGCCAATTTAATTTCCTTTAGGAACAAAGTGGCACATACTATTTGGGGTTTTAGTCCTTCATTTTTTCATTTAGGAATTTTTCTTGATGCAAATATGCAATGCAATGCTCATGAATGTCATGCAAATGAATTTTTTTTTCTAGTCCCAATTTCCAAAATCTTAGGATGTGACAGACTAACCCCCTTAAGATGAATCTCGTCCCGAGATTCGGAATGGCTAGCAAGGTTATGGGTGTTGTTGTCAAGGCTAACCCCTTAAGAAAACTGAGCTTGGCATCTCCAACATCAAATACTTAATTGTGGAATCTTGTGCTAGCTATCAATCCTTTCCAGTGGGTTCTCTTCAACAGATCTTGTAAGTAACTCCATACGTAACTATTCTTATCCATGAATACCTCAATATGAATGAACATGATGCACCAGTATTGAAAACATTACGAGCGTGATGCATAAATTAGCGAGAACTTACTAGTCACACGGCATGGCTTATTGAGTGCTTTCCCCATGCTCACATGGTTCATAGTTGCCTTCGGAGGTGAATCAGGCTTGGCTCCAGCTTCACTCTTCTTCTCCGGACAGTTATCAGCATAGTGTCCCTTCTAGTTGCACTTGAAGCATATCACTTGGCTAATATCCTTCTTCTGATGGTGGTGGTTATGTCCATTGTTGCCTCCAGAATTGTGTCCATTGCCTCCATTGTGGTTGTGTCCATTGCCTCCATGCTTGTGATGTACAGAATTCCTATTACCATCATGGTAGGTACACTTATGGTGTGATCCCGAGTTGTGATCGTTGTTCTTCCTCTTGCGTCTTTCCACTTGCTTTTGTTTTCCCTCGAGAATTCTGGCCTTGTCCATCAGTTCTTGGAAAGTGGGGCAATAGACTACTAACAGCTGTACCGATAGCTCATCACTGAGGCCATCCAGGAACCTCTCTCTCCTCTTGGCATCAGTGTCAACATCCTCAGGGGCATATTCAGCCACGGTGCGGTTGGTCTGGCACAAGTTGCGGAACTCCTTCCTCTTCAGACTTAGGACTCCTAAAGAAACATGGTTGGTCCTGAAACCTTCCTCAAACATGGCCCAAGTCACAGTGTCCATCGGGTGGGTGATCTGGAAAGCATCCCACCAATAAGCAGTTGGTCCCTCCAGTAGGTGAGCAGCAAATCTCACCTTCTCAGCATCAGTGCATCCAACAGTCACTAAATCTTTGTTCACCGAGCGCAACCAGTCAAGAGTAATCATAGGTTCAAGTGCAGTGGAGAACTTAGCTGGCCTCAGTTTCAGAAACTTGGTGAGAGCATCCTCCTGGGGCTGGTTGTTCCCATTGTTGTTGTTGTTCTGCGCAACCATGAATTGAGTCATCACCCGCGCTAGCTGCACCTGGGCTGCCATCAGCTGCTCCATCTCAGCGGGTTGGCGGCAGGGCGGCATCTGTTGGGACAACATAGATAAGTTATAGATAGAAATACTAGAGAAGTATTACTGCACATAACTATATGAAACAATCAATTAGCACACAAACAAACATTCAACACAAACAACACTCAATCCAAAATAGTTTTATTTATATTCCAGAAGTTTTGTTTTAGTGGCATACCATCCACAAAATAGTTTCCCATTGACTAATATTCGTTTGGGGGTGAACCTACAATCATAAAGGCAATAGACAGAATCTGTCCTGAAACTACAGCAGTGTTCATGAATTTTTCTGGGCACCTTAAACTCATCAGGAATTTTAGCCAATTTTTTTACATATCGTACAGCAAGTTTCGCACCAAACCCTGTTTTTTCAGATTTTTCAAGGTTACCAGAAAAATATGAAAAATCATACAGTACAGCTGGTTCAGCAGAAAACTCCAGCGAAACTATCACGAATTTCTAATCAAAACCTTCATTAATATATTATGGAATCTCACAAAAATATTCTAGAACTTTTAAGGTATCAAATAGCACAACCTAAATATAATAAATCAACTATCATACAAGTTCTTACAACGATCTATTGCTATATCTAAACGAGATCATATAAAACTATATGGTGGTCATCTTCTAACTATTCTTTAATCTTGCACTTTCTTGCACAAGTGTTTATCAACAAGTTTGAACAAGACGGGATTAGAAAAGGCAGATGAAGTATTTACAAGAACCTAATAAGTACAAAATTATGAGTTCATTGCTAGAGAGAGCCTTCCTTCTGTATTTTAAAAGGGAAGATTATGAGAATTGAAATGGTAAGAAGATACTAGAAAGAAGTGTAAGAAGAGAATAGATAGAATCATATAGGATTTATAATTTCATATGGCTTTCCTATTCTAAACCTAGGTCACGATCCTACATTCAACGCACTGCTCTGATACCATCCTATAACACCCTCGCCTGATAAGGCTGAGTTCATGTGTATTGTGTCAATCCCTGGATCGGTTCACTGACACACACAGTACAGATGAATACCAAAGAGTTTAACAGTGCATCATAAATAATGAATTGCTCCAGAATTTGCAATTATTACAATAATGCTTAGCTCAAGGCTATCTCAAATTCAAGTAGCATACGGAAGCATAAACAATTGATAGGCTCTATCTTCAATTGTGCCACAGGCGAACAACTGTTGAGTGGAGTATCGCGACCTATTCGATCACTCAGAAACGGAAACATAACCTGCAACATAAAACGTAGCAGCCCTGAAGGGTCAATACTTGGAATGTATGGCAAGTAGAGCTATTAAAAGAGACAATAGAGCTAACATCTACATGCATATTTGGCAAGTGGAACTGTGGCTAGCTTGCATTTGCAAATACCTTTGTCCTACTTTCATAAACAATTTTTTATTTTCTTTGAAAATATCCCAGTTAAGTTAACCCATCAACATTAAAACAATTAGGAAATTAGAATAAGCGAGAAACATGTCATAAAATCAATATCAAGCAACTCAGATGTCCATAACCGGGGACACGGCTAATCGATTAGTTTATACACCTTGCAGGGGTCAGTACATTTTACCCATGTGACTTGGCCAGGCCAGCTCGTACCACCACTCTCATATTGGGTGATGATAGGGAGAAGTCCAAGAAGGGACCATTCGGGAAGTAGCTCCCCAAACCCTACACGCACCGGTCCAACCTACCAAAATTCTACATCTCTGGATACGTGGGTTCGAGTTACCACAACCTACTGAGTCCAACCAACCGCCCATTCCATTATTGGCACATGGTTGTACACGTAAGCTACAAAATAAAGAAGCCAATCATTTTCTCTTGATACCTGGGTGCCTTTCCGCAATGATACCACCAAAAATTATCAATCCCATCACACCCAGGAAGTTCATTGATTAAGTTGTTTTCAGTTTTCGCTAACCAATAATTTAGAAACAACCTTCAGTGATGTAACCCAGCCCTCGTTCATCATAGCATGGCTAAGCACATCTACCAACGGTGGCTCATCTACAGGAAATCCCTACCACATAATAGGACATAGCATAGCAATAGTAATTTCCTACACATGCATCTACAAAATACACGACAATGCATTAAAAATAGTAGGACAACATCATGAACAAAGTAGCATCTACTTGCCTTGATAGTTGGTGAAGTTGTTCAAACACTCGTTTCAATCACACACGTTGCACTCCTCGCAATCTATCGAGTAAACAATTGCATACAACATAAACAATAGCACATAGAGATCAAACAAATGCAACAAATGCATGCATGATAATTTAATAAGTCACAATGGTTGTTACATTAGTTCTCTAAATAATACTGAAGTATATGATGCATGCAAGAGACCATTAATGCAATGGAGTACTTGTTATTAATAATTACTTGCCAATATAGTGTTTTTAATAGTTCTGTTGTAACGCCTATTCTAACTGTCGAATTAAATTTGTTTCTTGGGTTTACTGGATAGAGGACGTTAATACGAACCAGTAGGCATTGGATTCATCCTAATCAGAGATATAGATATTTTGTATGATTTAAATAGTGTTTAAATGGTTTTAAATCATTCATATATTTTCTGTTTCCTAAAAATCAAACTAAAATTATATCTGTAATCTCCACGGAATTGTGATTCCAGGGACATATTATTTGTAATTTTCTGAGCTGTATTCGAATTACTATGATTTTAATACTCTAAATAAGACATTAAACTATTTATTTAATTGTTGTGAAACCTTACAGTATTTGCCTAAACCATTTGCACATTTGTGATCTACATGGAACCAGATTTCCATCGGTATATCATTTATATTTTTGTGATATGCAAATAATTTACTATGAATTTAATGATTTCTAAAGCCATTAAAACTAATTAAATCACTATGGGGTAAATAATCCGCAAAGGCTGGATCCAACCATATATTATTAATCTACATTATAGTAGCTTCAATTTGATATATTGTTCATATTTTTCGGAGTTACAGGTAATTTCCTATGAATTTATTAACCTAAAATACCATTAAAACTAATTAAATTACTACAGTAAACGCATACAGTGAAGGTTAGATCTAATGTCATATTAATATTATACACGTTTTTCTGAATCCATTGATATATAATTTGCTATTTTTGGATCTATGAATCTTTTTATATGATTTTTGCAAGTTTATACAATTTTCTGCAAATTAAATTCAATTTCAAATCTACAGGGAATATTCCCTGGGAATATTCTATGCTGACTAGGACGCGGGGATGACCTGGTGTTGACACGTGGCAAGATCCTATTGGCTCATACCCTTTCGCGGAATCGATCTAATCCTGGCCGTTAGGATGAGATCTAGTGGTTAGGAGAGGAGATTGACCCGATTTTGGCTTAGAATAGACAAGAAATAGATCTGTGTTAGAGAGACAAATCCATAGGTCAAATTGAAAAACTTACAACATTAAAGTTGTGGGGAATCATTAGTCCCACCTTCTCACCAAAGGAATTTGGATTTGAAGAAACGAGCGCGAGTACATCTTGGATTTACACCGTCATATCTGAAATATTGTGGTGCGAAATTCTCCGGCTATGGTGGATGAAAAGAGGTGCGGTTTGTCGGGATTGAAAGATTTTGACGAGATCTACAACTTTCGTTTTTTGGCCGAAGGCAAACGACGAAGTCTAGATGGATTAATAAGCAAAATAAGATTCGGGCATGTGTAGATTCGGGATTTCAAGAAGGGAAACTCGTACAGCCGTGGATCCACGAGTTTATATGGATATTTAGGATGGTGTAGAGATAGGTCTTGGAGTAGGGAACAAGTAGAAACAAACGGAAGTCGATTCGGAGTTGTAGATAAAAAGATATAGGAGTTTGAATAGAGATAGATTTAGAAAACGTGTTTTCGCATGATTTTTAAAGCACTTGGGACAACGATTGTGCCCGTGCCTGGCTGCTTCCGCAGTCTGCTAGCTGGGCCGGCCGGTTGGCCCAATGTTTTTTTTTCTTTTTCTCTTACTTGTTCCCCTCATATCTTTTGCATACGAACTCCAAATGAAATGATTCTTGTTTCTAAAATTTTCTAAAATCGAATAGATCATTATTGGATCATATTTGTAATATTTTTACTAGTTTATAAGTAGTGGATTTATAAATCCTTGTGTATTATATCTTTATTTGTTTGTATTTATTCCATAACTTTTTCATAATAGCTCCAAATGAGCTCATTTTATTTGTAATATTCATTGGATCTTTTTAGGCTATAATTTAGCAATAATCGCTGCCTTAGCAATAGTGGGTTTTTATAAATCCAATTTAATTCCATTTAGGAACAAAGTGGCACATACTATTTGGGGTTTTAGTTCTTCATTTTTTTATTTAGGAATTTTTCTTGATGCAAATATGCAATGCAATGATCATGAATGTCATGCAAATGAAAAAAAATTCTAGTCCCAATTTCCAAAATATTGGGATGTGACAAATAATGACCTTTTGTTTCTGTGTACTTCATCTTAAACTGTGGATGCTAGCATTTGATTCAGGGACTAGCATTGCAATCACAGGGACTTTACCTTTACAAAGGTGGGGTCTTACACCAGTACATATCCTTTGGAGTTCAAGAGCAGGAAAATCAATTTGCAGCCTAGGACACCACAGCAGATTATGAATGAATCCCGTCAGAATATTGAAGTGAACTTGCAAGATGCACCTAGGCGAGAGAGTGTTGAAACTGTGAGTGTTCTAAATGAGCCTCAAAAGAATGATATAACGAAAAGTGAGAGTGCCTAATCTATTAATACTAGCCACCAAAGAGGACATGAGAGAATTTAGTGAGGATCCTACAGCCATGCCACTTGTGCTCATGTATAAGGGCGGGGTTTTGGTTTTCTAACGACATGACCCCTATTTATCTTGGTGTATCTACTGTTTTGCAGCATTTTTGTGATGTGTTTCCAGACGATGTGCCATCTGGATTGCCTCCATTGCGTGGCATTTAGCACCAGATAGACTTGATCCCTGGCGCCACATTACCAAACCAGGCACCATACCGAACCAACCCCAAAGAAACTAAGGAAATACAGAAACATGTACAAGTGTTGCTCGATAAAGGGTGCATTTGTGTCTCTCTTAGCCCTTGGGTTGTTCCTATTATTTTAGTGCCTAAGAAATATGGTACATGGTGCATGTGTGTAGATTGTAGAGCTATTAATAACATCACTATTCGATATCGTCATCCTATTCCACCCTTAGAGGATATGTTAGATGAATTGAGTGGTGCTGCTATTTTCTCTAAAATTGATTTGCGTAGTGGATACCATCAAATTAGAATGAAAGAATGGGATGAATGGAAAACTGCTTTCAAAACAAAATTTGGTTTGTATGAGTGGTAGTTATGCCTTTTGGTCTTACTAATGCACCTAGTACATTCATGAGATTAATGAACCATGTTTTGAGAAAATATTGGTTGTTTTGTGGTTGTTTATTTCGATGATATACTCATATACAGCCGCAATGAAACTGAACATTGTGATCATATTAGACAAGTTTTGCAAGTGTTGTGTGATAATCAATTATATGCTAATCTTGAGAAGTGCACATTTGCAAAAGATAAGGTCATATTTCTTGGATATGTTGTATCTAAGCATGGGGTAGAAGTAGATCAATCAAAACTTGAAGCATTCAAAATTGGCCTATTCCAATGAATGTGAGTCACATAGTTTCCATGGTTTAGCCGGTTTCTATAGGCGCTTTGTGAAGGATTTTAGCACTATTGCTGCACCATTGAATGAAATGACTAAGAAAGGTGTGCCATTTGTATGGGCTGTAGACTAAGATATTGCATTTGATACATTGAAACGTTTGCTTACTACTACACCTTTGCTTGCATTACCTGATTTTTCAAAGAAATTTGAAGTTGAATGTGATGCTACTGGTATAGGAATTGGAGGCGTTTTGATGCAAGAAGGTCGTCCTATAGCATATTGTTCTGAGAAACTTGCTGGTGCTAGACTGAATTATCCTGTTTATGAAAAAGAATTGTATGCGCTTGTTAGAGTTCTTGAGGTTTGGCAACATGATTTGTGGCCAAAAGAATTTATCATACATTCTAATCATGAAGAATTGAAGCATCTTAAAGCTCAATCAAACTTGCATAGACACTTAGCTAAATGGGTTTAGTTTATTGAGTCATTTGCTTACATCATTAAATATAAGAAAGGAAATAAGAATATGGTTGCTGATGCATTATCTAGGGAGAACATGTTATTGAGACATCTTGATGCTCAAATTCCTGGATTAGAGAGTATTTCTGCGCTTTATGCAACTAATCATGATTTTGCTGAACCATACCGTTTGTGTGCTTTGAAACATGCCTGGGATAAGTATCATATACATGATGGCTATTTGTTTAGAGCTAACAAAATATGCATTCCAGAATTGTCTTTGCGTTTGTTTTTAGTGCAGGAATGACATGCTGGAGGTTTGATATGTCACTTTGGGCTTGAGAAGACATTGCTCATGCTCGCTAATCACTTTTATTGGCCCAAGATGAGGCGTTATGTATATCGATTTTGGAGCCGTTGCATTACATGCAACAAATCCAAGTCAAAGTTGAAGCCTCATGGTTTGTATACACCTCTCACTGCACCTACTACACCTTGGGAAGATATTAGCATTGAATTTGTGCTAGGTGTACCCAAAACTCCGAGAGGTCATGTAACACACTCGGATTGGCCCTGTGCAAGTCTTAGCGATTCCTGCCAAACTCGCATAGAAACGATTCAAAGGCGCCCATCAGGCACTTTCGTGCGGGTGGAAAATAAAGTATTATTATTACACAATAGTCCATGATGGAACTCACAGAACGGATTTATACAACAACGACTCCATGAGTCAAGAATACAGATATACAATACAAAGATCCAAATCACCTTGAAAACGATACAACGTCCGACTACGGACAAGATGCAAATTGGGCTAAGAGCCCTGAAGAATAACCAATAGCATCCATAACCCTACCCAGGCCAAGCCGGAAGGGTAACCCTGCTAACGACGTCGATCTCAAAACCTGCTTAAACAAAAGGGGTGCCGACAAAGGCAAAGGAAAAGAGAGAGCGGTCAGTATTGAGGCCAGTACACGGCGAGACTAGAATTCGGCGGTCCTCGCCTACATAGGTATGGTGGACTGAAGAGGCAACGCATCATGCACTAAACAACCTATAGAGACTCAATACATCTGGCGGCTATCAGATAGGGATAAGAAAGACTTATTCAGATCCAACCTGAAACTATCACCAAGCATACCCATCCTGGTATTTCCCCCTCAAGACCAAACGAGGAAGTCAACCAAGGAACTCACACAGTTGGCAGTTTTATTCATTCTGTTATAGTCACGGCAATTACTAGTCAGATATAGATAGCATGAGTCATTCTGATATTATAAACAATGGGAAGTTTTAGTTAACCATTCCGTTGTAGTTGCAATACTTACTAGTCATATACATATAGCATGAGGTATCCCAAAACCAGTAGTTGTTGGTACTTTTATTTAGCCATTCCGTTGTAGTGAAGCTGATTACTAGTCATTATAAAGTCAAATTTATAGCACTACTTTAGTTATAGTTGTCTATGATCGAGATACTGTGCTCCAAGTCATCCATAACTGCGGACACGGCTTTCAGAAAGTTTTACCCTGCAGGGGGCACAAATAGCAACACACGCACGATCAACCTCGGAAAAAACCAAATGAAAACCCAACGAGGCATCATGACAGAACATTCGCAAGATTCATATTTGATTTCTGGGGGCCACCCCACCAAGCTACCCGCGACGAAGTTGGCCGGCTCCGAGACGGACCCAGAGGTTTGTGCCAATGGCTGTAAACGACTGGGAACCCGAAAGTATGACTGGGCTTGTCGATACCGCGAAAACATTCCACATTTGTTCCTAAACAGTACAGGCGCTCCACACGCAATAGTAAATAAAGGAGTAAAGCATGGCATAAGTACAGGATAGTAATAAAACCTCAAACTAGTTTGTGGCCCCAAGGAATTAAATATGACTCAAGCTAGGGTTAGGGGGATTCATGGTCCCACATGCGGATAGTGCGAATATTCAAAGAACGAGTATCAAGTACTCGGGTCCTACGGGACACAACTGGACGGTTAAAAACCAAGTAACATCTATTGCCCACCTGTGCCTCTACATTATTTACCTACTTCAATTTTAGTTATTAAACGGTAATTAAAGCCATGATCATCTCCAACATTAAACATGCGGCATTACTCCAACAACCGTGGAAGATCGATGGCGCGACACATCACCTGTGCAAGCAACTACGACTCGCAAGGGCGACTATCTACCAAACAACAGGTAATAGGATGCGTCCATGGCAATATAAGGGCTGCAAGGAAGTATAACGGGATACAGAATCTATAGCATCGCAACACAGATAGAAATAGATCAACAGGAGGAAATAAACACTATAAATGTAAAATAGGTAGAAAGGGTGAGAATGCTCGCCTCGAAAACATTGCTGAAGATTCATCCGAAGATCGGGTCGACACTCGCATCAACTCATCGGCCTAATCCGTGAAGAAGCAAAGCACTAGCACAAATAGCGGATGCACTATTTAATACTACGGTAGAAGATCGGCGTGATGCATGTATGATGTATGGCATGGCAAGGATGCGATGCAATTAGGCAATATTAAGCGAAACCGGGGTCCCGACAATTAAGTATATGGTTATAGTTGTTTTAGATACCCCGCAATTTAAATGTTGTTTTAACAAGGAAAAATATGTTATTGGTTCGATGCACAAATTTAAATGAGGCCCATATAAGACTAGAAAAACCCGTATATGGTCTCCATATTTAATTAGTAGATGAGTCGACAAATACCCCCAAACCAAAATATGTATGCAAGGATGCTCAGTTCATATGCAACAAGTGATAATATCATTTTATTATAAAAACATGGGCATCAGATAGGGGTCACACATCAGATCGACGATCTTGGAGGTTCAGGGAGGTTCGACGGGGATCGGTCTTCGGGTCTTGGATCCACGAAGGGAACTCGAGGTATTCAGATACGTGAGGAAGAACTTGGCGCGCCGGGGGTTCAGTTTGGCTAAAGGATCGGGTCCCGTGAAGGAGGCCTTGGCGTCGATCTCGGTCAAACAGACGACAGCTCGAGAGGATCTTGGAAAACTTGTCGATGGACCTCCTTGTCTAATTTGTTGGACTTGTTCACTAGGATACCTTGGTCGGCAACAACTGGTACTGCGAGTAGCATAGCCTGAAAGATGACGACGACCCGAAACTGGAGCAGACCGCGCGCGTCCTTGGAGCCGTACCCGCAATGAGCAGAGGCATCCACTCGAGGCGATCGTCGGCATACAGGGACTCGGCGAGGCAAAAGTTTCCAAGGAGCGGCCTGCAGCGGCCTCTGATGGACAATGGCGACTTGCGAGGAGAGGCGGCGTTCAATGAAGGCCTGGGGCGGAGACGAGGGCAACGAGGGTCAGACGGCCAGACGGAAGAAGGCCAGAGAGGGGTGGAAAGGCGAGGCATACGGCGGCCTGGCATGGGTCTGGTGATGCAGAGGACGGCGGGGTAAGGGCATGGCAAAGGAGTCCTAGGGGCGACGGAGGCCGGACGCAGGGGCGTGGTCGGAGAACGACGGAGAGGTGTAGCCGGCGAGGTTCATGGGCCTCGGTGAGAGGAAGCGACGCAGCGACAGAGGGGCTCGCTGGTGGCACGGTCGGCGAGGGCGGCCGCAAGGCAAAGACACCCGACTGCAGACGGCGGCGGAGGCGAGGAGGCGAGGTGGGCAGGCTGGAACAGGGCCTGGACGCGAGCAAGCGTCGTCGAGAGGGTTGGGTGACGAGGAATCGGGAGGCAGGGTGGTTGGGGCCTGCGATGCGTGAGTGGCGCTGAGTGTCCAGGGAAGGTGGGGAAAATCATGGTGGGGCCAGGCTCGTGCGTAAGCGGGGAAAGCACGCGGGGAGCGAGCGCGGCGTTGACCGCGGGGTGGGGTGTTGCGTGCGGGATGTTTGGGTGCCTGGTAGCGGCAGGGAGGGAAAAGGGGGTGAGGTCTAGGGTTGGGGAAGGGTAGGGATTAGGGTTTGGTAGAGGGGTGGTAGGCCGGCTACTAGCTGGGCCGTTTGGGCCTGGTCTGCGGCTGCCTCCCCTGATAAAACTAGTTTTAATATTATTTTCTTTCTTTTAAAGCAAAATGTTTTGTAATTAGGTTTTAGATAGATCAAAGATTCAGACGGACCTAAGGTTTTGATTTGAACAAAGAGGGGAGGATATTAATATAAAAAACAAAATAGGCCTTTTAGACAAAATAGTTTTAGGAAATTAGATGCATGATGATGCCAAGATGATGCACAAAGATAAAATTAAGCGATTCTAGTAGTGATTTTTCCCAGGGTGCTATAGGTCATGATTCTATATTTGTGGTAGTGGATAGAATCTCTGAGATGGCTTATTTTATTGCCTGCCACAAAAGCAACGATGCGTCGTATATTGCTAACATGTATTTCAGGGACATCGTGATACTACATGGAGTACCAAAGACGATTGTTTCTGACCGTGATGTGAAGTTCGTGAACTACTTTTAGAAGACCTTATGGGGAAAGCTTGGAACAAAGTTGTTGTTCAGTACTACATGTCATCCCCAGAAAGATGGTCAAATGGAGGTGGTGAATAGAACATTGTCACAGTCATTGAGGACTAGGATCAAGAAGAATCTGCGGGAGTGGGAAGAGTGTTTGCCACATGTCGAATTTTCTTGCAACAGGGATGTTCATTCTACTACTCAGCTTTGTCCTTTTGAGGTGGTGTATGGGTTAAAACCATTGACGCCACTTGATTTGTTTCCTTTACCATTGCATGAGAGAGTTGATATGGAGTCATCAAAACATGATGAATATGTGAATAAAATACATGAGAAGACTTGAGAGGCTATTGAGAAGAAAGGCAAGAACATTGCTGCTACAAGGAATCAAGCAAGAAAGGAGATTTTGTTCGAGCCTGGAGACATGGTATGGGTGCATCTGCGCAAGGATAGGTTCCCCAAGCTTCAACAATCCAAATTGAAGCCCCATGGTGCTGGTCCTTACAAGGTGTTAGCCAAGATTAATGATAATGCCTACTCGATTGATATTCCTATTGCTGAGTTTGGTGGCGTTAGCATCAACTTCAATATTGCTAATTTGTCACCATATGATGGAGAAGACCTTGGAGTATCGAGGTCGACGCCTTTTGAAGGGGGGAGATGGTGAGGACATCCCTACAATTACACCTAGCCTAACTACTACTAAAGAGGTTTCAGTTGCTGCAAAGAAGGTTCAGTCCGATGAGATTAGAATTGGACCTATTACAAGAACTCGTGCTAAGCTACTACAATAGGTAGATTTGTTTTTTAATGGGCCTGATGTTTTAATTAATGAGAACTTTATACTGCCTAAGTCATTGTTGCGATGACCCAGCATACCACTTCATGATGTAGTACACTATAGTCGTTGACATAACACCAATGAAACACCGTTCGCTAGTATTACATCCCTCAGAGTAGTACAACAGAAACATAATAGGTCCAAGACATGACTATAGGTTACAACTCAACTCTTTACACAAGATCCAGAGAACACTCTAGTTTAAAGAGAGAGAAAGAAACTTCTTATGAAGAAGAATCTTGAATAAATAACTCATAGCTACCATACTTATAAAACTAGTAGCTGAACTACTGGCTTGCATTGCTGCTATTGCAATACTCTACAGAAGTAGGTTTTATGGTTAGAAATTCTATTCTTATCTAATCAGCAACTTCGTCTTCACTTGAGTTGATGTATATGTTGACTTTCTTGACTTCCTTGAAGAGCTTTAGCTATTGATGATGATTCCTGGAGAATATCTTGATGTGGACGTCGCCTGTACTAGCTTTAGAACCTAGCAAGGGTTAAGAAGATATGTTGAGTACGAGCGTACTCAGCAATTTCACTAGAAAAGGAGGGTTTGATGCACTATATCTACAGCCAAAGACCGTAGGTCTTAGGAAATGCAAGTTTTCTTAAACATTTCTTCAAAGGTTGCTTTTATTCTGAAAAGCTATGTCCGTCAGCCTTCATGGGTTTACTAGAACCTTCATGGGGTTCCTTTCCCGCCGTGTTCGCAACTCCTTCCCGGAACAGGGAGTAACAAGTTACAATTTTTACACTCTGCAGAGGTGCGTTACTTTACCCATGAGAGACCTTAGCCTTGTTGCACAACCAAGTCATGACCTTGTCCATACTTCCTTGGTATGGGCCCAGTCTAAGATCCAAGCCAATCACTGCACCCTTCGCGACCCCGCATGCCTCCTTGGTGTACACCATGCCCACACATTGAATTACGGCAATGGTTTGTATAGACCGTTAGATGCCAGAACTATCGTGGGACGTTGAGGGTTCCCACCCATATGCTGCATATCCTCTACGAATTACCAATAATATGCACGCTACGAGGATAACAGCCATGACCTGCACATCCGGCTACATGCAAGAGGAAGAAGATACAGCTGACTTCTCCGTCCCATTCCAAATCTCATGGTTAACGCGTGATATATGGCGCAAGAATCACTGGTGACATTGGTTGTTAAGTCCTAGATAATATGTTCCTTTACCACCAGAACTTTTATAGTAGGTTATTACCTCATGGTAATAAACCTATAATCATAGTATTATGAAAATAGTGTTTTCGGACCTTTTTCAAATGCAGGTGATGACAACACTAGATTTGTAAAATACTTTACAGAAAATAATCAAAGGACATGAGAAAGTGTAAACTTGCCTTTTGTGATTCCAAGATTATGCACTCACGGTCTTCAAGACAATTTAAGATCCAATAGTGGAAATCTGCATCATTGGTCCGGTAAGGACTAATGTTTAAAGAAGCAAGATGCTTTGATGCATAAGTAATGTAATGCAGGTTGATAAACACGAATCCCGAGAATAACGTTGTTCTAGGGTTTGGATACTAGAAAGGGTTTCCTTGGAATGTGTTGCCCTTTTAGATTAAGTTTCACACATGTGATTCTTATTAAGGCTTGTGAGTGTGTGGAAAACAACATGTATTTATACAACAACAACATACATACATATGGAATGCTACTCAAGGTTGCTTACACCTTAATTGTTTATCTTCAAGTTTTACTTGCAAGTAATGTCACTTATAAAGAATTTAAGTATTAACAATCTTATTATACAAGTAAAGTATAAAGTAAAGTGTTTACTATTAATTGTTGTATGTTGATTGAAGTGGCAAAATGAATATCTTTTGAAGAAAATCTTTCTCAACTAAGTAGAATTATTTAAGCTTTTAAGTTATCCTTATGAGGTGTTCTTTCTAGTTATAGTCTTTAAGTTAGAAAGAATTTCCTTTATTTAAATAATGAAATTAGTAGTATTTGAGACTTATCTATCTTGGTTTTTAACTAGGTTGGTTTGGTATTAAGATGCTTTATAATTTAATTATAACAGACCAAAGTTAACTATAATAACATAGATGGACTTAAGGTATTATGCTTATAATATTTGTAGCTTATTTACTTTATAATGTTTCCTTTAGAGTTATTTAGGAAGGATTATACTTTTATTTGGTAGTGTTTTCTTTGTATTGTAAATGTATAATGGTCTGTATTTTCCAATAAGGATGTGGTTATGGTTTATGAATGAGTAAACAATATTATGTATTACTTATGAACTCACCTATAGTGTTTGATTTGTTTATAACTTGTGGTTAAAGTAAAGGAATAGGTTTTATTTCTTTACAAATTATTCTTAGAGATTTTATATTAAATAAGAATTCTTTTATAAAATAATTTATACTTATGGTTGAAGGATAACTTAATAAAATTATATTTTATAATGTGTTAAACCATTTTGACTTCATAAAATTAGTATTTAATATTAATATTATTTATTACATTTAATTGGTTAATTGAAGACATATTAATAAATTTTATTTACCTATATATGTATTATTAATTAAGGAAATATGTTTAATTCAAGTTATGAAGGTGTTTAATCTTTTTATTTAATTCAAAAAAATGTAATATCACATTTTTAATATGTAGCTATTATTTTTGTGGTCATTTTGGTATATTACATTTATTTTTGTGATTTAAAAATAATAAGATATGATTTTAATAAGGTTTATTTTTTGATAAATACTTAATAAATAATAAATACTTAATTAAGAGGATTAATAATGTATAATTATAGTTTTAAACTCTAATTCTTATTTTTCTAAGATTTTTGGTATTTTATTTATATTTTTAACATTTACCATTATTAAAATATTAATTATCAAAGTATTAAAACTTTATAAAGTATTTATTAAATAATATTTATTTAAATAATTATCATAATAATATTTAATAATAGTTTTAAGTTGTAGATTTTATTTTTCTAAACATTTCATATATTATATGTATTTTTCTGATTTATAGAATTAAAGATATCAAATTTACAAGTTTTAATCATTTTATGAAATTCTTAGTTAAATAACTAAATGTATTTAATAAGTAATGTTGATGTCAGCAAGCAATGAAGGGTTTTTATCACCTGGGCCTAATCTACACCCAGTCACTGACTGGTGGGACATATGCCACGTCATTTCTCAGGGTTTTTATTTATCACAGAAATGAATAACTTAATTTAGGAAATAAATAAATGATATATGACATCAGGGTGATGTCACGCTGACATCACCTAAAGGATGATCCTCAGATCGTGGTTTGATCTTTGGATTGAAGGCATGCGGGCACGCGGGGATGGTCCTATTCGAATCAGTGGAGTGCGGGAGGCCAAATAGTGGCGGCGCTGCCTAGGAACGGTCACTGGTGACGGCGGTGCAACAACGGCGAGCGGCGGCGACGTCGGTCTCTCGCGGGGAGGTCGATTCAGAGGAAGAGAGAGAAAACAGAAGGGTGCTTGAGCACCGGTGACTCACCAGGAGCATGACGGTGGTGGTGCCGAGGCAAGGTGAGCACGGGGAACGCCAGAATCGAGGAAGGAAGCTATGGCCGAAGCTCGGGAAGGTGGTGTTCTTGTCGACGATTGGAAGCTTCCCATGTCGATTCCTCCCGCGAGGATGCTCACCGCAGCGAGGCGAAGCTTCCGGGAGCCACGGCGGGGCTCGGGGCGGCCGGAGCCGATGGATCTCGACGGCGTCTAAGAGCTCTGGAGGTAGGGTTTGTGCGCTGGAGAAGAAATTTGAGAGAGAGAGCACACGTGAAGTGATCAGGATGTGATTTAGGGCGTCGCCGTGTTGATCTTATCCTCGTGAAGACCTTGGTGGCGGCGTGACGTCGACGGCAGCATCGGGTGGTCGGCGGCGCTCCAGCGAACTGCTTGTCGCGAGGAGGAAGATGACGGATTAGAGTTCCAAACGGTATATGGGCTTGGGCTGTTGCTGGGCTGCAGCGGAGTGAGCGGAGAGGTCTGGCTGCCACTCGCAAGCGGTGAATAGGCGAAGAGGAAATGGGCCGTGGGCCACTTTCTGGACTGAGCTAGTTCTTTTATTTTTTTCCTGTTTTCAGCTTTGTATTTCATTTTCTTTTCAGATTTGAATAATACTCAATTATTTGAATTCCCATAGAAAATTATTAGCTAAATAATTGCAGCAACAATAAAGTTATTAAAAATCAATTTGTGAACCTTTATTATAGTTTGTGATATTTTCTTTATTTCCCTTGTATATATTCATTTGTTTTAACTTTATAGGAATTTCTTATTTAGAAATTTGTAAGCTTATGGGGATAAACTTAAGATTCTGATATTAATACTATTTTTGATAATAATATATTTTATTGATTTACCTTTTATATACTTCATATTCATAAACATATGAAGGTTGTTATATCAAATAGAATAGGTATTAATTAGGGTCTTAGGTTTTTTGATTGGTTTAGGATCTTTTAATTTTGATGTCTTGATTCTTATTGGTTTATAATGTTAAAGAAACTTTTATATATATCTTGATCCTTTGTTGTTATTCAATACATAAAGTTTTGAGAATTTTAATATGGTTAATATTATTCTCTTATTTCCTTTATTGATGTAATTAAAGATTAATGGTTAAACTTATTATCTTTATGTTTGTGATTTTAATAATATCACCATTTAAAGTAAAATAGTGGAATTGTTTCCTAGGATAACTTATGGGAAACAATAAATAAAGATAGTTCCATAAGCACCTATTATAATGATGGTTGAATATAACAAAGATGTGCTTAGGTGATCTGATATAGGAGAATATTCCTATAAAGCACTGTGGAAACAAGATGATAGCTCAACTATAGAAATGGATATTAGGTTTGGTCTTAGATTTAGGGTTTAATGTTTACCAGGAATTCCTATCTTCTATACTTCATAATTCTAGACTTCTGATTAAGGAATTCCCTTCCTAGATATATTACTTCTCTATATCCATCATCATGTACAACATGATGAACTTTGATTTATAGAAACTTCTTATCCACCCTTTATTATTCTAAATCCATTTAAAAATGCAAAGTGTTTAACACTAAAGCTTTCATAATATTCTCATGTTTATACTTGGCTATAACAACTATTCTACTATTAATAATATCTAACCCAACAAGTGGTTACCTCTAACTCCATTCATACCCTTCTTAAATCATCCATCACAAATACTACTCTAGTAGAGGTTTATATCAAGTTCTACTCTCCTCTAGTGTTTAGTATTTCCAAAGAGGAAAATACTACTCCTATAATCCAATGTTATTTTAACATCATCTTATTCATACTATCTTGTCTCTTCTTAACTCCAATATCTAACATTTAAACCTCACATTCTATTAATGTGACTTGTAATGACTAATCTAGGATAATAAATCTATACTATGATTCACTCATGTTTTATCCACCAATGTCACTTATACTTGGTATAAGCATTCAATCTTGGTGACTTAAACATGATCATTGTAATCCTTTGATCATTTATGGCTTAGGTTTCCAGTTAACTAAACAAGGCTTCTTCCATACAACACTATAGTTGTATTCTAATTATCTTCTGTTTAGCTCTATTGGATTAAGAGATATAATTTATTGACTATACCTTCTTGATCCAATAGGACTACTCCTAGTAACTATCTTTAGACTTCATTCTTGTAATCTTCTTTGTTACCATATTGATTTGATTTCCTCAAATCACTCCCATCCTATAGATGATATCTAAAACTAGCATCACTACTTATCTCTTCTTACTTCTTTCTTTATAAGCCTTAAGTGAATGCTATAATAAGGACAAGAGTTGATAGGTTAAGGATTGGTGAATCAATAGTTGATTACTCAACATTGATGAACAATAAATATTGAGATAGGATTCAATAGAGATGATAAAGATTGATATGGAAAGAAAGATGTATGGTGAATGATCTTAACTTAGGTTCCTTTCCTACTTAATCTCACTAGAGATTTAGAGTTAGATATTTCAATAATACCCATGGTATAAGTAGATGAGATTAAGATATAATTGTTACATTCTTATAATTTGTTTTACATTTATAATTTGGGATTCATGAGTGATTAAAATGAATACCATGATATGATCACCTAAGGATCAAATATAAATCATTAAGTAATGTGTTAGGGTTTAATATTCCATTTGATCTACCCTTAGATCAAATCATGTTTATCCAAAATAAGGTTTTAGCAACGGTCATATTGAAACTTATCGCAGTCAACTTGATGATCTACTTCCATTCCATCAAGTTAAGAGAAGCTTCAATCATGTTGACAAGTTTTTCTTTAAAAGCGCGAAAATTATTCAGATTTTCTATGCATGAATGCAATGCACACATCTGTGTTCAACTTATTTCTAAACTCTAATGCTGGGATGTTACAATTGTGCTATTTAATGATCAGGTATATTTGAGAAGAAGGCGTAGCACAGAGCGTGGAGCTGAAGCTCATGGAGCACAACATGATAATCGTCCAAGGATGCACGAGGGAGGAGCGGGAGGAAGGCATGCAGGAAGATCACCAAGAAGAAGGCCAAATTCACTGCCAAGACCGGAGTGTCCGGCC
This sequence comes from Avena longiglumis, assembly GCA_030063025.1. Classification (NCBI taxonomy): domain Eukaryota; kingdom Viridiplantae; phylum Streptophyta; class Magnoliopsida; order Poales; family Poaceae; genus Avena; species Avena longiglumis. The sequence continues at coordinate 306,893,181 of CP125977.1, forward strand.
CAGTCCACCCGGACTGTCTGGCACCCCCGAAGAAGCCCCGAGGTGTGGGCGTACTGTGTCCCAGATTTCGGGGATCACTTTTCTCCATCGGCTGTTATGGTGACATTTTTTGGCACCTGCGCGCTTTTCGGAGCATATAAAAAAATCGACAAAAAATTTCAGGGCTATCTTGTTTTTAGACCCCATGGATCAGTTCTCGACACTCGCCATCATAGTGATTTTTGACATCTCAATTCGCTTTTCCGGGCGCCATATCATCATACCTTTGCTAGTATTGCCGCGTCGTGACATTGTTAGTGCTCTAGGCTCGCGTCTCTAGTACGGACTAGCCTAGGACCAGCATAGTACCATCGTTGAGCATATTTTCAACTTTGCATTGCTATTTTGATAATTGCTAACCCCTTTGCTAAGCCTTCCCAGAGTTCCACAGATTTCTCCACGTGCAGTGTCTCGACTCCTGGTAATCGCTTGGTTCAATCTCTGGACCCATTGACCCTCACGGTTGCACAGCGTCTTTTTCCTGCTGTTTGGTAAGAACTTGTAAGAGATTTGTGTATTGCTTGACGGATTACGTGTGTTGCCACCAGATTTCTGTACTATAGGCATATATACTGTTCTTTTGAGGACTAACCATGGCAGATACTTCGCGTGACCTCGCAATGATGACGACCCAAGACCTACATGCCCACTTCTCTGAGTTGTTGGTAGGATGCGCCGAAGATGTGGATGCAATATTAGAGAAGTTTGATAACAAGCTCACCAACGCCATGGACAAGATTGAAGGACTCGAGAAATCCTTCAACGAGAAGCTAAACGCTCGGTTCAAGGAGGTTTTGGACAGATTCCTTGCACCTGCACCTACCCCGGTTGCACCTCGGCAGGGCGCACGGCGCATTCCGATCGCGGGTCGTACTGCTGGTTCAGATGCCGCTGCTGCATTTGATGCACCTTAGGTTTCCAACGCGGATGTTGTTGCAACCTTGGGGGAAGACGTCGGGTACTACTACGACTTCGACGAGGAGGTTGAACAACCGCAACTTCCTGCTAGCTGACCCCGACATTACCACCACAACGCTCGACCACCAGTACGTGATGATGATCATGTTGCAAAGCTTAAATTAAATATTCCAGCTTTTGAGGGTAAATATTATCATGATACATATCTTACATGGGATATGGAAGTAGAACAACATTTTGCATGTTGAAAATATCCTGAGAATATGCGTGTTAGTGCTGCTACATGTGAATTTACTAAATTTGCTTCCCTTTGATGGTCTGAATATTGTCGCTTAAATCCTACTACTATTCCTAGTACTTGGACTACTTTAAAAACTACTATTTGTGTTCGTTTTGTGCCTCCTACTTATCAATGTGATTTACTAAAGAACCTGACATGTTTAGAACAAGGGAAAAATTATGTAGAAGAGTATTATCAAGAATTGTAAACGGGGATGGTTCGGTGTGGTCTTGTTGAAACTAGTGAACAAATGCTTGCACATTTCTTTGGTGGATTAAACAAGGATGTTCAACACATATTATACTATAAGGAATATAATACCATCACTCGTTTGTTTCATCTTGCTTGCAAATCTGAACGTGAAGTGCAGGATCGCCAAACACCATGGAGGAGGACTAATAATTCTGCAGGTCGCACATCCTCTTGGACATCCCGACAATCAGTGCCTTCTTCTCGTGATTCTCCACCAACTACTACCACATCCAAAGCTACCGCAAGGCTTCCTTCAGCTGCTCCTCCACCGTCATCCAATACTCCTGCTCGTAGTGCATCTTCTATGGCTTCCACGGGTAAAACAAAGGATATACATTGCTGCAAGTGCTGGGGTTATGGTCATATTCAGCGACAGTGCACAACACAGCGTGTTATGATGGTGTGTGATGATGGTGAATATGATTCAGGAAGTGACTTTGATGAAGATACATTAGCTCTTATTTCTGCTCGAGATGGAGATAATTCTGATTTTGAAGAAGAGACGGAGATAATGGGGGCTGAAACTGCTAATCAATACAAGATCTTAGTGGCACAGCGTGTGTTAAGTGTGAAATTGAGCAAATCTGAGCATGATCAATGCCACAACCTGTTCCAAACACGCGGCATTGTCAAAGAAAGAGCTATAAGGATAATCACTGATGGAGGGAGTTGTAATAATCTGGCTAGTGTTGACATGGTAGAGAAGCTTCCACTTCTAACAAAACAACACACACTATCATATTACATCCAATGGTTTGAGAGTTCTCACAAGATCAAGGTAACAAGAACGGTACGCGTGCATTTTACTATTGGTACATATTCTGATTTTGTTGATTGTGATGTTGTACCTATGCAAGCTTGTTCTTTGTTACTTGGTAGACCATGTGGGTAGCAGGTAGATTGAAGCTATTGAGCCCAACACACCTCCCAAACCAATGACACTTCTTTTGTTGATTGTGATATTGAAGTGGATCCAACCAAGATTGAAGCTATTGAGAATTAGCCATAGCCCAAGACGGTCACACAAGTGAGGAGTTTTCTTGGCCTCGATGGTTTTTATAATTGCTTTGCGAAGGACTTTGGATCAATTGTCGCGCCGCTGAATGAACTTACCAAGAAGGATGTGCCCTTTGTTTGCGGCGATGCACAACAACAGGCCTTTTTGATATTGAAAGATAAGTTAACACATGCTCCATTACTCCAACTTCCTGATTTTAATAAGACTTTTGAACTTGAATGTGATGCTAGTGCAATTGGTTTGGGAGGTGTGTTATTACAAGAGGGAAAACCTGTTGCATATTTTAGTGAGAAATTGAGTGGGGCTAGTCTGGACTATTCTACTTATGATAAAGAATTATATGCGCTGGTGCAGACATTAGAAACTTGGCAACATTATCTATGGTCTAAAGAATTTGTTATACATTCTAATCATGAATCTTTGAAGAATATTCATAGTCAAGCTAAGTTGAACCATCGTCATGCAAAGTGGGTTGAATTTATTGAGTCTTTCCCTTATGTTATCAAACTCAAAAAGGGTAAAGATAATGTTATCGTTGATGCTTTGTCGCGCCGTTATATTTTGATAAAGAGATGGTAGAACATGGAACAAGTTTGTCTTCAATGATGGATTTTTGTTCCGTGCTAACACACTATGCATTCCAGATAGTTTTGTTCGTCTTTTGTTGTTATAGGAGGCGCATGGAGGAGGATTGATGGGACACTTTGGTGTCAAGAAAATGGAGGATGTTCTTGCTTCACACTTCTTTTGGCCACGTATGCGTCGAGATGTTGAGAGATTCATAACAAGTTGCACTACTTGTCAAAAAGCTAAGTCTCGCCTTAATCCACATGGTTTATATATGCCTCTTCCTGTTCCTAGTGTTCCTTGGGAGGACAGTTTTATGGACTTTGTTTTGGGATTGCGTCGTACACAGAAGGGGAGGTATAACATTTTTGTTGTTGTGGATCGGTTTTCTAAGATGGCACAATTTATTCCTTGTCATAAAACGGATGATGCTACGCATATTGCTGATTTGTTCTTTCGTGAAATTGTTCATTTACATGGTTTGCCAAATACTATTGTTTCTGATCGTGATACTAAATTTCTTAGCCACTTTTCGAGATGTTTATGGGCTAAGTTGGGGACTGAATTGCTGTTTAGTACTACATGTCATCCCCAAACTGATGGACAAACTGAAGTAGTGAATAGAACTTTGTCTACTATGTTGTGGGCTATTTTAAAGAAGAACTTAAAATTGTGGGAAGGGTGTTTACCTCATATATAATTTGCTTATAATTGTTCGCTGCATTCTACCACAAAGATGTGACCATTTGAGATTGTGTATGGTTTTGTTCCTCGTGCACCTATTGATTTATTGACATTCCTTCTTTGGTGCAAAATAATTTGGATGCTACTCAACACGCTGAAATGATATTAAACTTACATAAGACTACGAAAGATAACATAGAACACATGAATGCTAAGTATAAACTTGCTGGGGATAAAGGGAGAAAGCATGTTGTGTTCGATGTTGGAGATTGTAAGCTAGGCACAGATGTGTGCATTGCATTCATGCATAGAAAATCCGAATAATTTTCGTGCTTTTGAACAAAACTTGTCAAAGTGATTGAAGCTTCTCTCAACTTGATGGAATTGAAGTAGATCATCAAGTTGACTGCGATAAGTTTCAATATGACCTTTGCTAAAAACTTATTTTGGGTAAAGGAGATTTGATCTAAGGGTAGATCAAATGTAATAAAATTAAACCACAACACAATGTTTAATGATTAATTTCATAACCTTAAGGGAACATCTCATAGTATTCATCCCAACAACCCATGAATACCAAGCTATGAATATAACTCAAGTAACAAGAATCCAATAACCAAATCTTGATCTATCTTATTCTTATCTATTTCCTACCATGAGCATCATGGTAGTTCTTAACCACCAATTCCTTATCACTTGTTGAGTAGGAAGGAAAGCAAGTCAAGACAACACCACATATCGTCCTTTCCATATCAATTCTTATGGAATCTTATTTTAATATTTGTTGTTCTTCAATGTTGAGTAATCAACTATCAATTCATCAATTCTTAGCCTATCAATTCTTGATCTATCAACTCTTGTTCTTACCATAACAATCACTTTAAGCCTTTAAAGAAAGAAGTAAGAAGAGGTAGGTGGTAATGCTAGTTCTAGATATCATCTATAGGATGGGAGTGTTGGAAGAGAATCAAATCAATATGATAACTGAGGGAGTTAACTCACTCATGAATGGATAGAAGAGTTATCTCTATGAAATAATTATATGTGGTAACAAAGAGGATTATAAGGATGAATTATAAAGATAGTTACCAAGGAGTAATCCTATTAGATCAAGTAGGTATAGTCAATGAACAATATCTCTTAGTCAGATAGATACACTGAGAATATAATGATAATACTATTGTAATGTTGTATTGATAAAGCCTTGATTAGCCAATTGGAAACCTAAGCCATAAATGATGAAAGGATTATAATGATCATGCTCAAGTCACTAAAAGTAATGGATTACATCATGAATAAGTAACATTGGTGGATAGAACATGATTAAACCCTAGTATAGATATGTTATCCTAGATGAGCCATGATAAGTCACAGTGGTATATTGTGAAGTTGGAGTATGAGTTATTGGAGATAAGTAGAGATAAGATAGTATAACAAAGTCGATGCTAGAATAGCATTAAGTTATTGAAGGAGTAGTTTTCTTCTTAGAGAATACCAAACACTTGAAGGGATTAGGCATTGATATTTATATATCTATTGGAGTAATATTAGTGATGGATGATAAAGGAAGAGTATGAATGGAGTTAGAAGTAATTACTTGTTGGATTGAAGCTTATCATTAGTGGAGTAGTTGTTATAGTCAAGTATAAATATGAAAATATCATGAAAAGCTTCAGTGACAAGCTTTGGAGATTTATAAGTGAGATTACAAAGTAAATTAGTGAAGTAAGAGAGTAAACATTCAAGTGGAATTATATTCAAAAGAAGTACACTCGAGATGAGAATTATTTCTATGAGGAGATCATATAGAGATTTAGTTTAAAGCTCATTGGATTTACAAATGGATTTAGAAGGAGGAAGTATTGATAAAAATATTCTTGTGAAGTAAAGCTCATCATGTGAACACATGATGATGGATAGGAAGAAGTAGAATATCTCGGAAAAGAATTCCTTGATTAGAAGTCCAGAATTATGAAGTATGGAAGATAGGAATTCTTGGTAAACATTCAACCTTAAATCTATAATCAAACTTAATATATATTTCATCTGTTGATCAAACATATTACTTCCACAATGGCTTATAGGAATATTTTCTTATAATAAATCACTTAAGAATACCTTTGCCACTTCTAAACATTAAAATCATATGTGCTTAGAAACTATAATTACCAACTCTTTATCTTAAGCCATCCTAAAGAACAACTCTATTACTTTACTTTAAATAATGGTATCATTCCTAATCACAAGCATAAAGACAATATGTCTTAAACCTTAAATGTTATTCCTATCTATAAAATCATATATAAATTAAGCCTCCTAAAACTGATAGAATATTAATAGAAAAATTAATAATAAATAAAAAATTCCTATCTATAAAATCATATATTAATAGTAAATAAAAAATTCATAACAAAACCTCTACAAAATATTAATAGAAAAAGGACCTATATAAAGAAAATAAAGAAGCTATAACATTATATAATAAAAGTTCAGCATATGATATTCATATACTTTATTTTTACTACAAGTATTCAGCAAGTAAAATCCTAAAAGGAATATTCAAAATAATTTTTAAAATACAAAAGCTAGAAAAGTAAACATAATTTGAAAAGAAATAAATCAAATAAACTACTCAGCCTAGAATCTGGCCCGAGGCCCATTTCCTACCTCCTCCACCATCATCCAATGCTCCTGCTGGTAGTGCATCTTCTATGGCTTCCACGGGTAAGACAAAGGATATACAATGTCGCAAGTGCTGGGGTTTTGGTCATATTGAGAGACAGTGCACAACACAACGTGTCATGATGGTGCGAGAAGATGGTCAATACGATTCAGCGAGTGACTTCGATGAAGATACACTAGCCCTTATTTCTGCTCGAGATGGAGACAATTCTGATGCTGATGAAGAGACAGAGGTAATGGGAGCTGAAGCTGCTGATCAATACAAGAGCTTAATTACACAACGTGTGTTGAGTGTGCAATTGAGCAAATCTGAGCAAGATCAACGCCACAACCTGTTCCAAACACGTGGTGTTGTCAAGGACAGAGCTATATGGATCATCATTGATGGAGGGAGTTGTAATAATCTGGCCAGTGTTGACATGGTAGAGAAGCTTGCGCTTCCAACAAGACAACGCCCACATTCATATTACATCCAATGGTTTGAGAGTTCTCGCAAGATCAAGGTAACAAGAACAGACGCTGCATTTTACTATTGGTACATATTCTGATTTTGTTGATTGTGATGTTGTACCTATGCAAGCTTGTTCTTTGTTACTTGGTAGACCATGGCAATTTGATAGAGAATCTGTTCATAATGGCAAAACTAATCACTATTCTCTTATGCATGATGGAAATAAAATTGGTCTAAAACCTATGACTCCCGAACAGATTTTAAAAGATGATCTTGCTAGAGCTACTAGAGCTAAAACTGAGGAGAAAAATAAAAATGAGAATCAGATTGTTGCTGCAGATTTTATACCACCAAAGAACACTAAATCTGATTCTACACATGCTACTGAAATTCATTTGAAGATTCCATGTATGTTTGCAAATAAAATTGATATTGCTAAACTAGATGTAAACAATACTCAATGTTATGCAATTGTCTGCAAAGAGGTTTTGTTTTCATTTGAGGATATGCCTCCTTCTTTGCCACCCGCTGTTGTTAACCTTTTGCAGGAATACGAGGACGTCTATTCCGCTGATCTGCCACCAGGACTACCTCCTATTAGAGGAATTGAGCACCAAATTGATCTAATTCCTGGTGCCACGTTGCCCAACCGCGCTCCATATAGAACCAATCCAGAGGAGACAAAGGAGATACAACGCCAAATTCAGGAACTACTCGACAGAGATCATATTCGTGAGTCCCTTAGCCCCTGTGTTGTTCCTATTATTTTGGTACCTAAGAAAGATGGTTCTTCACGCATGTGTACTGATTGTAGAGCTATCAATAATATTACTATTCGATATCGTCATCCTATTCCACGTTTAGATGACATGCTTGATAAATTGAGTGGCTCTACCATGTTTTCTAAAGTTGATTTGCGTAGTGGTTACCACCAGATTCGTATGAAATTAGGAGATGAATGGAAAACAGCATTTAAAACTAAGTTCGGTTTATATGAGTGGCTAGTAATGCCGTTTGGTTTAACTAATGCACCTAGCACTTTCATGAGATTAATGAACGAAGTTTTACGTGCTTTCATTGGACGTTTTGTGGTAGTCTACTTTGATGATATTCTGATTTATAGCAAATCTTTAGAGGATCATTTGGACCATTTACGTGCTTTTTTCAATGCTTTATGTGATGCACGTTTGTTTGGTAACCTTGAGAAGTGCACCTTTTGCACCAATCGAGTTGCGTTTCTTGGCTATGTTGTTACATCACAGGGTATTGAAGTGGATCTAGCCAAGATTGAAGCTATTGAGAATTGGCCGCAGCCCAAGACGTTCACACAAGTGAGGAGTTTTCTTGGCCTCGCTGGTTTTTATAGGCGTTTTGTCAAAGACTTTGGATCAATTGCCGCGCCGCTGAATGAGCTTACCAAGAAGGATGTGCCCTTTGTTTGAGGCGATGCACAACAACAGGCCTTTGTCATATTGAAAGATAAGCTAACACATGCTCCCTTACTCCAACTTCCTGATTTTACTAAGACTTTTGAGCTTGAATGTGATGCTAGTGGAATTGGTTTGGGAGGGGTGTTATTACAAGAGGAAAACCATTGCATATTTTAGTGAGAAATTGAGTGGGGCTAGTCTGAACTATTCTACTTATGATAAAGAATTATATCGTTGGTTCGGACATTAGAAACTTGGCAACATTATCTATGGCCTAAGGAATTTGTTATTCATTACGATCATGAATCTTTGAAGCATATTCGTAGTCAAGCTAAGTTGAATCGTCATGCAAAGTGGGTTGAATTTATTGAGTCTTTTCCTTATGTTATCAAACACAAAAGGGTAAAGATAATATTATTGCGATGCTTTGTCGCTACCGTTATACTTTGTTATCTCAACTTGACTTCAAAATATTTGGATTAGAACCTATTAAGGAACAATCTGTGCACGATGTTGAATTTAAAGATGTGTTGCAGAATTGTAGAGATGGTAGAACATGGAACAAGTTCGTCTTCAATGATGGATTTGTGTTCCGTGCTAACAAACTATGCATTCGAGATAGTTACATTCGTCTTTGTTGTTCTGGAGGCATGGAGGAGGATTGATGGGACACTTTGGTGTCAAGAAGACGGAGTATGTTCTTGTTGCACACTTCTTTTGGCCACGTATGCACTACTTGTCAAAAAGCTAAGTCTCGCCTTAATCCACATGGTTTATATATGCCTCTTCCTGTTCCTAGTGTTTCTTGGGAGGATATTTCTATGGACTTTGTTTTGGGATTGCCACGAACACAAAAGGGGAGGGATAGTATTTTTGTTGTTGTGGATCGGTTTTCTAAGATGGCACAAATTATTCCTTGTCATAAAACGGATGATGCTGCGCATATTGCTGATTTGTTCTTTCGTGAAATTGTCCGTTTGCATGGTGTGCCAAATACTATTGTCTCTGATCGTGATACTAAATTTCTTAGCCACTTTTGGAGATGTTTATGGGCTAAGTTGGGGACTAAATTGCTCTTTAGTACTACATGGCTTCCCCAAACTGATGGTCAAACTGAAGTAGTAAATAGAACTTTGTCTACTATGTTGCGGGCTGTTTTAAAGAAGAACTTAAAATTTTGGGAAGAGTGTTTACCTCATATAGAATTTGCTTATAATCGTTCGTTGCATTCTACCACAAAGATGTGCCCATTTGAGATTGTGTATGGTTTTGTTTCTCGTGCACCTATTGATTTATTGCCTTTACCTTCTTCGGTGCAACATAATTTGGATGCTTCACAACGCGCTGAAATGATATTAAACTTGCATAAGACTACTAAAGATAACATTGAACACATGAATGCTAAGTATAAACTTGCTGGGGATAAAGGGAGAAAGCATGTTGTGTTTGATGTTGGTGATCTTGTTTGGTTACATTTGCGTAAAGATCGTTTTCCTGATTTACGCAAGTCTAAGTTAATGCCACGTGATGTTGGTCCCTTTAAGGTGTTAGAGAAAATAAATGATAATGCATATAAACTTGAGTTGCCTGCAGACTTTGGTACGGTTACTCCTACGTTTAACATTGCAGATTTGAAGCCTTACTTTGGTGAGGAAGATGAGATTGCGTCGAGGACGACTTCAATTCAAGAAGGGGAGCATGATGTGGACATCCCTTCTATTGATACAACCGTTGTACCTACATCAACACACATACAAGGACCCATCACAAGATCTCGTGCCAAACAACTTAACTATCAGGTACTTTCGTTTCTTGGAACTATTCCTCACATACATGAGAATATGATGCTGCCTAAATCAGATGTATTTCTTACTCTTAGGAATGATGGACTAAGCATGGACGAGAGGGACAAGCATTGGAGCATGGCCATGCATGGAGATGGCAGCAAGCATGTGATTATCCAAGAGAAGGCCACGGATGAAGATTTCAGAACTTTGAGGACACCATAATGAAGAAAGAAGGCTTGGACGAAATATTCAAGATCAATACTTTACGAATTCGTCCATAGCTTAATATGGTGCTGCGACACCTTTTATTTTGGGCCAGGCCCATGTAATTTTCGCAGGATTTTAATTAGCTACCTTTTAGAGTCCGTATTTGAGGGGAAAAGGACTTTTAGGGTTGGATTCGGCCACCACTTCCATGGCTAGCCGAAACCCCACTTTTTCGCCCTTAAATACACCCCATAGCCGTCCCCTAGACTCGGATTTTGTTTAGACATTAAGTTAGCCATAGTCGCAACTTCGCCAAGGCTCGAGCATCGCAGAGGCCTCTTGTACTTCGCACCTATTCAGGATCCCACCTCTTCAACAAAGCTTTCCTCTTAATCCGCAATATCTTGATTGCAATATTGGTTCTTACTTGTTCTCGATTTCAGGTAGGAATTAAGACCCTCGCTGGTCAGGCTGATCGTGTTCCCGCAGGATCGGTAACCTCCAGGAGATTGGCCTAGCGATTGCATTGGCGCTCGTGCTCGCATGTGTAGTCGGATCGTCAAGCCCGAACTCCACCAAATCGACTATCTTCATCTCATCGAAAGATCGGACACCTTTGCCCTATCACCCATGAAACCTCAAGTACAGAGCATGAGCTAAATCACTCTACTATGGTCCAAACTAAACACACTCTAGCCATAGAGTATATGGATCGTTATAGGTCTTTACTAAACACCTTCCATAACACTCACCAAGTCCTAGTTCAGGAGCTGGATACTGTCATTGAGGATTTTACTGATCCTGTCAAAGCAATGCCACGTAGAAAGAAGTTAGATAAAGAAGCTAGGCATCCCAAAGACATCTTTTCAGGTGAAGTGTATGAAGAAATCGAATTCGATGATCCATAGTCAGAAACCTATGCCTATTATCAAAATAAACCTCAATCACCTAAAGATCCATGGACGAAGTATACCTCAGAACATAAAACTTGGGGAGAAGCCATTCCAAATAATCCTGAAAGGGACTATTATGAATGGGGAGTAGAATCTAAGGATGGAACTATAGGAAATCCTATACCTTGTGATACAGGTATCGGAGAAGACACCAACTATAACCATAGAAAGCCTTATGGACCATATGGGGGTAATACCAATCCTATCGACTTAGAGGAATATTATGGTAGTTATTATACCAATATGTATGAATGGATCTAGGAAAAGGCGAAGGAACCATCTTACTTTGAGGAAGCGTTGAAAGAAACACAAGAATACCCTAAAGAAGATCACGCTAACTCTAGTCATTTTACAATGACTAACCTCAATCTAGGTACTTCTAATCAAGAATACGCACCTCCTGGATGCTCTTACGCTCCAGAAGGCAGTCATAGGACTTCACGTCATCATGGACAGAACTCTAGGTAGCTTTAGAAGAAGATTAAAGTAAGAAGGAATGAAGTCTGAAGGGGTGAGTGCTTGAATAATGTACATAGTGGGTAATGCGTATTGTAGTTTTGAGAGGTTTGTTGGAATACGTGAGGATATACTCAAAGGAACAAGAAGTTCTTATAAGTTAGTTATGTAATGTATATGAGAGGCGAACAGTTGGAACATTCAGTTCATCTGTAATTTATCTAAAACCTAGGTATAATACATGGTATATGTTTTGTTGTTTATTGACTTCTAGATTTTCTTGAATCTTCTTGATTGACTAGATCTGTATATAAAGTTTGACTTGGTGTTCAAATGTATGTTGCAATATCTAGTTACTACTTGATGTTATATACCTAGATAGACATAGGGAATTCGTGTAAGGGAGTGACGAGTTCCAAAGACCAAGATGAAGACTTACATGATGAATGAAGCAAAGTATAAGGGGTATCAACACAATTTAAAGGATGAATCTAGTTCAGATAATTATTAGACAACAATAAGAAGGAAGTTTAATATAGGAAAGATATGGAGCAACAAGAAGTAATGAAATTAAGTTCACCCAGGGTAGGTAATGTTGCTAAGAAGTTAATGAAGTAGTTGTAACAAGTTCATGGAAGAATCGTGAATAAGTACAAAGATGGAGCTCTGGAACAAAATAGTATTCAAGCTCTGAAAATTCGGAGAGAATGCCAGAGATACGTTGAAAACCCGTAGGGTAATACATACACCCTGGGATAGTCCATAGCTGGTATCTTGTCTGCAGCTGATATTTGGTTGACTTAGTTAACTGGATTATCTTGTTATTGCATAAAGAGCATAAAACTTGGCCTAAATTAGAAAGGACATAAAGGAGTATAAAATTAAAGCGACCGTCTTTCGAGGCGCTTCGTAAAATCAGACCTACTAAAGAGAGATTGTCCCAAACAGAAAGTAAGACAAATAATGATGGAAGATTCACTACAGTGATCCACAATTGTGTGGGTATACCGTAAGCTCTTTCATGAAACCATAAATAGGTAGAGTATAAGCTAGATAAAAACCAATATCCTAGTTATAAAGCCAATGTTTATTATATAGGCAGTTTAGAGGCTATTAGACACCCCTAAGAGAGAGAGTAAACAGTAAATGGAAGTACTGTTATCTCAATCCCATAATGAAGATTGGAGAATAAATATTAACCTATGACAATATAAAGCCTTATTTTCATAAGGCTAAAAAAGTCATCATTATAAAAGTACTCTTAGAAGTAGGCCTGGATGAAATATAGAAGTTTATTTCAAAATAGTAGGACTCCAATCTTAAGGTAATTAATAAAACAAGTTGAAGAAATATTTAAGGTGATCATAAAATTTTATCTAAAGCTTAATAAGGTAAAAGCTTGACGGAGATAAAATAGATTAGTCTTAACAAACTAATCCTAGAGGAAATAAAACACATCCAAATTAAGGATTTAATAATAAGGACATATTCTTAAGTGACTACAGTAAAAGAAACTTTGAGGTATTGGAGACAACAAGTTGGAGAATTCCTAGTATGATAAAGATTTAAGGAAAAAGATCTGGATATGGGATAGTACAATTATTCCAATTGTAACACCGCGGTTCTGAAAAGACCGTGGCTTCTATGTGACATGCCAATCCCTGGATCGGTTCATTGGCCCACAATAGAATAAGATGAATAACATAGCAAAATATCCGTGCATCATAAATAACGAAGATCCAGAGTACCATTATTATAATAAAAGCTTAGCTCAAGGCTAGCTCAAATTATTCAGGTAGCAACATAAATAAAGTAAATCCTCCATTCTTCAAATTGCCCACAATTGAACAAGTGCCGAGTGGAGTACCGTGGCCTATATCGATTACTCAGAATCTGAATAACCTGCAACATGAAACGTAGCAGCCCCGAAGGGTCAATACATGGAATGTATGGCAAGTAGAGCTAGTAATGGAGACAATAGTACTAACATCTACATGCATATTTGGCAAGTGGAGCTGTGTTTGGCTTGCATTTGCAAATACCTTTGTCCTACTTTCATAAACAGTTTTTTTTATTTTCTTTGAAAAGATCCCATTTAAGTTAACCCAACAATATTAAAACAATTATGAAATTGGAATGAGCGAGAAACATGTCATGGAATCAATATCAAGCAACTCAGATGTCCATAACCGGGGACATGGCTAATCGATTAGATTATACACCCTACAGGGGTTAGTACACTTTACCCATGTGAATTGGCCAGCCCAGCTCGTACCATCACTCTCATTATGGGTGATGATAGGGAGAAGTCCAAGAAGAGACTGTTCGGGAAGTAGCTCCCCAATCCCGACGCGCACCGGTCCAACCTACCAAAATTCTACATCTCTGGATACGCGGGTTCGGGTTACCACAACCTACTAAGTCCAACCAACCGCCCATTTCATTATTGGCACATGGTTGTACACGTAAGCTACCAAATAAAGAAGCCAATCAAATTCTCTAGATACCTGAATGCCTTTCCGCAATGTAACCACAAAAAATTATCAATACCATCACACCCAGGAGATTCATTGATTAGGTTGTTTTAGATTTCACAAACCAATACTTTTAGAAACAAGTCTCAGAGATGTAACCCAGCCCTCGTACATCATAGCATGGCTAAGCACATCTACCAACAGTGGTTCATCTACAAGGAAGGCCCTACCACATAATAGGACATAGCATAGCGATAGTATCATCCTACACATGCGTCTACAAAATACACGACAATGCATAGAAAATAGTAGGACAATATCATGAACAAAATAGAATCTACTTGCCTTGGTTGTAGCGGTCGGAAGAACAATCCACACACGAGCAAGCGTTGCACTCGTCACAATCTACACGACACAATTGCAATCATAAACGAACAATCCACGAGCATATGCAACAAAGATGATGCATGAATGTATGCATGACAAGTGGATTGGTGCTACAGCTGCACCACATAATCCTATTCAATAAATCTACTGATTGCATGCATGGAAAATAGTTTTAGCGCAAGGAAAACTAATATGCAAAATATAATACTCAATTCTAGAGCTAGAACCCAATTAATTCACTACCGGTAGTATACTGTTTGTAAAATCTTGGGAAATTTCTACCGCATGGCCATCGCTATTTAGGAACAGTACCAATTGGAATTACTCAAAAAGGAATTATAAAACTCCTTGAGTAATTAAAACACTGCAGAAAGCGACTGGACAGTTTCTGCAGAAGTTTTTACTATAAGTCTATCCTTTTAATTCACGATGAGATTCCCCTTGTTCTACTGAATCCAGGGACATATTATACGCAATTTTTGGAGTTACAGATCTTTTTCTACGAATTTATTACTCCAAAAAGGCCATTAACTCAATTAATTAAACTGTACTAAATCTTCCTGCAAAAGTGTGAAACAATGGTACAACAAGATTCTACACGACTTACTGAACCTATACATATTTTATTTGCAATTTTTGGCCCAGTGGATTAATTTCTACGCAATTTACAAGTTTCTACGAAAATCTGCCAATTAAATCGATTAAAGAAATACCCAGTCAATCAGGTTCATTGATCGCCCACGGGTTGCCGATGGCGTTTGACGAGTCAGCCGGGGCTGACCGGTCAATGGCGATCTGGGCCGGATCGCAGATCGGCGAGAGCAATGAGGCGAGCGGTGCTCACCGTGGCGGCGGCGAGGTCCTCCGGCGACGGCGGTCTGGCGAGAGGAGGCGGTCAAGACGGATCGAGGCAGGTCAGGCGCTGGCGGCGAGGCGCGACGGCTGGCGGCGCGGTGACGGCTGGCGGCGGCGTATGGCGGCGGCGGCGCGACGGCGCTTACTGACGGCGGCGAAGCTCCGAGGGCGGCAAGGCGCGGTCCGAGGCAAGAGGCGGCGGGGTTGGCGCGTGGGTGGGGTCCGTGGCGGGGTCCGCGGCCTATATGGGGGGCCCACGCGGGGTCCTACCCGGATACGGTCCTGGGGCGGTGTAACACCCTCAGAATCGGCCCTATGCAAGTTTTAGCGAAACTCGCCAAACCCGCATAGAAACGATTCAAAGGTGCCCACCAGGCAGTTTCGTGCGGGCGTAAAGCAAAGTAATAACATTACACAACAGTCCTCGATGGGACCCACAGAACAGATATATACACAACAGCGACTCAAAGAGTCAAGAATACAAATATAAGATACAAAGATCCAAATCACCTTGAAAACGATGGGGCGTCCGACTACGGACAAGATGCAAATGGGGCTAAGAGCCCTGAAGAATAACCAATGGCGTCCATAACCCTGCCCAGGCCAAGCCGGAAGGGTAACCCTGCTAACGACGTCGATCTCAAAACCTGCTAAAACAAAAGGGGTGCCGACAAAGGGCAAAGGAAAAAGAAGGAGCGTCGATCTTGAGGCGATGCAGCGAGGCTAGAATCGGCGGTCCTCGCCTACATAGGTATGGTGGATGGCGGCGGCAACATGCACTAAACAACCTATAGAGACTCGATACAATGGCGGCTATCGAGAGGGTAAGAAAGACCTATTCGGATCCAACCTGATACTAGCATCAAACAAACCCATCCTGGCGTTTCCCCCTCGAGACCATCGAGGAAGTCAACCGAGGAACTCACACAGTTGGCAGTTTTACTTATTCAGTTGTCGTTGCAGCAATTACTAGTCAGGTTTAGATAATCGTCCTGATAAAGTAAGCAGTGGGCATTTTTAGTTGACCATTCCGTGACAGTTGCAGCACTTACTAGTCAGATCCATTTAGCATGAGATAAACCCAAAACCCAGCAGTTGTTGGTACTTTTACTTAGCCATTCCGTTGAAGTGAAGCTGATTACTAATCATATCGGAAACAAGTCAATTTAAAACAATAAACTTTAGTTATAGTTGTCTATGATCAGACACTATGCTCCAAGTCGTCCATAACCGCGGACACGGCTTCTCGAAAAGATTTAACCCTGCAGGGGTGCACCAAAGTATCCACAGGCACTTCGACCCTTTTTGCCAGATCAGTTAACATACACCCATCGGTATGTCGGCGGGGCCTAAGTCACGACGTTCCCAGACCCAAAGCAAGCACGGGGGGCCACCCCACCGAGTCGACACCCGCAACGGAGTCGGCCGGTCTCCGAGACGGACTCAGGGTTTGCGACAGTGGCAGTATGCGACAGCAAATCCCCAAACGGGGACTGTCGATACCGCGAAATCACTCCGCTTCCTAAACAGTACACGTGCTATCTGTCGCACAATTTAAATAAAGCAGTAAACATGGCATAGGTACATGATAGTAAAAACACCTCAAACTAGTTGTGGCCCCCAGTACAATACTTTGAAATCAGGTAATTATCAATGGGGGGCCCATATCTCCCCACCTGTGGTTAGCGCGCTCGATCTCGGAACAGGTGTCAAGAACTCGGGTCCTACGGGACACAAGTGGGCGGTCGGAAACCAAATCTTACCTATCACCCACCGATGCCTCTGCTTAATTCAATTTTAGTTGTTAAACAGTAATTAAAGTGAACAATAAGTAAACCATGATCATCTCCAACGTCAACATGCGGAAATTCTCCAACAAAGGTGGTACTTGACGACAAGCAAAACACTTGAGCAAGCGACTACGACACGCGAGTCCAACTATCTACCAAACAACAGGTAATAGGATGTGTCCAAGGCTATATATGGCTGCAAGGGATATCACGGGTACGAAATCTAGAGCATCGCAACACAGATAGCAATAGATCAACAGGAGGGAAGTAAATACTATAAAGATAAGATAGGTAGAAAGGGGAAGGTGCTCGCCTGAAAACATTGTCGAAGGGTTCAACCGAAGATCGGGGCGAAGCTCACATCAACTCAACGGCCTTATCCGCGAAGAAGCAAAACACTAGAATAAACACCGGATGCAATATTTAATACAACGGCAGAAGATCGGCATGATGCAGGTATGATGCATGACATGGCAAGGTGCGATGCAATTAGGTCATATTAAGTGGGACCGGGGTCCCGACAATTAATTAGATGGTTCAAGTTATTTAGCTACCCCGCAATTTAAATGTTGTTTTAACAAGGCAAGATATAGTACCGGTTCGCTACATCAATTTAAATGAGGCCAATATGAGACTAGATTTGCCCGCATATGGGCCCCATATTTAATTATTAGGTGAATCGGCATAATGCCCCCAAACCACACAAATATGCATGCGAGATGAACAATTCAATATGCAGAAATTTGTATTATATTATAAAATAGGGTCTCGGAAAGGGGTTCACACGTTGGGGGGGCTCGACGATCTTGGGGTTCCGGGGTTCGGGGTTCGACAGGGTCCAGGGTTCGACGGGTCCGTTCTCAGCGGGATCGTTCTTTCGTTCTCGGTAACGGGGCAGATCTTGCGTTCCGGGGAGATGTACTTGGCGGTCTCCGGCTCCACCCAGGTCGGGGCCGATCTTGTCGTCGCGAAGGTCTTGTCGGGCCGGCGTATCGGGTCGGTCTTGGCGTCCGGGAAGCGGTTCTTGTCACACCTGTGATCTTCGGGTGTTATGGCGACGATCTTGTCGTTTCGATGTCGGGGTCTCGAAAAACGGAGCGAAGCACTTGGCGTTCCTTAGCGATCTTGGCGTCCATGGGTCTAGTTCGGTCTCCGGGGTCCTGCGGGAGAGCTTGGCGTTCTGCGGTCTTGACCAGCGTGGCCGAACTTGTGGATCCGAGATGGAGGCCTCAGCGTTCCGTGTCGTCGACCATCGGGTTCGAGGATCTTCAGCAGCACACATCCATACCTCCAACACGAGAGTTTGCCTTGAGGCCCGGTACCGAGAGGAGGACAGGGCGTCGCATCAGTGCAGCGGACGGGCCGGAGGCGAACGGTGCGGGACCTGCCTCCGAGCGACGACGGCGGGCAGCAGGAGCGCCAGCGGGGCGACGGAGAGAGGGCTCGACGGGCGGCGGTCGGGCAGCACGGCGGTGTCGGCGACGGGCAGGCGGGTCGGGGCGACGGCGAGTGGGTCGGGGACGGCAGCGGTCGTGGCCGGATGGCGGCGGCGGCTGGCGAGGCGAGCGACGGCGCTGGGCGCGGGCGCCGCCAGGATCCTCGCGGGGCGGGCGGAGCACGGAGAGCGGCGGGCGTCGGGTCTCTGCGGGCGGGCTGAGGAGAGCGGCGGCGTCGGGGGTCCTCTGCGGTCCGGCGGCGCTCTCCGGCGGGAGCAGGGAGGGGCGGGTGGAGCGCGCGGAGGCGAGGTGGGAGCGGCAGTGGTGTGGGCGAGGCGAGGCCGGGCGGCGGGTTGCAGAGGAGGGCGGCCGGGCCGAGCTCGGGCCGGGTTGCAGGGGAGGGTGGCTGGCCTGGGAGAGGGGGCACGGGCGCGGGGTGGAGGAAGACGAGGAATAGGGGCGCGGCGTGGCTTGGGACGTGGGGCCCAGGGAAGGGGTCGGGGCCACGGGTCGGTGGGTGGTTGTGGTGGGTGTGGGTGCTTGCGTGTGTGACTGTGTGCGTGTAGCTAGGGAGAAGAGAGAGGAGGGGTGAGTGGAGGGAAGAGGGTTAGGCTGATGTGTCAGCTTGGGGTTGGTTGGGGAATTGGGGAGGGCGACGTGGCGGCCTAGGATAGGTGGGGATGATGTGGAGGTGGGGTGGGTAGAATAGGATGGGTGGACTTAGGATTTAGAGGCTGGTTTGGTGGACCGTTTGTAAAAACCTGGGGGTGGTCGTTCGGGCCGTTCGACTGCCCCCACTAAAACAATTAAACCTTTTTATTTATTTTAACGGGCCATAGGCAAACCGATAGCGGCCAAAACAAAATATTCCGGGGACCCGGTTTTGATGTTTGAATAGAGAGGGGCGTTTAGAAAACAACACGGCTTTGCAAACATAGTTTTATGCAAACAATGCATGATGATGACGATGCAATGCACAAATTCAACGCGATTTTCTAGTAGTGGTTTTGCGGGATGCCACAGGCGGCGGATACAATCACTTGGCCAACAGCGTGGTGCTTGGCAGCTTGGCCGTGACAGGCTGGCGCCATTTTTTTTATCCCTTTTTTTGCATTTTATTAAAACCTCCGTAACTTCTTCATACAAGCTCCAAATCGAGCGATTCTTGTTCCTAAATTTTTGTAAAATCGAGGGAATCAACCTAGGTTCAAGGACGAGTGAAACCACTAGGCTACAAGAGTGGAAAACTCAAGTCCTAGGAAAACCTCCCACATGAGCATTGTGGTAAGATAAAATAGGATTTAGAAAATAGTGTTTTGCCGAATCTTTTGAATCGATGGTTTTGCATGGAAGAGTATGATGCAATGGCATGAATGATATGCATAACCAAATCTAAAATTTGCGATGTGACACCAATCTAGGTTACCATGTAGCTAAGACGTGTTGTAACCAATACAGGACAATTCCTCATTCAGAAACATGAGAGTATACGAACTTCGAGAACAAATTTTATTTTAAGGGGGAGAGTCTATAACATCCCAGCATTAGAGATTAGAATTAAGCTGGGCACAGATGTATGCATTGCATTCATGCATAGAAAATCCGAATAATTTTCGTGCTTTTGAACAAAACTTGTCAAAGTGATTGAAGCTTATCTCAACTTGATGGAATTGAAGTAGATCATCAAGTTGACTGTGATAAGTTTCAATATGACCTTTGCTAAAAACTTGTTTTGGGTAAAGGAGATTTGATGTAAGGGTATATCAAATGTAATAAAATTAAACCACAACACAACGTTAAATGATTAATATCATTGTAACACCCTAGATATCCACCCTATCTAGCAGTGTTACACCCACTTTAAACACTTTCTAAAACTAGGACAAAACTATAAATTTCAGCAGAGTCTCCTTTGTTTATAAAGACATCCATGGAAACAATAGAAGCATACACTTCCAATATTATACATACGCACCACTACCATCTTCAATAAGACCAAACTAAGTTTCATATCCAAGATGTCACAAATCTACCAATACTATAGTACAAGTGAAGTCAAGGGTAAACATGAGTAGGCTAAACTAATTTATTTAAAGAAGATCGTGATGTGTAAAAGTAGTGTGTTGAAACATGTAGAGATGCTACTCCCAATCTCATGCATGTCGTCCTCAATAGTACCTAAAAACATAGAAGCCACAAGGGTGAGTACAAAGTACTCAACAAGAACATAAAAAAATAATAAGCATTACATAAAACACAACACCAACGATTATACTTCAACACTTGTCATGTCGCTGTGATGATCATGTATGCCTACATGCACTTTGCTTTCACTTTTCTTTGCATATACCGGTATCACCGAGTGAACACTCGTCGGCGTCCACTCACTCCAACTTGTGGAGGTTGCCGACAATGTGGGACTCATTCCAACATCAACGGACTCAATGTGGCTACCTCAGTAGGTCACAACACTTTGCTCTGTCTTTAACATGTTATGCAAAAATGCAAGCGCAACTATATCATTTGCTATATCCACTCATCTCCACACATATAACCAATATATAGCAACCGAATGAAGAACAAGTGCTAGAAAATAAAAGTTAAGTGAGGGGATCATGCAAAGCATTATCCCGTAATGAACTTGCCTCAACCGTGAAAATCATAAACTGTAGAAGTCCGAACCAGAGGTACCAATGCCTGTTGTAAAAACATATAGCATACTCAACACACATCATCACTTTCCAAGCACACAAGAAAAATGTATCGTCGCTCCTATGTGCAAAGACAATCGCTAACCTTCACAGATATAAACAGGGGACAACTTCCTAAATAATACAAATGACCAAACCGACCCAAAAATAACTAGCTTATGATTATGACCAGGCTAGGACCATTTTATTTTTCTTTAACTTTGGTTTACTGGTGGCAATGTTAGGTATATGAAAAATTGTTATTTGGTTGACTCGTTCTCAACAAAAGACAAACTAACTTGGTCAATCCCAATTAGGTGTCTCCACCGTTTTCATTAAATTGAGCAAGGAAGAATGTAAATATATTTTCCTATGAACCAGAGAGCATTGCATTTAACTTCCGTATTTTACCAAAAAGCTAAAGAACCCAAGGTAGAGTGCAGCTACAAGAAATTGGTACCTCCAGTAAATACTGAGTTTTATTTAAACATCTTCCAGTGTTAATTTCTTAACCAATTGTTTATTCAACAAGCGGTGGGGTTCATCAGGGAGAATCCACTAAAAAGACTAACTTGTTCAGGTACGGTACTAATCCTTGATACAATAGAAAGCTACTAAATTCTAGAAATGAAATACTTTTGACCCTAAATTCTGACATATGGGTGTGATGCTAAGACACTGACTAAATTGCAGAATTATAATAGTTTGGAAAACCTTCTTCTTATCAACCTCGTCCATGATTAGTAATCAAATACAATCTATATAGGAGTGGCAAAATGATCAGGAACTAACCAAACGGAAGTAGACCTAAATTATTGAATAACTAATAGGGATTCCATCTTTCCGTCAGCGACGGCACAGAAAACGGTACGTACCACAGAAGTCGACGGTGACGACATCCTCACGGCAGTCTCTCCATGAACAGAACCACATGCAGGGAAGAAGAGATGATCGGCAGCGGAGGATGACTTGACGGAGACGGACACAAGGAACGACTTCACTAAAACTATCATGCAGGGAAGTGTTGCAGCCTCGCAAACTTCATGGCCTCCGCAACGACTCAGTAGGGATGGATATCACAAGTTCACAACACGGCGGCGGACCGGGGTACCAACGCTGGAGAAGGTTAGGGTAAGAGGTGGTGACTTCCTCGACTAAACTAGATGGGCAGGGAAGTTGGGCTGTACTTACCGGCTCAGGTACAATAGTCCCAGCCTAGTCCATTTCCTCTCTTGTTTGTCCAGCTACATGATTCTAATTCAAAGATATGCTAATGAAACATGATACAAAAAGAGGTAATATCCACGTAACCCCAAACAAATAGTCAACGAATCAAGTACTACCACACACTTGTTTTCCTTCTTTTCCAACTTTCCATTATCAGATCAAAATTACGTATCATCTTCAACTCATCTATTATCCAAGAGAGTAAATAAGCTATATACTTAGTATAAAAAATTGGGGTATTACAATCATAACCTTAAGGGACCATCTCATAGTATTCATCCCAATAACCCATGAATACCAAGCTATGAATATAACTCAAGTAACAAGAATCCAATAACCAAATCTTGATCTATCTTATTCTTATCTATTTCCTACCATGAGCATCATGGTAGTTCTTAACCACCAATTCCTTATCACTTGTTGAGTAGGAAGGAAATCAAGTCAAGACAATTCACCACATATCTCACTTTCCATATCAATTCTTATGGAATCTTATTTTAATATCTGTTGTTCTTCAATGTTGAGTAATCAACTATCGATTCATCAATTATTAGCCTATCAATTCTTGATCTATCAACTCTTGTTCTTACCATAACAATCACTTTAAGCCTTTAAAGAAAGAAGTAAGAAGAGGTAGGTGGTAATGCTAGTTCTAGATATCATCTATAGGATGAGAGTGTTGGAAGAGAATCAAACCAATATGATAACTGAGGGATTTAACTCACTCATGAATGGATAGAAGAGTTATCTGTATGAAATAATTATATGTGGTCACAAAGAGGCTTATAAGGATGAATTCTAAAGATAGTTACCAAGGAGTATTCCTATTAGATCAAGTAGGTATAGTCAATGAACAATATCTCTTATTCAGATAGATACACTGAGAACGTAATGATAATACAATTTTAAAGTTGTATTGATAAAGCCTTGATTAGCCAACTGGAAACCTAAGCCATAAATGATCAAAGAATTATAATGATCATGCTCAAGTCACTAAAAGTAATGGATTGCATCATGAATAACTAACATTGGTGGATAGAACATGATTAAACTCTAGTATAGATATGTTATCCTAGATGAGTCATGATAAGTCACAGTGGTATATTGTGAAGTTGGAGTATGAGTTATTGGAGATAAGTATAATATAGTATAACAAAGCTGATGCTAGAGTAGAATTAAGTTATTGAAGTATTAGTTTTCTTCTTAAAGAATACTAAACACTTGAAGGGAGTAGGAATTGATATTTATATATCTATTGGAGTAATATTAGTGATGGATGATAAAAGAAGAGTATGAATAGAGTAAGAAGTAATTACTTGTTGGATTGAAGGTTATCATTAGTGGACTAGTTGTTATAGTCAAGTATAAATATGAAAAGATCATGAAAAGCTTCAGTGACAAGCTTTGGAGATTTATAAGTGAGATTACAATGTAAATTAGTGAAGTAAGAGAGAAAATAGTCAAGTGGAATTATATTCATAAGAATTACACTAGAGATGAGAATTATCTCTATGAGGAGATCATATAGAGCTTTAGTGTCAAGCTCATTGGATTTACAAATGTATTTAGAAGGAGGAAGTATTGATAAAAATATTCTTGTGAAGTAAAGATCATCATGTTAACACATCATGATGGATAGAAAGAAGTAGAATATCTACCTTTGCCACTTATAAACATTAAAATCATATGTGCTTAGAAACTATAATTACCAACTCTTTATCTTAAGACATCCTAAAGAACAACTCTATTACTTTACTTTAAATAATGGTATCATTCCTAATCACAAGCATAAAGACAATATGTCTTAAACCTTAAATGTTATTCCTATCTATAAAATCATATATAAATTAAGCCTCCTAAAACTGATAGTAAACAGTTATAATTTTAAACCCTAAATTTATATGCAAGATATAACAAACTATTTATCTTGATATCAATTAAGCTCATGGCAATAATATTAACCATATTAATTCTTTAGAACCTTATGTGTCATATAATAATGAAAGATCACCATATAAAAGTTCCTTTAATATTATAAGTTAATCAAAATCAAATCACATGAATTAATAGTAATGCATTCCTTAATAAGTTATGGTGTATTTAGGTAAATCAAAAATTCATAACAAAAACATCTACAAAATATTAATAGAAAAAGGACCTATATAAATAAAATAAAGAAGCTATAACATTATATAATAAAAGTTCACCATATGATATTCATATACTTTATTTTTGCTGCAAGTATTCATCAAGTAAAATCCTAAATGGAATATTCAAAAAAATTGATAAATTCAAAATCTAGAAAACTAAACATAATTTGAAAACAAATAAATCAAATAAACTACTCAGCCTAGAATCTGGCCTGAGGCCCATTTCCTATCTTTCTACCTGCTACTCACATGCAGTACACAGCAGCCCAGCAACGACCCAGGTAGGGTAGCCCAAGTATCCCTCTCTGGCTGTCGAGTGGGACCAGCGGAGGAACTGCGGGTTGAGATCGAAAGATTTCCAGGGTTTTTCCAAAAAGTGCACGTTGTCGTCTTCCTCGCCTATTGGAAGCAGCTCGTTGGACGGAGCTCCGTCGTCGATCCTCCAACACGCTGCGATGCATGCCACCACTTCTGGAGGAGGGGATAAGAACGCCACCGTGATGTCCTCTTGTCCTCATCCTCTCACTCGCTCGTCCGCCCTCTCTCTTACCCTCTTTATTCTGCAAAGGGCCAAAACCCTAGCTCACCAGAGCAACGCATCGTCACCGATAGAGATTGCCCCAGCGTCCATGGTGTGGTCGAGGAGAATCGTCGTGTCATCCTGTTCATCCTAGTAGAATCGATAGATCAAGGGGTGCTCGGATGGGTGTGAATTTCATCATTTCCTTCCGTCGGAGTTCATCGGAAAAGTTGACCGTGTGCTCGCCTCCGATCGCGTCGGTCCTTGTCGACCACACCATCTGCATCCTGGTAAGCTCCTGAGTAACCTAGCACTCTCCGATTCTTTGCTCGCTCGTCGTAGTGACCTAGCTTCGTGAGCCCGAACCTCCGATGACCAAAACTGAGCGGCACCGCCACTATTAGGTTCCTTGCGACGCCCTCTTTCCAACAAGACCAACCATAGCCACGCGTGTGCATCCCAGCGATCGATTGAATTTCGATCTATGAGTTCATCCATCGCTGATGTTAGCTTGACGTCATGCTTGCATCACCATTTGACCCAGTCCACCGTTTGACAAGTCCACGCTTAGGTGGCCGATGATGTGGTCCTGACCCCACAGGTCAGTGACCTAGGGTATGTCTTGGCTCGGTATGATAAGTTATTTCCTGTTTAGTAAATAGATAGAACAATATAAATATTCCAGAAATCAAATAAAATGATTAAATCTTGTTAAATCAATAAATTTTGTTTTATATTTCAGAAAAATATGTTTAATATCTGAAAATGTTTAGAAAAATAAGATCTATAATTCAACTTTATTATTAAACATTATTATTATAACTAACTAATAAATTTTATTTAATTAATATTTAATAAGTAATAATACTTTGATAGTTCATATTTTAATAATGGTAAATGATAAAAATAAAAATAATATATCAAAATTCTTAGGCAAATAAGAACTATAACTTAATACCATAATCATGTATTATTATTTCACTTAATCAAATATCTATTATTTATTAAGTGTTTATAGAATAATAAATCTTATAAAAAATTATATCTTATTATCTGAAAGTCATAAAAGTACATATAATATACCAAAATGATCAAAAAAATAATATCTACATGTTAAAAATATAACATCCCACTTTTGAAGTAAGTAAAAACTTCATACACTAATAGCTTGAATTTAAACCTAATTCATTAAATGATAATTCATATTAGGGTAAATAAAAATTGTTAATATTTCTAAAATTATACATCTAAAGCCTAATAATAGTATTTGACTTAAATATTGATGGTATGAAGTTCATAGAGTCCAAAACATCTTAATTACAATTTATGAAGAATTATCATTCATCTGTAAGTAGTAAGTAATATTGTTTACTTATTCACAAACCATAACCACACATTATAAGGAGATAAATGATTCTTTTCCATTATAGTATTAAGAAACCATTACTCAAATAGAAGTATTACCACTCTTAAGAAACTTGATAAAATATTATAAGTAAACAAAGTATAAATATCATAAGCATTCCATCTTAAAGTCCATCTATGTCCTTAAAAATTAAACTCTACTCTACAAGACTATAAACACCATGTTAAAGGCTTTATTATGTGTTTTATAGTTTACTTTGGTATATTTCAATTAAGGCCGAATACATCTCAAGACCAAACTAACCAAATAAACACCAAGAGACATCGACCATGGTATATTAACCATCAAGATTGTTTAACCTTAGAAAAGAAACCTTTTCTTCAAAGGTTATCCTTTTTGCTACTTCAAACAATAAATGACAATCAATAATAATCACATTACTTTATATTTTACTTGTATACTTAGGATTGTTAACACCTAAGCTCCTTATAAATGTCATTACTTGTAAAGTAAAATTTGAAGATAGAACAATTCTTATATAAGCAGCCTTTGCGTAGCATTCCACATTTGTGTATATTATTGTTGTACGATATTATCATTACACATTGTTTCACACACACTCACCAGCCTTAATAAGAAGCACAAGTGTGAAGCTTATCTAAAAGTATAACACATTTTAAAGGAACCATTTCCAGTTTCCAAACCCTAGATCAATGCTTATTCTGGGGATACGAATTTACCAAATTGTATTACATTACTTATGCATAATAGAATCCTGCTTCTTTAAACATTAGTCCTTACCGGACCAATGATGTTGATTTCAGATATTGGATCTTATATTGTCTCGAAGACCGTGAGTGCATAATCTTGCAATCACAAAAGGAAAGTTCACACTTGCTCATGTCCTTTGATTATTTTCTATAAAGTATTTTGCAAATCCAGTGTTGTCATCACCTGCATTTCAAAAAAATCAGAAAACACTATTATCATAATAATATGATTATAGGTTATTTACCATGAGGTAATAACCTAATATGAAAGTTCCAGTGGTAAAGGAACATATTATCTAGGACTTAACAACCAATGTCGCCAGTGATTCTTGTGTTGTATATTACGCGTTAACCATGAGATTTGGAATGGGACAGAGAAGTCAGTTGTATCCTTTTTCTTTCGTATGGAGGCAAGACGACCTTAACGTGATGTTGAGACTCCTTGTGTGGATACAACATATGGGTGGGCACCCTTAGGCCCCACGATTTTGGTGTCTAGATTATGTATGAGTGGCTGCCGGAGGTATAGCTAGACCTATATGGTACTCGCCAGGGGCATCACCAGCTCATAGAGTATTTGGGAACTCATCAATGTTTTAGCCTGCCTGAAAGGGGGCTTAACGTAGGTGAGCCAACCTCAAAGGATCGTGCAGACTTACGAGGTCGCAGAAAGGGCAGTGATTGGCTAGGATCACCTACTAGGCCCCACATCATGGAATTGTGGATGGGTAAGCTGCTCGGTTGTGCAACAAGGAGTTGATCTCTCATGGGTAAAGTAACACACCTCTGCAGAGTGTAAGGACTGTAACTTGTTACTCCCTGTTCCGGGAAGGAGCTACCAACACGGCAGGAAAGGAACTCCATGAAAGTTCTGGAAAACCTGTGAAGGCTGACAGACATAGCTTTTTAGAATAAAAGCAACCTTTGAAGAAATGTTTATGAAAACTTGCATAGCCTACGACCTATGGTCTATGGATGTAGCTAGTGCATCAGACACTCTTTTCTAGTGCGCTTGCTGAGTACGCTCGTACTCAACGTATCTTCTTAACCCTTGCTAGATTATGAAGCCATAAAGACGACGTATACATCAAGTTATACTCTAGGAATCATCATCAAAATCTCAAGCTCTTCATTAAAGTCAAGGAAGTCAACATATACATCAATTCAAGTGAATAAAAAGTTGCGGATTAGATAGAAATATAATTTCTAGTCATAAAACCTACTTCTGTAGAGTATTGCAATAGTAGCAATACCAGCCAAATAGTTAGATGCTAATCTTGTTAGCATAGTAGTTATGAGTTGATTATTTCTGATTCTTCTTTGTAAGAAGTTTATTTATCTCTTTAACCTAGAGTGCTCTCTGGATCTTATGCAAAGAGTTGAGTTGTAACCTTTAGTCATGTCTTGGACCTGTTGTGTTTCTATTGTACCACTCTGAGGGATGTGATACTAGTGAATGATGATTCATTGGTGTTATGTCAATGACTATAGCATACTACAGCATGCATTGGTATGCTGGGTCACCGTAGAGATATTGTTTGGTTACATTTGCATAAAGATCATTTTCGTGATTTGCGCAAGTCTAAGTTAATGCCATGTGTTGCTGATCCTTTTAAGGTGTTAGAGAAAATAAATGATAATGCATATAAACTTGAGTTTCCTGCAGACTTTGGTACGGTTAGTCCAACGTTTAACATTGCAGATTTGAAGCCTTACTTTGGTGAGGAAGATGAGATTACGTCGAGGACGACTTCAATTCAAGAAGGGGAGCATGATGAGGACATCCCATCTATTGATACAACCGTTGTACCTACAAATACACACATAGAAGTTCCTATCACTCGAGCTCGTGCCAAGTAACTTAATTATCAGGTACCCTCGTTTTTTAGAACTATTCCTCATATACATGAGAATATGATGCTGCCTAAATCAGATATGTTTGTTACTCTTAGGAATGATGGACCTAGCAAGGACGAGAAGGACAAGCATTGGAGCATGATCATGCATGGAGATGGCAGCAAGCATGTGAGGATTGAAGAGGATGGCACGAGTGGAGATTTCAGAACTTTGAAGCCACCATAATGAAGATTGAAGGCTTGGACAAAATATTCAAGATTCATACTTCACAAATTCGTCCATAGCTTAATATGGTGCTGCGCCACCTTTGCTTTGGGCCAGGCCCATGTAATTTTCGCAGGATTTTTAATAGCCACTTTAGAGTCTGTATTTGAGGAGAAAGAGACTTCTAGGTTTGGATTTGGCCACCACCTCTATGGCTGGCTGAAACACCACCTTTTCCTCCTTAAATACTCCCCATAGTCATCACTTTAGACTCGGATTTTGTTTAGACATAAATTTAGCCATCATAGCAACTTCGCCAAGGCTCGAGAATCGCAGAGGCCCCTTGTACTTCGCATCTATACATGATCCCACCTTTTCAATAAATCTTTCATCTTAATCTGCAATATCTTGATTGCAATATTAGTTCTTACTTGTTCTCGATTTCAGGTAGGAATTAAGACCCTCGCTAGTCAGGATGATCGTGTTCCCGTAGGATCGGTAACCTCCAGGAGATTGGCCTAGCGATTGCATTGGTTCTCATGCTCGCATGTGTAGTCGGATCGTCAAGCCCGAACTCCACCAAATCGACTATCACCATCTCATCAAAAGATCGAACACATTTCCCCTCACGTTCCCATCGACTTGACCATGAGATTCGTGAAGATAGGGCCACCCAAGAGGTTAACCCCTATCATACGGTATCATTAGCTTTTGGTTGACACGGATTTCTCTTCGATTTGGTCTTTTCCTTATAAATTCAAAAATTCCACCAAAAATATCCCCAATTCGTGTTTTGGACCGATCTGTGATTTGAGTGCATTTTGGGAGGTTTTGATCCATGGATTACTTTCTAAACTTGCTGATCTACCTTCCTATGTGTTCCCATAGCCTAATTGCTTTGTTTCCCCCTTCGATTTGGTGTTTTTCTTGAAGATTTTCCGCCCAAATCACCCCAAAATCGCGAATACGCGTCAAATCTGGGAGTTCCTGGAACAACCGGTATTATCGGGCTCAAAACCCGGTACATCGCACCTCTACGGTACATAAACGGTACTACCGCTAAAAAACCCGGTACTACCGCTCAAAAACCTGGTACTACCGCTCAAAAACCCGGTACTACCGCCCGGTACAGAACATAAACAGTAGATTCCCAGATTTCAGCTTCTCACCATTTTGAGCATAACTTTTGCATTCAAACTCGGATTTTGGTGTTCTTTAACTTATTTCGAAGAGGGGAAGGAGATCTACATCATCATCCATGTTGTTAATTCTATCTAATCCATCCAAATTCTGTGAGAAAGGCGGAATCCAACAATAAAGGGTAAAGATCGTCGACGAAAGGTATAAACATCCCACGACTTTCCCCACTTGCATTCCTTTGTGAGCTCCACTATCTTTGCGAACAACAAACACCTATTGATACTAGTTCCTCTTATGATTGCTTGGGCTATGCACATTTGATACCTTGTAGAATTCTGAGCAAACTTTGTGAGTGCTATCTCATATAGTTATCTTGTATAGTTGTTGGCACAAGGAAGAAGCAAGTGAAAAAGAAAAAGAAAAATAAAGAAAAGTATAGAAAAATAAATAGAAAAGAAAAGAAACAAACAAACAAGTTCCTCATAGAATAGGAAGTGCAAGCTCGATGAACATCATATGGGTGGTACTTATTGTGCATATCTTGTAGCCCACCAATTTTGTTGCAACCGAACTAGCGTCTCTCCTTGTACTTGTGTGACACGAGCTTATAGTCTTCGCTAGGTAATCATTTGGTTCTTATCTCACTTCCTCCGTCGCACAAGTCCCATAAATCCCACTTTGTGTGTTTCCTTGTACATATTTTCTATCTTGTGGATTGACTTGTATGCTTTGTGATCATTGTGGTTCTTTACTTGCTATTACAACATCTTGATTTCGGATTGTTTCTTGACATGCCACTTTCCATACCTATGCACCATAATCTTTGTGTGTGTATGTTTTTTAGTTGTTAGTTGTTTTTGGTGTTCCGCATGAACTTCACTTTGCTTGGTTTATTGCTCTCAAGTGTGGCCACTTGAACGATACTATCTTCCAAGGTAAAGTAAGGTTTGACGTGGCATCCCCAACACCCTCTAACACTTCCATCTACAACACTTGGTCTTGTGAATCATGTCTAGGGACTCCAGAATCGAGGATGATTTCTATGAAGAATCCATGATGAGCCACCATGCCTATGTCTCCACAAGCATGGATAACATGATGGAGCACTACACCAACAATGGATCCACATGCTTGGGTGACATGGAGTGCTACAACAACAACGACTCCCCAAGCATGGATGACTTCAAGAATGACAACGACAAGCTCCTCAAGTCGCACCGGCCAAGACAGAGCCTCCACCTCGAGTGCTCCAAGGTCCACCCATCAAATGGACAACTTCTAGAGCGACCTCCACAACTTCAAGAAGAACATGGACAATGACTTTGACAAAACCATGAGCATGGTCGCCAATACTAATGATGCTTTGCACTCATTAGAACAACTTACAAAGAAGAGTGCCAAGGACAAGGGCCATTGTCGCGAGCGTCATTTGGACGACCAAGTGCGCCACCTACATCAACCATCCGCAAGGCACGCCAATGACCTCCGTCGACACCATCATAAGGCACCTTCAACTACTACTTCCACCACCAAAATGGCACCAAGAGAAAGACTTTGTCCACGCCTTCAAGCTTCAATGACTACGCT
The DNA here is from genome assembly GCA_030063025.1 of Avena longiglumis. Taxonomy (NCBI): domain Eukaryota; kingdom Viridiplantae; phylum Streptophyta; class Magnoliopsida; order Poales; family Poaceae; genus Avena; species Avena longiglumis. The sequence goes on from CP125977.1 coordinate 306,925,358, forward strand.
TGCATTCTAAGACCTCATGAACGAGGAAAATGAAGACCTCTACTTCGCCAAGTTGGATAGCATGAGCCTATTTCCACCACTCATACAAGATGGCCACAAGACGGTCGAGCATGGTATTTTCCCTTCGACGAAGGAAGCGAGTGATGATGCCCATCTTATGGCATCCAACTTTGGCAACGACAAGGTCAAGAATGGTGAGCATGGGAGTTCCCTTCACCAAAGGAGGCGCATGGAGTTGAGGAAACCGAGCCTATCCCTATATGCTTGAGTAATGATGTGGTACCAATCCCATGTGAGTATGAGAGCCACTTAGCCCACCTGAGTGAGAACAAGAGTGAGACGAGTGACTCCACCTTATGTGAGATTGAGTGCTTCCACTTTGAGGGCATGCGTGATAAACCGAGTGAGTTGAGAGTGGTAGTTGATAGGTCAAGTGAGACCAATTCGATTTCTAACGAGTTACCCTCTACATCTAGTGTGTTCTCTTATGTCGTTTAAGGTTCCATGGATGAAGACGCTCCAAGACATGAAGCAATGATTCCTCAAATGGAGAAGATGTACATGGTGGACGAAGATGATGCTACGCCATGGATACATCAAGAAGACGAAGTCGTCCACACAGAGGCCACTACTACCATAACACCCACTTCATTTGAGAGGTAAGATCAAGGTAAAAATAAGGGTGTTGATGATGCCATGATCCCACTAGTGGACATGATGAATTATGAGGATATGCATGTTATGGATTTGTCACATCCCAAATTTTAGATTTTGTCTTGCATATCATTCATAGCATTGCATCATATCTTTCCATGCAAAACCGTCGAGTAGAAAGGTTCGGCGAAACGCTATCTTCAAAACCCTACTTTGCTTCGCTACGAGGTTCCTACGGGAAGCTTTAGAGGGACTTGTAACAATCACCCCTGTAGGTTCGAGTTTTCACTCAAACTTCGACTGAAGGTTGTGCCCCTCGACGATACGAACCCGTAGGCGCGAGAATCGCTCCAATCGGAGTTCGTATGCAAAAGACTCGGACGTTTTAGTAAACCGCCGGAAAACGGTCCGAATTTCCGGACCGATTTCCAAGTCCGTAACCAACTCTGCGCGGTTTTCGCGTAGGATTCCGTGTGGGGCCCCACAAAAAGGGCCCACCTGGCCGGCCGACCCCGCCCTGCCCTCGATAATCGCGCCGCCTCGGGAATCGATCCCGCACCCGCCGCCATCGCCCTCTCCCCGCCGCCTCGCCTCCTGGCGCGAGCCGCCGCCGCCGCCGCTGCCGAGCTTCGCCGCCGCCGCCGCCATCGACCCGCCGCACCGCCGCCTCGGTAAGCGGCGCGCCGCCTTCTCTACCGCCACCCGCGCCGCCCGCCTACACCGCCGCCAGAAGCCCCGCCACCGCGACCCGTGCCGCTTCTCCGCCGCCGCCGCCATCGCCGCCGCCGCCGCCGCACTGCCGCCGCACGCGCCGCTGCCACCAAGTCGCGCCGCTCGCGCGCCGCCGCCGTCGCTGCGCCGCGCGCCAGCACCGCTTCTGCCGCGCCGCGCCGCTTGCGCCCGCCGCCGGCCGCCTTGCCGCGCGCTAGCCGTTGCCTCGATTCGCGTGCTCGCATGCATGCATACACGTACGCGCTCGCGCGCCGTTTTGCGTCGCGTCGTTGACGATCTTGAACCGACCGTGTGTGTCCGTGCAGGAAGAACCTCGCCGCCGGAAGTGAACGTCACCGCCGTCCGGAGCTCGCCGCACCTTCCGGAGTCTGAATCGCCATCCGTTTTCGGTAAGACAGCAGCCACCGTCAGATCTCAGAACAGCGGCCTAGATCGTTCGTTGACTGGTCAGCATCCCGTTGACTGACTAGTCGACGCCAGCCGACGATCGGTCGGCCGCAACAAAACGCATACGCTGACTGGTCAATTTCGTTAATCCCTTTAGTTGGCAGATTTCGGTAGAATCTTGTAAATTGCGTAGAAATTTAACCGCTTGGCCAAAAATTGCTAATAAAATATGTACGAGTTCAGTGAGTCGTGTAGAATCTCGCTGTAGCTTTGGTTCAGACTTTTACTGTCAGGTTTAGTACAGTTTAATGAAACTAGTTAGTAGCCTTTTCGGAGTAATAAATTCGTAGAAAAAGATCCGTAGCTCTAAAAATCGCGTATGATATGTCCCTGAACTCGTGTGAACGAGGGGAATCTCATAGTGAAATAAAAAGGTAGGCTTACAGTAAAAACTTCTGCAGTATTTGTCTAATGGCTTTCTGCAGTGTTTTAATTACTCCGGGAGTTTCATAATTCCTTTTTGAGTAATTCCAATTGGTACTGTTTCTATTCAGCGATGCCTATGCGGTACATTTTTCCCAAGATTTTATGAACAGCATACTACCGGTAGTGAATTATTTAAGTTCTAGCTCTAGTTTGGAGCATTACTTTTGTCTATTAGTTTTCCTAGCGCCAAAACTATTTTCCATGCATGTACTCGGTAGTGTTATGTTATAGGATGTTGTCGTGCAGCTGTAGCACCAATTCACTCGCCGTTCTTGCATTCATGCATCATATTTGTTGCATATGTTGTGGATTGTTTGTTTATGAATGCAATTGTGTCGTGTAGATTGTGCTGAGTGCAACGCTTGTTCGTGTGAGGATTGTGCTCCAGACCGCTACAACCAAGGCAAGTAGATGCTACTTTGTTCATGATATCGTCCTACTATTTTCAATGCATTGTCGTGTATTTTGTAGATGCATGTGTAGGATGATACTATCGCTATGCTATGTCCTATTATGTGGTAGGACCCTCTTTGTAGATGAACCACCGTTGGTAGATGTGCTTAGCCATGCTATGTTGAACGAGGGATGGGTTACATCATTGATACTTGTTTTCTCAAAGTATTGGTTTGTGAAAACTAAAAACAACTTAATCAATGAACCCCCTGGGTGTGATGGTATTGATAAATTTTGGTGGTTTCATTGCGGAAAGGCACCCAGGTATCAAGAGAGAATGATTGACTTCCTTATTGTGTAGCTTACGTGTACAACCATGTGCCAATAATGGAATGGGCGGTTGGTTGGACTTAGTAGGTTGTGGTAACTCGAACCCGCGTATCCAGAGATGTAGAATTTTGGTAGGTTGGACCGGTGAGCGTCGGGATTGAGGAGCTACTTGCCGAACAGTCTCTTCTTGGTCTTCTCCCTATCATCACCCAAAATGAGAGTGATGGTACGAGCTGGGCTTGCCAAGTCACATGGGTAAAGTGTACTAACCTCTGCAGAGTGTATAATCTAATCGATTAGCCGTGTCCCCGGTTATGGACATCTGAGTTGCTACATATTGATCCCATGACATGTTTCTCGCTCATTCTAATTTCAGAATTTCTTTAACATTGTTGGGTTAACTTAATTGGGTTCTTTTCAAAGAAAATTGAAAACTATTTATGAAAGTAGGACAAATGTATTTGCAAATGCAAGCCAGACACAGCTCCACTTGCCAGATATGCATGTAGATGTTAGTACTATTGTCTCCTTTACTAGCTCTACTTGCCATACATTCCATGTATTGACCCTTCGGGGCTGTTACGTTTCATGTTGCAGGTTATTCCGATTCTGATTGATCGTTATAGGCCACTATACTCCACTCGGCACTTGTTCACTTGTGGGCAATTTGAAGATTGGAGGATTTACTTGCTTTTGTTGCTACCTGAATACTTTGAGCTAGCTTTATGCTAAGCTTTCATTGTAATAATGGTACTCTGGATCTTTGTAGATCATGATACACGGTTATTTTGCTATGATTATCTATCTTACTCTATTGTGGGCCAATGAACCGATCTAGGGATTGGCATGTCACATAGAGGCCACGGTCTTATCAGAACCGGGGTGTCACAGGTTGGTATCAGAGCCCGTGTGTCGACTGTAGGATCGTGACCTAGGATTGGATTAGGAAGCCATAGAATTATTAAGCCTATATTAACACTGTCTTTCCTCATATGCCTTTCACCCTCGTAAATTCTTACCATATGCTATTCTCACACTTTCCTCTTTTACTTGATAGATGGGAGACATCAGGACTGAGTATGTCACCATGGAGTCACCAAGGCCCTTTGCAAGGCAGTTAGCTCAGCTCTCTCAGTCATTGGGATTGCCACTGCCTATGTTCAAGGGAAGAAGGCTGTACACCTATGGATATGGAGAGGATGCATGGGAGATCAATACCTTCATATTCAGAGATGCCGCCTTGCCAAACCCCGCGCACTTGGTCTACACCAAGATATACTGCAATCGGGACTTGGAATCAACTTTGGTCAGTACATGAAGCCTGTCGCCAAAGGCCACTATGTCTGACACCTGCTGCCTGCAGATTCACCCTACCGTGATTATGAAAGGCGTGATGAAGATGGGAACATTGTGGTTACCCCGGGCGATAGGAACAACATGCCGCCCCGTCGGAGGCACATAGAGTACATGGAGAGGGAGAATGGAGCTCTAGCAGAGAAGGTGAGGATGTTGAAGGAGATTGCAGACTTTACTAGGAATGGAATGGTGGTCCAAGGACAGGAGATAGACACTTTGCATGAAGTTGTGGGAGTTCTGGAGACTGTCCTGATAGCCAGAGATGAGACCATAGCCCATCTTCATGGCACTGTGCAAGAGAATACCCAGAGCATACAACAGTTGCAAGGGACCGTCCAGGAAAGGGACCAAACCATTGAAGCTTTGACAGCCCAGATTGCCGCTCTCCAAGCACAGCTGAATCCACCCTCTGATGATGACAATGGAGATGATGGCAACAATGGGGATGACGATGATGATGATGAGGACGAGGATGATGATGATGGAGACGATGATGGTGGAGGAGATGAAGTTGTTGCTGTTGCAGCTGAGGATGAAGAAGAAGAGGAGGATCCAGAAGAGGTGGAGTTTAAAGTCTCAAGTGATGGTTCAGGAGAGGTGTACACTCCGCCGCCATGGTTGTACCATGAAATAAGCGCCAACGCATGACCGTAAGGACCTACCTCAATCTCTTCAAGAAGTAGATAGAAGTCCACCAATTAGTCCACGTTTGGAGAACTCATTAGGATTAGTCTCGATCGTTGTGAAACTTAGTTCGTGTTAGTTTAAAAGTGTTTAGTTGCTTATTTGTGTACTCCAATATCCCAGGATTTATTTGTGCGAATTTTATGAAAGAGTTATGGCAATTTGGTTACTATCTGTGTGTTTTCGCTGCAGTTTTTCTGCTCATACAGCAGTACTGCGCGATTTTTCATATTTTCTGGTAACTCAGAAAAATCCGAAAAAAATTGGGCTGATGCGAAACTCTCTGTGCCATATGCACAAAAATTTGCTAATTTTTTTGACGTGTTTAAGTCAGGCGGAAAAATTCGTGAATGCTGCTGGACTGTTCTGGCAGGATTGCTGTTTTGTTGATTAGTTGATCTATTGTTTAGTTAACCATTGCCAACTCTTGCAAAACTATTTCAGTAGGTATATACTGCTAGGATAACACCTGGGATGTTGCTGGATCACTTGTTTGGTGATGTGTTGCTTGCTTGTGATTGTCTGTTATTGTTTGTTGTTGTTTGATCATATGCATGGGTAGAATCCTATTATCGTAGTTGATTCTTTCTAAACTCACCTATGCTGAACCGCAGATGCCTCCCTGTCGCCAACCCACTGAGATGGAGCAGCTCATGGCAGCTCAGGCACAGCTGACCCAAGTGATGACCCAGTTCATGGCGAATCAGAACAACAACAATGGAAACAATCAGCCTCAGGGAGATGCTCTCACCAGATTTCTGAGGTTAAGGCTAGCTAAGTTCTCTACTGCAACGGAAACCAATGGTTGCTCTCGACTGGTTGCGTTCAGTCAACAAGGATCTAGTAACTGTCGGATGCACTGATGCTGAGAAGGTGAGGTTTGCCTCTCACCTACTGGAGGGACCAGCCGCTTCTTGGTGGGACACATTTCAGATCACCCATCCGCTGGATACCGTGACTTGGGCTATGTTTGAGGAAAGTTTTAGGACCAACCACGTGCCTTCAGGAGTTCTGAGCCTGAAGAGGAAGGAGTTCCGCAACTTGCGCCAAACCAATCGCACGGTGGCCGAGTACATTGAGGAGTTCAACAACCTGTCCCGTTATGCACCTGAGGATGTTGACACTGATGCCAAAAGGAGGGAGAGATTCCTTGATGGCCTCAGTGATGAGCTTTCAGTACAGCTACTTGTGGTTTATTGCCCCACTTTACAGGAGCTTATGGACAAGGCCAGGATCTTGGAAGGGAAGCACAAGCAGGTGGAGAACCGCAAGAGAAAGAGCAATACTCATCACTCTGGTTCTCACCAGAAGTCTCGCACTTCATATGATGGATACTCCAAGAATGGAGGAAGTGACCATGGGAGCCATGACCGCCGCGATGGACATCGTCATGACAACCATAGGAGCAGCCACCACAACCACAAAGGAGGACACTCTCACCACTCTGGAGGACACGGTGGACATGACCGCAACCGTGATCGCAACTTCGTGAAGAAGGATCCGAGTGAGGTGACGTGCTTCAAGTGCAAGCAGAAGGGACACTATGCTGACAACTGTCCGGAGAGGAAAGGACTGAAGCCAACCAACGGCGAGAAGGCCACAGTGAACCACATGAATGTGGAGGAGATTCCAGATGAGCCTGACCTTGTGATTGGTAAGTTCCCAATCAACACTTACCCTGCAATTATACTTTTCGATATTGGTGCATCGCATTCATTCATATCAAGGGCATTTGTGGATAAGTATAAGTTACCTACTGAGTCTGTGAAAAGGTCTATTAGAGTGAGTTCACCTGGAGGAGATATGATAGCTAGCGCGGGATGCCGCGACTTGACTGGGAGGATTGGAACACACAACTTCATTGCACATCTAGTAGTACTGGATTCACAGGGATTAGATGTCATTCTGGGTATAGATTGGATGTCTATGCATGGGGGACACATAGATTGTGCACAATGAGCTGTTTCACTCAAAACCCCGGAAGGTAAGAGGATTAGATTCAAGTCGGCTGCACGTCCGAGAAGGTGTAAGTTGAATTCTCTTAAGGGGGTTAGCATGGATACTGTACCAGTGATTAGGGATTACCCCGACGTGTTTCCGGAAGAGCTGCCAGGGATGCCACCTGACAGGGATGTTGAGTTTCTTATTGACCTGATGCCGGGAACAGGACCAATAGCAAAGAAACCATATAAGATGGATGTGGATGAGCTGAAGGAATTGAAGAAACAGTTGAAGGAACAGCTGGAAAAGTGATTCATTCAGCCTAGTGCGTCGTCATGGGGAGCACCTGTTCTGTTTGTGGAGAAGAAAGATAGCACCAAGAGAATAGTGGTAGACTATCGCTCGCTGAATGAAGTAACCATCAAGAACAAGTACCCTCTGCCGAACATAAATGATTTGTTTGACCAACTGGAAGGAGAAAAGGTGTTTAGCAAGATTGATCTGCGATCGGGCTACTTCCAATTGAAGATCCGAGAAGAGGACGTACCAAAAACCGCCTTCACCACTAGGTATGGTTTATATGAGTATACGGTTATGTCTTTTGGACTAACGAATGCCCCGGCATACTTCATGACCATGATGAACAAGGTATTTATGGAGTATTTGGACAAGTTCGTGGTGGTGTTTATTGATGACATACTGATATATTCCAAGGATGATGCCGAGCATGAGAAACATCTGAGGATGATTATGGAGAAGCTGAGGGAACACAAGATGTATGCCAAATTCAGTAAGTGTGAATTCTGGCTTAACACTGTTGGATTTCTTGGACACGTAATGTCAGGTGAAGGAATTGTTGTTGATCCAAACAAAGTGACTGCAGTAACTGAGTGGGAAGCACCCAAGAATGCAGGAGAGATTCGAAACTTTTTGGAACTTGCTGGATATTACCGGAGGTTCATAGAAAACTTTTCTAAGATTGCTAAGCCGATGACTGAACTTCTGAAGAAGGAGAGGAAGTTTGAATGGTCAGACGTATGTGAAGCCAGCTTCGAAGCGTCGACTAGTGACCGCACATTACGTGTGTTTACGGATCTTGAAGGATTTCCAAGTGTACTGCGATGCATCTCGACAGGGACTTGGTAGTGTGCTGATGCAAGATGGGAGAGTAGTGTCATATGCCTCGTGACAACTCAAGCACCATGAGCGGAATTACCCCACACACGACTTGGAGTTAGCGTCAGTGGTTCATGCGCTCAAGGTATGGAGGCATTACTTAATGGGAAAACACTGTGATGTGTACACCACCACAAGAGCACAAGTACATATTTAAACAGAAGGAACTGAACATGAGACAACGGAGATGGTTGGAACTTATCAAGGATTATGATATGAATCTACAATACCACCCAGGAAAGGCCAATGTAGTAGCAGATGCTCTGAGCCGGAAGGTTTATGCCAATGGATTGACAATTGGTGAATTGCCTGAGGACTTGTGCAAGCAATTCAAGGACCTTAGACCGGAGGTAGTGTCTGAAGGATACTTGGCAACAATGGAAGTCCAACCGACGCTACAGGACAGGATCGTAAAGGCTCAAGTGGGAGACAAAGAAATAGAGGAGATAAAGGAAAAGATAAAAGAGAACCGGGAAAAGAATATTCGCGAGGATGAACATGGTAACTTGTGGTACGGAGATCGTTTGTGTGTGCCCAGCGACCCGGAGATAAGGGAGTTGATTTTGCAGGAGGCTCATAACTCGCCATACTCCATACATCCGGGCAACACAAAGATGTATATAGATTTGAAGAGCCGATTTTGGTGGAACAACATGAAGGGAGATATCGCCAAGCATATTGCCCTATGTGATGTATGTAGCCGAGTGAAGGCAGAACACCAGAAGCCAGGATTACTACCACTGCCGTCTTGGACTGGAAGTGGGATAGAGTGGGAATGGACTTTATCACAGGATTGCCCAGGACCAGTTCAGGATATGACTCTATTTGGGTTGTAGTCGACCATTTGACCAAGGTAGCCCACTTTATACCGGTGAAGACTACCTATACAAGTGCAAAGTTGGCCAAGATTTACATGGACAGGATTGTGTGACTACACGGAGTTCCCAAGAGTATTGTATCTGATAGAGGCACCCAATTTACCTCACACTTCTGGCGCCAGCTACACGAGTCACTTGGTACTAGATTGGAGTTTAGCACAACGTTTCATCCACAGACTGATGGACAGACCGAGAGGGTGAATCAGATTTTGGAGGACATGCTGAGAGCTTGCGCTTTAGCTCATGGTTCTTGTTGGGATGAGAATTTGCCGTATGCGGAGTTTTCCTACAACAACAGCTATCAAACCAGCATCAAGACGTCACCGTTCGATGTGCTATATGGGAAACGGTGCCGAACACCATTGCTATGGGATGGAGTAGGAGAACGTCAGTTGTTTGGACCTGATTTGATCAAGGACGCTGAGGAGAAGGTCGCCTTGATTAGAGATAGGCTGAAAGTAGCACAATCAAGGCAGAAGAGCTACGCTGACGCCAAGCCCAAGGAAGTGGTGTACGAGATAGGCGATAGAGCATACCTCAGAGTGTCGCCGCTTCGTGGAATCAAGAGATTTGGAATTAAGGGTAAACTGGCACCTCGATTCATTGGACCGTATCGGGTCTTAGCACGCAAAGGAGAAGTTGCTTATCAGTTGGAGTTGCCAGAGGCTCTGTCTGCTGTTCATAACGTGTTCCACGTATCCCAGCTGAAGAAGTGCCATCCGGAGATGGTGGACACGCCATTGAGAGACACTGTACCGCTAGAAGAGGTTCAGCTGGAGAATGATTTGACCTATGAGAAGAAACCGGTCAAGATTCTGGAGACAGCAGAAAGGACTACCCGTACCAAGACAATCAAGTTTTGCAAAGTACAGTGGAGCCACCACACCGAAGAGGAAGCGACTTGGGAGCGTGAAGATGACATCCGAGAGGACTACCCACACCTATTTGCTAGCCGCGCCGAATCTCGAGGACGAGATTCATCTTAAGGGGGTTAGTCTTGTCACATCCCAAATTTTAGATTTGGTCTTGCATATCATTCATAGCATTGCATCATATCTTTCCATGCAAAACCGTCGAGTAGAAAGGTTTGGCGAAACACTATCTTCAAAACCCTACTTTGCTTCGCTACGAGGTTCGTATGGGAAGCTTTAGAGGGACTTGCAACAACCACCCCTGTAGGTTCGAGTTTTCACTCAAACTTCGACTGAAGGTTGTGCCCCTCGACGATACGAACCCGTAGGCGCGAGAATCGCTCCAATCGGAGTTCGTATGCAAAAGACTCGGACGTTTTAGTAAACCGCCGGAAAACGGTCCGAATTTCCGGACCGATTTCCGGGTCCGTAACCAACTCTGCGTCGTTTTCGCGTAGGATTCCATGTGGGGCCCCACAAAAAGGACCCACCTGGCCGGCCGACCCCGCCCTGCCCTCGATAACCGCGCCGCCTCGGTAATCGATCCCGCACCCGCCGCCATCGCCCTCTCCCCGCCGCCTCGCCTCCTGGCGCGAGCCGCCGCCGCCACCGTGCCGCTGCGCCGCCGCTGCCGATGCTTCGCCGCCGGCCTCGCCACACCCGCCGCACCTCGCGCCGCCTCGGTAGCGAGCGCCGCCTTCTCTCCCGCCACCCCGCCGCCTCCGCTACACCGCCTCGCGCGCAAGCCCCGCCATCGCGCCGCGCTTCACCGCCGCGCCGCCATCGCCCGACGCTGCCGCACCGCCGCCACCGTGCCGTGACGCCGTCGCTTTAACACCGCCGCCGAAGCGCACCAGCCGCCGCCGCCGCACTTATCGCGCGCCGCGCCGCCGCCGTCAGCGCAGCCGCCGCCGCCGCCGCCGCACGCGTTGCCTCGATTCGCGTGCTCGCATGCATGCATACATGTACGCGCTCGCGCGCCGTTTTGCGTCGCGTCGTTGACGATCTTGAACCGACCGTGTGTGTCCGTGCAGGAAGAACCTCGCCGCCGGAAGTGAACGTCACCGCCGTCCGGAGCTCGCCGCACCTTCCGGAGTCCGAATCGCCATCCGTTTCCGGTAAGACAGCAGCCACCGTCAGATCTCAGATCAGCGGCCTAGATCATTCGTTGACTGGTCAGCATCCCAGGCGTTGACTAGTCGACGCCCGATCCGCCTTGATCAAGCTTGACTGGGTCAATTTCGTTAATCCCTTTAGTTGGCAGATTTCGTTAGAATCTTGTAAATTGCGTAGAAATTCAACCGCTTAGCTAAAAATTAAAAATAAAATATGTACGAGTTCAGTGAGTCGTGTAGAATCTCGCTGTAGCTTTAGTTCAGACTTTTACTGTCAGGTTTAGTACAGTTTAATCAAACTAGTTAGTGGACTTTTTGGAGTAATAAATTCGTAGAAAAATATCCGTAACTCCAAAAATCGCATATGATATGTCCCTGAACTCGTGTGAACGAGGGGAATCTCATCATGAAATAAAAAGGTAGGCTTACAGTAAAAACTTCTGCAGTATTTGTCTAATGTCTTTCTGCAGTGTTTTAATTACTCCGGGAGTTTTGTAGTTCCTTTTTGAGTAATTCCAATTGGTACTGTTTCTATTTAGCGATGCCTATGCGGTAGATTTTTCCCAAGATTTTACGAACAGTATACTGCCGGTAGTGAATTATTTAAGTTCTAGCTCTAGTTTGGAGCATTACTTTTGTCTATTAGTTTTCCTAGCGCCAAAACTATTTTCCATGCATGTACTCGGTAGTGTTATGTTATAGGATGTTGTGGTGCAGCTGTAGCACCAATTCACTCGCCATTATTGCATTCATGCATCATATTTGTTGCATATGTTGTGGATTGTTTGTTTATGAATGCAATTGTGTCGTGTAGATTGTGCTGAGTGCAACGCTTGTTCGTGTGAGGATTGTGCTCCAGACCGCTACAACCAAGGCAAGTAGATGCTACTTTGTTCATGATATCGTCCTACTATTTTCAATGCATTGTCGTGTATTTTGTAGATGCATGTGTAGGATGATACTATCGCTATGCTATGTCCTATTATGTGGTAGGACCCTCTTTGTAGATGAACCACCGTTGGTAGATGTGCTTAGCCATGCTATGTTGAACGAGGGATGGGTTACATCATTGATACTTGTTTTCTCAAAGTATTGGTTTGTGAAAACTAAAAACAACTTAATCAATGAACCCCCTGGGTGTGATGGTATTGATAAATTTTGGTGGTTTCATTGCGGAAAGGCACCCAGGTATCAAGAGAGAATGATTGGCTTCCTTATTGTGTAGCTTACGTGTACAAACATGTGCCAATAATGGAATGGGCGGTTGGTTGGACTTAGTAGGTTGTGGTAACTCGAACCCGCGTATCCAGAGATGTAGAATTTTGATAGGTTAGACCGGTGCGCGTCGGGATTGAGGAGCTACTTCCCGAACAGTCTCTTCTTGGTCTTCTCCCTATCATCACCCAAAATGAGAGTGATGGTACGAGTTGGGCTGGCCAAGTCACATGGGTAAAGTGTACTAACCTCTGCAGAGTGTATAATCTAATCGATTAGCCGTGTCCCCGGTTATGGACATCTGAGTTGCTAGATATTGATCCCATGACATGTTTCTCGCTCATTCTAATTTCAGAATTTCTTTAACATTGTTGGGTTAACTTAATTGGGTTCTTTTCAACGAAAATTGAAAACTATTTATGAAAGTAGGACAAATGTATTTGCAAATGCAAGCCAGACACAGCTCCACTTGCCAGATATGCATGTAGATGTTAGTACTATTGTCTCCTTTACTAGCTCTACTTGCCATACATTCCATGTATTGACCCTTCGGGGCTGCTACGTTTCATGTTGCAGGTTATTACGATTCTGATTGATCGTTATAGGCCACGGTACTCCACTCGGCACGTGTTCACTTGTGGGCAATTTGAAGATTGGAGGATTTACTTGCTTTTGTTGCTACCTGAATACTTTGAGCTAGCTTTATGCTAAGCTTTCACTGTAATAATGGTACTCTGGATCTTTGTAGATCATGATACACGATTATTTTGCTATGATTATCTATCTTACTCTATTGTGGGCCAATAAACCGATCCAGGGATTGGCATGTCACATAGAGGCCACGGTCTTATCAGAACCGGGGTGTCACAGGATTATACTTGTAACATTACATATGCTTCATTCATATTCACATGTGATGCTTTGCCTTTACATAATATTGATCATGTGAAATTGTTTGATTGCGATACAAATTCCATACACATGCCATTCTATACCGCTTTTGTGTATCCTCCAATTGCTTCGGACATGCTTTGTCATGCTAGTCCTTCAATTTCTCCCATTTCTTGCAATAAGATGAATGCTTTCTATTTCACTTGTTTTTCCTTCAACAATATTGATCATATGCCTTATAATGATATGGCACCCATAGCATTCTCAATTTTTGGAGATTTTGATGATTGCCATGATAAGCATGTTCCCCACTTGCACACTCACTATGCATCTATTGTATATTTGATTGACACTAATGGTGATGTGCACAAGAAGAGATACATCATGATGGATGATGTGTTTCTCTACCATGCACACACGTTCTTCCTTTTATGTATGATGTGTGTAGGTACCCGCACGAGAATGTCAACCTTTTATGTTTGATTGCAAGCATGTTGATGGTATTATCTGGCCTCGTGACATTCATGTTTCTTTGCTATTGGATATTGATGCTTTGTGTGTTGCAACAAAAATATTGAACAATTTCTCTTTCTGATGTTTTGTGTGCAACCATAATGCCATTCAGAGCTTGTATTGTCATGAGAGCTTCCAAGTATCTCGTAGAGTCGTTGCAACAAACATAAAGAGCACTTGATTTTTCATATGGTTTGTTTGCAAACATGTTTTTGCTTCCGCTTGGGATACTTATATTCCCATGATATTTTCTTTTGATGATATGTGCATGGCATCCAACATATTGAGAAATTTCTCTTTCCAATGGTTGGTTTGCACACATAATGACGTTGCTTTGGACGTTCTTCCGCGTTTGTTTTTGCCAAATTCTCCTATTCTCGCATCAAGGACGTTGATCAAAATTCTAGTCAATTTCCTTGAGTGCCATACTAAAACACTATATGGAGTTTTTGAGTTCCAACATTTGGATGATGTTCAAACAATCTCCATGCACATTGAACTTGCATATGCATTCCATTTCCTATACATGTATTGTCCTAATAGTGTTGTGAACAAGAATGGACATGCCAAATTTGAAATGCACCTCTATCACACACAAAAATATTTTGCCTGGTCTTTGTTGTGTGAAGGTACAAGTGAATAAACGTCAACCTCTACCAACCACGAGTTGACAAGAAGAACTGAAGAGAGTTACCTATGGCTACCCTTGATCAAGCCATCTCTACACGCTAAGGTGACTTCCTTCTACTTGAAGTCTCATGCTATAATCTTCATGAATTGTCTACGCTTTTGAGTGTTGCTTCGCTTTTGTCATGAGCTTTGTAGGCTTCATAGAAGGTGAAGGAACATTGAAGTGTTGTCAAGTCAATCTTCCCGAGGACGTCTATATGGTGAACCCCAGGATCAAGAATGTCTCTCGACCTCGTCTACTTTGTGATGAGCATGTAGAGTCGAGGACGACTCTTCTTGAAGGGGGAGATGATGCAGCCCGACCTATGGTCGTTACTACATCAAGGTCTCCAACTTATGCCAAGTCGTCATGGACTCCAAAGGTGAATCCATTCCTCTATGCGAGCCCACTTCCTACCCTATTGAATGGTATACTACTCCATACTCCATCCAATGGCCATGATAGATTCAAATTGACAAGTACGGAGCCACGGGAGGAAGCCCGAAGCATCAAGCCCGACAAGACGGTGGCTTGGAAGAGGAGACAGAAGAAGGCAGATCCCTGCGGTACTACCACTCCCATCAACGGTACTACCATGCCCCGGTACTACCGCCCAACATGACCGGTACTATCGGCCCATACAAAAGCCCGCGCCATCGCCACTGGATGCCCCGGTACCAGCTTGCGATACTACCTCCCATGAGCAGTACTACCGGCCGTCAAGACCGATACTACCGCACCTGGAGCTCGTCAAAAGCTAAAGAGGTACTACTGGGAACCCAGAGCGGTACTACCGTCAAGCCCGGTACTACCGGACCCGAGGAGCGGTAATATCGGTCATGACAGTGCCTGCGCACACCAGTTGGGCCATATCCCATGTATTCCCTTTACTTACCATTTCACCTATTTTATCTCCAAACTACCCCTTGTTTAGTGGCTAGCCTATAAATAGATCCCCCACCCCTCATGTATCCCTCAGGCATTGATGATAGACTAAAGACAACCCCCATTATGGAATCTCTAGTTTGCCTCATCCCCTTTACCAAGGGGACCGACTATCGTCACCAACGTCGATTGAACTTTGCATCACACATCCATCGTTGAACAAGGCCTTGGAGTTTGGTGTCTCGTCTCCAATTTGTCAAGACCCTACCCAAGGTGTTCTTCCCTCTCCGATGTGGATTTGAGGGAGCACGTTGACCGATCTTTCCTTGCGAGGATTCTATAGGACCGGTGGCCGCTGTACGGGAGAAATCGGCCTTGTATCGTGTGAGTTTTACGTGTGTTCATTGTGTTCTTCGCGAGGTGTGTGTTCGCTTCCGCTTGCGCTACCTTCTCCCTTTCCCCTCGCTTTCCCATCGATTTGACCACGAGATCCATGAAGATTGGGCCACCCAAGAGGTTAACCCCTATCACCGGGTAGTGTCCGAACTTGGACACAGAACGTCCATGCCTCAGGGCCTTTTCGGGGGGCCGGAGAGTTCGGGTGGTCTAGGTCGGACACTCCGGTCTTGGCAGTGAATTTGGCCCCCTTCTTGGTGATCTTCCCTCGCGCCTTCCTCCCGCTCCTCCCCCGTGCATCCTTGGGCGATCATCATGTTGTGCTCCATGTGCTTCAGCTCCTCGCTCCGTGCCATGCCTTCTTCTCCAACATACCTGATCATACAATAGCACAATGACTAAGGTGTTATAAAGTTCTCATTAATTAAAACATCAGGCTCATTAAGAGACAAATTCACCTTTCGTTCTAGTATCTGAGCACGAGCTCTTCTAATAGGTCCAATCTTACTCTCATTGTACTGATCCTTCTTTGCAGCAACGGGAACATCTTCAGTCTTAGTTGGGCTAGGTGTAATTGTAGGGATGTCCTCATCAAAAGCATTGTAGAGAGCATTCCACAAGTGAGTTCAATATCGAACCCAGCTATGATGCCTTTTGCATGCTTTGCATCTTTCATGTTGACAAATTGCTCTTTCCCATGGTTTTCTTGCAAGCATGTTGATGGTATTATTTCACCTTGTGACATTCATGTTTCTTTGCTATTGGATATTAATGCTTTGTGTGTTGCAACAAAAATGTTGAACAAATTCTCTTTCTGATGTTTTGTGTGCAACCATAATGCCATTAAGAGCATGTATTGTCACGAGGGCTTCCAAGTATCTCGTCGTGTTGTTGCAACAAACATAAGGACCACTTGCTCTTTCATATGGTTTGTTTGCAAACATGTTGTTTTTGCTTCCGCTTGGGATACTCATATTCCCATGATATTTGATTTTGATGATATGTGTGTGGCATCCAACATAGTGAACAAATTCTCTTTCAAATGGTTGGTTTGCAGACATAATGATGTTGTATTGAATGTTCTTCCTCGCGTGTTTTTACCGAATTCTCCTATTCTCACCTCAATTTTTTTGATATATATCTTAGTCAATTGCTTTCAGTGCCACAATAATACGTTATATGGAGTTTTTGAGTTCCCACATTTGGATGTTGTTCAAACAATTTCCATGAACTTTGACCTTGCATATGCATTCCATTTGATATACATCTATTGTGCTAATAGTGTTGTGAACAAGAATGGACAGGACACAAATGACATGCTCCTCTATCACGCACGAAAATACTTTGCTTGGTCTTTGTTGTGTGAAGGTACAAATGCATACACGTCAACCTCTCCCAAATGCGAGTTGAAGAGAATACATAAAGAGAGTTACCTTTGGCTACCCTTCATCGATCTACCTCTACAAGCTAAGGTGACTTCCTTCTACTTGAGGACTCATGCTATAATCTTCATGAATTGGCTACTCTTTGAGTGTTGCTTCGGTTTTGTTGTGAGCTTTGTAGGCTTCATGGAAGGAGAAGGAACATTGAAGTGTTGTCAAATCAATCTTCCCGAGGACGACTATATGGTGAACCCCAGGATAAAGAATGTATCTCGACCTTTTCTACTTTGTGATGAGCATGTAGTGTCGAGGATGACTCTTTTTGAAGGGGGGAGCTGATGTAGCCCGACCTATGGTCGTTACCACATCAAGGTCTCCAACTTACACCAAGTCGTCATGGACTCCAAAAGTGAATCTGCCTCTATGTGATCCTACTTACTACCCTATTGAATAGTATGCTACTTCATACTCCGTCACATATGCATGATAGGTTCACACCGACAAGTACGGAGGCAACAGAGGAAGCTCGGAACATCTAGACCGACAAGACGAAGGCGTGGAAGAGGAGACTGAAGAAGCGGCAGCGGAACCACTAGGGTGTCAAGTGGGATCCCGCCTAAGTCCCACTTCTAGTTTATTTGTCAAAATCTAGTGTAAATTTTGAGCAAAAATTTGAACTAGATTTTGACAAATGAACAAGAGGTGGGATTTTGGCGGGATCCCACTTGACACCCTATGAACCACCGGAGTCTCGGCCTCAAGACCGAGTCTCCTGCCTACTACATCGAGTCTCCACCGACTGCGACCGACTTAAAACCGTCCCGGGGACATTCTATATGCCCCTCCGGAGACAGACCAGAGATATACCAGAATCTCCGGCCCTCTACACCGGAGTATCTGGCCTGCGTGATGGGCATGTGCACTGCCAGATGGGCCCTGGGCCATGTACCCCCTTATTTTGCACAAACCCTAGTTTTATCCCCAAACTACCCCTTGTTTAGTGGCTGGCCTATAAATAGAGCCCCCACCCCTTCATGTATCCCTTAGGCATAGATGATAGATTAAAGACAACCCACTTGTGTGGAATCTCTAGATTTGCCTCATCCCCTTACAAGGGGACCGACTATCGTCACCAACCTCGATTGGACTTTGCATCACGCATCCATCATTGTATAAAGACTTGGAGTCGGTGTCTCTTCTCCAAGCTATCAAGACCCCCCCAAGGTGTTCTTCCTCTCCGATGTGGATTTGAGGGAGCACGTTAACCGATCTTTCCTTGTGAGGATTCTATTGGACCGATGGCCGCCGTTCGGGAGCAATCGGGCTTGTATCGTGTGTGTTTTGCGTGTGTTCTTCGCGAGGTGTGTGTTCGCTTCCGCTACCTTCTCCCTTTACCCTTGCTTTCCCATCGATTTGACTATGAGATCCGTGAAGATCGGGACACCCAAGAGGTTAATCCCTATCAGTACCGACACACCTTGGTTTCTTCCGCGAATTAGGACTCAGCCTCTCTTGCATGATGCAACAACTCATTCATTGTCCCATACTTGTGATGACGCACAATTATCTTGATAGGTACTATCCCATAGATCCGATCTATAGTATTAATCCGTAGGACTAAACCTAGTCTATGGATTAGACCTAGTCTACGGTTGATAGGGGTGGGGGCTGATGTGGGGGATTGTGGCGGTGATGGAGGATCAGCGGCAGGGTTTTGGACTGTTTTTGCTGCCGCGACAAAGGATTCGGCTGCCGCGGCAGGAGCGGCAGAGGTTTCGGCTGTCGCAGTAGGATTGGTGGTAGAGATTTCAGGAGACATAATGTATGGAAAATGCACTCTAGAGGATGGTGGGGTAGGTACGGTAGTAGAGGAGTCAGGACGCTTAGAAAAAGCAAAAAATATTTTCTACAAAAGTGACATGACGATAAATATGAACGTGACCCGAAACAAGATTGAGGCAACGATAGCCTTCATGCTCGTCTGAAAAACCGAGATGGATGCAGGAAAGAGATCAAGAAGAAAGTTTGTTGGGGGTAGTAGCAGAAGAATTGGGAAAGAAAAGACGGCCAAAAACACGAATGTCGACATAATTAGGGTTAGCTAAAAATAGAGAATAGAAGGGTGTATTGTTGGAATTTGCTTTAGATGGTCGAATATTAAGGAGAAAAGTAGCCATGTGAAGTTCTTTGGCCCAAAATTTTTGAGGCATGGAGGTGTGGAGGAGAAGAGTTCTAAGGATGTCATTAATAGTGCGTAAAGAGTGTTCATCTTTTCTGTTTTAAGGAGAGGTGTAGGGACAAGAAAAACAAATGAAAATACCATGCTGGAGAAAAAAGTACCTATTTTTGTAGTTGTCAAATTCGCGATCGTTATCACACTGAACACATATGGGCAGCAAGAAGTGTGTTGAGACATAACGTTGAAAATTTAGAAAGAGAGAATGCACATTGGATTTATTGCGCAAGGGAAAGGTCCAAACATAATGAGTGAAATCATCTAAAATAATAAGATAGTACTTATAACCCGAAATACTCTCGACATGAGACGTCCATAAATCATAGTGGAGTAGTTCAAACGGAAAGGTACTAGTAGAGGTAGAAGAACTAAAGGGTGGAAGGACATCTTTCCCCAAACTACCCCTTGTTTAGTGGTTGTCCTATAAATAGAGCCCCCACCCCTCATGTATCCCTCGGGCATAGATGATAGACTAAAGACAACCCCCATTGTGGAATCTCTAGTTTTGCCTCATCTCCTTTACCAAGGGGACCGACTATCGTCACAAACCTCGATTGAACTTTGCAGCACGCATCCATCATTGAACAAGGCCTCGGAGTTCGGTGTCTCGTCTCCAATTTTTCAAGACCCTACCCAAGTTGTTCTTCCCTCTCCGATGTGGATTTGAGGGAGCACGTTGACCGATCTTTCCTTGCGAGGATTCTATAGGACCGGTGGCCGCCGTACGGGAGCAATCGGCCTTGTATCGTGTGAGTTTTGCGTGTGTTCATCGTGTTTTTCGCGAGGTGTGTGTTCGCTTCCGCTACCTTCTCCCTTTCCCCTCGCTTTCCCATCGATTTGACAATGAGATCCATGACGATCGGGCCACCCAAGAGGTTAACCCCTATCACCGGGTAGTGTCCGAACTTGGACACAGAACATCCACGCCTCGGGGCCTCTTCGGGGGGGCGGAGAGTCCGGGTGGACTGGGTCGGACACTACGGTTTTTGAAGTGAATTTGGCCCCCTTCTTGGTGATCCTCCCTCATGCATCCTTGGGCGATCATCATGTTGTGCTTCAGCTCCTCGTTCTGTGTCATGCCTTCTTCTCCAATATACCTGATCATACAATAGCACAATAACTAAGGCGTTATAAAGTTCTCATTAATTAAAACATCAGGCTCATTAAGAGACAAATTCACCTTTTGTTCTAGTATCTTAGCACGAGTTCTTGTAATAGGTCCAATTCTAATCTCCTTGTACTGATCCTTCTTTGCAGCAACGGGAACATCTTCAGTAGTAGTTGGGGTAGGTGTAATTGTAGGGATGTCCTCATCAAAAGTGTTGTAGATAGCATTCCACAAGTGAGTCCAGGATCGAACCCAGATCTGATGCCTTTTGCATGCTTTGCATCTTTCATGTTGACAAAATTGCTCTTTCCCATGGTTTGCTCGCAAGCATGTTGATGGTATTATCTCACCTTGTGACATTCATGTTTCTTTGCTATTGGATATTAATGCTTTGTGTGTTGCAACAAAAATGTTGAACAATTTCTCTTTCTGATGTTTTGTGTGCAACCATAATGCCATTAAGAGCATGTATTGTCACGAGGGCTTCCAAGTATCTCGTCGTGTTGTTGCAACAAACATAAGGACCACTTGCTCTTTCATATGGTTTGTTTGCAAACATGTTGTTTTTGCTTCCGCTTGGGATACTCATATTCCCATGATATTTGATTTTGATGATATGTGTATGGCATCCAACATAGTGAACAATTTCTCTTTCAAATGGTTGGTTTGCACACATAATGATGTTGTATTGAATGTTCTTCCTCACGTGTTTTTACCGAATTCTCCTATTCTCACCTCAAAGATGTTGATATATATCTTAGTCAATTGCTTTCAGTGCCACAATAATACGTTATATGGAGTTTTTGAGTTCCCACATTTGGATGATGTTCAAACAATTTCCATGAACTTTGACCTTGCATATGCATTCCATTTGATATACATCTATTGTGCTAATAGTGTTGTGAACAAGAATGGACAGGACACAAATGACATGCTCCTCTATCACGCACGAAAATACTTTGCTTGGTCTTTGTTGTGTGAAGGTACAAATGCATACACGTCAACCTCTCCCAAATGCAAGTTGAAGAGAAGACATAAAGAGAGTTACCTCTGGCTACCCTTCATTGAGCTACCTCTACAAGCTAAGGTGACTTCCTTCTACTTGAGGACTCATGCTATAATCTTCATGAATTGGCTACTCTTTGAGTGTTACTTCGGTTTTGTTGTGAGCTTTGTAGGCTTCATGGAAGGTGAAGGAACATTGAATGGTTGTCAAATCAATCTTCCCAAGGACGACTATATGGTGAACCCTAGGATAAAGAATGTATCTCGACCTTTTCTACTTTGTGATGAGCATGTAGTGTCGAGGACGACTCTTTTTGAAGGGGGGAGCTGATGTAGCCTGACCTACGGTCGTTACCACATCAAGGTCTCCAACTTACGCCAAGTCGTCATGGACTCCAAAAGTGAATCCGCCTCTATGAGATCCCACTTCCTACCCTATTGAATGGTATGCTACTTCATACTCCGTCACATATGCATGATAGGTTCACACCGATAAGTACGGAGGCAAGGGAGGAAGCTCGGAACATCTAGACCGACAAGACAGGGGCGTGGAAGAGGAGACGGAAGAAGCGGCAGCTAAACCACCGGAGCCTTTGGCCTGAAGACGAGTCTCGTGCTACACCGAGTCTCCGTGACTGCGGACCGACCCAAAACCGTCGAGGGACATTCTCAGATGCCCCCGGAGCAGACGCAGATATACCGAATCTCCGACCCACTACACCGGAGTCTCCGGCCTGCGTGATGGGCTTGTGCACCGACAGATGGGCCCTTGGCCATGTACCCCCTTATTCCGCCCAAACCCTAGTTTTATCCCCAAACTACCCCTTGTTTAGTGGCTGGCCTATAAATAGAGCCCCCACCCCTTCATGTATCCCTTAGGCATAGATGATAGACTAAATACAACCCACTTGTGTGGAATCTCTAGATTTGCCTCATCCCCTTACAAGGGGACCGACTATCGTCACCAGCCTCGAATGGACTTTGCATCATCCATCCATCATTGTACAAAGACTTGGAGTCGGTGTCTCTTATCCAAGCTATCAAGACCCCCCCCCCCAAGGTGTTCTTCCTCTCCGATGTGGATTTGAGGGAGCAAGTTAACCGATCTTTCCTTGTGAGGATTCTATTGGACCGGTGGCCGCCGTTCGGGAGCAACTAGGCTTGTATTGTGTGTGTTTTGCGTGTGTTCATAGTGTTCTTCGCGAGTTGTGTGTTCGCTTCCGCTACCTTCTTCATTTACCCTTGCTTTCCCATCGATTTGACTACGAGATCCATGAAGATCGGGCCACCCAAGAGGTTAATCCCTATCAGAACCGACACACCTTTGTTTCTTCCGCGAATTAGGACTCAGCCTCTCTTGCATGATGCAACAACTCATTCATTGTCCCATACTTGTGATGACGCACAATTATCTTGATAGATACTATCCCATAGATCCGATCTATAGTATTAATCCGTAGGACTAAACCTAGTCTACGGTTGATAGGGGTGGGGGCTGATGCGGGGGATTGTGGCGGTGATGGAGGATCGGCGGCAGGGTTTCCTGCCGCGACATGATTTTGGACTATTTTTGCTGCCGCGACAAAGGGTTCGGCTATCGCGGCAGGAGCGGCGGAGGTTTCGGCTGTCGCAGTAGGATTGGTGGTAGAGATTTCAGGAGACATAAAGTATGGAAAATTCACTCTAGAGGATGGCGGGGTAGGTACGGGAGTAGAGGAGTCAGGACGCTTAGAAAAAGCAAAAAATATTTTCTACAAAAGTGACATGACGAGAAATATGAACGTGACCCGAAACAAGATTGAGGCAACGATAGCCTTCATGCTCGTCTGAAAACCCGAGATGGATGCAGGGAAGAGATCTAGAAGAAAGTTTGTTGGGGGTAGTAGCATAAGTATTGGGAAAGAAAAGACGGCCAAAAACACGAATGTCAACATAATTAGGATTAGTTAAAAATAGAGAATAGAAGGGTGTATTGTTGGAATTTGCTTTTGATGGTCGAATATTAAGGAGAAAAGTAGCCATGCGAAGTTCTTTGGCCCAGAATTTTGGAGGCATGGAGGTGTGGAGGAGAAGAGTTCTAAGGATGTCATTAATAGTGCATAAAGAGTGTTCAGCTTTTCTGTTTTAAGGAGAGGTGTAGTGATAGGGCAAAGGTGTCCGCTCTTTCGATGGGATAGTGATAGTTGTTTTTGTGGAGTTCGGGCTTGACGGTCCGACTACACGTGCGAGCACGAGCGCCAATGCAATCGCTAGGCCAATCTCCTGGAGGTTACCGATCCTGCGGGAACACGATCAGCCTGACCAGCGAGGGTCTTAATTCCTACCTGAAATCGAGAACAAGTAAGAACCAATATTGCAATCAAGATATTGTGGATTAAGAGGAAAGATTTATTGAAAAGGTGGGATCCTATATAGGTGCGAAGTACAAGATGCCTCTGCGACGCTCAAGCCTTGGCAAAGTTGCTATGAAGGCTAACTTAATGTCTAAACAAAATCCGAGTCTAGGGTGACGACTATGGGGAGTATTTAAGGAGGAAAAGGTGGGGTTTCGGCCAGCCATGGAAGTGGTGGCCGAATCCAACCCTACAAGTCCTTTTCCCCTCAAATACGGACTCTAAAAAGTGGCTATTTAAAATACTGCGAAAATTACATGGGCCTGGCCTAAAATAAAGGTGTCGCAGCACCATATTAAGCTATGGACGAATTCGTGAAGTATTAATCTTGAATATTTCGTCCAAGCCTTCTTTCTTCATTATGGTGGCCTCAAAGTTCTGAAATCTTCATCTGTGGCATTCTCTTGGATCATCACATGCTTGCTGCCATTTCCATGCATGGCCATGCTCCAATGCTTGTCCCTCTCATCCATGCTTGGTCCATCATTCCTAAGAGTAAGAAATACATCTGATTTAGGCAGCATCATATTCTCATGTATGTGAGGAATAGTTCCAAGAAACGAAAGTACCTGATACTTAAGTTGTTTGGCACGAGATCTTGTGATGGGTCCTTGTATGTGTGTAGCTGTAGGTACAATGGTTGTATCAATAGAAGGGATGTCCACATCATGCTCCCCTTCTTGAATTGAAGTCGTCCTCGACGCAATCTCGTCTTCCTCACCAAAGTAAGGCTTCAAATCTGCAATGTTAAACGTAGGACTAACCGTACCAAAGTCTGCATGCAACTCAAGTTTATATGCATTATCATTTATTTTATCTAACAACTTAAAGGGACCAGCAGCACGCGGCATTAACTTAGACTTGCGTAAATCAGGAAAACGATCTTTACGCAAATGTAACCAAACAAGATCTCTAACATCAAACACAACATGCTTTCTCCATTTATCCCCAGCAAGTTTATACTTAGCATTCACGTGTTCAATGTTATCTTTAGTAGTCTTATGCAAGTTTAATATCATTTCAGCGCATTGTGTAGCATCCAAATTATTTTGCACCGAAGAAGGTAAAGGCAATAAATCAATAGGTGCATGAGGAACAAAACCATACACGATCTCAAATGGGCACATCTTTGTGGTAGAATGCAGCGAACGATTATAAGCAAATTCTATATGAGGTAAACACTCTTCCCACAATTTTAAGTTCTTCTTTAAAACAGCCCGCAACATAGTAGAAAAAGTTCTATTTACTACTTCAGTTTGTCCATCAGTTTGGGGATGACATGTAGTACTAAACAGCAATTTAGTCCCCAACTTAGCCCATAAACATCTCCAAAAGTGGCTAAGAAATTTAGTATCACGATTAGAAACAATAGTATTTCGCACACCATGCAAACGAACAATTTCACGAAAGAACAAATCAGCAATATGCGCAGTATCATCCGTTTTATGACAAGGAATAAAGTGTGCCATCTTAGAAAACCGATCCACAAAAAAAATACTATCCCTCCCCTTATGTGTTCGTGGCAATCCCAAAACAAAGTCCATAGAAATATCCTCCCAAGGAACACTAGGAACAGGAAGAGGCATATATAAACCATGTGGATTAAGGTGAGACTTAGCTTTTTGACAAGTAGTGCAGCGTGCCACAAATCTCTCAACATCTCGACGCATACGTGGCGAAAAGAACTGTTCATCAAGAACATCCTCAATTTTCTTGACACCAAAGTGTCCCATCAATCCTCCTCCATGCGCCTCCTGTAACAACAAAAGACGAACAGAACTATCCGGAATGCATAGTTTGTTAGAACGGAACACAAATCCATCATTGAAGACGAACCTGTTCCATGTTCTACCATCTCTACAATTATGCAACACATCTTTAAATTCAGCATCAGCACATATTGTTCCTTAATAGTTTATAATCCAAATATTTTGAAATCAAGTTGAGATAACAAAGTATAACGACGCGACAAAGCATCAACAATAATATTATCTTTACCCTTTTTGTGTTTGATAACATAAGGAAAAGACTCAATAAATTCAACCCACTTTGCATGACGACGATTCAACTTAGCTTGACTACGAATATGCTTCAAGGATTCATGATCAGAATGTATAACAAATTCTTTAGGCCATAAATAATGTTGCCAAGTTTCTAATGTCCGAACCAACGCATATAATTCTTTATCATAAGTAGA
Source organism: Avena longiglumis (assembly GCA_030063025.1). Lineage (NCBI taxonomy): Eukaryota > Viridiplantae > Streptophyta > Magnoliopsida > Poales > Poaceae > Avena > Avena longiglumis. The sequence goes on from CP125977.1 coordinate 306,951,292, forward strand.
ATAGTTCAGACTAGCCCCACTCAATTTTTCACTAAAATATGCAACAGGTTTTCCCTCTTGTAATAACACCCCTCCCAAACCAATTCCACTAGCATCACATTCAAGCTCAAAAGTCTTAGTAAAATCAGGAAGTTGGAGTAAGGGAGCATGTGTTAGCTTATCTTTCAATATGATGAAGGCCTGTTGTTGTGCATCGCCCCAAACAAAGGGCATATCCTTCTTGGTAAGTTCATTCAGCGGCGCGGCAATTGATCCAAAGTCTTTGACAAAGCGCCTATAAAAACCAGCGAGGCCAAGAAAACTCCTCACTTGTGTGACCGTCTTGGGCTGCGGCCAATTCTCAATAGCTTCAATCTTGGCAGGATCCACTTCAATACCCTGTGATGTAACAACATAGCCAAGAAACGCAACTCGATTGGTGCAAAAGGTGCACTTCTGAAGGTTACCAAACAAACGTGCATCACGTAAAGAATTGAAAACAGCACGTAAATGGTTCAAATGATCCTCTAAAGATTTGCTATAAATCAAAATATCATCAAAGTAGACTACCACAAAACATCCAATGAAAGCACGTAAAACCATCTTTCTTAGGTTGGTGCACTTCAAAAGGTGCACTTCAAATGCGCGAAGAACCATCTTTCTTAGGTACCAAAATAATAGGAACAACACAGGGGCTAAGGGACTCACGAATATGATCTCTGTCGAGTAGTTCCTGAATTTGGCGTTGTATCTCCTTTGTCTCCTCTGGATTGGTTCTATATGGCGCGCGGTTGGGCAACGTAGAACCAAGAATTAGATCAATTTGGTGCTCAATTCCTCTAATAGGAGATAGTCCTGGTGGCAGCTCAGCAGGAAAGACGTCCTCATATTCCTGCAAAAGGTTAGCAATAGCGGGTGGCAAAGAAGGAGGCATATCCTCAAATGAAAACAAAACCTCTTTGCAGACAATTGCATAACATTGAGTATTGTTTACATCTAGTTCAGCAATATCAATTTTATTTGCAAGCATACATGGACTCTTCAAACGAATTTCAGTAGCATGTGTATAATCAGATTTAGTGTTCTTTGGTGGTACAAAATCGGCAGCAACAATCTGATTCTCACTTTTATTTTTCTCCTCAGTTTTAGATCTACTAGCTCTAGCAAGATCATCTTTTAAAATCTGTTCAGGAGTCATAGGTTTTAGACCAATTTTCTTTCCATCATGCATAAGAGAATAGTGATTAGTTTTGCCATTATGAACAGATTCTCTATCAAATTGCCATGGTCTACCAAGTAACAAAGAACAAGCTTGCATAGGTACAACATCACAATCACCAAAATCAGAATATGTACCAATAGTAAAATGCACGCGTACCGTTCTTGTTACCTTGATCTTGCGAGAACTCTCAAACCATTGGATGTAATATGAATGTGTGCGTTGTCTTGTTGGAAGTGCAAGCTTCTCTACCATGTCAACACTAGCCAGATTGTTACAACTCCCTCCATCAATGATGATCCGTATAGCTCTTTCCTTGACAACACCACGTGTTTGGAACAGGTTGTGGCGTTGATCTTGCTCAGATTTTCTCAATTGCACACTCAACACACGTTGTGTAATTAAGCTCTTGTATGGATCAGCAGCTTCAGCTCCCATTACCTCTGTCTCTTCATCAGAATCACACTTGTCTCCATCTCGAGCAGAAATAAGGGCTAATGTATCTTCATCAAAGTCACTCGCTGAATCGTATTGACCATCATCACGCACCATCATAACACGTTGTGTTGTGCACCGTTGACGAGGTTTAATCTCATCAATGCCCATTGTTATGGACTTGGGTTTTGGAGAAGACGGGGATGCTGGAGATCGTGGCATGGTTAACAGACAAGCAACCAGGGGACACGAGATTTACCCAGGTTCAGGCCCCCGGAGGGAAAACCCTACTCCTGCTTGTCTGCTCTTGATTACGGCGGAACCGAAGGTTACAGGGGTGCGCAGATTCGATCTGGCGTGGTGGTGCGTATGCGAAAGTATGAGTCGAGAGCTCTAGATCTGTAGATCTGTTGTGGTATAGTCTATCGGGGGGTTATGGCGTGTGTAGGTCGTGCCCTCCTCGTTGGACCCTCCTAGCCTTTATATATGGGGAGGCTAGGTCTCAGGTGCCAATACGAGTAGGTTACAAGTTGTATTCAAACTCTAGTCTTGAGGTTTCCTTGCCTTGTGCGCTTGGGAGTCCGTGTCCATATGGGCTTCATAGCAGCGGAAACGTCATAGGCGTCATGGACCCTGGCAGGTCGTCGAGTGGGCCTTCCGTCGGACTGGACCAGGTATACTAACATCGGGTACCCGTAGGGCATATCCATGTCAACTGTCTCCCAATATGACCAAAATCCCAGCACTTGCGGCATTGTATATCCTTTGTTTTACCCGTGGAAGCCATAGAAGATGCGCTACAAGCAGGAGTATTGGATGACGGTGGAGGAGCAGCTGGAAATCTTGTAGTGGCCTTGGATGTGGTAGTAGCTGGTGGCGAATCACGAGAAGGAGGTGCTGATTGTCGGGATGTCCAAGTGGATGTGCGACCTGCAGAATTATTAGTCCTCCTCCATGGTGTTTGGCGATCCTGCACTTCACGTTCAGCTTTGCAAGCAATATGAAACAAACGAGTGATAGAATTATATTCCTTATAATCTAATATGTGCTGAATGTCCTTGTTTAATCCACCAAAGAAACGTGCAAGCATTTGTTCAGTAGATTCAACAAGACCACACCGAACCATCCCCGTTTGCAATCCTTTATAATACTCTTCTACAGAATTTTTCCCTTGCTCTAAACGTGTCAGATTCTTTAGTAAATCACGTTGATAAGTGGGAGGGACAAAACGAACACGCATAGCAGTTTTTAAAGCAGTCCAAGTACTAGGAATAGTAGTAGGATTTAAACGACAATACTCGGACCACCAAAGGGAAGCAAATTTAGTAAATTCACATGTAGCAGCACTAACACGCATATTCTCAGGATATTTTAAGCATGCAAAACGTTGTTCTACTTCCATCTCCCATGTGATATGCATCAGGATTATATTTACCCTCAAAAGATGGAATATTTAATTTAACCTTTGCAACATGATCATCATCACGTACCGGTGGTCGAGCGTTGCGGTAGTAATGTTGGGAACGGCCAGCAGGTACCTGTGGAGGTTGTTCAACCTCCTCATCAAACAGTTCGTCGTCGTCGGGGTCTTAGTGTTGGGGATATGCTATATGGGTATCCTCATAGCATGTCTCTTATCCGACTAACCCGGGTGGCCCATAGTCGGTAGCATGGCCTATGGCCTGCTGGGCGGCGTAGTTAGGTGGATCCAGAAGGGAGGCCCATGCCGGATAAAGGAAGGCTACGGTGGAGTCACCAGCGTACCCGGAGCCTTGGAGTGCAAGATACACAAGACTAATAATAGACGGTGTAGAACTCTGTAACCTGTCCGGCTAGGACTTTTCCCTGTAACCCTAGGATTTGAAGACTATATAAGTCGGGCCTATGGGAGCCTTTAGGGCATCGTTTTACACATACCTCGCATAGCGAACCTAATCTCTGTAACTCGGCCCATTATAGTGATTTATAGCAGGAGTAGGATTCCGCCACCGTTGTGGGATCTGAACCTGGGTAAGCTGTGTTACCTCGTACCCGTCAACCGTCCGCCTTACCCCACGTCTCTAAACACGCATTGTGAGGACCCCTCCATGGCGTACTCGTCGGCAATGCGAGAGGCATTTCAGGCTCTTCAGCGGGCGAGGACCAATATCTTTGCGGGAATCGGCAAAACTGTAGCCATCGGTCGCGTTCTTTTCTCCGGCAACGTTCCAATCGTCCCCCCGACGAGTTCTGGATCCCGGCGAAGACGAACCCTACATGATGTTCGATCGTTCCTATCGGAGACATCCACCTCTTCATCAGCGAAACCGACTCGGGCACTAGACCCCTGAGATTCGGAGGAGCATCAAGACCCGCACGGACCGCCTACGGGCAGGATACGTTCGCGGAAGGATCGATGTGGGATCTCTCCTCGGAGTTTGCCGGCAAAGATCGGAAAATTCAAGACCCGCACGGACCGCCTACGGGCAGGATACGTTCGCGGAAGGATCGATGTCGGATCTCTCCTCGGAGTTTGCCGGCAAAGATCGGAAAAATTCAAGACCCACACAAACCGCCCCTGTGCAGGATATAAAGGTGCAGGATATAAAGGTGGAAGATCGCTGCAAATCCGCCGTCTTTGCTTGTGCGTCTGGACAGCAGAGATCAAAGTTCGTCGGCGTGGTTACCATCTTCGATCTGGCACGCTGCGTTCAGAGAAAGGGCGAAAACCCCCGCGACTACCTCGCCAGGTGGCTCCGTATACGGGCCGACCTAGCTAATTACCCCAATGATGATGCCATCTATCACTTTGTGGAAGGACTGGACCACGGCACGCTTGTCCGCCATTCTCTAAGACTGCAACAGGCGTCAGGACGCCTCACCTTCGAAGGCATGGTGAACACCATCAACAACTACGCAGAGGATGAAGCGGCAGCTCAGACAGCGCTTGCGCTCATTGACGGAGCACCTCCGATTCAGCCACCACCACCGCCTCCGGCCGCCATCGTCGCAACAGCGCCACCACCTCCAGTCATCGTCGAGTCCGCTGCACCTCCACCGCCCTTCATCGAGGAAGTTATGGCACCCTCCGACTCTGTCATTGACGCGCTTTATGCTGATTTCAGTGCAGATTCAGAGGAGATAGACTTCAGTCCAGAGGATCTAGAATCCGCTATGCAGGAGATGGAAGAGGAGTACTCGCACGACGAGCAAGCTAATAGCACCGTCATGTCTCGAGGCGTGTTCGTCACCATCGGGACAGGGATGGATGAAGACCAGTCCGGGCAAGCTCCGCCTACGGCACTGGATAAGGGGAAGGGGCCACTTATTGCTGCTGACGATGATCGCGCAAAAGTCATGCCTCCTTCGCCTAATCCAGTGCAGCAGCCGCAGGAACTCGGCACCGGTCCGAGCAACAACAACACCACAAACTTGCCGCCTCCAGCATCTACGTCGGCAGCAGCCCATGTTACTCCAGCTGATAGAGTGATGTACGACAACCTCCTCGTTGAGCCACTAACTGTTGATCATATCCGAAACGTGACTCGACAGCGAAGCGCCCGAATCGGCGGAGGAAGCGCAAGCCAACGCGGAGCAAGGCGCTAAACTAGATCGAGATCTGGTCAACACGCAGAAGTCCATAGAAAAAGCTAGAGCAATGGAGGCCGAGTACAAGACTCTGCTCCAGCAGCAGAAGGCTGAGAAGGCTCCGGCTCGCGTCATCAATGATCCTGGTGTACGGCGCAACATAGGATGGGCTCCCTCGAAGCCGGCACAGGCCAATCCATACATTGACAGTGAAGGCAAGCAGGTGATGCCCACCCCACTCCTTAACCTCGCCGTCGCCAAGACCCTTCTGGAGCAGGATAGATCGCCTGAGGCAGTGGAACAGGTCTATGACCTAGTGGCCAAGGCGGTAAAGCAACAGGAAAAGGCCACCTCTCAGAGGTTTGAGTCTAACCCAGCGCTCTGCCGATCTAGCCAGTATAAACCGCCAAGGGAAAGATCTCCTCAGGATGTCGGATCACGGATGTGTTCATCAGAACGAAGACGGAGGGAGCGCGTAACAGGAAGGATGCTATCCCCATATCCTCCGACCACGGAGAAAGAGCCCAACCTCGCCACCAATCGCCATCGCCCCGATCGCCCCGACGCCAGGAAGACTACAAGGCTCACCGCGCAAGACCCCTCCAAAGCATGCGGCATCGCCATCCGCGAAAAGGCATCGTCATCGCGGGCGGAAAGCATGGCGAAAGCACAACGGCGAAGTGCCATAACCCTCCGCCGGCGTCAAAGCAACCATGGCGGCGTGAAGGCCGCAGGAGGGTAACAGCAAGAAGGCTAACCCACCGCCACCTCCGCCTCCGTCGCCGCCAAGAAGTCACCATGGCGGATGAGGCCCGCGTCGTTTGCGCAGCCCATCCCCTGTTGACAAAAAGAAGAAGAACCCGGAGTCGTACGATGCACGTTCGCGGATTGATAAGATCCACGAGGCCCGGGAAGGATCATACCTGGGACCACGTTGCTTTGGACCTGCAATAGGGTCCGCAACTTACCCCAAAGGATTCCGGATTGACAAGACCATCAAGCCCTATGACGGCACAGCCAAGCCTACCACATGGTTTCAGGACTACGGCAACGCGGTGGAGATTGCCGGAGGCAACCCCAACGTCGCCGTCAAGTACCTCCCGTTAATGTTGGCGGGCACGGCCCATCAATGGATCGACAACTTGCCGGAGAAATCTATCTACAACTGGCTGGACATGCAAGATGCATTCACCAAAAACTTTGAGGGTACATACAAGCGTCCCTGCACGGTGGGCGATCTACAGCGGTGCCTGCAAGAGAAAGACGAGACATCTCGCACCTACCTCTCCCGCTGGCTGGATATGAAGAATTCCTGCGTAGGAGTGCACGCCCAGACCACCATGGCCGCCTTCATTGATGGGTTGGAAAGAGGAACGTTACTCCGACATAAGCTAAAGCGCTTGTAGGACAACCATCAGCTTGACTTGAATCAGATGATTCAGTTAGCTAGTTAGTTCGCAGCTGCCGACGACGATGCTCGTGGCTCTTTGCCGGCAACGGCCGTTCCAACTCAAGCTCGGAGGAACAGCAGTACAAAGAGGAAAACCGCTCCAGAAGAAAAGCAATCTACCGACATGGTCGCCATGACTTTTGCAGGACGAGGAGAAGGCGGACAACGTGGCCGAGGAAGAGGAGCAGGACGTGGGAAGCAGCAAGGAAGTGAAACCAACTCGGCGTCGCTCCGCATTCCCCAAACCTACAAAGAGTACCGCGATATGCCGTGCCTCATACACCTCGACGCCAACGGCAAGGCCACCCATACCAATCGACACTGCAAATTCGTCAACGACCTCAAGGAAGACCCGGAGTCCGGCTATAAGCGAAGTCGGAAGAATAGACCGCGAGGCAAGGGCAAGGGGGAGAAGAAGGAGGAGTCCAAGGATTCAAGTGACATGGACGAGGACGTTGACCCCAAGCACGCCGCCAAGAGCGACGACAAGGGAAAGAACCCCTTCGCAAAGAAGGCCCCAGTCTACCACACTTTCCTTGGCACCCCCACCGTCCGACAACAGAAGACCTCTCTAAGGATCCTGATGGCTACTCTCCCCCCTGTTCCCCAATACCTGCGCTGGTCGGAGGTTCCAATCACTTGGGACAGGATGGACCACCCAGACCTTGTGCCCATGGAGAACCAGTACGCCATGGTCATCAACCCACTGATTAACGGCGTGGAGTTCACCAAGTGCATGGTGGATAGTGGAAGCAGCATCAACATCATGTACCTGGATACACTGCAGAAAATGAACCTGACGGAGGCAAACCTAAGGCGGACTAACACAGTGTTCCATGGCGTAGTTCCTGGACGGGAGGCTCGGTCCCTTGGGTGCATTACACTTCAGGTAGCCTTTGGCGACGTTAATAATTACCGCCAAGAGTGCATGACCTTTGAGGCGGTCCCCTTCAAGAGCGTGTAGCACGTCATATTCGGCCGCGACATATTCCAAACGTTCATGGCCAAGCCATGCTTCGTCTACAACAAGATCAAGATACCCGGACCAAACAGTGTCATCATCGTATCCGGAAGCTTTACCAAGGCAAGGGACTGCGAGATCAATGAAGCAGCCGTTGCAGAAGCTATCTTCTACAGCGAAGAATTCAAGGAGATCCAGAGCAAGGTCAATGACTCAGAGATGCCCACGTCAAAGAAGAAGATCTCCGACTCCGCTCCTGCGTTCAAGGCCGCCATCGAGACCAAGCCGGTGGAACTTGTGGTAGGCGATGCCTCCAAGACCGTCGCCATTGGGACGGACCTGGATCCCAAATAGGAAAGCGTGCTCGTCGAGTTCCTCCGTGAGAATAGGGACATCTTTGCCTGGCAACCTGCCGACATGAAAGGTGTACCTAGGGAACTTGCCGAGCACAGCTTAAACATAGATCCAAAATGCAAACCAGTGAAACAACCTCTACGAAGCTTCGGAGATGAGAAGAGACGCGCCATTGGCAAAGAGATAGCTAGGTTACTTAAGGCTGAGTTTATCCGAGAAGTCCTTCACACCCGATGGGTGGCCAATCCTGTACTTGTCCCCAAAAAGGGAACCAATGAATTAAGAATGTGCGTTGATTACACCGGCTTGAACAAAGCATGTCCCAAAGATCCGTTTGCTTTGCCTCGCATTGACCAAGTCATTGACTCGACGGCTGGCTCGGAACTTTTGTGTTTTCTCGATGCATACTCAGGATACCACTAGATCAAGATGAGGAAGTCGGACCAATTGGCCACTTCGTTCACTACCCCGTACGGCACATTCTGCTATGTCACAATGCCCTTTGGGCTGAAAAACGCAGGTGCTACCTACCAGCGGACAATGCAACGTTGCCTTCACGACCAAATTGGTCGGAACGTTCACGCCTATGTGGACGATATCGCGGTGATGTATAAAAAGTCAAATGACTTAATCTCCGACTTAAAAGAAACCTTTGACAATCTCCGGAAATACAACATGATGCTCAACCCTAAGAAGTGCGTCTTTGGGGTTCCAGCCGGCAAATTGTTGGGCTTCATCGTTTCCCAGCGCGGAATCGAGGTCAACCCGGATAAAATCAAGGACATCTTAAACATAAACCGTCCGACATGCCTAAAGGACATCCAACGACTAACATGTTGTGTTGCAACAGTTAGCCGGTTCGTCAGTCGACTTGGAGAGAAGGCTCTGCCGCTGTACAAGTTGCTAAAGAAGGCGGATAAATTCACATGGACGGATGAAGCAGATGCAGCATTGAAGCGGCTCAAGGAGATTCTTTCCTCAGCGCCCATCCTTGCAGCACCCGAGCCTGGCGAGCCCCTGTTAATTTACATGGCGGCAACCAACCGGGTTACCAGCATCGTCGTCGTAGTAGAGCGGAAGGAACCAGGCTATGAGCACGGAGTGCAACGACCAGTTTACTATGTAAGCGAGGTCTTGACGGAGTCCAAGCAGCGTTACCCGCACTACCAAAAGATAGCTTATGGAGTATTCCTTGCTTCGCGGAAGCTGAGGCATTACTTTCAGGAGCACCCAATCACAGTAGTGAGCAAGACTCCACTGTCCGACATTATCAACAACAGCGACGCTACAGGAAGGGTCGCGAAGTGGGGCATTGAACTTTCCGCCTTCGAGATCACCTACAAAAGACGCGACGCTATCAAGTCACAAGCCTTGGCGGATTTTATTGCAGATTGGACGGAAATGCCGGATGCCACTCCGTTGCCGGAACCAGAGTACTAGGTGATGCACTTTGACGGATCAAAGATGCTCAACGGCTTGGGGGCTGGTGTATTGCTACAGTCACCAAAAGGAGACAAGCTACACTACGTTCTGCAGATCCACTTCGAGGCTACAAACAACATGGCGGAGAATGAAGCACTCATTCACGGACTACGTGTAGCCAAGGATATTGGCATCAAGCGCATAGTTTGCTGTGGAGATTCCAACTTGGTTTCCCAGCAGGTGGCTGGCACCTGGAATGCGCGGAACCCTATGATGGCGGCATATCGAGACGAAGTGGACGAGATAGCCAAGAGCTTCTTGGGCTATGAAGTCAAGTATGTGCCTAGGGAGCAAAACGAGGCGGCTGATTTACTGTCTAAACTTGGATCAGGGCGCAAGCAAATTCCGCTAGGAGTATTCCTAGAGCATCTACGTACACCATCCGTGAAGGGAGCCGACGTCGACAACCCGGATAGAGCTGACTCTTTCGTCAACATGGTGACAAAGGTCCCACTGGCTTGGACAAAACCGTTCATGGAATATCTCAAACACGGAACTTTGCCCGGCGACGAGGTCGAAAGACGGCAAATAGTACGGCGAGCAAAGGGTTCTACCATAATCAATGGGCAACTCTATAAAAAGAGCACTACTGGTGTATACCTAAAGTGTGTTTCCCAGCTAGAAGGTATGGAAATCCTACGTGAAATCTATCTTGGAGATTGCAGGCATCAAGCCGCTCCTCGATCGTTGGTCGCGAAAGCCTTCTGGCAAGGATTCTACTGGCTGACCGCGAAGGCAGACGCCGACAAGCTGGTTGAGACGTGCACATGATGCCAGTATTATGCCCGACAACCACATGTTCCTGTTGAAGAATTGCGAACAATACCAATAACTTGGCCGTTCGCAGTCTGGGGGCTAGACATGGTGGGGCCATTACAAACGGCACCGTGTGGATTTACGCATCTGCTTGTAGCAGTTGACAAATTCACCAAATGGATAGAAGCTAAACCCATTAGAAAGCTTGATGGGGCAACTGCCCTTAGATTTGTCCGGGATCTAGTGGTGAGATTTGGTCTCCCACATAGCATCATCACCGACAATGGAAGCAACTTGTCACTCGGAGAAGTGGAGGCCTATTGCTGGGACAAAGGCATCCGACTTGACCTTGCATCTGTGGCACACCCACAATCCAATGGTCAAGTTGAGCGGGCCAATGGATTAATTCTGCAGGGAATCAAGCCACGTCTTGAGGCACCGCTACATAGAGCAGCTGGAGCCTGGGCGGAAGAGTTGCCATCTGTGTTGTGGAGTTTACGAACTACACCCAATAGATCCACCGGCTACACTCCCTATTTCATGGTATATGGAGCAGAAGCCATCCTACCTTCCGACATCCTCCACGATGCACCAAGAGTTTCCGCCTACGACGAAGATGATGCTGAAGAATCCAGACGCCTAGATGTGGACCTTCTCGAGGAGGAGCGTGTTTTGGCATGCCAAAGATCCGCCATCTACCAGCAGAAGCTACGAAGCTACCATAGTCGCCGTGTCCGGCATCGCTCGTTTAAAGAGGGGGATTTGGTGCTCCGACTTAAGCAGAAGAAGTCACACAAACAATCCCCGCCATGGGAAGGACCGTTCATCATCAGCAATGCGCTGCTCAATGGGTCTTACTACCTTGTCGACAATTGTGATCTCAAGGATAGACCCAACGAGGATCATAAGCGTAAGAGACATGACCCGGATGATGACTACCCGGAGCTTGATCGGCCATGGAACATAGCACAGCTACGTCCTTTCTACACTTAGCATTTTTATCTAATTGTGTACCTCTTATATGATCAATGAAATAAAGCTCTTTGGTTCACTCATATTGCTGAGTCTTTTACCTCCTTTAGTGTTCATTTTTTGGATCATATAAACCTTTATGCACAAGCTTTGCGATTGCACTTGTGAAAATTCCGCCTCTGAGCTTAAGTTTTCTGGTCTACACGTTCTTTGTTGTTTTTATGTGGATTCTGGAGTAGTGACTTTCGGCACTTATTGTCGGCAATTTTGTGCTAAGGTTATTGACGGTGCCATTGGGTATCATCACCTAAGCGCATGGTTCCGACAATGAGTCTTCCGACTCACGAAAAGTCAAGCATAAGAACCAGAGTAACGGATAAGCCAACACTTGCTTAAAAAATATATACATACTGGGCATTAATTCTTAAGTAGCAGGATACGACAACCACTGTTTTCCGCCTTAAGATTACATCACCAAGCTTTTTCAATGCACACTACAAAGGTGAAACAAGAATTACAAAGTGTTTTTCACTCCTTGGGTGCAGGGGACTTGGAGGCCGCATCATCACCAGCCGAAGATTCACCCTCAGTGTCACCACTGTGAGGAGACTCGGAGGATTCAGGGTCGGTGTTGTCAATAAAGTTCCTGGGCACGAAGACGTCGACATCCACCAACTCGGCAACCCTGGTGTCATAACCCGCGAGTGATGACAGGATGGCTTCGTGATCGATCTCCTTGCCGTCATCATCCACGTCGGGGATACCAGATGTCCCCGTGTCGATGTCGGCACCTTCATAGTGCGCCTTCACCATGGACAACGCCATCCATGCGCCAGCTCGTGCACATGAAGCTTTCCAGCTTGCGACACGCTCGGGGGCTCGGCGCAGAATCTCTGAATACTTCTACATGGAGTCAGAGGCCTTGATATGAATTTGGAGGGGCTTGGCGATCTCCTTGGCTTGGGTGATGGCGGTGTTGATGAAGTTGCCGGCAAGAATCACGCATTCCTTGTCCGAAGGAGGCGAGCGGGTTAAACCCAGGGGCGCTGAAAATTCCGACAACGATTGGATGAGTTCAAAAATTCTAAGTACCCAGACTATAGAGCTACAAGGCGGAGGATACTTACTGAAGATGCTGGCCTTAGCCTGCCAGACGACGTCCACCAAGGATTCTTTCTCTTGATGGAGGAGCTTAAACGCCTCGCTATGGCGAAGGTTTTGCTCATCGGCAGCTTACTTCTGATCCTTTAGAATCACAAGCTCCTCCTTCAAGCGATTGATCTCAGCGGAGGCGGAGTCCTGCAGGGCTTTCATGGAATCCTCGTGCATGTTCAGAATTTCTTCCCTCTCCTTCTTAAGGATCTTGTTCTCGCTGTCCAGCTGCTGGATGTGCTTGGACTGCTCGACAATATCCTTGGCCTTGGCTACATGCTCTGCAAGTCAGAGAAAACAAACTACACAATGAGTACTCGAAGAAGGAAGGCACAAAAGTAAGAGGAAATGCGCAAAAATAAAACAGACTCTTGTTTTTGATGATCTGTTCCTTCAAGATGGCGGTTTTACCCTTTTCAGCTTCTAGGTCCGCGCGCATCTTCTGGTACTTATCATTGGCCATGCCCCTCCGAGCATTCTCGTTCTGTGGAAACAAATACAAAGTCAAGTCGTTGTTCAGTCTACTTGGAGCCCCTAGTTGGAGATTTTCCATCTAGGTGCTCGGGGGCTACAGCGAGAGTTTTTAACTTAGCAATATGCTTAGCTTTTCTTTAAGCATCTAGTCGGAGCTAATTCAGTTCTCAACTAGAAGCTTGGGGACTATAGTATAAAGTTTTAACTCGGAAAATGCTTAGCTTTTCTTTAAGTATCTAGTCGGAACTAATTCAGTTACAACTAGAGGCTTGGGGGCTACAACATTTAAAATTATGAACACTGTGTATGCTACTCTTAAAGCATCTAGTCGGAATAATTCATTCCATCTAAATGCTTGGGGGCTACAGTGAGAGTTTTTTCTAACTTAGTCACTCTTAGAGCATATAGATGCAAAGCCAATGGTTTTCCGTCTACATCCTCGGGGGCTACAGTGGGATACTCATATGAAATGCAAAAAGGTAAAGTAAAACTTACAAGTGCGATGATCTTGAGGTTTGTAGCACTCTCGGCCAGCAGCTTGCCAAAGGAAACGTTGTTACTTCGCAAGATGTCCGCTTGACGGAGTAGCTCCTCAAGACCACACGTCGGAGATGACGGCACTCCTCCAGGAACCATAGTTGTGCTACCCGGCGTAAGCACCGGGAAGATAATCTTCGGCAATTCGAGGGGTTTCTGGGGAGTAGAGGCGCCGCCTTCGGCAGAAGTACCAGCACCCACCACCGCCTTGCCGCTACCGATGTCATCCTTAGCAGGAACTTCAGCCATTTGAAGAGCAGCACTCTCTTGTGTTGCCTGCTCGCCGACAATTGCGAGTTTGGTAGAGGCGCCAGAATCCACTTCCATGGCGGAAGGGCCTGGTGCCTCCTGGGCTTGGGAGCTTGTCGGAACGGAGGAGGGATTGACGGCAGGATTAGCAGGGGCGATGGTGGGGGAAGAGTCGCGATGCAGCATATCTTTGATATTTTTAGAAGCCCCAAGAGTCTTGGAGGACTTCTTGAGGCTGGTTGGGGCTTTCTTCCTGAAACGTGCAAAATGCATAAATACAGGAATAAGACAGATAAACAAGACAATGTCGGAGAATAAGAAGCTTACATTAGGGGGGCGCTTTGGCAAACATACCGGTGGCTTTCTTCTTTTCCGCCTCCAGGGCGAAAGTACTCTTTTTGGAGGCTCCACCCTCCGTCTTCTTTTTCTTGCCTCCGTCGGCAGAGTCAGAGGTGGAGCTCTTCCGCTTTCGCGCCAACGGGACATCATCGTCGGACACAACCGTGACTTCCTTCATCTTGGGATCGTAGATTTGGGCGGCCAGGTTGCCCTCCTCTAGATCGCTAAGCTGTCAAGTGAGAAATCATTGTGTTAGACAAGATGCTATTAGCAAGACGGAAAAACTGGAGCAATGTCATACACGGAAAATAAATGTCTACCTTTGGGCACTTTCCATCTACGAACATGTCGTAGGTGAGGGTGAAGCCACGCTTCTTGTCCTTCACCTTGACGATGTCCTTAAGGCGGAACTTGACGGAGTCGGTCGAGAAGTTGTCCTCGGAGATCCGGAGGGTATCCCTTCGGTCGCCGGTGTACTCATGCATAAGCTTCGTACGGTGCTGCAAAGGTTGGATCCTCCTGATGAACCGGCACATGGCTAGGTCCAAGCCGGTCAGACCCGTCTCTACAAACCATTCGATCTGCCTTATTGCGTGAGAAGCGTTGAGGTCGGAGGGAAGGGAGGCATGGGACCGCCATGTGGGGACTTCGGCGGCGGATCCGTCCACAAAGTCCGTGTACGTTACTTCTCGTCCAGACAAAGGAATGGCGGGGCCATAGAATTACGTCCGCTGCCAATTTTTGCATGACTCGTGGACGACGATGTCGGGGAACCGCCGGCCAGGACGGATCTTGAAGCTTATGGTGCCGCAGTTTCTAAGCTCCTCCTTGCTGTGTCCGGCTTCACGTTTGACGGTGAAGAAGTACACAAACAAATCTAACCTAGGCCTAATCCCTAGGTAACCCTCACAAAGTGCTGCGAAGTTGCTAAGCACTAGGATACTATTGGGGGAAAGGTTGTGGGGTTGGACCTTGAAGTGATTCAAGACGGACAGGAAGAAGTGGGAGATGGGCAGAGAAACACCACGTACCAATTGCGCCTTGAGGTATACTTTCTCTCCGGCTTGGGGAGAGGGGGTTACCTCGCTGGTCGGCGCCGCCCGCCAGGCGAGCCCCTCCGTCGCAGGGAGGTAACCCTCAGCGACCATCTCTTGGAGGTCGCGACCGGTGATGTCCGAGCCGCGCCAGTCGCCTTTGTGCGAGTCTGGCTCCTCTTCCAGGGGCTCCAGCGCCGCCAGGTTATGGTCGCCACCGGTGGTTTTTATCACCACCGATGCAGGGATGACCAGGCCTTCTGGGGGCACGACGACGGAGCTCGCCGGCTTCGCCGCGGCTTCGCTCGACGCCGTCATTGATGGGGATGAGCTGCTGCTAGCCATGGAGGAGGGAGAGGACACGACTGGTGCAGGCAAGAGTCTAGGGTTTCTCGAGGTTTTCGCTGAGAGCTCGAGGAGGCGCGCGGCTGGAGGAAGAAGACGATGACGCGGGAGAATGGGGTGAAAAAGTGGCAAGTGCCCCACGGTCGCTATTTATCTTACTCTGTGTCAAGATTTGTGCATCTAATCGGACGGTTGCCGCATAGACGACATGTTCGTGAACGTGCGCGGTAATTTCGCCACGTCTCCAACCCTCGCCGCCAACGGTTCGTATCGCTCGCACGGGAAAAGCGGATATGATTACGTTCTCTGCATGTGTGAGTTACGAGACGTCGCTGACCTATAGCCTACGTCGCCTTAATTGACATGGTAGATGAGCCGTTCCATCGAAGATTCCGGCATAGACGGATTTAATCCGACAACGGGAGTGTACGATGCAAGATTCAGCATTTCTCCGACTTACTCATAGAAGACGGGGAAAATCTTTGCAGCATTCTTTGGGAGGACTACAAGATGTTGCTTGACGATTTGCCGACATCCATCTAGACGGAGCATTCCACGAGAAGAGGCAAGACGACGCAAGATCTCGGAGTTCTCCGGGGGCTACTGTTGGGGATATGCTATATGGGTATCCTCATAGCATGTCTCTTATCCGACTAACCCGGGTGGCCCATAGTCGGTAGCATGGCCTATGGCCTGCTGGGTGGCCCAGTTAGGTGGATCCAGAAGGGAGGCCCATGCCGGATAAAGGAAGGCTACGATGGAGTCACCAGCGTACCCGGAGCCTTGGAGTGCAAGATACATAAGACTAATAATAGACGGTGTAGAACTCTGTAACCTGTCCATCTAGGACTTTTCCCTGTAACCCTAGGATCTGACGACTATATAAGTCGGGCCTATGGGAGCCTTTAGGGCATCGTTTTACACATACCTCGCATAGCGAACCTAATCTCTGTAACTCGGCGTATTGCCATTCTAGTGATTTATAGCAGGAGTAAGATTCCGCCACCGTTGTGGGATCTGAACCTGGGTAAGCTGTGTTACCTCGTACCCGTCAACCGTCCGCCTTACCCCACGTCTCTGAACACGCACTGTGAGGACCCCTCCATGGCGTACTCGTCGGCAATACCACGACACATAGTAGTACCCGTCGTCTGTCCCCAATGTCGCAGCAGCCATGGAAGTCTGCGTCGGTGCAGTGATGCCGCCTAAGGTGTGGCGGCAGGCGAACCAGCAGTCCGACCCGTGATCGGAATGCGCCGTGCGCCATGCCGAGGTGCCAATGGGACGGGTGCGGGTGGGGGTGCGGGCAATCTGGCCAAAACCTCCTTGAACCGAGCGTCAAGCTTTTCGTTGAAGGATTTCTCGAGCCCCTCGATCTTGTCCATGGCGTTGGTGAGCTTGGTGTCAAACTCCCCTAGGCATGCATCCACATCTTCAGCGCGACCGACCAAGAGCTCGGAGAAGTGGGCATGTAGTTCTTGGTTCGTCATTGTGGCAGGGTTCCGCGAAGTATCTGTCATGGTTAGTCCTTTAAAAGCACAGGTATATACTACGGAAATATGGTGGAAGGCACGCGTAATCCGTCAAGCAATATACGAAGCTCTTACAAGTTCTTACCAAATAGTAGGAAAAGGCGATGTGCAACCGCGAGGATCAGTGGGTCCAGAGATTGAACCGAGCGATTACCGGAAGTCGAGACACCGCACGTGGAGAATATCTGTGGAGCTCTGGGAAGGCTTAGCAATTATCAAAACAGCAATGCAAAAGTTGAAAGAATGCTCAACGACGGTACTGTGCTGGTCCTAGGCTAGACTGTACTAGAGACGCGAGCCTAGATCACCAACGATGTCACGATGTGACACAACAAGCAATGTATGATGATATGGCACCCTGAAAAGCGAACCGGGATGTGGAAAATCACTATGATAGCGAGTGTCTAGAACTGATCTACAGGGTCTAAAAATAGGTGAGCCCCAAAAATTTTTTTTCGAAATTTTTGTATTTTGCTCCGGAAAGCGCGCAAGCGCCAAAAAATATTGCTATAACGGCCGATGGAGAAAAGTGATCCCCAGAGTCGAAAACTAGTATAGCCAGAAAAAAAATTCGGAGGCAGTTCCAGAAATTTTTTTTTGCTTTCCTTCTGGACTTACGACGGAACTTTTAGCTCGACACGGACTTTAGCTAAACACGGAAACAACAAGGAAGGAAAGTAAAAAAGAAAACTAGGAAACAATAAGTCAACTCGGACTCGTGCCACGGCAGGAAAGATGATCGGATCCGTGTCACGGTAGGAAGGCGGAGGCAGAGTTTTAGGGTTTATGGTGGCTGGGTGTATGGCGGCGGAATATGGTGGCGGAATATGGTGGTGGTGATCTGCGAGGGTGGCGGTGACTACTATGATCAGAACTCGAAACTCTACGGGACGAGACACTAAGACCAGCAACTTGACGCGACGATGCAGACACAAATTCAACAATGCAAAACTGAAAAGATAATGCAAGGCGTAGATTGGTGATGGGATGGATCTAAAATCTAACTGTATTTTTGGCTTTTTTCGTGGGGTATAGGTAAAAACAGATCTAATCTACGAAAACAGTAAAATCTCACCGAGCAACCTGAAATCTGATACCACTTGATAGGGCAAAGGTGTTTGATCTTTCGATGAGATGGTGATAGTCGATTTGGTGGAGTTCGGGCTTGACGATCCGGCTACACGTGCGATCACGAGCGCCAATGCAATCGCTAGGCCAATCTCCTGGAGGTTACCGATCCTGTGGGAACACGATCAGCCTGACCAGCGAGGGTCTTAATTCCTACCTGAAATCGAGAACAAGTAAGAACCAATATTGCAATCAAGATATTGCGGATTAAGAGGAAAGATTTATTGAAAAGGTGGGATCATGTATAGGTGCGAAGTACAAGAGGCCTCTGCGACGCTCGAGCCTTGGCGAAGTTGCTATGAAGGCTAACTCAATGTCTAAAACAAATCCAAGTCTAGGGTGACGACTATGGGGAGTATTTAAGGAGGAAAAGGTGGGGTTTTGGCCAGCCATGGAAGTGGTGGCCAAATCCAACCCTAGAAGTCCTTTTCCCCTCAAATACGGACTCTAAAAAGTGGCTATTTAAAATCCTGCGAAAATTACATGGGCCTGGCCCAAAATAAAGGTGTCGCAGCACCATATTAAGCTATGGACGAATTCGTGAAGTATTAATCTTAAATATTTCGTCCAAGCCTTCTGTCTTCATTATGGTGGCCTCAAAGTTCTAAAATCTTAATCCGTGGCCTTCTCTTGGATCATCACATGCTTGCTTCCATTTCCATGCATGGCCATGCTCCAATGCTTGTCCCTCTCATCCATGCTTGGTCCATCATTCCTAAGAGTAAGAAATACATCTGATTTGGGCAGCATCATATTCTCATGTATGTGAGGAATAGTTCCAAGAAACGAAAGTACCTGATAGTTAAGTTGTTTGGCACGAGATCTTGTGATGGGTCCTTGTATGTGTGTAGCTGTAGGTACAACAGTTGTATCAATAGAAGGGATGTTCACATCATGTAGGGACAAGAAAAACAAATGAGAATACCATGCTGGAGAAAAAAGTACCTATTTTTGTAGTTATCAAATTCGCGATCCTTATCACAATGAACACATATGGGCAGAAAGAAGTGTGTTGAGACATAACGTTGAAAATTTAGAAAGAGAGAATGCACATTGGATTTATTGCGCAAGGGAAAGGTCCAAACATAATGAGTGAAATCATCTAAAATAATAAGATAGTACTTATAACCCAAAATACTCTCGACATGAGACGTCCATAAATCATAGTGGAGTAGTTCAAACGGAAAGGTACTAGTAGAGGTAGAAGAACTAAAGGGTAGACGAACATCTTTCCCCAAACTACCTCTATTTTAGTGGTTGGCCTATAAATAGAGCCCCCACCCCTCATGTATCCCTCGGCCGTAGATGATAGACTGAAGACAACCCCCATTGTGGAATCTCTAGTTTTGCCTCATCCCCTTTACCAAGGAGACCGACTATCGTCACAAACCTCGATTGAACTTTGCATCACGCATCCATCGTTGAACAAGGCCTTGGAGTTCGGTGTCTCGTCTACAATTTGTCAAGACCCTACCCAAGGTGTTCTTCCCTCTCCGTTGTGGATTTGAGGGAGCACGTTGACCGATCTTTCCTTGCGGGGATTCTATAGGACCGGTGGCCGCCGTACAGGAGCAATCGGCCTTGTATCGTGTGAGTTTTGCGTGTGTTCATCGTGTTCTTCGCGAGGTGTGTGTTTGCTTCCACTACCTTCTCCCTTTCCCCTCGCTTTCCCATCGATTTGACCACGAGATCCATGAAGATCGGGCCACCCAAGAGGTTAACCCCTATCAGTGGGTAGTGTCCGAACTTGAACACAGAACGTCCACGCCTCGAGGCCTCTTCAGGGGGCCGGAGAGTCCGGGTGGACTGGGTCAGACACTCTGGTCTTGGCAGTGAATTTGGCCCCCTTCTTGGTGATCTTCCCTCGCGCCTTCCTCCCGCTCCTCCCTCACACATCCTTGGGCGATCATCATGTTCTGCTCCATGTGCTTCAGCTCCTCGCTCCGTGCCATGCCTTCTTTTCCAATATACCTGATCATACAATAGCACAATGACTAAGGCGTTATAAACTTCTCATTAATTAAAACATCAGGCTCATTAAGAAACAAATTCACCGTTTGTTCTAGTAGCTTAGCACGAGCTCTTGTAATAGGTCCAATTCTAATCTCATTGTACTGATCCTTCTTTGCAGCAAAAGGAACATCTTCAGTAGTAGTTTGAGTAGGTGTAATTGTAGGGATGTCCTCATCAAAAGCGCTGTAGAGAGCATTCCACAAGTGAGTTCAAGATCGAACCCAGCTCTGATGCCTTTTGCATGCTTTGCATCTTTCATGTTGACAAATTGCTCTTTCCCATGGTTTTCTTGCAAGCATGTTGATGGTATTATCTCACCTTGTGACATTCATGTTTCTTTGCTATTGGATTTTAATGCTTTGTGTCTTGCAACAAAAATGTTGAAAAATTTCTCTTTCTGATGTTTTGTGTTCCACCATAATGCCATTAAGAGCATGTATTGTCACGAGGGTGATGAAGGGGTTAACCTCTTGGGTGGGCCGATCTTCATGGATCTCGTGGTCAAATCGATGGGAAAGCGAGGGGAAATGGAGAAGGTAGCGAAAGCGAACACACACCTCACGAAGAACACGACTAACACACGCAAAACTCACACGATACAAGGCCGATTGCTCCCGAACGGCGGCCACCGGTCTGATAGAATCCTCGCAAGGAAAGATCGGTCAACGTGCTCCCTAAAATCCACATCGGAGAGGGAAGAACACCTTGGGGAGGGTCTTGACAACTTGGAGATGAGACACCGAACTCCAAGGCCTTGTTCAACGATGGATGCGTGATGCAAAGTCCAATCGAGGTTGGTGACGATAGTTCCCCTTGGTAAAGGGGATGAGGCAAAACTAGAGATTCCACACAAGGGGGTTGTCTTTAGTCTATCATCTATTCCTAAGGGATACATTAAGGGGTGGGGGCTCTATTTACAGGCCAGCCACATAAACAAGGGTAGTTTAACTAGGGTTTGGACGAGCTAGAGGGGTACATGGGCCGAAGGCCCAGCTAGCGGTGCGCAGGCCCATCTTGTAGGTCGGAGACTCTGGTGTGGTGGGCCGGAGAGTCCGGTTTGGGACGGAGACTCCAGTCTGTCTCCGGTGTCATCTCCGGAGTGGCGTACTGACTGTCCTCGGGCGGTTGCTGGGGTCGGTCCGGAGGTAGGTACAGAGACTCCGGTGTAGCAGGACCGGAGACTCCGGTGTAGGCCAGAGACTCTGGTGGTTCAGCCATGGCTTCTTCCGTCTCCTCTTCCAAGCCTCCGTCTTGTCGGGCTTGATGTTCCGGGCTTCCTCCCTTGCCTCCGTACTTTTCAGTGTGAACCTATCATGCATATGTGATGGAGTATGAAGTAGCATACCATTCAATAGGGTAGGAAGTGGGCTCGCATAGAGGAACGGATTCACCTTTGGAGTCCATGACGACTTGGCGTAAGTTGGAGACCATGATGTGGTAACGCTCGTAGGTCGGGCTACATCAGCTCCCCGCCCTTCAAAAGTCGTGCTCGACTCTACATGCTCATCACAAGGTAGAAGAGGTTGAGAGACCTTCTTGATCCTGGGGTTCACCATATAGTCGTCCTCGGGAAGATTAACTTGACAACACTTCAATGTTCCTTCACCTTCAATGAAGCCTACAAAGCTCACAACAAAAGCGAAGCAACACTCAAAGCATAGCCAATTCATAAAGATTATAGCATGAGTCCTCAAGTAGAAGGAATTCACCTTAGCTTGTAGAGATAGCTCGATGAAGGGTAGCCATAGGTAACTCTCTTCGGTTCTTATTGTCAACATATAGTTCATAGAGGTTGACGTGTATGCATTTGTACCTTTACACAACAAAGACCAAGCAAAATATTTTCGTGCGTGATAGAGGAGCATGTCAAATGTGGCATGTCCATTCTTGTTCACAACACTATTATCACAATACATGTATAGCAAATGGAATGCATATGCAAGGTCAATGTGCATGGAAATCGTTTGTACATCATCCAAATGTGGGAACTCAAAAACTCGATATAACATAGTAGGGAGGCATGCAAAGCAATTGACTAACATATATATCAACACCTTTGATGCAAGAATTTGAGAATTCGGCAAAAACACACAAGGAAGAATGTCCAAAACATCATCATTATGTGTGCCAACCAACCATTAGAAAGGGAAATTGTTCAAGATGTTGGATGTCACACACAAATCATCGAAAGCAAATATCATGGGAATATGAGTATCCCAAGCAGAAGCAAAAACAACATGTTTGCAAACAAACCAAATGAAAGAGCAAGTGGTCCTTATGTTTGTTGCAACAAGACGAGATACTTGGAAGTTCTCATGACAATACATGTTCTTAATTGCATTATGGTTGCACACAAAACAACGGAAAGAGAAATTGTTCAACATTTTTGTTGCAACACACAAAGCAACAATATCCAATAGCAAAGAAACATGAATGCCACAAGGTGAGATAATACTATCAACATGCTTGCAATCAAACCATTGAAAAGAGCAATTTTCCAACATGAAAGATGCAAAGCATGCAAAAGGTATCAGACATGGGTTTGATCTTGAATTCACTTGTGGGATGCTCTCAAGAGCTCTTTTTGTCAACTCGTGCTCAACCGAGGTTGAAATTATAGTGCGGGTACCTACACACATCATACACAAAAGGAAGAACGTGTGTGCATGGTAGAGATACACATCATCCATCATGACGTATCTCTTCTTGTGCACATCACCGTTAATGTCAATCAAGTATGAAATAGATGCATGGTGAGTATGCAAGTGGGGAACTTGCTTATCATGGAAATCATCAAAATCTCCAAAAATTGAGAAAGCTATGGGGGCCATCTCATTATAACGCATATGATCAACATTGTTGCTAGCAAAACAAGTGAAATAGAAAGCATTCATCTTATTACAAGCAATGTGAGAAATTGAAGGATTAGCGTGACAAAGCATGTCCGAAGCAATTGGAGGATACACACAAAATGCATAGCATGGAATGTTTATGGAAATGATATCGCAATCAACCAATTCCACATGATTAATATTATGCAAAGGCAAAGCATCACATGGTAATATGATTGAAGCATATGTAATGTCACAAGTATCATCCATAGCATGCATATCCTCACAATTCATCATGTCCACTAGTGGGATCATGGAATCATCAACACCCTTATTGTTACCTTGGGCATACATCTCATATGAAGTGGGTGTTGTGGTAGTAGTGGCCTCCTCGTGGACGACTCCGTCTTCTTGATGTAGCCATGGCATAACATCCTCTTCATCCACCATGTACATCTTCTCCATTCGAGGCATCATTGCTTCATGGCTTGGAGCGTCTTCATTCATGGAACCTAGCACAACATAAGAGAA
Source organism: Avena longiglumis (assembly GCA_030063025.1). NCBI lineage: Eukaryota > Viridiplantae > Streptophyta > Magnoliopsida > Poales > Poaceae > Avena > Avena longiglumis. The sequence continues at coordinate 306,974,632 of CP125977.1, forward strand.
CACACTAGAGGTAGAGGGTAAGTCGTTAGAAATCAAAATGGTCTCACTTGACCTATCAACTACCACTCTCAACTCACTCGGTGTATCACTCATGCCCTCAAAGTGGGAGCACTCAATCTCACATAAGGTGGAGTCACTCATCTCACTCTTGTTCACACTCAAGTGGGCTAAGTGGCTCGCATACTCACATGGGATTGGTACCACATCATAACTCAAGCATATAGGGATAGGCTCGGTTTCCTCAACTCCATGCGCCTCCTTTGGTGAAGGGAAAATCCCATGCTCACCATTATTGACCTTGTCGCCTTCAAAGTTGGATGCCATAAGATGGGCATCATCACTTGCCTCCTTGGTCGAAGGGAAAATCCCATGCTCGATCGTCCCATCTTGTAGTAGTAGTGGAGGTAGTCTCATGCTATCCAACTTGGCGAAGTAGAGGGCTTCATTTTCCTCGTTCGCGAGGTCGTGGAAGTCAAGCGTAGGCATTGAAGCTTGATGGCGTGGACGAAGGCTTGCTCTTGGTGCCCATTTGGTGGTGGCACTAGTAGTTGAAGGTGCCTTGTGATGGTGTCGACGAAGGTCATTGGCATGCCTTGTCGATGGTTGATGTAGGTGGCGCACATGGTCATCCATATGACGCTCGTGACGATGGCCCTTGACCTTGGCACTCTTCCTTGTAAGTTTTTCTAATGAGCGCAAAGCATCATTAGTCTTGGCGACCATGCTCATGTTTTTGCCGAAGTCGTTGTCCATGTCCTTCTTGAAGTTGTGGAGGTCGCTCTTGAACTTGTCCATTTGATGATGGACCTTGGCGCACTCAATTTGGATGCTCCATCTTGGTCGGTGCGACTTGAGGAGCTTGTCGTTGTCGTTCTTGAAGTCGCTCATGCTCGGGGAGTCATTGTTTTTGTAGTACTCCATATCACCCAAGCATGTGGAGCCATTGTTGGTGTAGTGTTCCATCATGTTATCCATGCTTGGGGAGACATATGCATGGTGGATCATTGTGGATTCTTCATGGAAATCATCCTCGATTCCGGAGTCCCTAGACATGATTCACAAGACCAAGTGTTGTATATGGAATTGGTAGTGGGTGTTGGAGATGCAACGTCAAACCTTACTTTACCTTGGAAGATCGTATCGTGCAAGTGGCCACACTTGAGAGCAATAAACCAAGAAAAGTGAAGTTCACGCGGAACACCAAAACCAACTAACAACTAAAAACACACACACACACACACACACACAAGGCCTATGGTGGATAGGTATGGAAAGTGGCATGTCAAGAACCAATCCGAAATCAAGATGTTGTATTGGCAAGTAAAGAACCACAATGATCACAAAGCAAACAAGTCAATCCACAAGATAGGAAATATGTACAAGGAAACACACACGGTGGGATAAATGGGACTTGTGCGACGGAGAAAGTGAGCTAAGAACCAAATGATTACCTAGCGAAGACTATAAGCTCGTGTCACACAAGTACAAGGAGAGACGCTAGTTCGATTGCACAAAATTGGTGGGCTACAAGATATGCACAAGAAGTACCACCTATATGATGTTCATCGAGCTTGCGCTTTCTATTCTATGAGGCACATGTATATTTCTTTCTTTTTTCTCTTTTTATTTTTTCTATTTTTTCTATATTTTTTCTCCTTTTCTTTTTATTTCTTTTTCACTTGCCTCTTCCTTGTGCCAACAACTATACAAGATAACTATATGAGATAGCGCTCACAATGTTTGATCGGAATCTACAAGGTATCAAATGTGCATAGCCCAAGCAATCATAAGAGGAACTAGTCTCAATAGGTGTTTGTTGCTCGCAAAGATAGTGGGGTTCACAAAGGAATGCAAGTGGGGAGAAGTCGCGGAATGTTTATACCTTTCATCGACGATCATCACCCTTTATTGTTGGATTCCGCCTTGCTCACGGAATTTGGATGTAGTAGATAGCATGAACAATGTGGATGATGATGTAGAACTCCTTCTCCTCTTCGTAATGAGCTAAAGAACACCAAAATTCGAGTTGAAATGCAAAAGTTATGCTCAAAACCGTGCTGCAGTTTTTCTGTCTGCAGGGAGGGGCGGAGACTCCGGTCTGGAGGTCCGGAGAATCCGGTCTAGAGCTCGAAAAGTCTGGAAACTCCGGTCTAGGCCGGAGACTCCATTCCATGACATTCCAGGACGTCCAGAACTCGGGACGCAATTTGGGCAGAAAAAATCGAACCAAAACCTCAAATTGATGGGGGAAATCAAGGAATTAGGCCATGGGAACACAGGGGAAGGTAGATCAACTAGTTTAGCAAGTAATCCAGGGATCAAAACCTACCAAAACTCACTGAAATCACACATCCATCCAAAACACGAATCAGGACTGTTTTTGGTGGAATTTTTGAATTTATGGGGAAAAGACCAAATCGATGAGAAATCCGTGGCAACCAAAAGCTGGTGATACCAGATGATGAAGGGGTTAACCTCTTGGGTGGCCCGATCTTCACATATCTCGTGGTCAAATCGATGGGAAAGCGAGGGAAAAGGGAGAAGGTAGCGGAAGCGAACACACACCTCGTGAAGAACACGATGAACACATGCAAAACTCACACGATACAAGGCCGATTGCTCCCGAACGGCGGCCATCGATCCGGTAGAATCCTCGCAAGGAAAGATCGGTCAACGTGCTCCCTCAAATCCACATCGGAGAGGGAAGAACACCTTGGGGGGGGGGGTCTTGACAACTTGGAGACGAGACAACGAACTCCAAGGCCTTGTTCAATGATGGATGCATGATGCAAAGTCCAATCAAGGTTGGTGACGATAGTCTGTCCCCTTGGTAAAGGGGATGAGGCAAAACTAGAGATTCCACACAAGGGGGTTGTCTTTAGTATATCATCTATGCCTAAGGGATACATGAAGGGGTGGGGGATCTATTTATAGGCCAGCCACATAAACAAGGGTAGTTTAGGGATAAAACTAGGGCTTAGACGAGCTAGAGGGGTACATGGGCCGAAGGCCCAGCTAGCGGCGCGCAGGCCCATCTTGTAGGCCGGAGACTCCTGTGTGGTGGGCCGAAGACTCCGGTCTGTCTCCGGTGTCGTCTCCGGAGTGGCGTCGACCGCCCCTCGGCTGATTCTTGGGTCCGGAGGTAGGTCCGGAGACTCTGGTGTAGCAGGACCGGAGACTCCGGTGTAGGCCGGATGAAAGGATACGGATGTAGCCTAGAGGGGGGGTGAATAGGCGATTAAAACTTTTCCTAGAGTGGCTCAACAAAGGCGGAATAAAACTAGTGTTTACTTTGTAAAGGATAACCTAGAACAACTAAGGTTCACCTATGTGCACCAACAACTTATGCTAAGCAATACAAGCAACAAAGTGATACCAAGATATATATTACTTCAAGCACGAAGGCTATCACAATGTAAAGTGCATAAGTAAAGAGATCGGGTATAGAGATAACCGAGGCACGCGGGGACAACGATATTTTACCGAGTTCCTCCCAACATGGAGTCCATCTCGTTTGGAGAGGGGGTGGTATCAAACCAGCAACGCCACAAAAGGCCTCCCTTATTCTCCGGTGAATCTCACCCCAATGGGATCGATCCACACTTCCACTATCGGTGCACTTGTCGGTGGAAACCGGAACCTCTCACAAGGTTGGGGCACTTCTCCACAAATTAATTGGAGGCTCCCAACAAACGCCACCAAGGCCACAACCTGCAACACCAACAAACCGTCTAGGGTTCCAAGAACCCAAGAGTAAAAATCTTCTCAACTTTCACTCACCAAATCCTCCGGGGAGAACTCAAACCGATGCACCAAATGCAATGGCAAGAACACAAGTAGTGCTCAAATCCTTCTATCCCAAATTCCACCAAATCTACAAAAGCTTGTGGGGGAATAAGAGAGGAAGAACAATGGAGGAAATCCACAAAAGACTCCAAGATCTAGATCCCAAGATGTTCCCCTCACTTAGAGGAGAGATGGATTGGTGGGATTGTAGATCTAGATCTCCTCTTTCAAATCCCTAAAGTATATGCAAGAATAAATGGAGGGATTGAAGGGGAAGCAAGCTCAAGAGGGTCAAGAATGGAGGAGAAAGCCTGTAAAACTCGAGCAGTTCCATTGGGGAAGAAGGGCCCCTTTTTATAGGCCCACAGATTTCTGACTATTTTCTGCCCGTTGGGGAAAAGTCAGATCAGAGACTCCGGTCTTGTTGCCTGCCAAAACCCACCGGCGAGCAGCGACGAGCAACACGGAGAGCCGGGAGGCTCCCAGGACTGCTGGTGGGCCCTGGTCCCTCGGGCGACGGCCAAGAAAACTCCGCACACGCCTGGCTTGGTTCGAGGCGTGCCACGACCTATACCTGGTCGAAGGTGAAGGATTGCTCCGATTGATTTCTGCATGGTAAACAAGTATCGTAAAATTCGAGCCGTGATCGGCTCGAGTTTCCAGAATCGGCTCCTAGAACCGATTGCCCCATGGTTACGCATTAGATTCATGATAACATGGGGTTTTACTTGATCATTACAAGTTAAATCGATCTCTGACGGTTTAGTGTTTTCACCACGTAATCGAACGTCCTACACGTAATTGAGCCTGGTATGTACAAAAGATGAAGAATATTAACCCTAGGAGGCCTAATAACCAACGTAAAGCCAATTACGGAACATCTTCTCTAGAACGAATAAGCCGTCCCTATGTACTCTGGATCGTTCAACCCGCTTTGTAAGGCCTGATTACGTAGATATTAAACTAAACCTTGATGAACAAGGCACAACTATAACAGATCGAATCGACTAAATAAAGATCAAGCAAGATGCTACCCTTACACTTGGGAAAAGGTGTAAGGGTAGCGAGATAACTAGAGGTAGCATAACTTCAACGATAATAATGAAAAGCGCCGATGCTAGCCTCAAACAATCTACGATAATGGTATTACTCGCCATCAACAACGCTTCAGTACGAGTAAAACCAGGTAACGCATAAGTAGATACTGCCTAGATCGCGAGATGCGATCTAGGCAGCATGGCACTTACCCGAAAGAAACCCTAGAAACAAGGGGTGGCGATCTTGAGATTGTGTTTGTTGTGAACGTGGTTGTCCTCCTTTTTCGATAACCTTAGGTACATATTTGTAGTCCCGAGACTCTCTACTTTTGGAATACCTCTACACCTCTATCTCTACCTAAACATAAACGGAACCTAAACAAACACGAAACCTACTATGATACAAGATACACGGGCAATTTAGCCCAAATCCACGCACTAGGCGATCCAACAACACGTTGAATATATGTATCTTCCAAGCCCATCTTGATCACGGCCCATCTCCGTCTTTGGCCAAAATACGGTGATAACATGCCCCCTGGTTTTGGCAATGATAATTCCAAAACCACTGTGTTTTTTTTCTTCTTCTCCTTTTTTTATCGGGCGTCGGCAGAACGCGTGGCGAATGTAATCGCCACGCTACCCCTTCATCATGATGCCTGTCTTCTCAACTCCTGCTTGATGCATGATTTGACGATTTTGCGAAAGGTAACTGGGAACCGCTATGGCATTGAACCGTCTCTCCACTATTCCCCTTATTTAAATTCGCCTGAACAGTTCACAATCCCCATCTTCCTCCAGTTGCCAGAAAACCCTCTTCCTTCGCCGAAAAAACCCTCTTTCTTGCCATGGCCTCCTCTGCTTCCTCCGGTGTGTCTTCCCACGCCGCCAACTCGATGAGCCAGAGAGCCGACGCGAACACGCCGATGGCGGCGTACAACCTCTCGCCCCACAATGGTGGGACGAGAGGTTGGGATCATTGTCTGGTCGAGGACGACGCGTCCATGACCGACGGCGAGAGGACTCGCAGCCTCGCCGATGGGGGAACGAGGCGAAGACCGACGACGCCATGTCCTGGGGGCGTCGACTCCTCGAAGAAGAGGAGGAAGAGGAGGACACCTCCTCCGAAGAGTACCCGGTGAAGTACTTCCGCACGGTCCAGCGAAAAGACGAGGACGAGGCGAGGATGCCCTCGCGACTTCTTGGAAGAAGCAGTGAAGACGACGCCCGGTAATACCGAGGATAAGCGCGCACAAGACGGCGGCTGACGGCAACGACCTCGGCCTAGATTAGGGACCAGAGTAGTAGCCAGTAGTAGTAGGTCCCTTTGTAATCCGTCGATCTTGTAAGCAATCGCTTTTGAACGAATGAATGAAAAAATCCGTTTCTCGCAGATTGTCCTTCCGCCCCAATTTTGTCGATAACATAAATAAGTCGATACTCCAGGAGCCGATAGCAACGCATCGGCTTTCACCTTATCATGTTTTCACAGTTAACTAAGCTACAACTCAAAGAGCCGATGCACATCAGCTTTCCTCAAATTGTTGACAAGGTCAACTCAGCCGCATACTTAGGCAAACCCAAACGGCCACTTCCTCGTCCCAAACGGTAACCTGCGACTCTCTTCAAAAGGGGCGACCTAGATCCCCAACTGTACACCAACCAGATCGAGCTCACAGCAACAAGAACCCTCAATCCTCACTCTCCACAGATCCATCTCCGCCGGCAAACCAGATGGCAGAATCATCCAACATCAATCCAGAGGTCTCCGGTCTGAAGGTACGCTTACTCCTCACAGTCTGAACGCAATGTTAGAACCTGATGGCGAACACCTAAATTAATGCCTTTATCCCACCATTAAATTTTCTAGGTCTCAGACATCCTGCTGCCGCATCCTTCTCTCCCAAATTCGCTCTGTCTTGGCCCTCGTACAGATTCTAGTCCTGCCCATCTGATTTCTTGCGAAGCAAATAGAATCCCCTTCGTAAGCCAAGACCTAGATCTGAACTCTTGGGCCGACTGCTTGCGAGCCTGGCCTAATCCCCCTGAACATTGGGTTTCTTGGTTCAGTAGAGTAGCTAGAGCTTACCAATCCCAATGGGAAACTTTGGGAATAGCCGATGCCTTGCATCGATCGTTGTCTCCTCTTGAGAAACACGAGAATCTTCTCAAAACCATCGGCTACTTCTGGTCTGACGCTCTGAACTGCTTTATGTTCGGCCATGGCCCTATGTCACCAACCTTGCTAGACGTGGTGATGATTACTGGTCTGGACGTTACATCACCCAGCCCCTCTACTTTCAAATGGACCACAGTCCCCTACAAACTATCTTCCAAAACAGACTGTACAAGTTGGGGTGCTTATCTCCAACGCCATATGAAAACAAAGGGCCCTGTTTCAGAGAAAGAACATACAGCCTTTCTCAACTTCTGGCTAGAGCATTTCATCTTCTGTGGCCCTTCCCTGGCTCCCACCAAGAACTATCTTTCCTTGGCCCACGAACTGGCCAAAGGTACTCAACTTGGCATCGGCAAACTGTTCCTTGGAGAGGTCTATCGATATCTCCAGTTGATGTCTGTTAAGCTGTTCTCAGGCATAGCAATCAGAACAGGTGGACCTTGGTGGTTCATCCAGTTGTGGGCTCAGCATTTCCAAAACCACATCCTGACTTCCCCTAAGCGAGTTGTACTTTCCCAGATGTCAAAGGGAAGCAAATCCGATGCACCAACTATGGCCAAGCTTTGTATCGACTGCCAGGCAGTAAACTGGCCCCTCAAGAGGCGTCTAAATGGTTCAGTATCTTTTTCCAAGGCCTGGACAACCCCAACTCCTTCCCTTACATGGAAGAAGCAGAACACTTTGAAAATCCACTCTCCTTCAGGCTGGACAATTTTACCGATGACACTAGCACTCGGCAGCTCTTTTCCACCGTTATTCGTCCCTGTTTCCTTCCAGTTGGGATGAGCACATCCAACAGGATAATCAAACCTGGGTATGAACTCTACCAGCCAGTCGTAGTGGCTCGCCAATTTGGCCTTGGGCAAGTAGCTCCCCACTTCTTCCTCCATCAGCTCACGGAGTGCAGAGCCGATCTGCCTGATCCTCTCACCAGCCAAAGGTGTTATTCCTTCTTTGATGCTCTGACCATCCCAATTCCTAACGAACTCACCTTTGCCTCCTCAACCGATGGCTTTGAAGACTGGTGGTCGATGTGGAAGACTCATGTCTTTAGGAGAGCTCTGGGACCGTTGCTGAAACAGCTCGACGTTGACTATGACATCCCCGTGGACTAGGTACTACTACTTGCAAATTCTCTTGATGCAGCCTGCAATTGATCCTTTTATTAACTCACTCTTTCTCTTCGCAGCAACAAGATGGCCCTGAGCCTACACACAGCGACGGCTCCCTCTTCGAGCTCTTCCCGCCAACTCCTGTGGTTCTTTTCTGCAAAGACTCGCCGCCTCTAAAAAAGGTTATAATGCAGAAACAGCCGATAACCCCGCAATCGGCTTCCAAGAAACCAGCAATTCCTAAGTCAGCTGCCCCTCGAGTTCCGACTAAAACTAGAACGATGGTGAGAAAGGTAGCTGCTAGGAAGACCTTGAGGCGCCGGAGCCCTTCCCCAGACAGCTCGCATGTAAGCTAATTCAGGCATTGATCGATCCTCGTCGTCCTTCTATTCTTGAAAACATATTTACGCTTACTGGTTCCCCTCTTGTACAGGCTTCCGTCGGAGACACCTCCAGTGAGGATACCCTGATTAGTCGAGGAGAACTGGGCCCAACGGATTCCGAGAGAACCATCACACCGAACCAGCCAGATTCACCACCATCGGCTTCCAGAAAAAGGTCGGCTCTGAACTCGCCCCGAGCACCAATGAGGCGGGGTCATCTGCGGGTCCTAAGAGAGCTCGTAAGGACAACAAGCTTCTTCGTCGAGCCAGAGGTTTCGATAACCACCATCCTTCAATCCTTCCCGCTTGTTCCCTTTCGCTCGCCAATTTATCGTTATTTACACGCCGAGAACACCCTTCATGCAGATGATTGGCGTCTTCACGGATACCGAGGTGCCAACGCCTGAGCTGGGAATCCTCGAAGGTGTAGATGAAACGGCTACCATTCTCGTCCCAGCCTCCAAAGAACCACACACGAACCGATGGTCTCCTCCTCGGCTATCCCTCGACCTTAGGAGAGGTAATGCGTTCAGTTCTTCGGCTCATTCTAGCATGTTTGACGAGATCTTGACGCTTTTCGCTGCCGAGTTGCGATCCTTCAAGTTTCTGTCGTTCGACCGAATCCATCGAACCAACTCCCTCTGTTGCTCCCGAGCCACAAGTCAGCCGCTCTACCTCAATTTCGCATCTTAAAACCTTGTCCTCCCCGATCGAGGGTTGATCGAGGTTACGAGGAAGTGAAGAGCGCCTTGTCGAACTCCGTGGCCATCTTCCAAGAGTATTGCAGGAAGCTTTGGGCAGTTGCAAATTTGTCCTTCTTCGGGCCACGGGTGAGGTCAGCTCGTGAAAGGATCAACCTGCGCCATGCCCAACTTCCGTTGAAGGCCGATATTGCAGGCAGATGTCAACAGCTCAACGAGAAGAAGACGTCCCTGGATGCTAAAACGGACACCTCCGTCGATCACTTGAGCTCGCATCCTTGAAAAGGGAGTTGGAAGATCTTGAGGAGAAGGTCCGGGTGACTAAACAGCCCATTCGTGACAAGGAAGAATCCATAGCCCGTTCCCAAAACGAGGCGGAAGGCCTCAAAGCTCAGCTGAAGACCGACCTGGCAGACATTCGTGCCCTGAGCAAGCAGCTGGTGAAGGGCAAGGACGAAGATGACGAAGCTGAGATCGCCGAGGTGGATCGTGTCCGTACTGACGCCCTCCATGCCTTCGAAGAATTTCTTCAGCCGCTGAACTAGCATCCGTTTGTAACATGTGTGAACCTCCAGAGTTGATGACCGTGCATCGGCTACGTATTTTTGCTTTTATTCGGCCGACTTTCAGAATCGGCCCCCATATTTCTACTGTCCATCGTCTCACGTGCTTTACTTAGCCGATTTCATGTATCGGCCCCTCAAGTTTTACTGTCCAACATCCCACCTGCTTGGGAAATATTTCTTGAGATGTTGACCGAGGTCCGCCATCGAATTTTCCAGCTCCTCAAGCATGTAATCGTTTCCTCTTAAAACTTGATCGACCCAACACGGCTTCCCGTACTAGATCACCCACGTGGAACTCCTTTGGCTTCTTGTTGTATGCACGAGCTACTTTGGCCTTGTTCTCTTTGATTTTCTCCAGTGACCATAGCTCGAGTTAAATCCACACCGCCACTCATCGTGGTTGCGTATTCTTCAGTTGTTAGATCGTCCTGAAAAGTGACGCGTCTCGATCCAGCCGTAATTTCCCAGGGTAGGACGGCTTCTTGTCCATATACTAGATGGTATGGTGAGGTTTTTATTGCTCCATGGCATGACATGCGATAAGCCCATAACGCCTCTGACAAAACCTCGTGCCAACGCCTTGGGTGCTCATCGACTTTTCTCTTGATCAGCTTGATGAGGCTCGTTGGACGCTCAGCTTGCCCATTTGCTTGAGCATAGTATGGAGATGATCTAATCAGCTTGATCCCCATGTCCTCGCAGAATTTTCTAAACTCGAGAAATAAAGACCGAACCTCCATCGGTTGTGATAGTTTGGGGAATCCGAATCTATGGATGACATGTTCTTTCACAAAATTGATAACATCCTTCGAGTTCCATCGACTTCATCGGGACAGCCTCCACCCATTTAGTGAAGTAGTCGGTGATAGCCGTAATCCACATGTGGCCTTTGCTTGATGGAGGATTGATTTTGCCGATCATGTCCATGCCCCAACCTCGGAATGGCCAAGGCTTGATGATGGGGTTCATTCTTCGACGGGTACCATCTGGATTTTTCCAAATTTCGACATGCTTGACACCCTTTGTAGTAGTTGAAACAGTCCTCAAGCATGGTGGGCCAATAAAACCTGATCGCCGATCAACCATTTCATCTTATGAGCCGACCGGTGAGTTCCACAGCGCCTTGTACCTCGTGTAAGAGCCGATTGGCCTCGGCTGTCCCGTGCATTTGAGCAATAGCCCTTCCAGAGTCCTCAGAAACATGTCATCCCCAATAAGCACGTACTTCATGGCTTTGTACCTTATCCGTTTAGGTGCCCCAGGCGAATCCTTCAAGTAATTGAAGATATCGGCTCTCCGATCGTCCGCTTCAGGAACTGCACCAACGTCGCTCCTTCTACCACGTCCTTGTATCTCAAGCCATCTGCGCAAGGTCGTTCGCCTCGGTATTCTGCGATCGTGGGATCCAAGTGAAGTTTACGCATCGAATTGCGTCATCACTCGCGAAGTGCAGCCATAATGGGAAGAGGGACTCGCTCGCACTTGTAGTCCTCCGTGAGTGGGAAATCACCAACTTGGAGTCTCCAAAATTTCCATCGCTTGGCTCCGCCGAGGAGTAACTCCATCCTTGCATATCGCCTCGCTGCTACATTGTTGGTGCGAGAGGTAGACAATCGATGGAGAAGGAAAATGTTGCCCCGGGCGACACGAGTAAAATGCCGATGCCGCAGCCATCGTCACAAACCGATCCGTCGAAAAACATAGCCCACGCTTATGGACGGGCGGCTATGTTAGTGTTGATCCTTTCAGCGATAAGATCGCCAGCGCCTGTCCTTAATCGCTTTCGCGGGTTGATACCGGATGTCAAACTCGATAATGCAAACATCCACTTGCCCAATCGGCCTTTTTAACATAGGAGCCGACAACATGTGCTTTATGACGTCGACGGTATATGATGATGATCTCTGCGATAGCAAAATGTGGCGCAACTTGGTGCAGTGAAAACAGCAGGCACAACTTATCGATATCGTGGTACCTTGTCTCTCGGCCCAAAGATCCTGCTTATGTAAAAGACGACTCGCTCCAGCCCATCATAAACTTGCACCACTACCGAGGCGATGGACGTGTCAGCTACTGACAAGTAAATGTAGAACGGCCTGTCAGGCTGAGGTGGAATTAACACTGGCGGCTTTGTCAGATATTCTTTGATCTCGTCAAAGGCTCGTTGTTGCTCGCCCCAATGAATTCCTCGTCGATTTGATTTTTACTAGTCCCATGAACGGCTCTATTCTTCCCGACAGATTGAGATGAACCTTCCGACGAAGTTGATCTTGCCGAGGGACTGCAGTTCTTTCTTTGTAGTGGGTGGCTTCATTGTTCGACCGCCTCGACTTTTCAGCCGATCTCAATTCCGTTCATGGACCAAAAACCCAAGAACTGACCACCGTCACCCGAAGGCACACTTCTTTGATTCATCCAGAGTCGAACTTCCTTGTGCGGTCCAGACGCCGTGCAGATCGTCCAAGTGTCCGTCTTGAAGCAGACTTGACCACCACGTCATCGATGTAGATTTCCACCAGCTTGCCGATCAGATCATGAAAAATATAATTCATGGCCCTTTGGTACGTGGCGCCGGCATTTTTCAATCCAAACGTCATGACTACATATTCAAATAACCCCACTGACCCTGGGACTCTGAATGCAGTCTTGTGTATGTCTTATGGAGCCATGAAGATCTGGTTGTAACCGGCATTGCCGTCCATGAAGCTCAAAATTTTATGACCAGCTGCTGCATTGATTAATGTTTACGCCACGGCATCGGATACTCATCCTTTGGGGTAGCTCTGAGATCACGAAAATCTATAGCAACACGCCATCGGCCATCCTTCTTCTCAGTGCACGATACTAGAAATCCACTCAAAGATACCGCATGGCCCGATCAACTTGGTCACAACATTTTCTCGACCTCTTTCTTGACTTCTTCCGAATTTCGCCTTCATTTGTCGTGCTCGGCTTTGAAACGGCCGAAACTTTTTGAGCGGAGTCGATGCTCGATGATGCTCTGTCCAACCTGCATCTCTGTAGTCCCGAGCGAAGCAACGGATATTGTTTTAACAGGGCTATCATCGGGCCCCGCAGACTCGGATCTAACTTTCTGCTGATAAATGTTGGTCGTGGCTTATCCCCAGGACCAATGTCGATCTCTTCTAGCTCATCAGCGGATGTAAACCCATACCCTAGCTTTCCGTCACCTGTCAGATCGACGCTAAACACAGGGCAAACGGTAGGTGAGGACAACAAAAATAATTTGGGCCGATCGCTTGAATCGGCCCCCTTTTTGCTTGCATCAGTGAAGGACGGTTTACACCTTATTATTTTATAGTGGCAGAGCATCTCTCTGCTACGACTACATGAGCTGCTTGTCGTATGATCGCTGCTTTTTATTTTTTGTGGCCGATCGCAGGGATCGGCCGTACCACGGATGATCGTGGGCTTTTCTACTCTGTAAGGCCAGTGGATAAGACCAGCCTCACCCCTTTTTTGTAGCTTCAATACGCCGCAGACGTCTAGATTGATTCGAGAGATCGGCTCTTGGTCTTCGCTTCTGCACGCTCATGCCAGCTATGGAAATCTCGATAGAATCATCTGCGGATGACCTCCACTTCGTCTCCATCCCAATCGGATCGTGCCGGTGCATTGTGGACGGATGCAAATTAGCGTGAATCAATCCTTCCTAGCAAGACAAAGGTGTTTTGCCGCTCACGACGAAGAATGACGTGGTACGGTTTTCCGCCCACCGTCAAGTCCACGTTCAAGACGCCTTGCGTTCAAGACCGACCTGAAGTCGCTCAACGTGACGTTGGTTTTGATCGATCTGCAGGAGCGCCCCAAACGCCGTAGCATGGAGTATGGCATGATATTGACCGCCCGGTCCACCAACATCTTGCCGACAGTTGCCCATTGATGTAACCTCGCAGTGCAGGCTTTCGATGTTTGTAACCCTTCTCACGTGGCTTCTCAAAGATAACCGGCCGTGGACCGCAACAACCGTACATCGGTAGCTCGTCGGTTCTTGGCGCCAGAATTGACGGGAGTACAAACACCATGTTTGTGCCACCGATGTCTTTGCATCGGCTTTTACCGTTTAGGGGCGCCACTCTTTCCTTGTCGGTCTTCCGCTTCCAAAGTCTGCCTCACTTTGACGGCCGATCAGGCCGTGCTTTCTTCAAAGCGTGAGATATCGCGCTCAGCTTCCTCTAAGTTACGCAGCTGCACTCTACGCTTCGGGTGTGTACGAGTCCGTCGGGACACCACCTTGGACGGTGATACCTGTCTTCGTCTTTGTCATCCTTTGGCTTCTCGAGGTCTTATGCTCGAGCGGACTCCCTGTGACGGCTCTGGGGTGGAAGAGGCCCTAGACGTTTGAATACTGACACTGGCCTCGTGTCCTCCTTCTGCTGACCGCATTCGGCGCTTGTCGATTGTAGGCAATCGGCTCATCCTCGGCCCCTCCAAAGATTTGAAGAAAGGACAATCCCAATGCCTGTCTGCGCCTTCCTTCTCTTTCGACGGTCCCCTAGCAAGGTGCTCATATCTTTCGTCGTCTCTGTCGCGCCGGCGACGTTGGTCGTACTGGCGCTCATACTTGTTAAGGAGATGCGTGGAATGTGGCTTCTGATATCGCACTCTCCTCACTTGTTCCTCTGTTAAGTACCGCCTGTCATTGTGGCTGGGCCGGCCGCGTGGACTAGCCCCCTCTCTTTCTTTGCCCCGAGAGCGACCGCCTTCCTGCTTGTACGTGTCATGGTGGTACCAGACCGCCATATTAACGCCGAACGAAATCCAGCTTACCTCGCGAGCGATCGAGTTCTACCATGTTGACGCCGGAAATGGGTTTGTGTCCACTTTCATGGCGAATCGCCCAAGGATCGACGGCCTTGTTCTATCGCCATTTGGATTTGGCGTGAAGCTCTTTGCACTCATTGGTGGTATGGGTGAACGAGTGATGATGCCACTTAAGACGTCTGACCTCCGTTCATTTCTGAGCCGTAGGGATTTTGTGGCCTTCGGTAACCTCGGTTGCTTCTCCTTCAAAGAAATCAAATATCTCCGCCTTTTGCTCACATCAAGTCGAACCCTTCGCAGGCCCTTGCTGTTTCACCCATTTGCAGCCACAGATCCGCCCGAGCCCATTCAGCTACGGCCACCTCGGTCATGCGTAGGATCTTCTTCTTACGCATCGACTGTGCCTATCGGACGCTTGAATTTGTCTTGGTACAACCTGTGGTGGCGCTGTTCATACATTGTCGGTTACGGGCCATATGCGCCAATGAGTTGTACTCTACCGAAAGCGATCCTTGATGGGTGCCGAGAGACCCAACACCGCCACCGATCGCTTCCTTCTCGATAAACGAGCCGAGTAACATCGGTTCTTGGCGATCTGTTACCTGGATGTACTCGCTGATTTCTCGCCACGCACTGCGCCAGTGCGCAATGCCAGCCTCGAGCTCGAATGGTAATCGATGTGGAACCGCTCTTCCAGCTTGCTTCCGGTATGAATTGAATCAGGTAGTGAGGTGTACCACCCAAAGGCTGGTCTGTCGGAGATTGCGCAAAAATCTTACGCGATCCGATCCGATGCCGAAATCATGCCTAGTTGTGCTGTATCGCTTATGTGCTCGATCGAGCTCGACCCTTCCGACCAATGAACCTTGAGAACTCGGGAGCTTATACTTGGGTGGCGGAATTAGATCAAACTTCGTTGGGGTACGGCTTTGAATAGCCGATTGTCCTTCTCTTGACGAAGCCGAACCGTCCTCGGGATGGTACCGATTTGCTCCAATCGCTTGAGCCAGAGGGCTAGATTCTCATGACTTGTTCCATGGCATACTTGGCTAGCCACGCCTGTTTGTCGGCGTCCATCCCATATCATCGCTCCGGACATCGCCTCTCAAGATCCTGCCCAAGAACTCCTGTCATGAAACTCCTGCGTTGCAATCTGTTTGGTGCGTGTCGGTTATTGCGATCCGCAGGTAGGCGCATATATATCCGTGTGGGATCTCCTTAGGTGGCTCAAACAGGAATTGGCAATCCTGGTCGCCTCCAGCCTTGTAGACGTGAAGCCGGCCGCTGCTCTGGCGGCTGGAGCGGCGAACGGAGCCGTGGCCTCTGGAGCGGTCTTTCTCCCCGTGAGTCCCTAAAGTAGGCCCACGGAGAGTAATCGATGCTTCATGATCTCTGAACTACGCGAACCGCGACCCGCTCAGCGTTCACGGGCTCTCCGAATGGCGGTGCAGAGAATGAGCCACCATGTAGTTGACTTCCTGTCGTAGAGCTCTGGTGCGCTCCTCCGAAGGGAGAGACAGATCCACCTCATTGAGAGCGCCTTCAGGGGAGAACCCCTTCCACCTGATGCCATGCTTACGGGTCCTCTCGAAAGAGCCGATGAGGTCTTCCTCGAAGAGAGCCTTGATCTCGTCGTACTTGGCCTTGTGCTCGTCAGGTAGATCGTCGTAAGTGACTGGTCTGTTCTCCATTGCAGCGTCGGATGTTGATGTAGACGTTGTTGAAGGTCCCACCGGGCGTGCCAGAATGTGTTGCCTGCCAAAACCCACCGGCGAGCAGCGACGAGCAACACGGAGAGCCGGGAGGCTCCCAGGACTGCTGGTGGGCCCTGGTCCCTCGGGCGACGGCCCGCAAAACTCCGCACACGCCCCGGCTTGGTTCGAGGGCGTGCCACGACCTATACCTGTCAGAAGGTGAAGGATTGCTCCGATTGATTTCTGCATGGTAAACAAGTATACGTAAAATTCGAGCCGTGATCGGCTCGTGTTTCCAGAATTGGCTCCTAGAACCGATTGCCCCATGGTTCGCATTAGATTCATGATAACATGGGGTTTTACTTGATCATTACAAGTTAAATCGATCTACGACGTTTAGTGTTTTCACCACGAATCGAACGTCCTACGTAATTGAGCTCGGTATGTACAAAAGATGAAGAATATTAACCCTAGAGGAGGCCTAATAACCAACGTAAAGCCAATTACGGAACATCTTCTCTAGAACGAATAAGCCACGTCCCTATGTACTCTTGGATCGTTCAACCCGTTTGTAAGGCCCGATTACGTAGATATTAAACTAAACCTTGATGAACAAGGCACAACTATAACAGATCGAATCGACTAAATAAAGATCAAAAGATGCTACCCTTACACTTGGGAAAAGGTGTAAGGGTAGATAACTAGAGGTAGCATAACTTCAACGATAATAATGAAAAGCGCCGATGCTAGCCTCAAACACCACGATAATGGTATTACTCGCCATCAACAACGCTTCAAGACGAGTAAAACCAGGTAACGATAGATATCGCCTAGATCGCAAGATGCGATCTAGGCAGCATGGCACTTACCCGAAAGAAACCCTAGAAATAAGGGGTGGCGATGCGCCGAGATTGTGTTTGTTGTGAACGTGGTTGTCCTCCTTTTTCGATAACCTTAGGTACATATTTGTAGTCCGGAGACTCTCTACTTTTGGAATAACTCTACAACTCTATCTCTACCTAAACATAAACGGAACCTAAACAAACACGAAACCTACTATGATACAAGATACACGGGCAATTTAGCCCAAATCCACGCACTAGGCCGATCCAACAACACGTTGAATATATGTATCTTCCAAGCCCATCTTGATCACGGCCCATCTCCGTCTTTGGCCAAAATACGGTGATAACAGGTCTACACCGGAGACTCCGGTCTACACCGGAGATTCCGACCCAACCTCCGGGCTAAACTCCAGACCACCCATCTGAATGACCTGGGCCATCCCTGACCCAACAAGACCGGAGACTCCAGTCTTCCAACACCGGAAACTCCGGAATGAGCCAACATTGGAGACTCCGGGGTAACCTCCAGACCTGGATCCGGACCCCCATACAGTATGTCCCAA
Organism: Avena longiglumis; assembly: GCA_030063025.1. Lineage (NCBI taxonomy): Eukaryota > Viridiplantae > Streptophyta > Magnoliopsida > Poales > Poaceae > Avena > Avena longiglumis. Next base: position 306,992,283 of record CP125977.1, read on the forward strand.
CCCTGATTCTGAAGTCACCACCGGAGACAGTTCTGGAAACTCCAGACCACACCGGAGACTCCGGTCCATGCAGACCGGAGACTCCGGTCTGGACCAAAAAAGAGGCAAACTTCAAATGGCGATATCTAGAGTTTGGAAACTCCGATTGACCCGAAACCAATTTTGTTGGAAAGGGGACAACAAGAGGTACCCAACAAAAAGTGAAAATATTGGATACCACCAAGAGAGAACATTTCATGTATTATAAAGTGAGATACCTCTCTTGGTGAGAAACCGAAAAACCTCAAAGTTCAAAAACACAATACGATATAAAGGGGAAATCCATTTTTGATGAACTAGGGCTTGTTATGAATATTTGCACAAGCTCTAGAACTTCACATGGATAAGATCCAAATAACAACCAAGAAAGGATGATGCAAAGTATGCAAATGTTTGAGCTCTCTCTGAAAGATATGATTGAGTTACTCACTTGAGAGCCCCTCTTTATAGTACGGTTGCCTATCCTATAAACAGGTCTCCCCAACTAACATCACGAGACCGGTAATAAAGAAACCCTATCAAGATCATACCTTTGCCTTGCACATATTCCACTTGATTATGATGTAGACGGTCTTGTACTTATCAAGATGGAACACCTTTCTTGATTGCTCTTGTATGCAGTTTCTTGATGAAGACTTGCAAGTTACTCCCCCATACAACATGGGGAAACCTTTACTTTGACCTTGTCTTCATCGATCCATGATCACCGAGGATCGAAAGCTTCAACCATGAGATCTTCTAGATATTGCACTTCTTTAGCTTGCACATCATTTCTTCTTTTCTTCATTATGTTGATGCCTTGAAGGTGCACTAGAGATATTACTCCATCTTATTCTTCAAGACATACTTGCCATAGGTTTAACTCTCACATGACCAATCTGTGGATCACTCTTTGAACACCTTGGTCACCACTTGATCCTCTTCACTTTCTTCTTCTCCAAACCTTGAAGCCAACATATGATTCAAGCATTGCCTATGGACAATTCCTACAAGTACAAATTGATACAAGCATTAGTCCATAGAGATTGTCATTAATTACCAAAACCACACATGGGGGCCCACATTGTTCTTTCACCGAAGACTCTGGTGGTTCAGCCGTGGCTTCTTCCGTCTCCTCTTCCAAGCCTCCGTCTTGTCGGGCTTGATGTTCCGGGCTTCCTCTCTTGCCTCCGTACTTGTCGGTGTGAACCTATCATGCATATGTGACAGAGTATGAAGTAGCATACCATTCAATAGGGTAGGAAGTGGGCTCGCATAGAGGAACGGATTCACCTTTGGAGTCCATGACAACTTGGCGTAAGTTCGAGACCATGATGTGGTAACGACCATAGGTCAGGCTACATCAGAGGTCTTCCAAGTATCTCGTCGTGTTGTTGCAACAAACATAAGGACCACTTGCTCTTTCATATGGTTTGTTTGCAAACATGTTGTTTTTTCTTCCGCTTGGGATACTCTTATTCCCATGATATTTGATTTTGATGATAGGTGTATGGCATCCAACATAGTGAACAATTTCTCTTTCAAATGGTTGGTTTGCACACATAATGATGTTGTATTGAATGTTCTTCCTCACGTGTTTTTACCGAATTCTCCTATTCTCACCTCAACGATGTTGATATATATCTTAGTCAATTGCTTTCAGTGCCACAATAATACGTTATATGGAGTTTTTGAGTTCCCACATTTATGATGTTCAAACAATTTCCATGAACTTTGACCTTGCATATGCATTCCATTTGATATACATATATTGTGCTAATAGTGTTGTGGACAAGAATGGACAGGCCACAAATGACATGCTCCTCTATCACGCACGAAAATACTTTGCTTGGTCTTTGTTGTGTGAAGGTACAAATGCATACACGTCAACCTCTCCCAAATGCGAGTTGAAGAGAAGACATAAAGAGAGTTACCTCTGGCTACCCTTCATCGAGCTACCTCTACAAGCTAAGGTGACTTCCTTCTACTTGAGGACTCATGCTATAATCTTCATGAATTGGCTACTCTTTGAGTGTTGCTTCGGTTTTGTTGTGAGCTTTGTAGGCTTCATGGAAGGTGAAGGAACATTGAAGTGTTGTCAAATCAATCTTCCCGAGGACGACTATATGGTGAACCCCAGGATAAAGAATGTATCTCGACCTTTTCTACTTTGTGATGAGCATGTAGTGTCGAGGACGACTCTTTTTTGAAGGGGGGAGCTGATGTAGCCCGACCTATGGTCGTTACCGCATCAAGTTCTCCAACTTAAGCCAAGTCGTCATGGACTCCAAAAGTGAATCCGCCTCTATGCGATCCCACTTCCTACCCTATTGAATGGTGTGCTACTTCATACTCCGTCACATATGCATGATAGGTTCACACCGACAAGTACGGAGGCAAGGGAGGAAGCTCGGAACATCTAGACCGACAAGACGAAGGCGTGGAAGAGGAGACGGAAGAAGCGGCAGCTGAACCACCGGAGTCTCTGGCCCTGAAGAACGGAGTTTTTGGTCTGCTACACCGGAGTCTTCGGCTGACCTGCGGACCGACCCCAGAAACCGTCCTGGCGACATTTTGTATGCCCCTCCGGAGACAGACCAGAGATATACCAGAATCTCTGGCCCATACCGGAGTCTCCGGCCCTCTACACTGGAGTCTCCGGCCTACGCGATGGGCCTATGCACCGCCAGATGGGCCCTTGGCCATGTACCCCCTTATTTCGCCCAAACCCTAGTTTTATCCCCAAACTACCCCTTGTTTAGTGGCTGGCCTATAAATAGAGCCGCCACCCCTTCATGTATCCCTTAGGCATAGATGATAGACTAAAGACAACCCACTTGTATGGAATCTCTAGATTTGCCTCGTCCCCTTACAAGGGGACCGACTATCATCACCAACCTCGATTGGACTTTGCATCACGCATCCATCGTTGTATAAAGACTTGGAGTCGGTGTCTCTTCTCCAAGCTGTCAAGACCCCCCCCCCCCAAGGTATTCTTCCTCTCCGATGTGGATTTGAGGGAGCACGTTGACCGATCTTTCCCTGGGAGGATTCTATTGGACCGGTGGCCGCCGTTCGGGAGCAATCGGGCTTGTATCGTGTGAGTTTTGCGTGTGTCCATCGTGTTCTTCGCGAGGTGTGTGTTCGCTTCCGCTACCTTCTCCCTTTACCCTTGCTTTCCCATTGATTTGACTACAAGATCCGTGAAGATCGGGCCACCCAAGAGGTTAATCCCTATCAGTACCGACGCACCTTGATTTCTTCCGCGAATTAGGACTCGGCCTCTCTTGCATGATGCAACAACTCATTCATTGTCCCATACTTGTGATGACGCACAATTATCTTGATAGGTACTATCTCATATATTCGATCTATAGTATTAATCCGTAGGACTAAACCTAGTCTATGGATTAAACCTAGTCTACGGTTGATAGGGGTGGGGGCTGATGCGGGGGGATTGTGGCGGTGATGGAGGATCGGCGGCAGGGTTTCCTGCCGCGGCATGACTTTGGACTGTTTTTGCTTCCACGACAAAGGATTCGGCGGCCGCGGCAGGAGAGGCAGAGCTTTCGGCTGCCGCAGTAGGATTGGTGGTAGAAATTTCAGGAGACATAAAGTATGGAAAATGCACTCTAGAGGATGTCGGGGTAGGTACGGGAGTAGAGGAGTCAGGACTCTTAGAACAAGCAAAAAATATTTTCTACAAAAGTGACATGACAAGAAATATGAACGTGACCCGAAACAAGATTGAGGCAACGATAGCCTTCATGCTCATCTGAAAAACCGAGATGGATGTAGGGAAGAGATCTAGAAGAAAGTTTGTTGGGGGTAGTAGCAGAAGAATTGGGAAAGCAAAGACGACCAAAAACACAAATGTCGACATAATTAGGGTTAATTAAAAATAGAGAATGGAAGGGTATATTGTTGGAATTTGCTTTTGATGGTCGAATATTAAGGAGAAAAGTAGCCATGCGAAGTTCTTTGGCCCAGAATTTTGGAGGCATGGAGGTGTGGAGGAGAAGAGTTCTAAGGATGTCATTAATAGTGCGTAAAGAGTGATCAACTTTTCTGTTTTAAGGAGAGGTGTAGGGACAAGAAAAACAAATTATAATACCATGCTAGAGAAAAAAGTACCTATTTTTGTAGTTGTCAAATTCGCGATCGTTATCACATTGAACACATATGGGCAGAAAGAAGTGTGTTAAGACATAACGTTGAAAATTTAGAAAGAGAGAATGCACAATGGATTTATTGCGCAAGGGAAAGGTCCAAACATAATGAGTGAAATCATCTAAAATAGTAAGATAGTCATAGTGGAGTAGTTCAAACGGAAAGGTACTAGTAGAGGTAGAAGAACTAAAGGGTAGACGAACATCTTTCCCCAATTGACAAGACTCACAAAACAAAGAATTATGGGTATCTCTATTAGACGGAATTAAAAATTCACTAAGGATGGATGATAAAGAAGTGCTATGGAGATGGCCGAGACATCGGTTCTAGAGATCAACTAATGCCACCATGGATATTGGATCCGCAGCGGCCGAGGTACCATGGAGAGAGTATAAATCACCGAAGCTATTGAAGCGTGCGATCTCGGCCTTGGTTCGGTAATCCTTCACAGATAAACCAAGAGGTTCAAATTCAAGGGAGACAATATTATCATGAGTGAACTGGCGAAAAGAAATAAGATTTTTGATAAGAGAAGGAGCAACAAGAACATCATGAAGAAGTGGTTTAGAGGTTGAAGAAATTATATGGGCACGACGGAGGAGGTGCAGCCCAATTTCAGGACTCCACCAAGCTAGGCATGTCTTTGTAATTTAATAAGTATGTTCATGGTCATGTTGTGGGCCACTTAGGTTTTATTATGTGTGTGGGCTTGGTTTGGGTCTTTCCAACCAAGTAGAGTCGTGGCCCAACTAGTGGTCTGCCCCAACCCTCATATAAGGAGCTGGCTGAATTAGGGTTGAGGAAGTTCAGTTGTTTAGTCATTGTGCTCCATCGTGTATCATCCCTCCGGGACAGTGATACCGTTTATCAGATTCTTATAGAGATTGCTGCGGAGGTTCTTGTGTTCGGCAAGGATTGCCGTGCTCAGGTTTGAGGCGTGGTGATCTTCATCATGTTACTTGCTGGATTTGTTCCTCTTTTAGGTTGAGTTCATCGCGTAATTAGGAGATTACCTACCTGGTTGACTCGTTGTGAAAGATCGGGACAAAACTATAGGATCATCAGGACGATCCTTATCCTGTGGTATCAAAGATCTCGTTGATCACTTTTGGATTATCTGCAGTTTATAAATTAGTTGCGTAGAAGATTGGTTCATCGTCGATACAGATTGGAGAGAGAAGAAATAGGATTGGAAAAGGAGGCTGTTGTGTGCAGCGAGGAGTAGCATCGACTGCTGCCAAGTCTAGGCCAAACAGGAGTGCGAGGGGATGGTGTGCGTGTCAATCTCCATTTCACGTCACGTGATCTTGCTATAGAGATCGGAATTGGCAGAGTTCACTAGCCTTACGTTTTTGCTTCAGATCCGATCGTGTTTCAACGCCTCAGCGATCTGGTTGCGATCTATTCTAGGCAGAAAAATCACCAGGCACGATTGACCAGAGTCCTTACCAAATCCGATTGGCAATAGTAGTCAAAGAAAAAAGGAAAATGATATGATTCCTCCGGGGATCCCGTCGTCGCGTCCCCCGGGTTCGGAATCGTTCAATCTGTTCTGATCCGGCCGTTATTTTTGCGCCACGTGGCCCTCTTTTTTGCGGTTGCTACACCGATCCGGGATATACGGGTCGGGCCTTCCTTCCTTGCTCGCTTGATTCGAACCGCGGAGGCGACTGAGAGGCGACCGAGTCGGCGACCGCGCCGCGCCGCCGCCGAAGCCTTCATCGTCCTCGCGCGCGACCCCTGCCGAGCGCCGACCGTTGTCGCCCCTGTTCGTGCTCATCTGGAGTTTCTCTGCTCCCTCTCTCCTCTCTCCTCTCTAATCTCTCTCTGTTTCCCGCAGTGAAACTCCCGGACCGCGCCGCCGTCCGGTTCATCCTCGCCGGCCGCCGACCGCTGCCGAGCGCCGCCGCCCATCCTCGGTCTGTGCCGCCGTCCTCCCCTCTCTAACCTCCCCTCTGTAACCTCCCCTCTCTAACCTCCTCTCTCTGATTTTGCGCAGGAACCCTAGGTGCAGGAGGTGATGGGACCGCCGCCGCCGACGAGCGATGCGTCAGGAGGGAGCACCTCCGGAGCCGCCGTTCTCTCCTCTCTTCCATTTTTTGCTAGTTCGCTATCGGGATTTTTGCTACTTGCTACACTGTGTTTTGCTACTCAGTAGCATGATTAGTACTCTGTGTTATACTCATATTTGCTACTCTATGGGGATTAGTACTCTGTGTTTTGCTACACATTCAGATAGTTAGGAGTATGATTAGTACTACTTGCTACTCTGTGTTTTGCTACTCAGTAGCATGATTAGTACTAGGAGTATGATTCATACTCCACATTTCTACTTGCTACCGTGTTAATTTGCTTCTATGGAGCAAGGTGGCCCTTTTGCTGTAGCATGCTTTGTTTCCCAACATGACTATGCATGTAGCACACCATTTAGCAACACTGGTGTACAGTCCAGAAAACTGTGTTAATTTGCTTCTATGGAGCAAGGTATAGTCCAGACAATCTGCCCAGAAAACTGTATATCTAGCAGATTTTCTTATGTCAAACAGATGCTGCAGCAAAAGAGCTACTATGTTTGTTGTGTTGTACACTTGTTGATTAGTACCAGGCATTTATTTGGCCAAGCTAATGTTTGTTTTACACTTGTGTTGTACACTTGTTGATTAGTACTAGGCATTTATTTGGCCAAGCTATCTGTTTTGTGTTGTACACTTGTTGATTAGTACTAGGAAGATTTGCTAGTCCTTCCTAGCAGGCTACTGTGTTGGTTGTGTTGTACACTTGTTGATTAGCACTAGGAGCAAGATACTGTGTTGTGCCAAGCTACTGTGTTGTACACTTGTTGATTAGTACTAGGAGTATGATTAGTACTAGGATTTGCTAGTATAGTAGTTTTGCTACTTGTGCATTGATCCCAGTAGTGGCTACTCTAGTGTATATGTTTGCTACTTTAGTTCTTTTTTTGCTACTCTAGTATGATATAGTGTACTGGGATTTGCTACTCTAGTATGATATAGTGTATATCCCAGTAGTTGCTACTCTAGTATGATACTCCCTCCGTTTCAGGGCTTAAGGCGTCATTGTTTTGCGTGTTTTTTCTTTGACCAAAAATTACTCTAAATACGTAAAGAGTTTTGGTATAAAACTAGTATCACCGGAAAGTATTTTTCAATATGAATCCAATGGTACTAATTATGTACAATATAATCAATATTTTGTTGCTCAATTCTTTTGGTCAAACTTTGCTTTGGAAAGCGTGTGTGCCTTAAGCCTTGAAATAGAGGTAGTATAGTGTAGTGGGATTTGCTACTGGGATTTGCTACTGCAGTAGCATGATTAGTACTAGGATTAGTGCTAGGACTATGATTAGTACTAGGATTTGCTATTCCAGTAGTTTTGCTAGTTGTGCAATATGATTTTGATCCCAGTAGTATGATTGGTAATCCCAGTAGTTTTGCTACTTGCTACTTGTGCATTTTTTGTAATCCCAGTAGTATGATTAGTAGGCCAATGTTTAGTAGTTTTGCTATAACCATACATGTTTCTATTTTCCTTTTGCTGCAGGTTGCTGCTGTTGATAAGATCCAAAAGGGCAAAAAGGTTGTTGTGAACCGCAAGAAAGTTGGCGAGGGAGCGAGTAATGTGAAGGAGGATATTTGGATGTCAAAGGACCGTTTCGGGGCCAAGCGTTTGAGTTTCCTTGCGGACAACCTTTCTCCAGCCAAGAAGCAGATTATTCAGTCAAAGAGTGCATTTCGAGCATTGTTGAATGTTGCACAGTTTAGGTTTCCTAATGAGCTTACGGATTTTGTTGCTGCACATACTTCTGCTCGTCTCCGTGAGTACAAGCTTCGAAAGAACCAGATGGTGTTTACCACGGATATGGTGAGGAAAGTGTTTGGAATCCGCTGCGGGAGCAAGCCTATTGATCTTTCTATTACTGGAGGTGCAGAGCTTGATGATATTCGGGCCCTCTACCATGGTGGGAAGAAGAGGGCAGAGTTAGCAACTGCTATCAATACCTTGAAGAATTGTGCTGATACAGATGAGGAAACCATCATTCGCACTTGGGATCTTGTTTCCCTGGCCACTGTTGTTGCTCCAAAAAGCTCAAACCATGTTAACTTGGAATATTTTTGTCTCATGGCTGACCCAACCAAAACAGATGAGTATGCTTGGGATGAGCATTTGTTGGGTTTGTTGATGCAAACTGTGAGCAATATTCAGAAGAAGAAGCAAGCACATGTTCTTCCAAAGGACTGTAGCAAATTTGAGTTTTGGATAACTGGCCCATTCATTCTTCTTGGTGTAAGTTATCTCCCATATTTTATATTTGTTTGTAGCGGTTTACAGCGTTTGTTTTGCTACTACTAACTTTAATTGGACTCTTTTTGTAGATTGGTTATATGGATCATTTGGATTTCCCACCCTGCGATCACACTTTTGACAAGTCATTGCCTAGAGTATGCTCTGTCAAGACCAGTGACTTCACTTTTGTTGTACAACATGACTCGGATAGGAAGATTTTATCGAACAAAACTGTTTTCGGCAAAGAGATGTAATGTTCTTTCCAAAGACCACAAACATTCTATTCTTTCGTTAATCCTCTTAATGTTAACATTACTTTTTATTGTGTGTAGTTCCTCCCATTGTCTGCAACACCTTATGGTACTGCTCCTGGTTATGATGATTTCAACAAACCTGCTCCAATGGAAGATGTTGATGTTAATCCTTCTGCTTCATTGAATGAATGGATAAATTTCCCTAGCAGCCAGGATTTGCAGGTATGAAATTGCTACTGAACTGTTTTTTGATTGCTACTTCAGTGCATTTGATTTTGCTACTTAGCTACATTGCTCTGCTACCTATTTTTGCAATCAGTGAACATGTATTATAGGTTTTGCTACTTTAGTGTATAGGTCTTACTACTTTAGTGTATAGGTTCTGCTACTTTAGTTTACAGGTTTTGCTACTTCAGTTTACAGGTTTTGCTACTTTAGTTTACAGGTTTTGCTACTTTAGTGTTTTGGTTTTGCTACTTTAGTTTACAGGTTTTGCTACTTTAGTGTATAGGTTTTGCTACATTAGCTTTATGAATTTGCTACTCCTTATGCGTTAGCCTCGGTGTTAGGGTACCGAGGCGGAGTCGCCGTCGACGCGATAGCGGCGACGGGCGACGATGCCTCGGTACCCTAACACCCTTCGAGGTTTCGTCGCCCGTACGACGCGGTAGCGTCGACGGGCGACGAAACCGAGCCGCTGGACTAGAGTTTACGCTTTATGTATGTTGACGACTTAGGGTGGGGGTGGTGGATAAGTTACCCCAAATTATCTACCCGTATGCAAAAGAAGCTTAATAGAATACATCATTTATCTTGTTTCTGGTTTACTAACTTGCTTCTAATGTTTGCTAACAGGTTCCCGCTCGTTTCAAAACATTGTATGAGAAGCACAAGGCTATTTTTGAAGCAGATGTTGATGTGACAATGAAGAACCTTTCTGCTAGATTGAAGCGCATGCAGGCTCAACGCATGGCTGCCCTTTTGGTTGATGTTGAATCATCAAGTAAAGAAGAAGAAGATGGACCAAGTGTTGTTTTTCCAACCAAAAGTACAGCAGATGATGATGATCAGCTGCAGGATGATGATGGTTCAGAAACTGAGGATGATGAGAAGCTTTATGCTACATCGGAGCCCAAGGACCATGGTGTTGCTGCAGCTGCTGCTAAGGATATTGATGGTGATGTAGATGATGTTGTGGAGAAAGGTGGTGCTGCAGATGCTTCTATGGAGCAAGGTGGTCCTGTAGCAACAAAACATGCCGATGTTCCTCAAGCAGCAATAATCATTGATTCTATGAGCAAGGGAGCTGATGCTACTGAGCAGCCGGATGTTGTTAGCCCTGACAGGTCTCCAATTCACAGCCCAGGAAGGATATTTCTGATGAAGCTTGCGCCAATGCTCCGGACAAACCCCCGTTTGATCTTTTCGAGCCTAGGACCGATGAGTATGCAGAGTTTTGCATTTCACAGTCTCTCCCACCTTCCTGTGATGCCCCAACCGGTGCCGTGACCACTGCCTCTGAGTATTCCAGCATCACCTTCCACTTTGGTCGATCTTGCACCTTTCGGCTCTACTGAGCCTGCGACACCTGCTGTTCCCATTGCACCTGGTATGAACATTTTATTGTAGTTTCTTAGATATGATTCCGCTTGTTTGCTTCTTAGATATGCTTCCGCTTGTTTGCTTAAGACACAATTGCTTTCTGTTTTTGCAGTTGTTGTTAACATTGAGTCAAGTGTTAAAGGAGATGGTAGCTCGGGTTTGTTGACACATGAGAAGAAGACAAGGTTTAAGAGGGCTGCCAAGGAGGAGCTCACACCTCCAAAGTTGAAAAAGATGAAGGTCTCTGAAGATGTTGAACAAAAATACTCCACATTTGTGATGAATGGTCGGAAATTCAAGGGCCATCCAAAGGATAGGGCACCGTAAGTTTATGTTTTTTGCTACTCTGAAGTAATGTTTTTGCTACCTTACATCTAGCTGATTGCTACATGTGTCAATGTGTTTTGCTACTTACTTTTTTCACTTGTAGGATACAGTTTTCCATTTAATCTTCTACAGCTTGAACTACCTGCTACCTTATTTCATTTTTTTGCTACTTTACATTGAACTGTTTGCTACTTTAGTTCATAGTTTTTACTACCTGCTACCTTAGTTCATTCATTTTGCTACTGTACATTGAACTGTTTGCTACTTTAGTTCATAGTTTTTGCTATTGTACATTGAACTGTTTGCTACTTTAGTTTATTGTTTTTGCTACATTACATTGAACTTTTTGTTACTTTAGTTTACATGTTTTGCTACTTTAGATTGAACTGTTTGCTACTTTAGTTTATTTTTTTTGCTACTTTACATTGAACTGTTTGCTACTTTATGTATAACTATCTGCTACATGTGCATTCCTTTGTGCAGGCCAGTTTTTGTGGAGATTGGGCGGTATTATTGTTGCTACAGAACTTTCCAAACATCGCTTCGGCCGCGCCAAAATCTAGATAGTGAGTTGATGAATGTTTGGATTGAGAAATTTAACCATGAGTCGAACATTGTTTGCAAGAAAAGTGCACGACAGAAGTGGAAGTACGCTTTCACGCAGCACTTTGTGGTAAGTAGCACTTTTCTTGATCTTTTACTTGCTCAATATGCATATGACAGGTACTCTGCTAGCATTTTGCTACCTTTTGTGTGCTTGTTGAACCAATATAGATAGTAGCAAATTTTACTTGCTTTTGCTGCTGCCTCATACTACTTTTTATCCTCAACACAAAACAGGAGAAGCTTATTGTTGATCCAAAAGCATTCAATGCTAAAGCATGTATGGATGAGTTGAAAGAGCAGAATGCAAAGTTCAAGATTTTCAAGTGTGACCTTGTGAGATAACATCCTTGCTTCCTATCTTGTTCATGTTTGCTTTCTATTACAAGATGCTAAATATTAATTCATGTTTGAATGTAGCTATACTTTCCTATTGTGAAGTTCAACCATTGGGCAGTTCCCTGTATCAACCTAGTAGCAAAGCAGATGCATATTTTTGATTCAATGAAAGGGTCCAAAAATGCTAGTGTGATGGATGATTGTGCACGTAATCTGGTTAGTAATCCAGCTATACTTGTTCATTGTGTTTGCTACATTTATAGTTGGGCCTTTTTTTGCTGCATATCATTAACCATGCAGTGTGTTTGCTTTGTTTTCCAGTTCGCAAACTTTGCAATTATTATGAAGAAATCAAAACTAGCAGACAATATCAACTTAAACACTTACTTGCTAACCAATCCTGATCACCCACAACAAACTACCATGTAAGATTTTGCTCACCTTTTTTCAATCCTTGTCCTGATCACTAGTTTCCACTTTTGCTACATTATTGTTTTTTAATTGCTACCTAAGTTTACAACTCTTGCTACTTTAGCTTCCTACACTTGCTACATCAGTTTCTGCTTGTTTTTTTACTAATCTATCTGTTTGTTTTTTGACAGATTTGATTGTGGATTCTTCAGCATGCTCTTCATGGATAGCTTCACCGGCAAGGTCATGGCGGAGTTCGACAACAATGGTATACCACTTCTAAGGAAACTTCTTGCATCTGATCTGATTGAGGCAAGGCAAAACAAAGGATCATTGCTACATCTGATGGAAGAAGAGTTACAGAAGAAGCGTAGTTAGGTTGAAACTAATGTAATCGTTGAAACTGATGTCGTCCTTGTGATCTTATTTTGCACTTTGTAATGGTTCAAACTGATGTAATCGTGGATGTGTTCGTTCTTTGGACATCTATGGATTATCTTTTGTGGATAGGTTATGTTGGATGGATCAGTGCTACATGTTTGGAATGGAAGCTTTTGAAGTTTGGAATGTTGATTATTGTCTTCTGAAGCTTCAAATAGTGTGATTTCTTTGATAAGTTCTGTACATGCTACATACATGCTGCATAAATGCTAAAAATGAGTATTTACCTAGACATGTCTTAATTTTTTGGCCAATTGTGTTAATTTGCTACATCTGTGTAGCCATATTGCTACATGCATAGAAATGGTATGCTACCCAGGTGTACAAGATTTGCTACTAGGTTTAATGTAGCAAATATACCTATGACATTCATTCATAAGAACAAGTTTTGTCTATGGTAGCAATTTTATATACAAAATGCAGGCTGTATGCTCCAAAGTGGAAATGTTTTTGCTACCAGCAATATTCTGTCATATCACAAAATTCATATCTTGCATCTAGGCAATCCTAACACAAAGTCCATGCTAATGTCCGACCAAGGTGCGTGAGGAATAGGCAATGGCATATAAAGACCAAAGGGGTTAGACTTTGATACGGATCGTCCTGATGATATGATGCAGCCCATCCTACGGACGCACCTCCATCTACAACACCTGGCCCCCCAAGTGGACCAATGACTCGCGCCCGAGCCAAGCTCCTACAAGCCAAGGTTAACTCGCTCCTTTGCTTGTGTGATTTCGATACGCCCCTGGATGGCTTGCTACGTGTACGCCTTTTTGCTACGTCCCGATCGAGATAGTCATTGAAAACAACACTAGCCTTTTTGCCACGTGTACGCCTCAAGCCAAAAGTATCTCAAAAGAATCCATCCTCGCAGGCAAAAACTTTCTCCGTACACTGTTTGATGATATCCGTGCACTATTTCAGAAAATTTGGAACAAAATAAGATGATGCTACATCTATATTGTATGTATGCTACATAGTAATGACAAAAATGCTACTCTCTGGTAGTACATGTAGTTTCAACTCTATAGTTTCAACTCTATTTTCGCAGCATTCCCCGCAATCAGTGCTTCCATGGATACACATTGTTTGACGGTGTGACCTTCTGTAACACCCTTAGAATCGGACCTATGCAAGTTTGAGCAAAATTCGCCAAACCCGCATAGAAACGATTCAAAGGTGCCCACCAGGCACTTTCGTGCGGGTGGAAAGCAAAGTAATAACATTACACAACAGTCCTCGATGGGACCCACAGAACGGATATATACAACAGCGACTCAAAGAGTCAAGATTACAGATATAATATACAAAGTTCCAAATCACCTTGAAAGCGATAGAGCGTCCAGCTACGGACAAGATGCAAATGGGGCTAAGAGCCCTGAAGAATAAACAATGGCGTCCATAACCCTGTGCCAAGCCGGAAGGGTAACCCTAACGACGCCGATCTCAAAACCCGCTTAAACAAAAGGGGTGCCGACAAAGGGCAAAGGAAAAGAGGAGCGTCGATCGAGGCCAAGACAGCGAGGCTAGAATTCGGCGGTCCTCGCCTACATAGGTATGGTGGACTGAAGCGGCAGCATGCACTAAACAACCTATAGAGACTCGATACAAGTGGCGGATATCAGAGAGGGATAAGAATGACCTAACCGGATCCAACCTGAAGCTATCACCAATCAAACCCATCCTAGCGTTTCCCCCTCGAGACCAAACGAGGAAGGCAACCGAGGGACTCACACAGTTGGCAGTTTTACTTATTCAGTTATAGTTGCGGCACTTTACTAGTCAAGTTTAGATAATCGTCCTGATAAAGTAAGCAGTGGGCACTTTTAGTTAACCATTCCGTTATAGTGGCAGCACTTACTAGTCAGATACATTTAACATGAGATAACCCATAACCCAGCCGTTGTTGGTACTTTTAATCAGCCAATTCCGTTGTAGTTGCCATACTTACTAGTCAGGTACAATGGTTGCAAGCGACAATCCAAACAAGCAATTGTGGGCAGTATTATTAGCCATTCCATTATAGTGAAGCTGATTACTAGTCATTATAAGTCAAATTTATAGCAGTAAACTTTAGTTATGCTTGTCTATGATCGAGATACTGTGCTCCAAGTCGTCCATATCCGCGGACACGGCTTTCAGAAAGTTTTACCCGGCCGGGGTGCACCAATAGCAACACACGCTCGATCAACCTCGGAAAAACCAAATCAAAACCCAACGAGGCTTTCACGGTGAACAATCACAGATTCAGAAATATTTCAGGGGCCACCCCATTGAGTAGATCCCGAACGGAGTAAGCAAGCTCCGAGACGGACTCAAGGTTTGCGACAATGGTCAGAAGCGATCGGGAACCCGAAAGTGTGGCTGGGCTTGTCGATACCGCGTAATCAATCCGCTTACCTAACAAGACAAAGGTGCTCCTCGCACAATTTAAATACGTAAAGTAGCATGGCATAAGCAGGATCGTAAATAAAACCTCAAACTAGTTTGTGGCCCCAAGAAATAAGAATGAATCAAGCTCGCTCGGGGGTCCCATATACCTCCCGGATGTGGATAGCGCGATAAATCAAGGAACAGGTATCAAGTACTCGGGGTCTTACGGGACACAAGTGGGCGTTCGGAAACCAAATATTTTCTATCACCCACCGATGCCTCTGCTTAATTCAATTTTAGTTGTTAAACAGAAATTAAAGTGACGATAAGTAAAACTAGAATCATCTCCAACATCAAAATGCGGCAATACATCAGCAACTGTGGCATATGACGACACACATCAGCACTTAAGCAAGCAACTATGACGCGCAAGTCCAACTAACTACCAAACAACAGGTAATAGGGGGTGTCCAAGGCAATATATGGCTGCAAGGGATATCAAGGGTACGGAATCTAGAGCATCGCAACACAGATAGCAATAGATCAACAGGAGGGAATAAATACTATAAAAGTAAGATAGGTAGAAAGGGGGAGATGCTCGCCTGAAAACATTGTCGAAGGTTCAACCGAAGATCGGGGCGAAGCTCACATCAACTCAACGGCCTTATCCGTGAAGAAGCAAAATACTAGAAGAAACACCGGATGCACTATTTAATACGACGGCAGAAGATCGGCATGATGCATGTATGATGTATGGCATGGCAAAGGTGCGATGCAATTAGGTTATATTAAGTGGAACCGGGGTCCCGACAATTACTTAGGTGGTTCATGTTATTTAACTACCCCGCAATTTATATGTTGTTTTAACATGGCCAAAATATAACACCGGTTCGCTATATCAAACTTAAATGAGGCCAATATAAGGCTAGATTTGCCCGCATATGGGCCCCATATTTAATTAGAGGTGAATCGGCATAAGGCCCCCAAACCAAACAACATGCATGCAAGATGAATGATTAATATGCAACAGTTGTTATTATGTTATAAAATAGGGTATCGAGGAAAAGGGTCACACATTTAGGGTTCGGCGATCTTGTTAGGGTTCGACGAACTTGGGGTTCCGGGGTTCGGGGTTCGGTCTCCGGGTCCAGGGTTCGACGAACTTGGGGTTCCGGGAAGTCGGACTTGGTTCGGCGTCGAGGCGCATCGGATCTTCCGGGTCGGTGTCGTTCTTGTCGTCGCGACGGTCTTGTCGGGTCATGTTGACGATCCTGGCGTTCTGAAAGAAGTACTCGGCGTTTCGTGATGATCTTGTTGATCCCATGGCGGAGGCCTTGGCGCTTCGGGTCGGTCTTCGGATCGGGGCATCGGGGTCTTGGGGTTCCACCTTGATTATCGGGGACGAACTTGGGGCTCGACGCCGGGGTCTCCAGGGTTCCCTGTCGGAGTGCTAGATGTTCCGGGATGGAGTTCTCGTCGGGGATTATCCGGACACCTTCGGCTCGGTACGGCCTTGCAGTCTCGCGCCTGTGGTCTTGCGCGGTTCTTCGGGGTCTCGTATCCGTGATGGTGGTCGCGACGCTTCACGGTCTTCGGACGCCGGGTCGGAGAGCTTGGAGTGTCGCGGTTCCATGTTGTTTTCCCCTTGCATCGAAGATCTTGTCGGTGCCGGATCATATGTCCTGTTCATCCTTACCGTATCCACGTCCACAACATCAACATGTACACCCCAACAACTTCTTCAGAACAAAACAGCACCAAGGTGGAAGTCCTGTGTTTGCCGCAGCATGTGGGCTGATGGTGGCGTCCTGGATTGGCGAGCTTGGCGGCGCCGGGTCGAGCGGCTGGGGCGAGGTCGGCGAGGCATCGACGTCAACGACCGCTGCCGGGAGGAGGCCGCAAAGGACACCGGAAGCGGCGGATGCCGGGCGGCGGTTCTTGAACGAGGCGGGCCAGACGGAGCTCGCCATGGAGGACCGAGGCGCTGGCTCGGCCGTGGGCGGGGCCGGACGCAGGCAGGGCAGACGCGGTCGCTGGGCGCTGGGGGTCGACGAAGCCCGGCGGGCGCGAGGAGCACCGCGGCGGCAGGCTTGGCGTCGGGTCGACGGAGCTCGCGGGATGCGCGCAGACGGCGGAAGGAGGGCTCACGGCGACGACCGGGACGCGGCCGCGGTCGCGGGCTCGAGGTGAGCGCTGGGATGAGCGGGCGAAGCGGGCGGCCCGGCGAGGGCGGCTTGCAGCCGCCGAGCGCAGGGGGCCGGGCGGCTGCACGAGCAGACGAGCCGGGCCACGGCGGGTGAGGAGCGGCTCGCGCGACGGCGGGGAGGCGGGCGGCGCGCTGGCCGGGCGCGCGGCCGCCGGAGGAAGGGACGGAGGGTGGAGGCGGAGGTTGGCAGCGCGGGGCGAGGAAGGCGGGCGCAGTTGCTTATGGGGCGAGGGCGGCTAAGGCGAGGGACGGAGGGGAGGCGCGATGGCGCAGGAGGTTGAGCAGCGATGGAAGGCCGGCATGAGAGGGGAGGAAGAAGAAGGGTGGCGGCAGGCGGTGCGGGCGCCTGGGGAGGGCGGTTCTGGAGGGGCTGGCTGTGGGGCCATGGGTGTGTTTTGGATCGGGGTGGATGGTCTCGTGTGGGTGGGTCGGTGGCCAGGTGCGAGGCTGCCGCGCGCGGGGTGGAGTGGGGGCTGACGTGAGTGGGCAGGTGTGTGTGTGTGGCTGGCCGGTGGTGGGGAGAGTGGTGAGAGAGGGAGAGAGAGAGAGGGGGTGAGGGACAAGTGGCAGAGCGTGAGTGGTTGGGGGAAGGGGGAGGGATGAGGTGGCGACTACCCATTGGATGGTGTGATGTGGCCAGTTCGGTGTGGGTAGCTAATTGGGTAGGTTTAGGATTTAGAGGGCTGGCCTATTTGGACCGATTTAAAATCTGGGGCGGTCGTTCGGGTCGGGTTGGCCCGTTCGACTGCCCCTACTAAAATAAATAAACTTTTTATTTAATTTAAAAGCACCTTTGGCAAACCGTTAGCATTCAAACAAAATAATCCGGAGACCGGGTTTGCGTGTTTGAATGAAGGCGAGGCATTCTAGAAACAAAACCGGCTTTGCGCAAATAGTTTTGGCAAACAATGCATGATGATGACAATGCAATGCACAAATTCAACGCGATTTTCTAGTAGTGGTTTTACGGGATGCCACAATTCGACACCACTAACAAGGGATCTCGCCCTCGAGATCCGCCTCATGGTACCTGAAAGAAGGTCGGCGGTCTGATCCTTCGCGCTTCGTGTAGATCCTCGCGACACCACTAACGAGGGTTCCTTCTTCATCTGGAGAACGGCGACACCACCAACAAAGAGGTCGTTGCTCCTGATCGTCGAGAGAACACTCCGGAGAAACAAAGGACGAAGATAGAGGTATCAACAAATAAAGCCACCTCTAACTCCGGTGGGAAGGGGAACCGATGCATTCTCGTCCACTTCAATGTACGAAAGCGAATAGAAAGGGTAGTCGGCATGGGGGCCAATCCATCACGCACCCAAACTATTACTCCGCACAATCGGTGAAAAAGCGTGCAACCATTCTCGGATTCAGACTGAAGATCTCGACAAGCGAGGTTCGGAAACAAAGGAGTGATGCAGACTCTGCATCGGATCTGGCGTAGATGATGTCGTCACGTCAGAGAACTCCGGAAGGAACACACAAGGAACAAAGAATGATACCACAGACGAAGGATTCCTCGGATAGCATGAAGACCATATGTAGCATCACCGTTATCAGAGGAGGAAGCGAAACCCTGAAGGTACGACGGAAACCCAACCACGAGAATTCCTGGACTCGAAGAAAGAGACGAGAGCAGATTCAAAACACGTAGAGGTAAGAGGAGAACAGCAGAGGGGTAAGGAATAAAATCAGACCTAATCAGAACTATCCAACCGATTTTGCAAAATAGTTTTGACACTCTACTTCGGCCGTTAGCTAGGTTATCCTACAGGCTGGACTTGTGGGGTATCGCAACTGCTGAGCTCTGATACCACTCTGTAACACCCTCAGAATCGGACCTATGCAAGTTTGAGCAAAATTCGCCAAACCCGCATAGAAACGATTCAAAGGTGCCCACCAGGCACTTTCGTGCGGGTGGAAAGCAAAGTAATAACATTACACAACAGTCCTCGATGGGACCCATAGAACGGATATATACAACAGCGACTCAAAGAGTCAAGATTACAGATATAATATACAAAGTTCCAAATCACCTTGAAAGCGATAGAGCGTCCAGCTACGGACAAGATGCAAATGGGGCTAAGAGCCCTGAAGAATAAACAATGGCGTCCATAACCCTGCCCAGGCCAAGCCGGAAGGGTAACCCTGCTAACGGCGTCGATCTCAAAACCTGCTTAAACAAAAGGGGTGCCGACAAAGGGCAAAGGGAAAGAGGAGGTCGATCGAGGCCGAAGACACAGCGAGGCTAGAATTCGGTCCTCGCCTACATAGGTATGGTGGATCAAGGCGGCAGCGGCATCATGCACTAAACAACCTATAGAGACTCGATACAAGTGGCGGATATCAGAGAGGGATAAGAATGACCTAACCGGATCCAACCTGAAGCTATCACCAATCAAACCCATCCTAGCGTTTCCCCCTCGAGACCAAACGAGGAAGGCAACCGAGGGACTCACACAGTTGGCAGTTTTACTTATTCAGTTATAGTTGCGGCACTTTACTAGTCAAGTTTAGATAATCGTCCTGATAAAGTAAGCAGTGGGCACTTTTAGTTAACCATTCCGTTATAGTGGCAGCACTTACTAGTCAGATACATTTAACATGAGATAACCCATAACCCAGCAGTTGTTGGTACTTTTAATCAGCCAATTCCGTTGTAGTTGCCATACTTACTAGTCAGGTACAATGGTCGCAAGCGACAATCCAAACAAGCAATTGTGGGCAGTATTATTAGCCATTCCATTATAGTGAAGCTGATTACTAGTCATTATAAGTCAAATTTATAACAGTAAACTTTAGTTATGCTTGTCTATGATCGAGATACTGTGCTCCAAGTCGTCCATATCCGCGGACACGGCTTTCAGAAAGTTTTACCCGGCCGGGGTGCACCAATAGCAACACACGCTCGATCAACCTCGGAAAAACCAAATCAAAACCCAACGAGGCTTTCACATGAACAATCAGGATTGAGAATATTTCAGGGGGCCACCCATTGAGTAGATCCCGCAACGGAGTAAGCAAGCTCCGAGAGGCGGACTCAAGGTTTGCGACAATGGTCATGGCGGTAGGAACCGAAAGTGTGGCTGGGCTTGTCGATACCGCGTAATCAATCCGCTTACCTAAGCGATGCAAGGTGCTCCTCGCACAATTTAAATACGTGAAAGTAGCATGGCATAAGTACAGGATCGTAAATAAAACCTCAAACTAGTTTGTGGCCCCAAGAAATAAGACTGAATCAAGCTCTGGCTCAGGGGGTCCCATATACCTCCCGGATGTGGATAGCGCGATAAATCAAGGAACAGGTATCAAGTACTCGGGTTCTTACGGGACACAAGTGGGCGTCGAAACCACATATTTTCTATCACCCACCGATGCCTCTGCTTAATTCAATTTTACTTGTTAAACAGAAATTAAAGTGACGATAAGTAAAACTAGAATCATCTCCAACATCAACATGCGGCAATACATCAGCAACTGTGGCATATGACGACACACATCAGCACTTGAGCAAGCAACTATGACGCAAGAAGTCCAACTAACTACCAAACAATGTAATAGGGGTGTCCAAGGCAATATATGGCTGCAAGGGATATCAAGGGTACGGAATCTAGAGCATCGCAACGTATAGCAATAGATCAACAGGAGGGAATAAATACTATAAAAGTAAGATAGGTAGAAAGGGGAGATGCTCACTTTGAAAACATTGTCGAAGGTTCAACCAAGATCGGGTAAGCTCACATCAACTCAACGGCCTTATCCGCGAAGAAGCAAAACACTAGAAGAAACACCGGATGCACTATTTAATACGACGACAGAAGATCGGCATGATGCATGTATGATGTATGGCATGGCAAAGGTGCGATGCAATTAGGTTATATTAAGTGGAACCGGGGTCCCGACAATTACTTAGGTGGTTCATGTTATTTAACTACCCCGCAATTTATATGTTGTTTTAACATGGCCAAAATATAACACCGGTTCGCTATATCAAACTTAAATGAGGCCAATATAAGGCTAGATTTGCCCGCATATGGGCCCCATATTTAATTAGAGGTGAATCGGCATAAGGCCCCCAAACCAAACAACAACATGCATGCAAGATGAATGATTAATAGGCAACAGTTGTTATTATGTTATAAAATAGGGTATCGAGGAAAAGGGTCACACATTTAGGGTTCGGCGATCTTGTTAGGGTTCGACGAACTTGGGGTTCCGGGGTTCGGGGTTCGGTCTCCGGGTCCAGGGTTCGACGAACTTGGGGTTCCGGGAAGCCGGACTTGGTTCGGCGTCGAGGCGCATCGGATCTTCCGGGTCGGTGTCGTTCTTGTCGTCGCGACGGTCTTGTCGGGTCATGTTGACGATCCTGGCGTTCTGAAAGAAGTACTCGGCGCTTCGTGATGATCTTGTTGATCCCATGGCGGAGGCCTTGGCGCTTCGGATCGGTCTTCGGATCGGGGCATCGGGGTCTTGGGGTTCCACCTTGATTATCGGGGACGAACTTGGGGCTCGACGCCGGGGTCTCCAGGGTTCCCTGTCGGAGTGCTAGATGTTCCGGGATGGAGTTCTCGTCGGGGATTATCCGGACACCTTCGGCTCGGTACGGCCTTGCAGTCTCGCGCCTGTGGTCTTGCGCGGTTCTTCGGGGTCTCGTATCCGTGATGGCGGTCGCGACGCTTCACGGTCTTCGGACGCCGGGACGGAGAGCTTGGAGTGTCGCGGTTCCATGTTGTTGTCCCCTTGCATCGAAGATCTTGTCGGTGCCGGATCATATGTCCTGTTCATCCTTACCGTATCCACGTCCACAACATCAACATGTACACCCCAACAACTTCTTCAGAACAAAACAGCACCAAAGTGGAAGTCCTGTGCTCGCCACACAGGGCTGATGGTGGCGTCCTGGATTGGCGAGCTTGGCGGCGCCAGGTCGAGCGGCTGGGGGCGAGGTCGGCGAGGCATCGACGTCAACGACCGCTGCCGGGAGGAGGCCGCAGCGGGACACCGGGGAAACGGGCAGCGGCCGCGTTCTCGAACGAGGGCGGCACGGCCGGGCCGCGGAGGACCGGAGGCGCGGGCTCGGCCGTGGGGCCGCAGGGGCCGGACGCGAGGCGTGGCAGACGCGTCGCAGCGGGGCGCCGGGGAGGGCCGACGGAGCCGTGGCGGGCGAGGAGCACCAGCGGCAGGCGCGGTCGACGGAGCTCGCCGGGATGCGCGCAGACGGAAGGAGGGGCTCTCCGGCGAAGGGACGACGACGGCGGACGCGGGGCGCGCGATGAGGTGACGAGCCGGGCTGTGGCGGGTGAGGGAGAGCGGCTCCGCGGCGGGCGGCGGGCGGAGGCGGGCGCGGGCAGCCGGGCGGCGGCCGAGGAAGGGACGAGGGAGGAGGGCGCCGAGGTTGGCAGCGCTGGGCGGAAGCGGGCTGGCGGCGAGGGCCGCTATGGGCGAGGGCGGCTAAGGCAGAGGGACGGCGGAGGGGAGGCGCGGCGCGGGGAGGTTGAGCGGGGCGGGCTTGGCCCTGCCAGAGAGGGAGGAAGAAGAAGGGTGGCGACGGGCGGTCCGGGGAGGGCGGGAGGTGGGAGGCAGGTGGGGCCAGGCTCGGGTGGCGTGGGTGTGTTTTGGATCGGGGTGGATGGTCTCGTGTGGGTGGGTCGATGGCCAGGTGCGAGGCTGCCGCGCGCGGGGTGGAGTGGGGGCTGACGTGAGTGGGCAGGTGTGTGTGTGTGGCTGGCCGGTGGTGGGGAGAGCGGTGGGAGAGGGAGAGAGAGAGGGGGTGAGGGACAAGTGGCAGAGCGTGAGTGGTTGGGGGGGGGGGAGGGATGAGGTGGCGACTACCCATTGGATGGTGTGATGTGGCCAGTTGGGTGTGGGTAGCTAATTGGGTAGGTTTAGGATTTAGAGGGCTGGCCTATTTGGACCGATTTAAAATCTGGGGCGGTCGTTCGGGTCGGGTTGGCCCGTTCGACTGCCCCTACTAAAATAAATAAACTTTTTATTTAATTTAAAAGCACCTTTGGCAAACCGTTAGCATTCAAACAAAATAATCCGGAGACCGGGTTTGCGTGTTTGAATGAAGGCGAGGCGTTCTAGAAACAAAACCGGCTTTGCGCAAATAGTTTTGGCAAACAATGCATGATGATGACAATGCAATGCACAAATTCAACGCGATTTTCTAGTAGTGGTTTTACGGGATGCCACACCTTCTTCATTGCAGTATGGGCATTTTTGCTTTCTTGGCTTCTTCTTCTTCGGCATTGCATCAGTTTGCTTCTTCTTTGTCTCTTGAGCTTTTTTCCTTCTCTTGGAATTTGCTTCATCACGAAGCTCAACCAATGGTTTGTTACGCTTCGACTTCTCGGTTGGTCTTCCTTTTGGCTTTACCCTCGCAGGGTTCTTGAGCGTGCTACTCGGAGCATCATTACGTTCTTCTTCTTGTCGTTGATTGTTTACACCATGATGTGGAGGAATACTTTGCTCTTGTAGCAAAATTTCTGGCCCTCCTCCTTGCTACTCTACTTCTTGCTCCCGTGTAGCATGTTGTGTGTTCCTCATATTTGCTACAAGACGCTCCGCATCATCAATCATCTTGGAAACAGCAACATATGTTTCATCAGTGAAGCAAGCATCCAAAGAGAGTTCATTCATCTTTCTGCACAATGCATTGTACTTGAGAGTATTGGTTCCTGGGATCCTAAATCTGATGGTATTTGTCCCAAGATCAGGTGCAGGCATTGTTGCTGCAGCAGACCATCTTCGTAACATGTATCTCTCTGGAATTTGCTAGACATTCAAGTGCACCATCACCCTCACTATGTGCGGGCATATAAGGCCACACATCTCAAATGTGTTGCATCCGCACTTGTAGCACTCATCATCTAACTTGACTTGCACCTGGTAGGTTTTGACACCATAACCAGGGTTTGGAATGAGATCAAAGCACATGCCTTCACCCTCAACCTGCATTGGATAAAACCTGGTAGATTTCTCAATCATCTTTTGGAATCTTGTGAAGATCTCCCTTGTGTAGAACTCCAGCCCTTGCTTTTCAATGTTGTAGCTGCAAAATAAGGTTTGTTTTTGCTGACTGTCAGGTTGGTGCTACATCAGGTGTTACATTACGTTACAACAGTTTAAAAAATCTGCTACCACATATATAAAATAATGCTACTTGGGAAAATCTGTCTGTAAAGAGAAAATCTCACCTTCCCCATAGTGGTGTTGTTGTTGTATCCATTGTGAATGCTGCATTTTCTTCTCTATCTAGCATCAGGTTTTGGCACAACTCGTATTGCTGCACGAAGTTCCAAACTGAGCCACTTGGGCGAACTATAGTTTTAAAGTACGAGTTGAGGCCTTCAGATCTTCCTGTTGTGCATGTGAAGGGAAAGAAACTTTGTCTGAAGTACACAGGTGCCCACATTTTTCTGCTCTTCCACATGTTCTGCAAATGAGTGTTCTCAGCCATAGCAAAAGTTTCCAACATATGCTGCCAGCATATCTCAAATTCTGCTACGGCGTCCGTGCTATAGATGCATGAGTAGAATGCTGCAGCAAAAGGGCTACCTTCTCTCAAGTGAGGTCCAAGCTTTGTTCTTGCTAATCGTAGCACATGGAAGATGCAGCATCTGTGGACCGAATCAGGATATATGTTTGAAATTGATGCAGCCATTGCTTGGTCTTGGTCTGTCATGATATGGTCTGGCCAAACCGTTCATTGCTTCCTTAAGTTTGGTGAATACCCATTTGAATGTGTCATGTTGTTTTATCAGTAGCAAAGCCGCCCCAACACAATTGGTTGTGTGTGGTTGTTGATGCCCACAAGTGGAGCAAAAGGCATGTTGTACTTGTTGGTACAAAATGTAGTGTCGAAAAACACCGAGTCCTTGTACTTGGGGTACAAGGCCCTTGTCCTGCCATCCACCCAAAAGAGAGCTCTCACGGCATTGTTTTCATCCACTTGCTTATCAAAGAAGAATGTAGGGCTTTCTGCTTGTCTCCTTTCAAAGTACTCAATAGTCATTGACATGTCTCGCAGCGAAACTTCCTCACGTAGCATAGTCCTTATGTTGGACAAATCACGCTTCACAAAACCAAGGCACCTCGGGTCGCCTCCGTGCACACTTCCGAGGCATCCCATTATCTGAGTTGTGGTAATGTTTTGGTTGTGTAAAGTTTGGATGAACTGAAAGTCCTCCTCAGTAACCTTCCTATGAGACCGGTAGTACCGTCTTCTCCCAATTTGCTTCAGCAACTGGTGTGTGTGCTCTCCTTGAAATACCGTTACAGTCCATATTCCATTTCTCTTTCCAATGAGCATTCTAGCTTTACAATCATGCCAAGACACCTATTCTTACGCCTCAAATCCACGTCCATTTTGAGGCCAGCTTGTTTGCTACGTAATTTCTGTGCACTGAAATTGCTCATGTCTATTGGACCTCCTTCTCCAGAACTATCCTTAGTAGCATTTTTTTGCTTCGTCTACTGGTTTTCCGGCATGGACACACTCAAAAACCCTACTAAGAATTGCATCTTTTGGGGCACCTCTTGTTGTGCTATACTTGGTGTTACCAATCCGTGTACCAAACCCGAGTTTGAAAGCATAGTCATTGTATACATGCTTTGCAACTTCAAGGTCATCAAATGCCATTCCAACATATGGTACAAGAGGCTGCGAGCAAATCTCTTCACCACCTTCTTCATCAACAAATGAAGCATTGCTACTAGCTGCACTTTCTGCTCTTGTAGCAAATTTTTGTCCAAAGGTTCCTGCAGCAGATTGTGGTGGAGCAATCTCGTAAGAAGATTGTGGTGGAGCAGCATATCCTTCAGGACGTATTCATCAGCAGGCTGGTTGAGGTCGAATCCTCCCAGTATACTGTCAGCAACAAACCCCTGTAATTTAAAAGAAAAAATTTTAGGTCGAAGCATAATGTGCTACTAAATATACTGCATGTAGTATTACCCTAATTTGCTACATTAATGTGCTAGATCACCCTAATTTGCTACAATGTAGCACCACATGTGCCCAAACTTTTTCTGCACTGTAGCACATTGTCCAGCAAAGCATGTTGTAATTTTTATTTTGCTACAATGTAGCACCCTAATCTATTTTGAGGTTTTCTTGCCATCTGCCTAGCATGTTGCTACAATGTAGCACCCTAATATATATTTTTCTACATATGTAAGTATTTCCTGCTACCATGTAGCACAAACATGATTAGTACTCTGTGTTTTGGTACTTGCTACTTGCTACTCTATGTTTTGCTACTTGCTACTCTGTGTTTTGCTACTCATGTCAAAAAGACTGGCCCAGAAAACGGTTTGTAGCAAAACAGAGGGACAACAATGGTGGAAACCTAATCTAGAGCTTACCGATGGTGCTGGAGGTTCTTCCTCGGGATTTTGATTGAAAAACACTGGAGGATTTGTGTGCTTGGCTAGATTAGGTTGCTGCGCTCGATTGGAGACATCGCCGTTGGCCAAATCGGAGCGCCGCCGGGTGAGAGGATTTGATCCCCCACTAGAAGCTACGATTGGAGGCGGGATAAGGTGGTGAGGCTGACCAGGAGGGGGTAGAGTATGGTCCCTCGAATATGGCTCATCTCCCGTGGCCGCTGAAGGAGATCGACGGTGCTGACTCCTCCGTCGTCCTCGCGGGCGCCGCACGCGCGACTCCCAGCTGGTCAGCCTCTGTTTTGCTACACTGAAACGGTTTTTGCTGCGACGTAGCAAAAGCGGGCAACGGTTTCTCTTGACAGTTTGATCGGACGGTTTAGAAGTTTTGATCGGACGGCTCCAGACCCGGGGGATCGGGGGCAAATATCCCCCGGGGGACACGTAGCCCTGTCCAAGAAAAAAGGCAGCAGGAGGCCACCCGCCCGTACAGTACAACTTGGCGGATCGAGTCCTCCTGCTGGGTTTTGATTCGTTTGATCGGGATCGATCTAGATCACATACGGGAGTTTCCTACTGTGTCAAAAAAGCAGCGACCTGGTGCATATCCGTTTGAGTCTAGCCAGACAAGAAAAGTACGGCAGACCGAAACCCAGGATGGAATTCATCTATTTTGTCCAGAAATTTTTTTGGTGCAGTGCCATTTTGTTCCAAATTTTCTGAAATAGTGCACGGATATCATCAAACAGTGTACGGAGAAAGTTTTTGCCTGCGAGGATGGATTCTTTTGAGATACTTTTGGCTTGAGGCGTACACGTGGCAAAAAGGCTACTGTTGTTTTCAATGACTATCTCGATCTCCTGAATGGAGTGGCACGTGATGCATCCGAGCTTAGCTGGTGCCTACATAGACTTGCGACAGTTGAGAAGTACCAAGATTGGGAAAGGCACATGGAACAGGGTTTTCATCAATGTCGCAAATACAATGACAAGTTTAGTGGGTATGATGGGTACGTTCTTGCTCACCGGCATGTGGACAAGGAGTGAGACAGTTGGTGGTCCGAGGCGGTTGAAAAAGATGGGTTTTCTCTTACTTGGGAGGACTACAAAAAAATTATCCGTGATGGTTTCATATTACCATATATGGAGGAAATCGAGCAGCCGCCCAAGGTTGTCAATGGGATAGTGGATGTTTGCAACTCAAGAAAGTACAAGGCGATGATTGTATGACAGTTAACAAGGGCCAGCGTTTGAATTTATTTTAGGCGCAATGTATGATCAAAGGCAAAGCATGCAAGTTGATTACTGATGGAGTAAGCTCTACTAATGGCATTAGCAAGGCAATGGTGGCAGCATTGGTGTTAGGGGTGACCCCTTGGGGTGGCCTGATCTTTCACGAATTCCGTGGAAACTGAGGGGAAAGCGGTGGAAGGGGGAAGGGGATGAAACCCACGAACACACACACGAAGAACTCGATGAACACACACACACGAAAACATGATACAAGCCGATAGCTCACGTCGGTGGCAACCGGTCCAACACAATCCCTAGGATCGGCGTTGGGAAAGACACTCTCCCACCGCCAACAACGGGGGAGAGAGGCTTGATGAGATCTTAACTACTTGAGCACGAGACACCGAGATCCCAAGGACATGTACAACATGAACGCACTAGGAAAAATCCAAGAGGTTTGTGGATAATTTGGTGCTCCTTGTCAAGGAGCATGAGACAAATAGTTGATAGATCCTCAAAGGGGTGTCTTCAACTACAATTATTCAAGTCTAGGGTTTACAATAGAGGGTGGGGGCTATTTATAGGCCAGCCACATAAACAGGGGTAGTTTAGGAACGAAATGGAAAAATATAGAGGGGCACTGGGCCGAGCTTATGCGAACAGGTTCAGTCATGAACGATAGTACCGGGCTCACGATCGGTAGTACCGGTCATGACTGGTAGTACCGCTCAGGGTCCGGTAGCACCGCTTGCGGTCCTGGGACTTCAGCTGGAGTCGTCAGTGGCAAGCGGTAGTAGAGGGTGGTAGTACCACTGACCGGTAGTACCGGTTCCAGACCCGGTAGTACCGCTAGTGTCTGGGGCTTGGATGGGTTCCTCCTGGAGCGTCCGGTAGCTAGGTCCGGTAGTGCCGCATGCACCGGTAGTACCGGTCGCCGGATCCGGTAGTACCGCCAGCGTCTGAATGTAGTTGGTCGCTTCCACTGTGGTTCCTCCGTTCCATGGGTCCTTCTCTTCATACCTGATGATGCACAGGGTGGGCGTATGAAGTAGCAAGCCATCCAGGGGTGTATCGAAATCACACAAGGAAAGGAGCGAGTTAACCTTAGCTTGTAGGAGTTTGGCTTGGGCGGGAGTCATAGGTCCACTTGGGGATCTCGTAGGAGTAGATGTAGTAGCGTTCGTAGGACGGGCTGCATCAGCTTCCCCCCTTGGGAAAGAGTCGTCCTCGACTCTTCAACCTTCTCAACCTCATCATCTCCATGTAAGGGTGAAAGGTCCTTAACATTGAACGTTGGGCTCACAAGGTACTTTGATGTTGGGATATCGATGATGTAGGCGTTGTTGTTGATCCTCTTGAGTACTTTGAACGGTCCATCACCTCTTGGCTTGAGTTTGGAGTCGCGATCCTTGGGGAAGCGGTCTTTACTCAAGTGTATCCACACAAGGTCGCCTTCCTCGAAGGTCATCTCTTTCTTGTTCTTGTTTAGCCTTGATGCTTGGCGAAGGACTTGTTTCTTGATCGTAGTTCTTGTGTCTTCATGTATCTTTTTCATTGCTTGTGCACGCTTGTCAACGTCCATGTTGGTGCGGTCGTGTAGAGGAAGAGGTAATATGTCGAGCGCGGTGAGAGGCTCGAATCCATAGACAATCATGAACGGGCTCATCATGGTGGTGGAGTGCTTGGCGCGATTGTAGGCGAACTCGGCGTGTGGGATGCATTCCTCCCAATCTTTAAGATCCTTCTTTATCATCACACGTAGAAGTGTGCCAAGGCTTCGACTGACGACCTCGGTTTGTCCATCGGTTTGAGGATGCGAGGCGGACTAGAATAGGAGCTTGATGCCGAGCTTGGCCATGAGTGTCTTCCAAAAGTAGCTCATGAATTTGATGTCGCGGTCGGAGACGATTGTTCTTGGTACACCGTGTAGCCGAATTATTTCCTTGAAAAACAAATTTGCTACATGTGAAGCATCATCAGTCTTATGGCACGTAATGAAGTGTGCCATTTTGGAAAAGCGATCCACTACCAAAATATAGATTCATGTCCATGCTTAGATCTAGGCAATCCTAACACAAAGTCCATGCTAATGTCCGACCAAGGTGCATGAGGAATAGGCAATGGCATATAAAGACCAAAGGGGTTAGACTTTGATACAGATCGTCCTGATGATATGATGCAGCCCATCCTACGGACGCACCTCCATCTACAACACCTGGCCCCCCAAGTGGACCAATGACTCGCGCCCGAGCCAAGCTCCTACAAGCCAAGGTTAACTCGCTCCTTTGCTTGTGTGATTTCGATACGCCCCTGGATGGCTTGCTACTTCATACGCATACACTGTGCATCATCAGGTACAAAGAGAAGGACCCATGGAACAGAGAAACCGGAGTGGAAGCGACCAATCGCTGCCAGAGTCCAGCGGTACTACCGGACCCTACGGCCGGTACTACCGGACGCTCCAGGAGGAACCCAACCAAACCCCAGACGCCGGCGGTACTACCGGATCGGGAACCGGTACTACCGGTCGGCGGTACCGCCTCTACTACCGCCATGAGCGACTCGACGGAAGCTCCAGGATCGCCAGCGGTACTACCGCCACCTGAGCGGTACTACCGGTTACCGCCGGTACTACCGGTCGCCCGTCCGGTACTACCGGTCTTGACTGAACCTGTTCGCGTCAGTTCGGCCCAGCACCCTGTACCCCTCTCTATATTTCCCATTTCATTCCTAAACTACCCCTGTTTATGTGGCTGTCCTATATAAAGCCCCCACCCCCTATTGTAAACCCTAGACTTGGATAATAATAGTTGAGGACACCCCTTTGAGGATCTTTTCAACTATTGGTATCATGCTCCTACCAAGGGGCACCAAATTATCCACAACCTCTTGGATCTTTCCTAGTGCGTTCAACTTGTACAAGTCCTTGGGATCTCGGTGTCTCGTTCCCAAGTAGTCAAGATATCACCAAGCATCTCTCCCCCGTTGTTGGCTGTGGAGAGAGATCTTCGCCCAACACCGATCCTAGGGATTATGTTGGACCGGTTGCCACCGGCGTGAGTTATCGGCGTTTATCGGGTTTTCGTGCGCGTGAGTTCATCGAGTTCTTCGTGTGTGTGTGTTCGTGGATTTCATCCCCTCTCCCCCTTCCACCGCTTTTCCCCCCTCGATTCCCGCGGAATTCGTGAAAGATCGGGCCACCCCAAGGGGTTACCCCTTAACATATTGGTATCAAGAGCAAGGTTGATCACGAATTTCCTCTCAATTTTTTCTTCTATGCACCATAAAATCGAAAATTCCCTAAAAAGAGCCGCAAAGTGCCTTCGGATCAATCTTTGGATTTGGTGAGTTTTTCGTGGTTTTGGTCCATAGATCTGTTGCTTTTGGAGTCGGTCTACAGCCTTTTTCTGTTCCTAACCCAGCCTTTCGGTCAGATTTCCACGAATTTGAGGATGTTGTCAGGTTGATCTCGTGCAAGTTCCGCGCCAGGCGGTACTACCGGTCTGACGGTACTACACCGCAAGTCATGTACTACTGTCGTACCAAGCGTACTACCGCCTGAATCGGGCCAGCTTTTTCTTTTCCTCTTTGACGCCTCAACTTCGTTTACTGACTATCCTCTTTAGCTTGTTCGTGTTTCGCGTGTTTGTCGTCATTCTAACAAAATCTTCCGCATCAAGGTCACCACGCGCTCAACGACACTACGACACTCGAACATCATCCACAACAACGGTTGCAAGTCATCAACAATACCAAAGGTATAACTTGCGCCACTTTGACAGCCCATATCTTCCTTTGTGTGTATCTATCCTATGAGAGCAACTCATTTTGTGTTTGTCTAAGCATTGTGCACTTGCCCTTATAAAAGTGAGAGTGTGAGGGAAAATACAAAAGTTACCATAGTAGTATAGAACGGGAGAAAATTAATAAAAAAAAGAAGATAAAAAGCAAAAGAAAAATAGAAAGATACATAGTCTCCCAATACAAAGAGAGTATCAAGCTTGTAAGCAAAAGAGAGAGGAAAAAGCGCGCCAAGGCAAGTGCACAAATACATTGCTTATCCTCTTTTGGCAAACGAGTTGTGGTCTCTCCTTGAGTTGGCACGACATCCGAGCGTAGTATTCGTTAGGACCTTTTGTGCTCATTTTCATAGTCATGCTAACCCCGTTAATCTCCACGTGTGCGTTCTCCCGTGTTTTTGTAGATCTTATCCTCTTGATTTTGATCTTTGGTTCTTTACCACTTAGAACAATAACCTTTTGCTTGGATCATTTCGTTTGGTTTTCCACAATCCTAACCTTCCACCAAAAGCTTTTGAGAGTGTAGCTTATTTGCGTGTGAGTTTCTTTGCGATTTCACTTTGCAAGCTCTTAGCTCTCTTGTGTGGCAATTGGTTTGATATAATATCCAAGGTGAGGTAAAAGGCTAACTCTCCGCATCCTTATTCTCCATATACAACCCTTGTCGGCTTTGCATCATGGACAAGAATGGCGAGCCGTCCCAACCACCACCACCTCCGGAGGACGACACACAATACATGACAAGATGGGACCTTTAGAAGGTCCGAGGAGAATTCAACTACCGTTGTGAAGCTGATAGGGCAAAGGTGTCCGATATTTCGATGAGATGATGATAGTCGATTTGGTGGAGTTCGGGCTTGACGATCCGACTACACGTGCGAGCACGAGCGCCAATGCAATCGCTAGGCCAATCTCCTGGAGGTTACCGATCCTGCGGGAACACGATCACCGACCAATGAGGGTCTTAATTCCTACCTGAAATCGAGAACAAGTAAGAACCAATATTGCAATCAAGATATTGCGGATTAAGAGGAAAGCTTTATTGAAGAGGTGGGATCCTGAATAGGTGCGAAGTACAAGAGGCCTCTGCGACGCTCGAGCCTTGGCGAAGTTGCGACTATGGCTAACTTAATATCTAAACAAAATCCGAGTCTAGGGTGACGGCTATGGGGAGTATTTAAGGACGAAAAGGTGGGGTTTCGGCCAGCCATGGAAGTGGTGGCCGAATCCAACCCTAGAAGTCCTTTTCCCCTCAAATACGGACTCTAAAAGTGGCTAATTAAAATCCTGCGAAAATTACATGGGCCTGGCCCAAAATAAAGGTGTCGCAGCACCATATTAAGCTATGGACGAATTCGTGAAGTATTGATCTTGAATATTTCGTCCAAGCCTTCTTGGTGGCCTGAAAGTTCTAAAATCTTCATCCGTGGCCTTCTCTTGGATCCTCACATGCTTGCTGCCATCTCCATGCATGGCCATGCTCCAATGCTTGTCCCTCTCATCCATGCTTGGTCCATCATTCCTAAGAGTAAGAAATACATCTGATTTAGGCAGCATCATATTCTCATGTATGTGAGGAATAGTTCCAAGAAACGAAAGTACCTGATAGTTAAGTTGTTTGGCATGAGATCTTGTGATGGGTCCTTGTATGTGTGTTGCTGTAGGTACAACGGTTGTATCAATAGAAGGGATGTACACATCAGAAGCCCTTGAGCGGCGCCAAGATGAACAATTTAGTGAAGCCCGAGTCGAGTTCAAGAACATCGACAACCGCTTCGAAGAAGTCCAAGGCCAAATGCATGCCATGCAACACAACCTCGGTCATCAAAATGAAGCTCTTGGTCGCGCCCTCGCCTCAACGGATGAGAAGCTTCAACGCCTCATTGATGGGCTAGCAAGTCCACGATCGCGCGAGTCAATCTCATCAAGGCACTCCTCAAGTGAATCAAGTGCACCTCGCCGCCACGCTTCAAGGCACCGGGATGGACCCGTCCTTCAATCCATGAGCTCTTCTCAAGAGGTACCATCTCCGCGACATGCCGTGACATCAAGCTATGATGGTGACCTCTCCGCAAGACCTCCAGGACATGAAGCGAACCAGCCACAACCAAGGGCACTTGTGATTCAACAAGAGCAAACTCACATGGACCACCAAGCCCATCGCCATCGACATGTTCTTTCAACAACAAGTGAAGCACTCGAAGATACACCAAGGCATCATCATCGACATGAACGTCAACGTCGACAACATGATCATCATGACGAGCCTCCTCCACACCAAGACGAGAGGGATCAACCCATTGCGCATGCGGCCCGACGTCCTCCTCACCACATGGCACAAGACAATGCTCATTGGCATCGACCACGACAAGAACAAGAGCAAGCTCCCCAAGCTCGTCGTGAGGACCAACAACCTCCTCCTCGTCCTCAACCACGCTAACAACACAAGCAATCTCCCCAAGCTCGTCGTCAAAATCAAGTTCCACCACCAAACGCGGCACCTCAACAACCGCAAGAGCAACGCAACCATCACCAAGCAAGACATGAGAGCTCGAATGATGAAGAGGGCCGCCAAAATCATGGCAACCTCCGCCACCGGAACCGCAATGAAGAAGAAACTTTCAGCAAGCTCAAATTCACCATGCCCAAGTTCACCGGTTCCAATGAACCCGAAGAATATCTTGCGTGGGAAATCAAGGTTGACAAGATCTTCCGCATGCACAACTATAGCAATGAGAAGATGATGGCCATGGCATCCCTCGAGTTTGATGAGTACGCCAACCTTTGGTGGGAACAAGTCCAACTCGCCCGGGAAGCAAAAGAAGAGCCTCCAATCTGAACTTGGCAAGATATGAAGGCTCATATGAGATCCCTCTTTGTTCCTTCGCACTACACGCGTGACCTTTTCAACAAGCTGCAAACACTTAGTCAAGGGACAAAGACCGTGGAAGAGTACTTCAAGCAAATGGAGCTCAACATGATCCGTGCCAACATTGAAGAGCGGGATGAACAAACAATGTCACGTTTCCTCAATGGCTTGAACCATCCAATCAAGCGCATCACCGAGTTCCAAAAGTACAACAACATGATTGAGCTTGTGCACATCGCCTCAAAGGCCGAGCGTCAAGTGCAAGAGGACATCAAGTACAACAAGCCAAAGACATACTTCACATACAAGCAAGCCCCAACCACTACTCCGACAACACCAAGTGGAAGCTCATCAAATACCACCAAGCATCCCTTCAAGCCAACACTTCCTCAAGGAAAACAGCCCCCAAGTGGCAAATACACAAGGGATGAACAACCATTCAATGGTGAGTGCTACAAGTGTGGAGGCAAAGGACACAAGTCGGCCGCATGTGGGAACAAGAAACTTTTGTTCATCCATGACAACGGCGATGAAGAATACTTGAGTGAAGATGAGTTTGATGCAAGGGTCAAGGAAACCATGGCAAGGCAACATTTGGAAGAGGACCAAGAACTACTTGTGCGTCAACATGACGCAAGTCCATCGCTAGTGGTCACAAGGGTCTTAACTACTCAAGTCAATGAGAATGAAGACCAACGATCAAACATCTTCCAAACTCGTGTCGGCATCAATGGAAAGTCCATCAAAGTTGTCATCGATGGAGGGAGTTGCCACAATCTTGCAAGCACGGAATTGTGTGAGAAACTCAACCTCACCCTCCATCCGCATAAGCACCCCTACCATATACAATGGCTAAGTGACCAAGGGTCCATCAAGATCAAGCACACCGTCTCGGTAACGTTCTCAATTGGACAATACAAAGACACGGTGGAATGTGACGTGGTCCCCATGACGGTTTGCCAAGCGTGCTTTGCATGATGGTCACTCAAACACTTATACCTTCAAATGGCTTGAAAAAACTTGTGTTTTGCAACCAATGACTCCTAGCCAAATAATTGCGGACAATGCAGAGGCTTTAGCGAGGTTGCAATACACAAAACCACCTTGTGAGAAGAGTGGTGAGCGAGAGAACCACACTATAGTGAGTGAGTGCCACAAGCCAAACTCGAGTGGAAAAACTAAGAGTGTTCTTCTTGACACCAAAAGTGAGATGAGAGAAGTGCGGAACAACCCATCCATCTTGCACTATGTACTTGTATGCAAGGGACTAGCGCAAGGAACTAATGACTTGACAAATGTTCCTCCTTCTTTGATGGCTATTTTGCAGGAATTCCAAGATGTATTTCCCGAAGAGCTTCCTCATGGACTACCTCCTCTTCGTGGAATCGAGCACCGCATCGATCTCATACCCGGTGCTCCACTCCCAAACCGCACCGCGTATCGCACGAACCCGGAAGATACAAAGGAGATAGAACGACAAATCAACCAACTCGTTTCCAAAGGTTTGATCCAAGTAAGCACTAGCCCAAGCGCGGTACCCGTGATTCTAGTCCCAAAAACGGATGATACTTTGCGGTTATGCATGGACTGCCGTGCAATCAATGCTATCACCGTGCGTTATCGACATCCTATACTGCGTCTCGATGACATGCTATCCACTCACTACTTTTGGCCCAAGATGAAGCACGACGTGGAGCGCCACGTCCAACGATGCACTACATGTATCCAAGCTAAGTCTAAGTCTAACCCCTTTGGTCTTTATATGCCATTGCCTATTCCTCATGCACCTTGGTCGGACATTAGCATGGACTTTGTGTTAGGATTGCCTTGATCTAAACATGGATATGATTCTATATTTGTGGTAGTGGATCGTTTTTCCAAAATGGCACATTTCATTCCGTGCCATAAGACCGATGATGCTTCACATGTAGCAAATTTATTTTTCAGGGAAATAATTCGGCTACACGGTGTACCAAGAACAATCGTCTCCGACCGCGACGTCAAATTCATGAGCTACTTTTGGAAGACCCTCATGGCCAAGCTCGGCATCAAGCTCCTTTCCTTGTCCACCTCGCATCCTCAAACTGATGGACAAACCGAGGTCGTCAATCGAAGCCTTGGCACACTCCTACGTGTGTTGATAAAGAAGAACCTTAAAGACTGGGAGGAATGTATTCCGCACGCCGAGTTCGCTTACAATCGCGCCAAGCACTCCACCACCATGAGAAGCCCGTTCATGATCGTCTATGGTTTCGAACCTCTCACCGCGCTCGATATCCTTCCACTTCTGCTGCATGACCGTACCAACATGGACGTTGACAAGCGTGCCCAAACAATGAAGAAACTCCATGAAGACACAAGAGCTACGATCGAGCAACAAGTCCTTCGCCAAACATCAAGGCTAAACAAGAACAAGAAAGAGATGATCTTCGAAGAAGGCGACCTTGTATGGATACACTTGAGTAAAGACCGCTTCCCCAAGGACCGCGACTCCAAACTCAAGCCAAGAGGTGATGGGCCGTTCAAAGTGCTAAAGAGGATCAACAACAACGCCTACATCATCGATATCCCAAAATCCAAGTATATTGTGAGCTCGACGTTCAATGTCAAGGACCTCTCACCCTACCATGGAGAAGATAAAGTTGAGAAGGTTGAAGAGTCGAGGACGACTCTTCCCCAAGGGGGGGAGCTGATGCAGCCCGTCCTACGGACGCACCTCCATCTACAACACCTGCCCCCCCAAGTGGACCAATGACTCACGCCCGAGCCAAGCTCCTACAAGCCAAGGTTAACTCGCTCCTTTCCTTGTGTGATTTCGATATGCCCCTGGATGGCTTGCTACTCCATACGCATACACTGCGCATCATCAGGTACGAAGAGAAGGACCCATGGAACGGAGAAACCAGAGCGGAAGCGACCAATCGCTGCAAGAGTCCAGCGGTACTAGCACACCCTACGGCCGGTAGTACCGGTTCAAGCGGCACAACCGGCTCCAGCTACCGGATGCTCCAGGAAGAACCCAACCAAACCCCAGACATCGGCGGTACTACCGGATCGGGAACCGGTACTACCGGTCCGCGGTACTACCGCCCTCTACTACCGCTCGCTACATGCGACTCCGACGGAAGCTCCAGGATCGCCAGCGGTACTACCGTCACCTGAGCGGTACTACCGGTTGCCACCGATACTACCAGTCGCCCGTCCAGTACTACCGGTCTTGACTGAACCTGTTCACGTCAGTTCGGCCCAGCGCCCTGTAACTACCCCTGTTTATGTGGCTGGCCTATATAAAGCCCCCACCCCCTATTGTAAACCCTAGACTTGGATAATAATAGTTGAGAACACCCCTTTGAGGATCTTTTCAACTATTGGTCTCATGCTCCTACCAAGGGGCACCAAATTATCCACAACCTCTTTGATCTTGCCTAGTGCGTTCAAGTTGTACAAGTCCTTGGGATCTCGGTGTCTCGTGCCCAAGTAGTCAAGATCTCACCAAGCATCTCACCTCCGTTGTTGGCTGTGGAGAGAGAGCTTCGCCCAACACCAATCCTAGGGATTATGTTGGACCGGTTGCCACCAGCGTGAGTTATCGGCGTGTATCGGGTTTTCATGCGCGTGAGTTCATCGGGTTCTTCGTGTGTGTGTGTGTTCGTGGATTTCATACCCTCTCCCCCTTCCACCGTTTTCCCCCCTCGATTCCTGCAGAATTCATGAAAGATCGGGCCACCCCAAGGGGTTACCCCTTAACATGATCCTTTAGTTTTGTCCTGATCTTTCACAGCGAGTCAACCCGGTAGATAATCTCCCAATTACGCGATGAACGCAACCTGAAGAAGAGGAATCAATCTAGCAAGCAACGTATTGATAAACAACATGCTTCAAAACCATAGCTCGATAATCCTTGATGAACACAAGAACATCCGCAACAATCTCTAGAATCTGATAAACGGTATCACCATCCCCGGAGGGATGATACACGGTGGAGCACAATATAGTTTTTAGACTAAACAGTTGAACTCCCTGAATCCTAACTCGGCCAGCTCCTTATATGAGGGCTGGGATGCCCCACTAATGGGCCACGACTTGACTTGGTTGGACAAGCCCAAACCAAGCCCACACACATAATAAAACCTAATTGGCCCAAAACATGACCAGGAATAATAAAACCTATTTATTAAATTACAAAGTCCCGCCTAGCTTGGTGGAGTCCTAAAATTAGGCTGCACCTCCTCCGTCGTACCCATATCATCCTCCCCCCTTCAAGAAGCGTTGTCCCCAACGCGTACCGGCCGGGTCGGAAAGGTGGCATGATATGAACAAAAGATTCACGCGTCTTCTCCATCTTCAAGTCGTGCTTGCCTTCCACTCCACATCCTCCCTCTCGGCTTTCTTGACTTGAAACCGTCCTTGGCGCCTGCACCTCCTTGCGTCTCCATACGAGCTTGGACCTAGGCGCCATCATCTTCTTCTTCTCAACTATTGTTGGAACTCGTGGTTGCTGAAAATGGACCTTCTTTGCACGAACCTGCATATGATGAATAATTCCTGGTCCACACAACTGACGAACATGTCCATCCTTGCCTCTAT
This sequence comes from Avena longiglumis, assembly GCA_030063025.1. Taxonomy (NCBI): domain Eukaryota; kingdom Viridiplantae; phylum Streptophyta; class Magnoliopsida; order Poales; family Poaceae; genus Avena; species Avena longiglumis. The sequence continues at coordinate 307,031,213 of CP125977.1, forward strand.
GCATCCGCACATCTGTCCCAACAAAACGCCTCACAGGTGTGCTAACAAAACTGCTCTTGTTACCCCGCTGCACTGGAACATCAGGAGCACAAATATCATCCGTCTGAACACCTATGTCAACACAAACAACCTTCTGAACACATGCTGCAACATCCTTCCTCTCAGCAATAAGAGAATGCACCTCAACTGGCTTGTCACCAACAAGTTCCACTGGCTTGTCATCTACAGGCATAGCTGAAGCAATATCAACATTGTAACATTGTGCATCATGCTCTCCATCATGCCCCTTAGCTAGCCCAAATTTTGGCTTAGCCTTGCGCACCTTCTCCTTATGTACCATCAGCTCAATATCATACTTTATGTGATCATCCTGCATAATCTTCAAAGTCTGCTGTTTGCCACCATGCACAAAAGAATATGTATTTGCTCTCCCAGCATGAGTAACACTGCGATCATACTACCATAGACGTCCAAGTAACAGTCCACATACCTCCAATGGCAACACATCGCACTCCACCTCATCAACATAGTCACCAACTGTAAATGGCACACGCACCTTGTGAGTAATCTTTATCATACCGCCGCTATTGACCCACCCAACATGCCTCGGTTCTGGAATACGCCATTTGGATAAACCCAACGCTTCCACAACTGCCTTGCTAATGCCATTGCAATAGCTACCACTATCAATCATCAACTTGCATGCTTTGCCCTTGATCATGCACTGCGTCTGAAATAAATTCCATCGCTAACCTCTATCAACTGCCATGCAAGCATCGTCTTGTACTTTCTTGAGTTGCAAATTCAGCCCACTCAATGGTACATCATCCTCAGAACTAACCACCTTGTCCAACTCCTTGGACTTCTACCAAAATATGTTGTGCAGAAATTGCTTCAAATCTGCCCAACTAGGTGTTGTTATGTCCTTTGCGGTACTCTCTTCCTTCCACCAACTAGCCACAGTCTCATCCACACGCCGGTGTGCAAGAGCAAATTCAATACGACCACCAAACTTGGAATCGATAGAACGACATTTGGCGAAACCATCATCTATGTTAGACCTCCAAGATCTAAACTCCACATATGTGGCAGAACTGTCCAACTTCCATTTTATATCTGCAGAATTAAGTGATGATCCGACGATAATAGTAGTGTAGTCAAAGAACACATCATTCGCTCTGTCTAGCTTACGAACTTTCCTTGCTATTTCCATATTAATCTTTCGCAGAAAAAAATTCTCCGTAGAGTGGCTGGTGATATCCGTAGACTGTTTGAGAATATTTGAAACAAAACGGCGCTGCACCAAAAAAATTCTAGACAAAAAAGATAAATTCCGGCACAAGTATTAAGCACAGACGAAATAATGCCAATCGTGCGGCGCGTGGGTGCCTTTATCCGCTCGAGCCAGATTGGCCGGCCCACACTGGTGGACGAGGGCGCGTGTGCTCGACCACAGAGGTGGTCTGTCCTCAGGCGAGCAATACGATCCCCGATTTTTTTTTTAACTATCTCGATCTAAAACTCTGCACAATCACGATCAAAAGGTATGTATAGGAGATGGACTCCTGGACTCTGTACGTACGGCGGCAGGTGGACTTCTATTTTTTTGCTAGGACCGATCGAATCTGATCTGAGGCTTCTCGACAAAACACGCTCTGGATCTGAACTCGACATCGATGGAGCTTCAATGACAAACTAGAACTGATCTGACTTAATTACCGACTAAGAACACGATCCAATCTGAAAAACTTCAGTACGATCTGAAAACCGCTTGTGATATGTAAACTGTTTGTAGAAAAACAGTCCGCAGATGATCTAAAAACACGCTGTGATAAACTTGAGCTCTGATACCACGTGATACAGATCATCCCGATGATCCTTTAGTTTTGTCCCGATCTTTCACAGCGAGTCAACCCGGTAGATAATCTCCCAATTACGTGTTGAACGCAACCTGAAGAAGAGGAATCAATCCAGCAAGCAACGTATTGATAAACAACACGCCTCAAAACCACAACTCGATAATCCTTGATGAACACAAGAACCTCCGCAGCAATCTCTAGAATCTGATAAACGGTATCGCCGTCCCCGGAAGGATGATACACGGTGGAGCACAATATAGTTTTTAGACTAAAGAGTTAAACTCCCTGAACCCTAACTCTGCCAGCTCCTTATATGAGGGCTGGGATGCCCCACTAATGGGCCACGACTTGACTTGGTTGGACAAGCCCAAACCAAGCCCACACACATAATAAAACCTAATTGGCCCAATACATGACCAGGAATAATAAAACCTATTTATTAAATTACAAAGACACGCCTAGCTTGGTGGAGTCCTAAAATTAGGCTGCACCTCCTCCGTCGTACCCATATCAGACTTGGACTTAGCTTGGACACACGTAGTGCATCGTTGGACGTGGCGCTCCACGTCGCGCTTCATCCTGGGCCAATAGTAGTGAGTGGAGAGCATGTCATATGTCTTGTCACGGTCAAAGTGACCCATAAGTCCTCTACCATGGGACTCTTGAAGAAGCAAAATTTGGAGAGACGACTTCAGAATGCAAAGCTTGTTTTGTTTGAAAAGAAAACCCTTATGCAAATAGAAATCATCAATCCCTTTGTCTATTGAACACTTTGCAAAAATTGATCCAAAGAATGGGTCGGACTCGTACAAAGATTTGATGTCATCAAGACCCAAGACATTTACTTCGAGTCACGTAAGAAGGTTTGTGTTTTTGCGAGACAAGGCGTCCGCTACTACATTTTCTTTGCCCTTCTTGTACTTGACAATGTAAGGGAAGGATTCCATGAACTCAACCCATTTGGCGTGTCTTTTACTCAAATTGGCTTGGCCCTTAAGATATTTCAACGACTCATGGTCGGGATGGATGATAAATTATTTGGGCCAATGGTAGTGTTGCCACACTTGAAGGAAACGAACCAAGGCAAAAAGCTCTTTGTCATAAATTGGATAGTTAAGGCGTGCACCGTCAAGTTTCTCACTATGGTATGCAATAGGACGTCCATTTTGCATAAGTACGCCTCAAATGCCAATACCACTAGCGTCACACTCGATCTCAAAAGTTTTTGTGAAATCCGGTAAAGCGAGGAGTGGTGCTTCGGTGAGCCTCTTTTTGAGCTCATCAAACGCTTTTTGTTGTGCTTTGCCCCCAAACTAATGTGACATTTTTATTGGTCAACTCGTTGAGAGGGCAAGCAATGGTAGAAAAATCTTTCACAAAGCGACGGTAGAAACCGTCCAACCCATGAAAACTACGCAGTTCACTAACATTGGTAGGTATGGGCCAATCTCGTATATCCTTAACTTTTGAGACATCAACTTCAATGCCATTAGAAGACACAACAAAACCAAGGAAAATCAGTTTGTCTTTTGCAAAAGTGCACTTTGGGAGATTAGCATAGAGCTTTTCATGACGAAGGATTTGAAGGACCTCCTTAACATGAGGAACATGCTCCTCTAGTGACTTGCTATAAACAAGGATGTCATCAAAGTAAACAACGACGCTCTTCCCAATGAGAGATCTCAAAATATGGTTCATGAGGTGCATGAAGGTAGATGGGGCATTTGATAAGCCAAAAGGCATAACCAACCATTCATAGAGACCAAGCTTGGTCTTGAAGGCGGTTTTCCACTCATCACCTTCGGCCATGTGAATTTGATGGTAACCACTACTAAGATCGATTTTTGAAAATATAGTGGCTCCACATAACTCATCAAGCATGTCATCAAGGCGCGGTATAGGATGTCGATAACGCACGGTGATAGCATTGTTTGGACAGCAGACCATGCATAACCGCAACATATCATCCATTTTTGGCACGAGAATCACGGGTACCGTTCTTGGGATAGTGCTTACTTGGATCAATCCTTTGGAGACGAGTTGGTTGATTTGTCGTTCTATCTCCTTCGTCTCTTCCGGGTTCGTGTGATACGTGGCGTGGTTTGGGAGTGGAGCGCCGGGTATGAGGTCGATGCGGTGCTCGATTCCATGAAGAGGGGGTAGTCCATGAGGAAGCTCTTCGGGGAATACATCTTGGAATTCCTGCAAAATAGCCATCAAAGAAGGAGGAACATTTGTCAAGTCATTAGTTCCTTGCGCTAGTCCCTTGCATACAAGGACATAGTGCAAGATGGATGGGTTGTTCCGCACTTCTCTCATCTCACTTTTGGTGGCAAGAAGAACACTCTTTGTTTTTTCACTCGAGTTTGGTTTGTGGCTCTCACTCACTATAGTGTGGTTCTCTCTCTCACCTCTCTTCTCACAAGGTGGTTTTGTGCTTTGCGCCCTCGCTAAAGCCTTTGGATTGTCCGCAATTATTTGGCTAGGAGTCATTGGTTGCAAAACACAAGTCTTTTCAAGCCATTTGAAGGTATGAGTGTTTGTGTGACCATCATGCAAAGCACACTTGTCATATTGCCACAGCCTTCCTAGCAACATATGGAAAACCGTCATGGGGACCACATCACATTCCACCGTGTCTTTGTATGGTCCAATTGAGAACTTTACCGAGACGGTGTGCTTGATCTTGACGGACCCTTGGTCACTTAGCCATTGTATATGGTAGGGATGCTTGTGCGGATGGAGGGTGAGGTTGAGTTTCTCACACAATTCCGTGCTTGCAAGATTGTGGCAACTCCCTCCATCGATGACAACTTTTATGGACTTCCCATTGATACCAGCACGAGTTTGGAAGATGTTTGATCTTTGGTCTTCATTCTCATTGCTTGAGTAATTAAGACCTTTGTGACCACAAGCGATGGACTTGTGTCATGCTCACACACAAGTAGGTCTTGGTCATTTTCCAAATGTTGCCTAGCCAATGCTTCCTTGACCCTTGCATCAAACTCATCTTCGCTCAAGTATTCTTCATCGACATTGTCGTGGATGAACAAAACTTTCTTGTTTCCCCATGCGGCCGACTTGTGTCCTTTGCCTCCACACTTGTAGCACTCACCATTGAATGGTTGATCATCCTTTGTGTATTTTCCACTTGGGGCGGTTTTCCTTGAGGAAGTGTTGGCTTGAAGGGAAGCTTGGTGGTACTTGATGAGCTTCCACTTGGTGTTGTTGGAGTAGTGGTTGTTGCTTGCTTGTTGGTGAAGTACGTCTTTGGATTGTTGTACTTGATGTCCTCTTGCACTTGACGTTTGGCTTTTGATGCTATGTGTACAAGCTCAACCATGTTGTTGTACTTTTGGAACTCGGTGATGCACTTCATTGGATGGTTCAAGCCATTGAGGAAACGTGCCATAGTTTGTTCATCACGTTCTTCAATGTTGGCACAGATCATGTTGAGCTCCATTTGCTTGAAGTACTCTTCCACGGTCTTTGTCCCTTGACTAAGCGTTTGAAGCTTGTTGAAAAGGTCACGCGCGTAGTGCGAAGGAACAAAGCGGGATCTCATATGAGCCTTCATATCTTGCCAAGTTGTGATTGGAGGCTCTTCTTTTGCTTCACGAGCGAGTTGGACTTGTTCCCACCAAAGGTTTTCATACTCATCAAACTCGAGGGATGCCATGGCCATCATCTTCTCATTGATATAGTTGTGCATGCGGAAGATCTTGTCAACCTTGAGTTCCCACGAGAGATATTCTTCGGGTTCATTGGAACCGGTGAACTTGGGCATGGTGAATTTGAGCTTTCCGAAAGTTTCTTCTTCATTGCGGTTCCGGTATCGGCGGTTGCCATGATTTTGGCGGCCCTCTTCATCATCCGAGCTCTCATGTCTTGCTTGGTGATGGTTGCGTTGCCCTTGCGGTTGTTGAGGTGCCGCGTTTGGTGGTGGAACTTGATTTTGACGACGAGCTTGGGGAGCTTGCTCGTGTTTTTGGCGCGGTTGAGGACGAGGAGGAGGTTATTGGTCCTCACGACGAGCTTGGGGAGCTTGCTCTTGTTCTTGTCGTGGTTGATGCCGATGAGCATTGTCTTGCGCCATGTGTCGAGGAGGACGACAAACCGCATGCGCAATGGGATGCTCCCTTTCTTATTGATGTGGAGGAAGCTCATCATGATGATCATGTTGTTGACGTTGACGTTCATGTCGATGATGACTCCTTGGTGGATCTTCGAGTACTTCACGCCGACGGCGATATTGTTCGTCCAGGTCGGATGCTTCACTTGTTGCTGAAGGAACATGTCGTTGGCGATGGGCTTGGTGGTCCACGTGAGGTTGCTCCTGTTGAATCACGAGTGCCCTTGGTTGTGGACGGTTCGCTTCACGTCTTGGAGGTCTTGCGGAGAGGTCACCATCATAGCTTGACGTCGCGGCATGTCGCGGAGATGATACCGCTTGAGAATAGCTCATGGAGTGAAGGACGGGTCCATCTTGGTGCCTTGAAGCATGATGGCGAGAAGCACTTGATTCATTTGAGGAGTGCCATGACGAGCTTGAGTCGCGAGATCGTGGCCTTGCTAGCCCATCAATGAGGCGTTGAAGCTTCTCATCTGTTGTGGCGAGAGCACGACCAAGAGCTTCATTTTGATGGCCGAGGTTGTGTCGCATAGCATGCATTTGTCCCCAAACCTCTTCGAAGCGGTTGTCGATGTTCTTGAATTCCACTAGGGTTTTGCTAAATTGTTCGTCTTGGCGCCGCTCAAGGGCTTCACAACGGTAGTTCAATTCTCCTCGGACCTTCCAATGATCCCATCTTGTCATGTATTGTGTGTCGTACTCTTGAGGTGGCGTTGGTTGGGACGACTCACCATTCCTGTCCACGATGCAAAGCCGACAAGTGTTGTATATGGAGAAGAAAAAGCGGGGAGTTAGCCTTTTACCTCACCTTGGAGATTGTATCAAACCAATTGCCACACAAGAGAGCTAATAGCTTGCAAAGTGAAATCACAAAGAAACTCACACACAAATAAGCTACAACTCTCAAAAGATTTTGGTGGAAGGTTAGGATTGTGGAAAACCAAACGAAACGATCCAAGAAAAAGGTTATTGTTCTAAGTGGTAAAGAACCAAATATCATTAGAAAAAGGAATATGACCTACCAAAACACGAGGAAATGCACACGTGGAGATGAAAGGGGTTAGCACGACTATGAAAATGAGCACAAAATGTCCTAACGAAGACTACGCTCGGTTGTCGTGCCAACTCAAGGAGAGACCACAACTTGTTTGCCAATAGAGGATAAGCAATGGATTTGTGCACTTGCCTTGGCGAGCTTTTTCCTCTCTCTTTGGCTTACAAGCTTGACACTCTCTTTGTATTGGGAGACTATGTATCTTTCTATTTTTCTTTTAATTCCTTTTTTTGAATTCTTTTTCTCCCTTTCTATACTACTATGTTAACTTTTGTATTTTCCCTCACACTCTTACTTTCCAAAGGCAAGTGCACAATGCTTAGACAAACACAAAATGAGTTGCTCTCATAGGATAGATACACACAAAGGAAGATATGGGGTTGTCAAAGTGGCGCAAGTTATACCTTTGGTGTTGTTGACGACTTGCAACCGTTGTTGGGTACGATGTTCGAGTGTCGCGCTATCGACGAGCGCGGGATGATTGTTTTTGTGGAAGCTTTTGTTAGTATGGTGACAAGCACGCGAAACACGAACAAACAAAAGAGGACAATCAGAAAACAAACTTGAGGCGTCAAGAGGAAAGAAAAACTGTCAGTTGCGGGCGGTAGTACCGCCGGCTACGACAAGTAGTACCGGTGGTATGCGGTAGTACCGCAAGTACAACCGGTAGTACCGCTAGCCGCAGATCTGGCTTCGCAATTGACCTGGAAAAACCTCAAAATCATGGTAATTTGACCGAAAGGCTGGGCAAAGAACACCTGAAGACGGTAGATTGACTCCAAAAGCAGTAGTTCTATGGTCCAAAACCACGGAAAACTCACAAAATCCAGAGATCGATCCGAAGGCAATTTGGGCTCTTTTTTTGTGGGGGATTTTCGAATTTATGATGCATAGAAGAAAAAAAATTGAGGTGGAAATTCGTGATTAACCTTTCTCTTGATACAAATATGTTAGGGGTGACCCCTTGGGGTGGCCCGATCTTTCACGAATTCCATGGGAATCGAGGGGAAAGCGGTGGAAGGGGGAAGGGGATGAAATCCACGAACACACACGCGAAGAAATCGATGAACACACACACACACACACACACACACACACACACGAAAACACGATACAAGCCGATAGCTCATGCCGGTGGCAACCGGTCCAACACAATCCCTAGGATCAGCGTTGGGCAAGACATTCTCCCATGGCCAATAACGGGGGTGAGAGGCTTGATGAGATCTTGACTACTTGGGCACGAGACATCGAGATCCCAAGGACTTGTACAACTTGAACGCACTAGGAAAAATCCAAGAGGTTTGTGGATAATTTGGTGCTCCTTGTCAATGAGCATGAGACAACTAGTTGATAGATCCTCAAAGGGGTGTCTTCAACTACAATTATCCAAGTCTAGGGTTTACAATAGAGGGTGGGGCTATTTATAGGCCAGCCACATAAACAGGGGTAGTTTAGGAACGAAATGGAAAAATATAGAGAGGCGCTGGGCCGAGCTGAGGCGAACAGGTTCAGTCATGACTGGTAGTACCGGGCTCACGACCGGTAGTACCGGTCACAACCGGTAGTACCGCTCAGGGTCCGGTAGCACCGCTATGGTCTGGGACTTCATTGGAGTCCTCGATGAAGCGGTAGTAGAGGGCGGTAGTACCGCTGACCGGTAGTACCGGTTCCAGACCCGGTAGTACCGCTGGCGTCTGGGGCTTGGATGGGTTCCTCCTGGAGCGTCCGGTAGCTAGGTTCGGTAGTGCCGCATGCACCGGTAGTACCAGTCGCCGGATCCGGTAGTACCGACGGCGTCTGAATGCAGTTGGTTCCTTCCGCTATGGTTCCTCCGTTCCATGGGTCCTTCTCTTCGTACCTGAGGATGCACAGGGTGGGCGTATGAAGTAGCAAGCCATCTAGGGGCGTATCGAAATCACACAAGGAAAGGAGCGAGTTAACCTTAGCTTGTAGGAGTTTGGCTCGGGCGCGAGTCGTAGGTCCATTTGGGGAGCTCGTAGGAGTAGATGTAGTAGCGTTCGTAGGACAGGCTGCATCAATTGGGGTTGTCCACATGGCGTATTCCTGAATCTAAGCATCTATAGTAGTTAAATAGTTGCGGTATATATGGTGAAGGTAACTCATAAGGTTCGTGTGCCATTTACGGTTGGTGATTATGTTGATGAGATTAAGTGCGATGTGTTGCCATTGGAGGTATGTGGGATGTTACTTGGTCGTCCATGGCAGTATGATCGCAACGTTACACATGCTAGAAGAGCAAATACATATTCTTTTGTGCATGGTGGCAAACAGCAGACTTTGAAGCCTATGCAGGATGATCACATAAAATCTTATGTGGAGCTGGTGCTACATAAGGAGAAGGTACGCAAGGCTAAGAAAAAATCTAGGCTAGCTAAGGTGCAAGATGGAGAGCATGATACACAGTGCAACAATGTTGATATTGCTTCAGCTATGCTTGTAGATGACAAGCTAGTGGAACTTGTTAGTGACAAGCCAGTTGAAGTGCATTCTCTTATTGCTGAGAGGAATGAGGTTGCAGCATGTGTTTAGAAGATTGTTTGTGTTGGCATAGGTGTTCAAACGGATGATATTTGGGCTCCTGATGTTCCAGTGCATGTGGTGCAGCGGGGTAACAAGAGTAGTTTTGTTAGCGCACCTATGAGGCGTTTTGTTGGGACAGATGTGCTTATGCATAAAGGCAAGGATGGACATGTTCGTAAGTTGTGTGGTACAAGTATTACTCATATTATGCAGGTTCGTGCAAAGAAGGTCCATGTTCAGCAACCATGGGTTCCAACAATATCTTAGAAGAACATGATGGCTCCTAGGTCCAAGTTCGTATGGAGACGCAAGGAGGTGTAGGCGCCAAGGGCTGTTTCAAGTCAAGCAAGCCGAGAGGGAGGATGCGGAGTGGAAGGCAAGCAAGACTTGAAGATAGCGAAGACACGTGAAGCTATTGTTCATATGATGCCACCTTTCCAACCCGACCCGCACGCGTTGGGGACAATGCTTCTTGAAGGGGGGGATGATATGGGCACGAGGGAGGAGGTGCAGCCCAATTTAGGACTCCACCAAGCTAGGCATGTCTTTGTAATTTAATAATTATGTTCATGGTCATGTTGTGGGCCAATTAGGTTTTATTATGTGTGTGGGCTTGGTTTGGGTTTGTCCAACCAAGTCGAGTCGGGGCCCAACTAGTGGGCCGCCCCAGCCCTCATATAAGGAGCTGGCTGGATTGGGGTTGAGGGAGGTCAGTTGTTTAGTCTAAAAACTATATTGTTCTCCATCGTGTATCATCCCTCCGGGGATGGCGATACCGTTTATCAGATTCTTATAGTGATGCAGCCGACCTACGGTCGTTGCCACATCAAGGTCTCCAACTTATGGCAAGTCGTCATGGACTCCAAAGGTGAATCCTATCCTCTTTGAGATCCCACTTCCTAACCTTTTGAATGGTATACTACTTCATACTCTGTCCTATGACCATGATAGGTTCACAACAACAAGTATGGAGACAAGGGAGGAACCCCGAGGACTCACGCCCGACAAGATGGAGGCTTGGAAGAGGAGACGGAAGAAAGCTCCAGCTGGAATCAGCGTCTAATGGTGCTCGATGTAGCACTTTGTTGGTAACCCCAAGCGTAGGGTGTGAAGAGCAAGCAGCAAGTTTTCCCTCAGTTGAGACTGAGGTTATCGAACCAGAAGGAGGAAGAAAATTTCACACAGGTGTTGCAAACAATGTGGAGACCTGCACAACACAAACTCAATACTTTGCCCCAACGAACAGTGAGGTTGTCAAGCTCACCGGTTTGCTGTAACAAAGGATTAAACATATGGTGTGGAAGGTAATGGTTTGCAACAAGTAAACAAGTAACAGTGGAAGATGTATCAATGGTAAAGATTGGACCGCGGTCCATAGTTCACTAGAGGTGCTCTCCTTAGATAAACAACATGGCATGAAGGGTAAACAAATTACAGCAGGACAATTGACAGGAACTGAGCAAGGCATAACAATGCAATTACTAGTTAGAAAGATCATATGAGGTTGATTGGGCAATACAACAAGATACATAGATCGCCATCCAACTTCATCTGTGACTAGAAGTCCACCTTCAGGTTATCATCCGAACCCCCTCTAGTATGAAGTTGCAAGCAACAGACAACTGCTTTAAGCAAAGTGTGTAAGGTAAACATTCCACATGTTCCATGAACAAGAGACCGTTGTTTCCCTAGTAGCAACATCACATCTACAGCCGAAGAGATTTCTGTCACTTCCTTTGGAAACTAGAGGCATGAACCCACCAACGAGCATAAATACCCCCTCTTGGAGTCACTAGCAACTACTTGGCCAAGATAGCTACTAACAACGGAGAGCATGCAAGATCACAAACAACACAGACATGATAGAATCATAAATAAAAAACCATTAATCAAACCAACATAATAATCTCAATATCCATCGGATCCCCGCAAACACAACATGCATGATTACAAATAGATTAGATCTTGATCATGAACGGAGCTCACAAGATCTATAGATGAAAGCACAAAGGAGGAGATACAACCATCTAGCTACTACATTGACCCATAGTCCAAGGTGGAACTACTCACGCATCATACTAGAGAGAAGGCCTCCGGGATGATCTCCCCTCCAGTAGGGTGCCGGGAAGAACTTCATATCCCCCCGATCTAGGGACGATGGTGGCAGTGGCTACAAATGGTTTCATGGATATTTGATCGGGTACTGTTATCGCCACATTTTGGCCAAAGGAAGAGATGGGCCGTAATCAAGATGGGCTTGGAGGATACATATACGCAACGTATTGCTGGATCGGCCTTGTGCGTGGATTTGGGCTAAATTGCCCGTGTATCTGTATATTGTAGTAGGTTACGTTTCGGTTTAAGTAAGAGATAGAGTTGTTAGGGTTATTCCAAATATAGAAAGTCTCCGGACTATAAATATGTACCTAAGGTTATTGAGAAAAAGAGGACGATCACGTTCACGACAAACACAATCTCGGCGCATCGCCACCCCTTGTTTCTAGGGTTTCTTTCGGGTAAGTGTCATGCTGCCTAGATCGCATCTTGCGGTCTAGGCAGTATCTACTTATGCGTTATTTAGTGTTACTCGTACTGAAGCCTTGTTGATGGCGAGTAATACTGTTATCGTAGATTTGTTTGGGCTAGCATCGGTACCTTTTTTTGTTATGATTGCTTAGTTATGCTGCCTTTAGTTATCTCGCTGCCTTTGCACCTTTTTCGAGTGTAAGGGCAGCATCTTGCTTGATCTTTATTCAATCGATTTGATCTGTTATAGTTTTGCCTTGTTTTCCAAGGTTTAGTTTGATATCCACATAGTCAGGCCTTGCAAACGGGTTGAACGATCCAGTAGTATGCAAGGATATGATTTGCCAATTCGAGAGGAGTTGTTCCGGGAATTGACTTTACGTCGGTTGTTAGGCCTTCTCTAGGGTTAGTTTTCTATCATCTTTTGCATCTACCAGGCTCAATTACGTGTAGGACATTCCAATTACGTGGTGAAAACGTTAAACTGTCGTAGATCGATTTAACTTGTATTGATGAAGCAAAACCCCATGTTATCGTAGATCTAATGCAGAACCATGGGACAATCGGCTCCAGGAGTCGATTCACAGGGAAACCTGGGATCCGGTCGCGGCTCGAATTTTACGTATGCTTGTTTGCCATGCAGGAAACTAATCGAAGAAATCCATCACCTTCCTGACCAGGTATAGGTCAGGTGGCACGCCCTTGCATCAGCCAGGACGTGTGCCGGAGTTTTGCGGGCCGTTGCCCGAGGGACCAGGGCCCACCAGCAGTTCTGGGAGCCTCCCGGCTCTTCGTGTTGCTCGTCGCTGCTCGCAGGTGGGTTTTAATAGGCAACACATTCTGGCACGCCCGGTGGGACAATCAACAGCATCTGCATCAACATCCGACGCTGCGATGGGGGACAGACCAGTCACGTACGACGATCTGCCTGAGGAGCACAAGGCGAAGTATGATGATATCAAAGCCCTCTTAGAAGCCGATCTGATCGGCTCTTTTGACAGGACCCGTAAGCATGGCATCAGGTGGAAAGGGTTCTCGCCCGAAGGTGCTCTTGATGAGGTGGATCTGTCTGTTCCTTCGGAGGAGCGCACCAGAGCTCTGCGACAGGAAGTCAATTACATGGTGGCTCATTCTCTTCACCGCCATTCTGAGAGCCTAGTGAACGCTTTCGAGCGCATCGCGGTTCGTGTAGTTCAGGAGATCATGAAACATCAGTACTCTCCGTCGGGGCCTACTCTAGGGACTCACCAGGAGAAAGATCGCTCAGGACCATACAGTGCCATTCACGCTTGCTCGGAGCCACCAGGGGCATCGGCGTCGTCGTCTACAAGGTTGGAGGTGACCTGCGATTGCCAATTCCTGTTTGAACCACCTAAAGAAATCCCACATGGATATGTGTGCACCTACGTGCGGATCGCAATAACTGTGGCGACGAACCAGATTGCAACCGCAGGGATTTGGGTAGGAGTTTGGGCAGGGCTTGAGCGGTATTTCGGAGCAGGATGTGCAGGATGGGCCGATAAACAGGCATGGCTAGCCAAATGCCACGGAACGAGTCATGAGAATTCAGCCCTGCAGCTCAAACGGTGGAGCAAATCCGTACCATCCCGAGAGACCCGGTTCGGCCGTGCGAAGGAGGACAATCGGCTATTCCAAACCGTACTAACGAGTTTGATCTGATTCATTGCCGCCCAAGTATCGGCTCCCTGAGTTCTCAAGGTTTAGCGGATCAGAAGGGTCGAGCTCGATCGATCATGTGAGCCGATACCTGGCACAGTTAGGCATGATTTCAGCATCGGATCAGTTACGCGTAAGGTTCTTTGCGCAATCTCTGACGGGACCAGCTTTCGGGTGGTACACCTCGTTGCCACCTGATTCGATCCAGACCTGGAAGCAACTGGAAGAGCAGTTCCACATTCAGTATCATTCAGAAGCTACCGAGGCTGGCATTGCAGATCTGGCGCAGGTGCGGCAAAAGCGGGGAGAAACGGTGGCCGAGTACATTCAGCGTTTCAGGACTGTCAAGAACCGATGTTATTCGGCTCGTTTAACTAAGAAAGAAGCAGTCGAGCTGGCAGTGTTGGGTCTCTCAACACCTATCAAGGATCTGGCTTTCCAAGTAGAGTACAATTCATTGGCGCACATGGCCCAGAAACTGACAATGTATGAACAGCGCCACCCTGAGTTGTACCAAGACAAGTTCAAACGTCCGATAGGCTGGTCGTCTGTAAGAAGAGGATCCTATACAAGACCAGGAGGTGGCCGTGGTGAATGGGCTCGGGCGATCTGTGTCCGCAAATGGGTAAAGCAAGGGCCTGCAAAAGGGTTCGACTTTGATGTGAGCAAAGGAGCAGATATTCGATTCTTTTGAAAGAAAAGCGGTGAAGTTACCCAAGGCTAAAATCCCTACGGGTCAAGAGATGAGCAGGGACCATCTCGCAAGTGGCATCACTCGTTCACCCACACCACCAATGATTGCAAAGAGCTACGTCGCCAGATCCAAACGGCGATAGAACAGGGCCGTCTGATCCTGGGGCAATTCGCCATGAAAGTAGACACAAACCCGTTTCCCGGCGTCAACATGGTAGAACACAGCCACTCCACGAGGCGTCAGTTGGATTTCTCGTTCGATGTTAATATGGCAGGACCTGTGTACCACCATGGCACATATAAGGAGGAAGGCGGTCGCTCTCGGGGCAAAGAAAGAGAGGAGGCTGGTCCACGCGACCGGCCCCGTTATTATGACAGGCGGTATTTAACCGAGGAGCAAGTGAGAAGCGTGCAATATCAGAAGCCACACTCCACGCATCTCCTTAACAAGTATGAGCGTCAGTATGACCGACGTCGCCGGCACGATAGAGATGATGAAGGATATGAGCACCTCGCTAGGGGAAAGTCAAAGGAAATGGAAGGCGTAGATAAACATTGGGATTGTCCTTTCTTCAAGTATTGCTAGGATGCGGGAATGAGCCGATTGCCTACAATCGACAACTGCCCGGAATGTGGACAGCAGAAGGATGACACAGGTCCAGTTTCAGTGTTCAAGCGTCTAGGGCCTCTCCTACCTCAGAACGGACAAGGGGAGTCAGCTCGAGAAAAAGATCTCGAGGAGCCAATGGGTGAAGAAGAAGAAGACAGATATCACCGGCCAAGGTGGTGTCCCGATGGACTCAGACGCACCCAAAAGCGTAGAGTTCAGCAACTGCGTAGCTTGGAGGAAGCCGAAGCGCAGTACCTCCACGCTTTAAGGAAAGCACGGCCCGATCTGGCCGTGAAAATTCGGCAAACCTTGGAAACGGAGGCTCGTCCGAAAAGGAAAGAGTGGCGCCCCAAACCAGTAAAAGCCGATGCGAAGACATCGGCACAAACTTTATGGTGTTCATACTTCCGGAGTTTTGCGCTCCAAGAACCAAAGAACTACCAATGTACGGTTTGATTTGCGGCCCATGGCGGTTATCTTTGAAAAGCCACGAGAGAAGGGCTACAAACATCGAAAGCCACAGACTGCGGGTTATATCAATGGGCAGCGTCGCAAAATGTTAGTTGACACCGAGCGGCGGTCAATATAATGCCATACTCCATGCTACGGCGTTTGGGACGCTCCTGCAGATCGATCAAGACCAACGTCACGTTAAGCGACTTCAACGGCAAACTTGAAGCAAGGCGTTACGAGCGTGGATCGACCGTGGCGAAAAACCATCCCTACGTCATTCTTCGTCGTGGACAGCAAAAGCACCTCTGTCTTCTTTGGGGAGGGATTGGATTCACGCTAACTGCTGCATTCCATCCACGATGCACTAGTGCCTAATACAGTGGGATGGAGATGAAGTGGAGGTCATTCATGCAGATGATTCGATCGAGATCTCCATAGCTGGCATGAACATCTGGGAAGCATAAGACCAAGAGCCGATCTCTGGAATCAGTCTAGACGGCCGTGAGCGCATTGAAGCTACAAAAAACGAGGTGAGGCTGGTCTTATCCACTGGCCTGACAGAGTAGCAAAGTCCACGATCGTACGTGGTATGGCCGATCCCTGCGATCAGCCACAAAAAATAAAAAGCAGTAATCTTATGACGAACAGGTCATGCAGTCGTAGTAGGGAGATTCCCTGCCATTGTAGAGCTCAAATAAGTTGTAAACCTTCCTTGACTAATGCAATCAAAAAGGGGGCCGATTCCGGCAATCGGCCCAAATTATCTTTGTTGTCCTCACCAACTGTTTGCCCCGTGTTTAGCATCGATTTAGCAGGTGACGGAAAGCTAGGGTATGGGTTTACCTCCGCTGATGAGCTAGAGGAGATTGACATCGGTCCTGGGGATAAGCCACGACCAACATTTATCAGCAAGAAGTTAGATCCGAATCTGCGGGGTCCGATGATAGCTTTGTTGAAAGAATATCCAGACTGCTTTGCCTGGGACTATACAGAGATGCCCGGGTTAGACAGGAGCATCATTGAGCATCGACTCCCGCTTAAAAAAGGGTTCGCCATTCCAGGTGAGCACGACGGATGAAGGCCGAAATTTTGGAAGAAGTCAAGAAAGAGATCGAGAAAATGTTGATGACTAGGTTAATCGGGCCATGCGGTATCTTTGAGTGGATTTCTAGTATCGCACGTAGAGAAAAAGGATGGCCGTTGGCGTGTTGCCATAGATTTTCGGGATCTCAATAGAGCTACTCAAAGGATGAGTATCCGATGCCGATATAGCGAGACATTAATCAACGCAGCTGGTCATAAGATCTTGAGCTTCATGGATGGCAATGCCGATTACAACCAAATTTTATGGCTCGGAAGATATACACAAGACCGCATTGAGTCCTGTGTTCGTGGGGTTGTTTGAATATGTAGTCATGACGTTTGGGTGAAGAATGCCGGCGCCACATACCAAAGAGCCATGAATTACATTTTCCATGATCGATCGGCAAGTTGGTGGAAATTTATATCGATGACGTGGTGGTCAAGTCGCTTGATTACAAGGACACTTGGACGATCTGCAGCGTCTGGACCGAACAAGAAAATTCGACTCTGAGATGAATCAAAGAAGTGTGCCTTGATTGACGGCCGGTCAGTTCTTGGGTTTCTTGGTCCATGAACGCGGAATTGAGATCGGCCTGAAAAGTCAGGAGGCAGTGCGAACAATGAAGCCACCTACCACGAAGAAAGAACTGCAGTCTCTCATCGGCAAGATCAACTTCGTCAGAAGATTCATCTCCAATCTGTCAGGAAGAATAGAGCCGTTCATGGGACTGGTGAAAATTAAATCTGATGAGGAGTTCCGCTGGGGGACAGAACAACAACGAGCCTTCAACGAGATCAAAGAATATCTAACGAAGCCGCCAGTGTTGGTTCCACCCCAGCCGGATAGGCCGTTCTACATTTACTTGTCGGTAGCTGACACGTCCATCGCCTCGGTGGTGGTGCAAGTTTATGATGGTCTGGAGCGAGTTGTGTTTTACATCAGCAGAAGGATGCTGGATGCAGAGACAAGGTATCCTGAGATCGATAAGTTGTGCCTCTGCCTGTTTTTCACCTGCACCAAGCTGCGCCACATCTTGCTCTCGTGAGATTATCATTATATGCAAGCCGGATGTCATAAAACATATTTTTTCGGCTCCTATGTTGAAAGGCCGACTCGGCAAATGGATGTTTGCATTATCGGAATTTGATATCCGGTATCAACCCGCGAAAGCGGTTAAGTCGGCGTTGGCGACCTTATTCTTGAAAGAATCAACACGATATAGCAGCGCTGTCTGCTCTGACGTGGGCTATGTTTTTCGATGGATCGGTTTGTGATGATGGTTGCGGAATCGGCATTCTACTCGTGTCGCCCGAGGGCAACATATTCCTTCTCCATCAGTTATCTACCCTCGCACCAACAACGTCACGAGTATGAGGCGTCGCAAGGGAATGGAGTTGCTCATCGGCGGAGCGAGCGTGGAAATTTTGGAGACTCCAAATTGGTGATTTCCCAACTCACGGAGGAATACAAGTGTGAGAGCGAGTCGCTCTTCCCATTATGGTTGCAATGCCGTGAGCGATGGCGATTCCGGTACATAAACTTCACTGGATCCCGCGATCGCAGAATACCGAGGCGAATGATCTCGCACAAATGGCTTCAGCTACAAGGGCGTGGCGGAGGAGCGATGTTCGTGCAGTTCACGGAGGCGGACGATCGGAGCCGATATCTTCAATTACTTGAAGGATTCGGCTGGGGCACCTAAGCGGATAAGGTACAAGGCCATGAAGTACGTGCTTATTGGGGACGACATGTTCTCTGAGGACTCTGGAAGGGTTCTTGCTCAAATGTCAGGGCCAACCGAGGCCAATCGGCTCCTACACGAGGTACAGAAGGAGCACTGGGGACTCACCAATCGGCTCACAAGATGAAATGGTTGATCGGCGATCGGGTTTTATTGGCCCACCATGCTTGAGGACTGTTTTAAGTACTACAAAGGGTGTCAAGCATGTCGAAATTTGGAAAATTCAGACGGTACCAGCGTCGACAATGAACCCCATCATCAAGCCTTGGCCATTCCGAGGTTGGGGCATGGATATGATTGGCAAGATCAATCCTCCATCAAGCAAAGGCCACATGTGGATTTTGGCCATTACGGATTATTTCACTAAATGGGTGGAAGCCGTCCCTATGAAGTCGATGAACTCAAGGATGTTATCAATTTTGTGAAAGAACATGTCATTCATAGATTCGGGATTCCCCAAACTATCACGACCGATGGAGGTTCGGTCTTCATTTCTCATGAGTTTAGAAAATTCTGTGAGGACACGGGAATTAAGCTGATCCGATCGTCTCCATACTATGCTCAAGCAAATGGGCAAGCTGAAGCGTCCAACCAGAGCCTTATCAAGCTGATCAAGAGGAAAGTCGACGAGCACCCTAGGCGTTGGCAAGAGGTTTTGTCAGAGGCTTTATGGGCTTATCGCATGTCATGTCATGGAGCGATAAAAACCTCGCCATACCATCTGGTCTATGGACAAGAAGCCGTATTGCCCTGGGAGATTACGGCTGGATCGTGACGTGTCACTTTTCAGAACGATCTAACAACTGAAGAATATGCGACCCTGATGAGTGACAGTGTTGAGGATTTAACTGAGCTTAGGCTGTGGTCGCTTGAGAAAATCAAAGAGAACAAGGCCAAGGTAGCTCGTGCATATAATAAGAAGGTGAGACCAAAGGAGTTCCACGTTGGCGATCTGGTATGGGAAGTTGTATTGCCATTGGGGACTAAGGATGCAACATATGGTAAATGGTCTCCAAATTGGCACGGGCCATACAGGGTCGATCAAGAATTCGAAGGGGGAGCCATCACCGTGCGTAGGTTCAGGACCATCTTGTTGCTGCAAGGAGACAGAGTGGGTTATTAGAAGAATCATTTGTGAGCTGCATCAAGAAAATTTACAAGTAGCGGTACCTGTTCTACGGGGATATCATATTCAGCATCGAGCTGTTCCAGCAACGGTCCCAGAGCTCTCCTGAAGGCATGAGTCTTCCACATCGACCACCAGTTCTCAAAACCATCGGTTGATGAAGCGAAGGTGAGGTTGTTAGGAATTGGGATGGTCAGAGCATCGAAGAAGGAATAACACCTTTGGTGGTGAGAGGATCGGCGGTCACCGCTCTATGTAAGATGGTGGAGAAAGAAATGGGAGGTACTTGTCCAAGGCCAAATTGCCGAGCCACTACGACCATTGGTAGAATTCGTATCCGAGCTTGATTATTCATTGGATGTGCTCATGCCAACTAGAAGGAAACAGGACGGATCACGGTGGAAAATAGGCCGAGTCTTTGGTGTCATCGGCAAAGTTGTCTAGCTTTGAAGGAGATTGGATTTTCAAAATGTTCCGATTCTTCCATGTAAGGAAAGAAGATAGGATTGTCGGGCCTTGGAAAATCTGAACCACTTGGATGCTTCCCGAGGGATCGATTTACTACCCGTCTATACAAAGCTTGGCGTCTGGTGCATCGGATCGCTTCCCTTTGGCATCTGGAAAGGTGCAACTCGCCAAAAGGGGAAGTTTGGGACATGGTTTTGAAAATACAGCTGAGCCCATAGCTGAATGAACCACCAAGGACCTCTGTTTGATCTGCTATCTTGGGAGAATAGTTTGACAGACATCAACGGAGATATCGATAGACCTCTCCAAGGAGCCTTTGCGATGCCAAGTTGAGTGCCTTTGGCAAGTTCGTGAGGCCAAGGAGAGATAATTCTTGGTTGGAGCAAGGAAGGGCCACAAAATATGAAATGTTCCCGGAAGTTGAGGAAAGCCGTGTGTTCTTTCTACGTGATAGGGCCTTTAGTTTTCATGTGGCTTTGAATATAGGCACCCAGTTAAGCGATCTGTTTTGGAAGAAAGCGTGTAGGGACCTTTGTCGATTAAAAGCGGAGGGCTGGGTGATGTAACGTCCGACCAAGTAATCATCACCACGTCTATGAGTTGGTGTCATGGGGCCATGACCGAACATGAAGCGATTCGAGCATCGGACCGAAATAGCCGATGGTTTTAGAAGATTTTCATGTTTCTCAAGGGAGACAATGACAAATACAAGGCATCGGCTATTCCGTGGTTTCCATTGAGATTGGTAAGTTTTGGCTACCTTGTACCAAGAAACCCAATGTTCGGAGGATTAGGCCAGGCAAGCGATCGGCCAAGAATTCAAATCTAGGTTTTGGCTTACGAAGGGATTCTGTTTGCCTCGCAAGAGATCGATGGCAGGACTAGATTACATGCGGGGCCAAGACAGAGAATTTGGGAGAGAAGGATGCGCGTGAGAATGTACGAAACCTTAAAATTTAATGGTGGAATAAAGCATTAATTCAGGAGTTTGCCATTAATTCTAGCACCGTGTTCAGACTGCGAGGAGTAGGCGTACCTTCAGACCAGAGACCGCTGTGTTGGTGTTGGACGATTCCGCCATCTAGTTTGCCGGCGGAGATGGCTCTATGCAATTGGGGATCGAGGGTTCTTGTCGCTGTAAGCTCGATCTATTCGGTGAGGCAATTGGAGATCTGGGTTGGCCTTTTTTGAAGAGGGTCGCAGGCTACCGTTTGAAACTGGAAAGTGGCCGCTCAGATTTGTCTAAATATGCGACCAAATTTGACCTTGTCAACGTTTGTGGGGAAAGCCGATGTGTTACCATCGGCTCTTTGGGCTTTGACTTGGTTGGCTGTATGAGCGTAGTATGGTGAAAGCCGATACATTACTATCGTCTTCTGGAACGTTGACCTATTTTGACTATCGGCAAAATCGAATTGGAAAAGCAATCTTTGTTGATTCAAAAGACGATTATTTACAATGGAGCCGATTGCTTACAAAAGGAAATCTGCTACTAGTACTACTACTACTAGTTCCTAATCTAGAGGCGGTGTCGCCGCTTGTTGTCTTATGCGTCGTCGTATTATTTGTCATCGGCTGCGTAGTCTTCGCCGCCGCTGAAGTTGTCGTGAGGGCCTCCTCGTCCTCGTCGCCGTCTTCGTGTCCTCTTGGACCCGCGGAAGCGCTTCACGCGGGTATTCGTCGGAGGAGGTGTCCTCCCACGCTTCCTCCTCCTCGTCGGAGGATTCACGCCCTCGTGAGACACGGCGTGTCGGCGCTCTCCACCTCCGGTTCCTCGTCGACAAGGAATCGGAGGCCCTCCGTGAGGTCGGGGACTCTGTCCTCGACTAGGCGGCGAAGTCAGTCCCTCTCGTCCCACCATTGTGGGCGAGAGCCTCATCTGCCGCCATTGGCGGGTGCTCGCCGGCTCCCGGTCGCTCATTGTGTTGGAGGATTGGGAGGAAAGGCCGGATGATTTGGAGGAAGAAGAGGAGGCCATGGCGGAGGAAGAGGGTTTTTTGGCGGAGGAAGAGGGTTTTTTGGCTGATGGAAGAAGATGGGGTGCTGCTCGAGATGAATTTAAAGAAGGGGAATAGTGGGAGGTGGTTCAATGCCATAGCGGTTTCCCAGAATGTGGTGCCAAAATTGTCAAATCATGCACTGCAGAGAAGTTGAGAAGACAGGGCGTCATGATGAGGGGGCGGCGTGTGATTACGCTCGCAACGCGTAACCCGATAAAAAAAAGAAAAAAAAACAGAGTGGTTTTGGAATTATTATTGCCAAAACCAGGGGGGCATGTGTTATCGCCACATTTTGGCCAAAGGAAGAGATGGGCCGTAATCAATATGGGCTTGAGGATACATATCATAGCGTATTCTGGATCGGCCTTGTGCGTGGATTTGGGCTAAATTGCCCGTGTATCTGTATATTGTAGAAGGTTACGTTTCGGTTTAAGTAAGAGAAAGAGTTGTTAGGGTTATTCCAAAGATAGAAAGTCTCCGGACTATAAATATGTACCTAAGGTTATTGAGAAAAAGAGGACGATCACGTTCACAACAAACACAATCTCAAGCATCGCCACCCTTGTTTCTAGGGTTTCTTTCGGGTAAGTGTCATGCTGCCTAGATCGCATCTTGCGGTCTAGCGATATCTACTATCGTTATTTAGTGTTACTCGTCTTGAAGCCTTGTTGATGGCGAGTAATCATTATCATAGATTTGTTTGGGCTAGCATCGGTACCTTTTGTTATGATTGCTTAGTTATCCGCTTTAGTTATCTCGCTGCCTTTGCACCTTTTTTGGGTGTAAGGGCAGCATCTTGCTTGATCTTTATTCAGTCGATTTGATCTGTTATAGTTTTGCCTTGTTTTCCAAGGTTTAGTTTGATATTCACATAGTCAGGCCTTGCAAACGGGTTGAACGATCCAGTAGTATGCAAGGATATGATTTGCCAATTCTAGAGGAGTTGTTCCGGGAATTGACTTTACGTCGGTTGTTAGGCCTTCTCTAGGGTTAGTTTTCTATCATCTTTTGCATCTACCAGGCTCAATTACGTGTAGGACGTTCCAATTACGTGGTGAAAACGTTAAACTGTCGTAGATCGATTTAACTTGTATTGATGAAGCAAAACCCCATGTTATCGTAGATCTAATGCAGAACCATGGGACAATCGGCTCCAGGAGTCGATTCACAGGGAAACCTGGGAGCCGGTCGCGGCTCGAATTTTACGTATGCTTGTTTGCCATGCAGGAAACTAATCGAAGCAATCCATCACCTTCCTGACCAGGTATAGGTCAGGTGGCACGCCCTTGCATCAGCCAGGACGTGTGCCGGAGTTTTGCGGGCCGTTGCCCGAGGGACCAAGGCCCACCAGCAGTTCTGGGAGCCTCCCGGCTCTTCGTGTTGCTCGTCGCTGCTCGCCGGTGGGTTTTGACAGGCAACAGGTACTCAGGGTTTCTGCATCGCGGGATTCTTATAGGCGAAGGGGGAGACCGAGGCGGCCGCCAAGGCGACCAAACCCTAGCCAGACGCGGGGTGGGGCCCACCCGTGCCTGGGGTGGGTCTGGCCCCTCTGGCCAGCCCCTCCGGCTCTCCTCTGGACTTCTTGTTCCCCACGGAAAGTAATTGACTTTGTCCTTTGTCCTTTGTCCCGTCCAATTCCGAGAATATTTCTTTACTCACTTTTCTGAAACCAAAAACAACAGAAAACAGGCATCTGGCACTGTTGCAACTTGTTAGTAGGTTAGTACGAGAAAACATGTAAAAAGCACCTCAAAGTGTGGACAAGTAAAGCAAAGTAGATACTAAACAAGCATGGAGCATAAAAAATTATAGATACGTTTCCAACGTATCAGCGTCAGCACCGACAAACCGGTTCCATCGCCGAAATCTCCGGTGATAGCACCGGCGAACTAGGCTCCCCGCCGGAATCCCCAGCGCCAAGACCGGTCGACCGGAACCACCACCGAAAGCGCTTATAGAGAGCCATTTCGCTGGCGATCGAATGTCCGTGATGACCGAAATCCGGCACCAGATCCGGCCACGGACCACCACCGAATCCCCGCGCACGGATCTAGGTTTGATACCCTGGAATATTCCCTTTACTTACCCCTTTGCCTAGTTTATTCTCAAACTACCCCCTTGCTTGGTTGGCCTATAAATAGGGCTCCCACCCCTCATGTATACCTTAGGCATAGATGATAGACTAAAGACAACCCCCATTGTGGAATCTCTAGTTTTGCCTCATCCCCTTTACCAAGGGGACCGACTATCGTCACCAACCTCGATCGGAATTTGCATCACGCATCCATCGTTGAACAAGGCCTTGGAGTTCGGTGTCTCGTCTCCAAGTTGTCAAGACCCTCCCCAAGGTGTTCTTCCCTCTCCGATGTGGATTTGAGGGAGCACGTTGACCAATCTTTCCTTGCGAGGATTCTATCAGACCGGTGGCCGCCGTTCGGGAGCAATCAGCCTTCTATCGTGTGAGTTTTGCGTGTGTTCATCGTGTTCTTCACGAGGTGTGTGTTCTCTTCCGCTACCTTCTCCCTTTCTCCTCGCTTTCCCATGGATTTGACCACGAGATCCATGAAGATCAGGCCACCCAAGAGGTTAACCCCTATCATCTGGTATCAGCAACTTTTGATTGCCATGGATTTCTCTTCGATTTGGTATTTTCCTCATAAATTCGAAAATTCCACCAAAAATAGCCCCAATTCGTGTTTTGGATCGATCTGTGATTTGAGTGCGTTTTGGTAGGTTTTAATCCGTGGATTACTTGCTAAACTTGTTGATCTACCTTCCCCTGCGTTCCCATGGCCTAATTCCATCATTTGACACTCCGATCTAAAGTTTTCCATCGAGTTTTTCCGCAAAAAATCGAGTTTTCGCGTTCCTGAACTCGTTCCGGCGCCAGATCCGGCGAATCAAAGTTCCTGCCGGAAAATCCGGTCAAACCGGACCCACCGCTGGAAATTTCGGCGAGATTTCCGGTCTGCCGACGTGGTCGCGAACAGATTCAGCTCCGCACAATTTCGAGCATAAATTTTGCATTCGAACTCGGATTTTGGTGTTCTTTAGCTCGTTTCGAAGAGGAGAAGGATCTCTACATCATTATCCACGTTGTTCATTCTATATAATCCATCCAAATTCCGTGAGCAAAGCGGAATTCAACAATAAAGGGTGAAGATCGTCGACAAAAGGTATAAACATTCCACGACTTTTCCCCACTTGCATTCCTTTGTGAACCCCACTATCTTTGAGAGCAACAAACACCTATTGAGACTAGTTCTCTTATGATTGCTTGGGCTATGCATATTTGATACCTTGTAGATTCTGAGCAAATGTTGTGAATGCTATCTCATATAGTTATCTTGTATAGTTCTTGGCACAAGAAAGAGGCAAGTGAAAAAGAAAAAGAAAAAGAAAAAGAAAAAAAAATACATGTGCCTCATAGAATAGGATGCGCAAGCTCGATGAACATCATATAGGTGGTACTTATTATGCATATCTTGTAGCCCACCAATTTTGTGCAATCGAACTAGCGTCTCTTCTTGTACTTGTGTCACACGAGCTTATAGTATTCGCTAGGTAATCATTTGGTTCTTAGCTCACTTTCTCCATCGCACAAGTCTCATTTATCCCATCGTGTGTGTTTCCTTGTACATATTTCCTATCTTGTGGATTGACTTGTTTTGCTTTGTGATCATTGTGGTTCTTTACTTGCCATTACAACATCTTGATTTCGGATTGTTTCTTGACATGACACTTTCCATACCTATCCACCATAGGCCTTGTGTCCGTGTGTTTTTTGGTTAGTAGTTGGTTTTGGTGTTCTGCGTGAACTTCACTTTGCTTGGTTTATTTCTCTCAAGTGTGGCCACTTGCAAGATACTATCTTCCAAGGTAAAGTAAGGTTGGACGTTGCATCCCCAACACCCTCTACCACTTCCATATACAACACTTGGTCTTGTGAATCATGTCTAGGGACTCCGGAACCAAGGATGATATCTATGAAGAATCCATGATGAGCCACCATGACTACGACTCCACAAGTATAGAGGACATGACGGAGCACAACACCGACAACGGATCCACATGCATGGAATACATGGAGCATGACATCAACTATGGCTCCTCAAGCATGGAAGACTTGGAGCTCTACATCGACAATGGCTCCTCATGCATGAAGGATATGGAGCACTACACCGGCAATGGCTCCACATGCTTGGGTGATATGGAGTACTACACCAACAATTACTCCCCAAGCATGGAAGACTTTGAGTGCGACATCGACGAAGCCTCGCCGAGCATGGAGTACATGGACAACTTCATCGACTTTGATGGCTCCGCCATGAGCCATGAAGAATTCCTCCACCACTTGGAGATGGAAGACTACTATGCCAATCAAGAGGAGGCGCATCATCAAGAATCCATGGCCTTCAAGGCCACGTGTTCCACATCAAAGGGCACCACCTACTTCGATGATACACCTCCAAGGCACCAAGCGCAACCACGTCCAAGGCGCCAGGCGCCACTATCTCCACGGAATCAAACGCCACCACCTAGATGGCATCAAGCTCCACCATCTCCAAGGCACCAAGCACCACCATCTCCAAGGCGCGAAGCACCACCACCTCCTAGGCGTCAAGCACCCCCTACTTCAACAAAAATGGCGCCCCAACATCATCTTCCACAATAGGTGCCACAAAGCAAGAATCTTCATCGATAAACATCCTCTCATGAGCATCACCACCATAAAGAGGATACAAGACATCGTCAAAGGCAACTTCGCCACCAAGACGAAGAATTCATGATGAGCACCATCCATAATGCTCAATCAAGCTCAAGAAGGCACCACAAGCACAAGAAGAGTGCCAAGGCAAATGATCATCATCGCGAGCGTCATGTGGATGTCCAAGTGTGCCACCTACATCAACCATCGGCAAAGCACGCCAATGACCTCCGTCGACACCATCATAAGGCACCTTCAACTACTAGTGCCGCCACCACAATGGCACCAAGAGCAAGCCTTCCTCCACGCCATCAAGCTTCAACGCCTACGCTTGACTTCCGCGACCTCGCGAACGAGGAAAGCGCTTCACCAAGTTGGCTGAGTATGGCAAGCGGATGTCTACACTCCAAGAGGGAGGAATCCAACGCCACATATGTGATGAAGTCGATCCGAGCACCGCTCTCAACAACAACATGAGCCGACTTCCACCACTACTACAAGATGGCCACAAGATGGTTGAGCATGGGATTTTCCCTTTGACCATGGAGGCGAGCGATGATGCCCATCTTATGACATCCAACCTTGGAGGCTACAAGGTCAAGAATGGTGAGCATGGGATTTTCCCTTCACCAAAGGAGGCACATGGAGTTGAGAAAACCAAGCCTATCCCTATATGCTCGAGTGATGATGTGGTACCAATCCCATGTGAGTATGAGAGCCACTTAGCCCACTTGAGTGATGTGGCATCCCGCAAAATCACTACTAGAAAATCGCGTTGAATTTGTGCATTGCATCGTCATCATCATGCATTGTTTGCCAAAACCCTTTTTCGCAAAGCCCGCTTTCGTTTTCTAAAACGCCCCGACCTTCATTCAAACGCCAAACCCCGGTTGTTCCGGATATTTTGTTTGTCAAAAACTAGTTACAAAAGATAATAGAAAATAAATAAAATATTAAATTATTTTCAGTAGGGGCAGTCGAACGGGCCGTCCCGACCCGAACGACCACCCCCAGTTTATAAAAACGGCCCAACCTGCCTACCCTACCTAAAGCCTAGACCTACCCAAAAATCTACCCACCCTCTGAGGCCACATCACCCTGGCCACTCCCTAGCTGCCACATGGCCTACCCCTCACACTCACCCACTCACAAACCGCCACGTCAGCCCCATACCCCCCACCTAATCCCCTCCTCGCAACAACCCACGCACGCACGCCACTCGGCCCATTTCACGCCTTGTCACCACCCCACCCGCCCCACCTACCCAAGACGCTCCCGACTGCTCACCATCTTCCTCCTCCTCCGCCACCTCACGCCCTCACGACGCCCCACCTCGGCCCCGCCTCCTCTCACCTTTCCGCCCCGCCTCGAGCTCACCACCGCCGCCTCCCCACCAACCTCGCTAGCGCTGCCCTCCGCCAGCGAGCTCGCTGGACCCCACCACCATCCCTGTCCAGTGCCCGCCTCATCCTTCGCCCTCCTGCTTTTCCACTCAGGCCAGCAGCTGCGCCTCCGCTTGCTGCCGCCCGCCCCAGATCCTCCCAGATCGCTTCTAGCAGACTGGCCTTCTGGCCACAGGCGTCCGCCTCATGCTGCCATGCTGCCAGCAGCCTCCCGCTGCCGGCGAGCTCGACTTGAGACGCCATGCCGCTTCCAAGACGCCCGCCTCCGCCCCGACGACCCAGAGCGCCGTCCGCCTCTGCTGCCTCACAGACGCGCCCGGAGACGCCTGCAGCACTCCGCCGCCGGTGGGCTCCACCGAGCCGTTCCTCGGGCTCACAGCCAGTGGTCAGCTCCTCGTCCTCCAGCGACCGTGAGGACTCGCAGCGCCGCCCAACCCTCGCCGAGCTGAGACCGGTCTCCGACTGCGTCAGTAGAGCCACGTCAAGACCGCCACATGGGAAACCCCAAGTCCACCTCGACGAGTTCTTCATCGAAAACCCCGTTGCCAGATCCGAATAATCGCCAAGGTCGTCATCAAAACAATGAGGCCGTTGCA
The DNA here is from genome assembly GCA_030063025.1 of Avena longiglumis. Lineage (NCBI taxonomy): Eukaryota > Viridiplantae > Streptophyta > Magnoliopsida > Poales > Poaceae > Avena > Avena longiglumis. The sequence continues at coordinate 307,059,884 of CP125977.1, forward strand.
GTGAACTCGACAAGATCTACCGCCGGAACCCCGAGGACTTCCCCGGAACGCCAAGTTCGCCGACACGGATGCGACAAGTTCTTCCTCACAGTTGCCATAACCCGACGCCCCGGATGCAGAGACCGACCGGTACGCGGTACCGACAAGGCCCTCGCAACGGCAAGACCGACCCCGTGGGACCCGGCAAGTCCTTCTCGACGACAAGATCATCGACATAGGACCCGAAGGACACATGTGCGACAAGGACTTCCTCGAGGACGCCGAGTGCTTCACCCCGGACACCGAGACCCCGGATGCGCCAAGATCTACCTGCACTAAGAACGAGAACGATCCACGAAAACGCTGCCGTCGAACCCTGAGACCGACCCCGAACCCCGGAACCCAAGATCGTCGAACCCCCTCTAATGTGTGAACCCTCTCCCGCGAACCCTATTTTATAATTGAGATACAACTTGTCGCATAATAATTGTTCATGCATGCATCTTATCATGTGGTTTGGGGGCCTTATGCCGATTCACCTAATAACTAAATATGGGGCCCATATGCGGGCAAATCTAGTCTCATATCGGCCTCATTTAAATTGGTGTAGCGAACCGGTGCTATCTCTTTTCCATGTTAAAGCAACATTTAATATGCGGGGGTTTAAACAACTGGAACCATCTAATATTGTCGGAACCCCGGTTCCGCTTAATATTGACCTAATTGCATCGCACTATTGCCATGTCATACATCATGCATGCATCATGCCGATCTTCTGCCGTTGTATTTAATATCGCATCCGGTGTTTCTTCTAGTGTTTTGCTTCTTCGCGGATAAGGCCGTTGAGTTGATGTGAGCTTCGCCCCGATCTTCGGATGAACCCTTCGACAATGTTTTCAGGCGAGCATCTCCCCCTTTCTACCTATCTTACTTTGCTAGTATTTACTTCCCTCCTGTTGATCTCTGCTATCTGTGTTGCGATGCTCTAGATTTCGTACCCGTGATATCCCTTGCAGCCATATATAGCCTTGGACACATCCTATTACCTGTTGCTTGGTAGATAGTTGGACCCGCTTGTCGTAGTCTCTTGCTCAAGTGTTTGCTTGTCGTCAAGTACCACCTTTGTTGGTGAATTGCCGCATGTTGACGATGAAGATGATCATGGTTTAATTATTGTTCACTTTAATTCCTGTTTAACAACTAAAATTGAATTAAGCAGAGGCATCGGTGGGTGATAGGTAAGATTTGGTTTCCGACCGCCCACTTGTGTCCTCAGAGGACCCGAGTTCTTGACACCTGTTACGAGATCGAGCGCGCTAACCACAGGTGGGGAGATATGGGCCCCCCATTGATAATTACCTGATTCCAAAGTATTGTACTGGGGGCCACAAACTAGTTTGAGGTGTTTTTACTATCATGTACTTATGCCATGCTTTACTGCTTTATTTACGATTGTGCGAGGTACGCTTTACATCTTGCATTAGGATCGGGACACGCTGCTGTCGTCAGTCCCTGCTTGGGGATTTCTGTCGCCACCGCCGCCCACCCAAACCTCGAGTCCGTCTCGAGACCGCCGACTCAAGTGGTGTCGACTCGGGGTGGCCCCGTGCTTGCTTTGTGTCCGGGAACGCCGTGACCTAGGCCCCGCCGACATACCGATGGGTGTATGTTAACCGATCCGCAAAAGGGTCAAGTGCTGTGGATACTTTGGTGCACCCTGCAGGTTTAATCTTCGAGAAGCCGTGTCCGCGGTTATGGACGACTTGGAGCAAAGGTGTCGATCATAGACAACTATAACTAAAGTTCTTGCTTTAAATTGACTTGTTCCGATATGATTAGTAATCGCTTCACTACAACGGAATGGCTAAAAGTACCAACAAGCGCTGGGTTTTGGGGTTATCTCATGATAATTGTATCTCGACTAGTAAGTGTTGCCACTATGTAATGATTAACTAAAGTGCCCCGCTACTTTATCAGGACGATTATCTAAACCTGACTAGTAAAGCGCCACAACGATAACTGAATAAGTAAAACTGCCAACTGTGTGCGTTCCTCGGTCGACTTCCTCGTTTGGTCTCGAGGGGGAAATGCCAGGATGGGTTTGTTTGGTGATAGTCTCAGGTTGGATCCGAATAGGTCTGTCTCACCCCTCTCTGATAGCCGCCAGTTGTATCGAGTCTCTATAGGTTGTTTAGTGCTTCTTTGCCGCCACGCCGATCCACCATACCTGTAGGCGAGGACCGCCAATTCTAGCCTCGCCGTGTCTTGGCCTCAAGATCGACGCTCCTTCTTTTTCCTTTGCCTTGTCGGCACCCTTTGTTTAAGCAGGTTTTGAGATCGACGCCGTTAGCAGGGTTACCCTTCCGCTTGGCACAGCAGGGTTATGGACGCCATTGGTTATTCTTCAGGGCTCTTAGCCCCATTTGCATCTTGTCCGTAGCTGGACGCTCTATCGTTTTCAAGGTGATTTGGATCTTTGTACCGTATATCTGTATTCTTGACTCTTTGAGTCGCCGTTGTATATATATCTGTTCTGTGGGTCCCATCGAGGACTGTTGTGTAATGTTATTACTTTGTTTTTCCACCCGCACGAAAGTGCCTGGTGGGCACCTTCGAATCGTTTCTATGCGGGTTTGGCGAATTTCGCTAAAACTTGCATAGGGCCGATTCTGAGGGTGTTACAAGTGACAACAAGAGTGAGATGAGTGACTCCACCTTATGTGAGATTGAGTGCTTCCACTTTGAGGGCATGAGTGATACACCGAGTGAGTTGAGAGTGGTAGTTGATAGGTCAAGTGAGACCATTTCAATTTCTAACGACTTACCCTCTACCTCTTGATAGGGCAAAGGTGTCCGATCTTTCGATGAGATGATGATAATCGATTTGGTGGAGTTCGGGCTTGACGATCCGACTACACGTGCGAGCACGAGTGCCAATGCAATCGCTAGGCCAATCTCCTGGAGGTTACCGATCCTGCGGGAACACGATCACCGACCACGAGGGTCTTAATTCCTACCGAAATCGAGAACAAGTAAGAACCAATATTGCAATCGAGATATTGCGGATTAAGAGGAAGCTTTATTGAAAAGCGGCGGATCTGAATAGGTGCGAAGTACAAGAGGCCTCTATGGCCTTTCGAGCCTTGGCGAAGTTGCTATGATGGCTCACTTAATGTCTAAACAAAATCCGAGTCTAGGGGACGGCTATGGGAGTATTTAAGGGTGAAAGGTGGGGTTTCGCCAGCCATGGAAGTGGTGGCGAATCCAACCCTAAAAGTCCTTTTCCCTCAAATACGGACTCTAAAAAGTGGCTAATTAAAATCCTGAAAATTACATGGGCCTGGCCCAAAATAAAGGTGTCACAAAGACCATATTAAGCTATGGACGAATTCGTAAAGTATTGATCTTGAATATTTCGTCCAAGCCTTCTTTCTTCATTATGGTGGCCTCAAAGTTCTGAAATCTTCATCCGTGGCCTTCTCTTGGATCATCACATGCTTGCTGCCATCTCCATGCATGGCCATGCTCCAATGCTTGTCCCTCTCATCCATGCTTGGTCCATCATTCCTAAGAGTACGAAATACATCTGATTTAGGCAGCATCATATTCTCATGTATGTGAGGAATAGTTCCAAGAAACGAAAGTACATGATAGTTAAGTTGTTTGGCACGAGATCTTGTGATGGGTCCTTGTATGTGTGTTGCTGTAGGTACAACGGTTGTATCAATAGAAGGGATGTCCACATCATGCTCCCCTTCTTGAATTGAAGTCGTCCTCGACGCAATCTCATTCTGCAATGTTAAACGTAGGACTAACCGTACCAAAGTCTGCAGGCAACTCAAGTTTATATGCATTATCATTTATTTTCTCTAACACCTTAAAGGGACCAGCAACACGTGGCATTATCTTAGACTTGCGTAAATCAGGAAAACGATCTTTACGCAAATGTAACCAAACAAGATCGCCAACATCAAACACAACATGCTTTCTCCCTTTATCCCCAGCAAGTTTATACTTAGCATTCATGTGTTCAATGTTATCTTTAGTAGTCTTATGCAAGTTTAATATCATTTCAGCGCGTTGTGTAGCATCCAAATTATGTTGCACCGAAGAAGGTAAAGGCAATAAATCAATAGGTGCACGAGGAACAAAACCATACACAATCTCAAATGGGCACATCTTTGTGGTAGAATGCAATGAACGATTATAAGCAAATTCTATATGAGGTAAACACTCTTCCCACAATTTTAAGTTCTTCTTTAAAACAGCCCGCAACATAGTAGACAAAGTTCTATTTACTACTTTAGTTTGACCATCAGTTTGGGGATGACATGTAGTACTAAAGAGCAATTTAGTCCCCAACTTATCCCATAAACATCTCCAAAAGTGGCTAAGAAATTTAGTATCACGATCAGAGACAATAGTATTTGGCACACCATGCAAACGAACAATTTCACGGAAGAACAATTCAGCAATATGCGCAGCATCATCCGTTTTATGACAAGGAATAAAGTGTGCCATCTTAGAAAACTGATCCACAACAACAAAAATACTATCCCTACCCTTCTGTGTTCGTGGTAACAAAGTCCATAGAAATATCCTCCCAAGGAACACTAGGAACAGGAAGAGGCATATATAAACCATGTGGATTAAGGCGAGACTTAGCTTTTTGACAAGTAGTGCAGCGTGCCACAAATCTCTCAACATCTCAACGCATACGTGGCCAAAAGAAGTGTGCAGCAAGAACATCCTCCGTCTTCTTGACACCAAAGTGTCCCATCAATCCTCCTCCATGCGCCTCCTGTAAACAACAAAAGACGAACAGAACTATCTGGAATGCATAGTTTGTTAGCACGGAACACAAATCCATCATTGAGGACGAACTTGTTCCAAGTTCTACCATCTCTACAATTCTGCAACACATCTTTAAATTCAGCATCATGCACATATTGTTCCTTAATAGTTTCCAATCCAAATATTTTGAAGTCAAGTTGAGATAACAAAGCATAACGGCGTGACAAAGCATCAGCAATAATATTATCTTTACCCTTTTTGTGTTTTATAACATAAGGAAAAGACTCAATAAATTCGACCCACTTTGCATGACGACGATTCTACTTAGCTTGACTACGAATATGCTTCAAAGATTCATGATCAAAATGAATAACAAATTCCTTAGGCCATAGATAATGTTGCCAAGTTTCGAATGTCCGAACCAACGCATATAATTCTTTATCATAAGTAGAATAGTTCAGACTAACCCCACTCAATTTCTCACTAAAATATGCAACAAGTTTGCCCTCTTGTATAACACCCCTCCCAAACCAATTCCACTAGCATCACATTCAAGCTCAAAAGTCTTAGTAAAATCATGAAGTTGGAGTAAGGGAGCATGTGTTAGCTTATCTTTCAATATGACGAAGGCCTGTTGTTGTGCATCGCCCGAAACAGAGGGCACATCCTTCTTGGTAAGCTCATTCAGCGGCGCGGCAATTGATCCAAAGTCTTTGACAAAGCGCCTATAAAAATCAGCGAGCACAAGAAAACTCCTCACTTGTGTGACCGTCTTGGGCTGCAGCCAATTCTCAATAGCTTCAATCTTGGCTGGATCCACTTCAATACCCTGTGATGTAACAACATAGCCAAGAAACGCAACACGATTGGTGCAAAAGGTGCACTTCTCAAGGTTACCAAACAAACGTGCATCACGTAAAGCATTGAAAACAACACGTAAATGGTCCAAATGATCCTCTAAAGATTTGCTATAAATCAGAATATCATCAAAGTAGACTACCACAAAATGTCCAATGAAAGCACGTAAAACTTCGTTCATTAATCTCATGAAAGTGCTAGGTGCATTAGTTAAACCAAACGGCATTACTAACCACTCATATAAACCGAACTTAGTTTAAATGTTGTTTTCCATTCATCTCCTAATTTCATACGAATCTGGTGGTAACCACTACGCAAATCAACTTTAGAAAACATGGTAGAGCCACTCAATTCATCAATCATGTCATCTAAACGTGGAATAGGATGACGATATCGAATAGTAATATTATTGGTAGCTCTACAATCAGTACACATGCGTGAAGAACCATCTTTCTTAGGTACCAAAATAATAGGAACAACACAGGGGCTAAGGGACTCACGAATATGATCTCTGTCGAGTAGTTCCTGAATTTGGCATTGTATCTCCTTTGTCTCCTCTGGATTGGTTCTATATGGCGCGCGGTTGGGCAACGTGGCACCAGGAATTAGATCAATTTGGTGCTCAATTCCCTAATAGGAGGTAGTCCTGGTGGCAGCTCAGCGGGAAAGACGTCCTCATATTCCTGCAAAAGGTTAGCAATAGCGGGTGGCAAGAAGGAGGCATATCCTCAAATGAAAACAAAACCTCTTTGTAGACAATTGCATAACATTGAGTATTGTTTACATCTAGTTCAGCAATATCAATTTTATTTGCAAGCATACATGGACTCTTCAAACGAATTTCAGTAGCATGTGTAGAATCAGATTTAGTGTTCTTTGGTTGTATAAAATCTGCAGCAACAATCTGATTCTCACTTTTATTTTTCTCCTCAGTTTTAGCTCTACGAGCTCTAGCAAGATCATCTTTTAAAATATGTTCGGGAGTCATAGGTTTTAGACCAATTTTCTTTCCATCATGCATAAGAGAATAGTGATTAGTTTTGGCATTATGAACAGATTCTCTATCAAATTGCCATGGTCTACCAAGTAACAAAGAACAAGCTTGCATAGGTACAACATCACAATCAACAAAATCAGAATATGTACCAATAGTAAACGCGCTGCATCGTTCTTGTTACCTTGATCTTGCGAGAACTCTCAAAGCATTGGATGTAATATGAATGTGGGCGTTGTCTTGTTGGAAGCGCAAGCTTCTCTACCATGTCAACACCGCCGAGATTATTACAACTCCTCCATCAATGATGATCCGTATAGCTCTTTCCTTGACAACACCATGTGTTTGGAACAGGTTGTGGCGTTGATCTTGCTCATTTGCTGAATTGCACACTCAACACGTTGTGTAATTAAACTCTTGTATTGATCAACCTTCAGCCCCATTACCTCTGTCACTTCATCAGCATCAGAATTGTCTCCATCTCGAGCAGAAATAAGGGCTAATGTATCTTCATCAAAGTCACTCGCTGAATCGTATTGACCATCATCCCGCACCATCATCACACGTTGTGTTGTGCACTGTCTCTCAATATGACCAAAACCCCAGCACTTGCGGCATTGTATATCCTTTGTCTTACCCGTGGAAGCCATAGAAGATGCACTACGAGCAGGAGCATTGGATGACGGTGGAGGAGCGACTGGAAATCTTGTGGTGGCCTTGGATGTGGTAGTAGCTGGTGGCGAATCACGAGAAGGAGGAGCTGATTGTCGGGATGTCCAAGTGGATGTGTGACATGCAGAATTATTAGTCCTCCTCCATGGTGGTTGGCGATCCTGCACTTCACGTTCAGCTTTGCAAGCAAGATGAAACAAACGAGTGATAGAATTATATTCCTTATAATCTAAGATGTGCTGAATGTCCTTGTTTAATCCACCAAAGAAACGTGCAAGCATTTGTTCATTAGAATCAACAAGACCACACTGAACCATCCCCGTTTGCATTTCCTGATAATACTCTTCTACATAATTTTTCTCTTGCTCTAAACGTGTCAGATTCTTTAGTAAATCACGTTGATAAGTGGGAGGTACAAAACGAACACGCATAGCAGTTTTTAAAGCAGTCCAAGTACTACGAATAGTAGTAGGATTTAAACGACAATACTCAGACCACCAAAGGGAAGCAAATTTAGTAAATTCACATGTAGCAGCACTAACACGCATATGCTCAGGATATTTTAAGCATGCAAAACGTTGTTCTACTTCCATCTCCCATGTAAGATATGCATCAGGATTATATTTACCCTCAAAAGATGGAATATTTAATTTAAGCTTTGCAACATGATCATCATCACGTACCGATGGTCGAGCGTTGCGGTAGTAATGTCGGGGACGGCCAGCAGGTACCTGTCGTCGTCGGGGTCGTAGTAGTACCCGTCGTCTATCCCCAATGTCGCAGCAGCAGCCGCGGCGGAAGTCTGAGGTCGCTGCCGCAGCCGTAGCCGCCGGTGCGGCAGCCGAACGAGCAGTCCGACCCGTGATCGGAATGCGCCGTGCGCCATGTGTGGGTGCGGGTGCGGGTGCGGGCAATCTGTTCAAAAGCTCCTTGAACCGAACGTCAAGCTTGGCGTTGAAGGATTTCTTGAGTCCATCGATCTTGTCCACGGAGTTGGTGAGCTTGGTGTCAAACTCCCCTAGGCGCGTATCCACGTCTTCAGCGCGACTAACCAAGAGCGCGGAGAAGTGGGCATGTAGTTCTTCGTTCGTCATTGTGGCAGGGTTCCGTGAAGTATCTGTCATGGTTATTCCTTAAAAAGCACAGGTATATACTACAGAAATATGGTGGAAGTCACGCGTAATCCGTCAAGCAATATACAAAGCTCTTACAAGTTCTTACCAAACAGCAGGAAAAGGCGATGTGCAACTGCGAGGATCAGTGGGTCCAGAGATTGAACCAAGCGATTATCAGGAGTCGAGACACCGCACGTGGAGAATATCTGTGGAGCTCTGGGAAGGCTTAGCAAAGGGGGTTAGAAATTATCAAAACAGCAATGCAAAAGTTGAAAGAATGCTCAACGACGGTACTGTGCTGGTCCTAGGCTAGACCGTACTAGAGACGCGAGCCTAGATCACCAACGATGTCACGACGCGACACAACAAGCAATGTATGATGATATGGCACCCTGAAAAGCGAACCGAGAAGTGGAAAATCACTATGATGGCGAGCGTCTAGAACTGATCTACGGGGTCTAAAAATAGGTTAGCCCCAAAAAAATTCGAATTTTTTTTAGTTTGCTCCGGAAAGCGCATAGACGCCAAAAAAATATTGCTATAACGGCCGATGGAGAAAAGTGATCCCCGGGGTCGAAAAACAGTATAGCCAGAAAAAAAATTCGGAGGCGGTTCCAGACCGGACTCTTAGCTCGAAAAACAGTATAGCCATAATTTTTTTTTTTTGCTCTCCTTATGGACTTACGACCGGACTCTTAGCTCAACACGGACTTTATCTTAACACGGAAACAACAAAGAAGGAAAGTAAAAAGAAATAACTAGGAAACAATAACTCTACTCGGATTCGTACCGCGGCAGGAAAACTGATCGGATCTATGTCACAGTAGGAAGGCGGTGGCGGAGTATTAGGGTTTATGGTGGCTGGGTATATGGCAGCGGAATATGGTGGCGGTGAGAGGCGAGTGTGGCGCTGACTACTATGATCAGAACTCGAAACTCTAAGGGACGAGACACTAAGACCAGCAACTCGACGCGACGATGTAGACACAAATTCAACAATGCAAAAACTGAGAAGATAATGCGAGGCGTAGATTGGTTATGGGATGGATCTAAACTCTAACTGTGTTTTTGGCTTTTTCGTGGGTTATAGGTAAAAAAAGATCTAATCTACGAAAACAGTAAAATCTCACCGAGCAACCTGAAATCTGATACCACTTGATAGGGCAAAGGTGTCCGATCTTTTGATGAGATGATGATAATCGATTTGGTGGAGTTCGGGCTTGACGATCCGACTACACGTGCGAGCACGAGCGCCAATGCAATCGCTAGGCCAATCTCCTGGAGGTTACCGATCCTGCGGGAACACGATCAGCCAGCGAGGGTCTTAATTTCTACCTGAAATCGAGAACAAGTAAGAACCAATATTGTAATCAAGATATTGCGGATTAAGAGGAACGCTTTATTAAAAAGGTGGGATCCTGAATAGGTGCGAAGTATAAGAGGCCTCTGCGACGCTCGAGCCTTGGCGAAGTTGCTATGATGGCTAACTTAATGTCTAAACAAAATCCGAGTCTAGGGGGATGGCTATGGGGAGTATTTAAGGGTGAAAAGTTGGGGTTTCGGCCAGCCATGGAAGTGGTGGCCGAATCCAACCCTAGAAGTCCTTTTCCTCTCAAATACGGACTCTAAAAAGTGGCTAATTAAAATCCTGCGAAAATTACATGGGCCTGGCCCAAAATAAAGGTGTCGCAGCACCATATTAAGCTATGGACGAATTCGTAAAGTATTGATCTTTAATATTTCGTCCAAGCCTTCTTTCTTCATTATGGTGGCCTCAAAGTTCTAAAATCTTCATTCGTGGCCTTCTCTTGGATCATCACATGCTTGCTGCCATCTCCATGCATGGCCATGCTCCAATGCTTGTCCCTCTCACCCATGCTTGGTCCATCATTCCTAAGAGTAAGAAATACATCTGATTTAGGCAGCATCATATTCTCATGTATGTGATGAATAGTTCCAAGAAACGAAAGTACCTGATAGTTAAGTTGTTTGGCACGAGATCTTGTGATGGGTCCTTGTATGTGTGTTGCTGTAGGTACAATGGTTGTATCAATAGAAGGGATGTCCACATCACCTCTATTGTGTTCTCTTATGTTATGCTAGGTTCCATGAATGAAGACGCTCCAAGCCATGAAGCGATGATGCCTCGAATGGAGAAGATGTACATGGTGGATGAAGAGGATGCTACGCCATGGATACATGTAACACCCTCAGAATCGGACCTATGCAAGTTTGGGCAAAATTCACCAAACCCGCATAGAAACGATTCAAAGGTGCCCACCAGGCACTTTCGTGCGGGTGGAAAACGAAGTAATAACATTACACAACAGTCCTCGATGGGACCCACAGAACAGATATATATAACAGCGACTCAAAGAGTCAAGAAGACAGATGTAATGTACAAGATCCAAATCACCTTGAAAATGGTAGAGCGTCCGACTACGGACAAGAAGCAAATGGGGCTAAGAGCCACGAAGAATAACCAATGGCGTCCATAACCCTGCCTTGAGCCAAGCCGGAAGGGTAACCTCGCTAACGGGCCGATCTCAAAACCTGCTTAACAAAAGGTGCCGACAAAGGCAAAGCAGAAAACAAAGAAAGAGCGTCGATCGAGGCGATACAGCGAGGCTAGAATTCGGCGGTCCTCGCCTACATAGGTATGGTGGACTGAGCGGCAGCGGCAACATGCACTAAACAACCTATAGAGACTCGATACAACTGGCGGCAATCAGAGAGGAGTAAGAATGACCTATCCGGATCCAACCTGAAACTAACACCAAACAAACCCATCCTGGTGTTTCCCCTCGAGACCAAACGAGGAAGTCAACCGAGGAACTCACACAGTTGGCAGTTTTATTTATTCAGTTATCGTTGCAGCGATTACTAGTCAGATGTAGATAATCATCCTGATAAAGTAAGCAGTGGGCACTTTTAGTTGACCATTCCGTGATAGTTGCAACAATTACTAAATAGGTACAGATAGCATGAGATAAACCAAAACCCAGCAGTTGTTGGTACTTTCATTCAGCCATTTCGCTAGAAGTTGCAATACTTACTAGTCAGTACAATTGTCGCAAGCGACAACCAAACAAGCAATTGTGGGCGTATTAATTAGCCATTCCATTATAGTGAAGCTGATTACTAGTCATTATAAGTCAAATTTATAGCGATAAACTTTAGTTATGCTTGTCTATGATCGAGATATCGTGCTCCAAGTCGTCCATATCCGCGACACGGCTTTCAGAAAGTTTTACCCGGGTGCACCAATAGCAACACACGCCGATCAACCTCGGAAAACCAAATCAAAACCCAACGAGGCTTTCACGACTAAACAATCACGATTCAGAATATTTCAGGGACCACCTTGAGTACACCAAGAACGGAGTAAGCAAGCTCGAGACGGACTCAAGGTTTGCGTCGATGGTCAGAAGGCAGCAGGTCCCCAATCGGGATGTCGATACCGAAAACATCCCGCTTACCTAAGCGATAAAGACAGTAAAGACTCGCACAATTTAAATACGTAAAGTAGCATGGCATAAGTACAGATAGTAAAACACCTCAAACTAGTTTGTGGCCCCAAGAAATAAGAATGAATCAAGCTCGCTCGGGGGTCCCATATACCTCCGGATGTGGATAGCGATAAATCAAGGAATGTATCAAGTACTCGGGTCTTACGGGACACAAGTGGGCGTCGAAACCAAATATTATCTATCACCCACCGATGCCTCGCTTATTTCAATTTTAGTTGTTAAACAGAAATTAAAATGACGATAAGTAAAACTAGAATCATCTCCAACCTCAACATGCGGCAATACATCGAATCGTGGCATATGACACACATCAGCACTTGAGCAAGCCACTACGACGCGCAAGTCCAACTATCTACCAAACAACAGGTAATAGGGTGTGTCCAAGGCAATATAGGGCTGCAAGGAATATCACGGGTACGGAAACTAGAGCATCGCAACACAGATAGCAATAGATCAACAGGAGGGAATAAATACTATAAAAGTAAGATAGGTAGAAAGGGGGATATGCTCGCCTGAAAACATTGTCGAAGGGTTCAACCGAAGATCGGGGCGAAGCTCACATCAACTCAACGGCATTATCCACGAAGAAGCAAAACACTAGAAGAAACACCGGATGCAATATTTAATATAACGGCAGAAGATCGGCATGATACATGTATGATGGATGACATGGCAAAGGTGCGATGCAATTAGGTCATGTTAAGTGGAACCGGGGTCCCGACAATTATTTAGGTGGTTCATGTTATTTGGCTACCCCGCATATTAAATGTTGTATTAACATGGCCAAAAGATGATACGGGTTCGCTACTCAAGTTTAAATGAGGCCAATATAAGGCTAGATTTGCCCGCATATGGGCCCCATATTTAGTTATTAGGTGAATCGGCAAAAGGCCCCCAAACCACAGATATGCATGCGGGATGAATGACAAGTTAATATGCAACAGTTTTTATGTTTAACATTCATAAAATAGTGCTCGGGAGAAAGGGGTCACACATTTAGGGTTCTCGACGATCTTGGGGTCCGGGTTCGGGTCGGTCTCAGGGTTCGACGGATCGGCGAGGTTCGGATCGGGGGTTCGGGGTTCGACGGATGCGTTCTCGTATAGCGGGGGTAGATCTTGTTGCGTCCGGGATCTTCGGTTCATGTCGACGATCATGGCGTTCGGGAAGATGTACTCGGCGTTTCGTGATGATCTTGTTGATTCCATGTCGGAGGTCTTGGCGCTTCGGATCAGTCTGCGGATCGGGGCATCGGGATCTTGGGTTCGCGTCCATGTGGAGATCTTGTCGCCCGCAGGCGTCCTCGGTGTCGGGGAAGATCTTGGGGTTCGGCATCCGAAGAGGAAGGCGACAGTACCGCGGTTCGATTTTTCGCTCCGGTAACGTCCTCGTGGACTGCGTGGACGATCTTGTCGTCGATGAAGTACTTGAATAGATGACACCGAGTTCAATAGGGCCCCTCGGTTTTGGGCTCCTCGCATCACCAACGGAAGATCTTGGCGTCGGCGTTAGTACATCTTGGGAGCCTCACAACTACTTGCGGGTCGCACTTGTCACATGGCACATATCATCCGGGACCAGGGACGCATTGGAACACCTCTTGGTCTCGTCGGAACATTCTCGGACTCCGGGTCGAGGCAGAGCACTTGGAGGATGTGGGCGCGCGGGGCGGAGACGCTGGGGGCGAGGCGGCTTGGCCCGCGGGCGACGGGCTCAGAGAAGCTCGGGAGGTCACGGGGTCCTCAGGGTCGAACTTGGGCACGCACGCGCAGGGTCAAGGCGGCACGGCAGAGGCGCTGGGCGGCCGCGCCGGGCGCCGAAGGAGCTGGCGGAGGCATGCGCGACGAGCCCGTCGAGCGAGGCCGGCGATGCAGACGGGAGGTCGGGAAGGGCGCGAGGCCGGCAAGGCGCGGCAGAGGTCAGGCAGACGCGGTGGAGCGGGACGCTGAGCGGGCTCCGCGAGGAGCTTGCAGAGGAGCAGCTCGAGGCGAGGGACGCCAGGTGGAGGAGGACGCCGGGGGAGCGAGGACGCGCTGGGCCGCAAGGGAGGGAGGAGGCGACGGGCTTGAGGCGGCCGCAGCGGAGCGGAGGGGCAGCGCACGGAGAGGAGGGACGAGGCGGGGCGGTGGCGGTGGAGGCGAGCCTGGGGTGGCGGCGCGAGCGGTGGCGGTGGTGAAGCGGCGGCGGGAGGCCTGGGAGGTTGAGCGGGAGCGCTAGGCGGGTGATGGTGGTGGGCGCGCAGGCGCTGGGCCGAGGGGGTGGGAACGAGCGAGCGGGAGAGGTCGCGAGGTGGGAGACAGGCCGAGGGGGTGGGGCATGGGAGGCGCCAGAGGAGGTGGGATCTGGGGAGGCAGGCTGTGGCTGGGGAAAGGGGCCACGGTGAGAGGGAGGGCCAGGAGGTTGATCGCGCCAGGTCCGGGGCAAGGGCGGCCCAGCTGGCAGGGAGAGGGTGTGGGGTGGTGCGTGTGTGCTGGGTGCGTTCGCTGAGTGGGTTTAGAGGGAGAGGGAGTGGGGGTTGGACAAGTGGCAGGACAGGATTGGTTAGGGGGGAGGGGGAGCTGAGGTGAGGGATAGGAGGGAGTGAGGTGGAGAGATTGGGTGGTTAGAATTCTGGGTAGGTTTAGGTTTTAGGAAGGGCGGTTGGTGGACCGATTTAAAATCCTGGGGCGGTCGTTCGGGTCAATCGGCCCGTTCGACTGCCCCTACTAAAATAATTTAAATTTTTATTTATTCTAAACGGGCCGTTTGCAACCCGATAGCAACAAACAAAATAACTGAGACCCGGTTTTGATGTTTGAAAATAAAGAGGGGCGTTTAGAAAACAACACGGGCTTTGCAAACATAGTTTTGACAAACAATGCATGATGATGACGATGCAATGCACAAATTCAACGCGATTTTCTAGTAGTGGTTTTGCGGGATGCCACAATTCGACACCACTAACAATGGATCTCGCCCTCGAGATCCGCCTCATGGTACCGGAAGGAAGATCGACGATCCTCGTCTTCTCACTTCGTGTAGATTCTCGCGACACCACTAACAAGAGGTCGTTGTCCGTGATCGTCGAAAGAACACTCCGGGTACAACAGGTCGACGGTAGAGGTATCAACAATAAAGCCACCCCTAACTTCCGAGGAATGGAGTAAAACTGCTGGACCCACCGATTCGATGTACAAGAGCGAATGATAAGAGTAGTCGGATGGTGATCAGTCCATCGCGCACCCAAACCATTACTCTGCACACGGAATAGGCGAATTATGCAACCAATTCTCGGATTCAGACTGAAGATCTCGACAAGCGAGTTTCGGAACAAAGGAGTGATGCGGACTCTGCATCGGATCTGGCGTAGATGATGTCGTCGCGTCGGAAAAACACCGGAAAGCACAAACAAGGAACAAAGAATGATACCGCAGTAGACGGATTCCTCGGATAGCATGGAGACCAGATGTCGCAACACCGTTATCGAAGAAGGAAGCGAAACCCTAAAGGTACGACGAAAACCCAACCACGAGAATTTCGGACTCAAGAACGAGACGAGCGGATTCAAAACACGAGGGTAGGGGAACAAAGAGAGGGTAAGGAGTAAAGTCGACCTAACCGTAACTATCCAACCGATTTTGCAAAATAGTTTTGACACTCTACTTGGCCGTTAGCTAGGTCATCCCACAGTCGGACTTGTGGGGTATCGAATCGCCGAGCTCGATACCACTGAACACCTCGAATCGGACCTATGCAAGTTTGGGCAAAATTCACCAAACCCAAGATAGAAACGATTCAAAGGTGCCCACTGTGCACTTTCTGCGGGTGGAAAACGAAGTAATAACATTACACAACAGTCCTCGATGGGACCCACGTAATGATATATATAACAACACTCAAAGAGTCAAGAAGACATGTAATGTACAAGATCCAAATCACCTTGAAAATGGTAGAGCGTCCGACTACGGACAAGAAGCAAATGGGGCTAAGAGCCCAAGAATAACCAATGGCGCCCATAACCCCCAGTGCCAAGCCAAGGGTAACCTCTAACGGCGTCGATCTCAAAACCGCTTAACAAAAGGGTGCCGGCTAAAGGGCAAAGCAGAAAACAAAGAAAGAGCGTCGATCGAGGCCAAGACACGGCGAGGCTAGAATTCATGGTCCTCGCCACATAGGTATGGTGGATCGAGCGGCAAGCAATGCACTAAACAACCTATAGAGACTCGATACAACTGGCGGCAATCAGAGAGGAGTAAGAATGACCTATCCGGATCCAACCTGAAACTAACACCAAACAAACCCATCCTGGTGTTTCCCCCTCGAGACCAAACGAGGAAGTCAACCGAGGAACTCACACAGTTGGCAGTTTTATTTATTCAGTTATCGTTGCAGCGATTACTAGTCAGATGTAGATAATCATCCTGATAAAGTAAGCAGTGGGCACTTTTAGTTGACCATTCCGTGATAGTTGCAACAATTACTAATCAGGTACAGATAGCATGAGATAAACCAAAACCCAGCAGTTGTTGGTACTTTCATTCAGCCATTTCGTTGTAGTTGCAATACTTACTAGTCAGGTACAATTGTCGCAAGCGACAACCAAACAAGCAATTGTGGGCAGTATTAATTAGCCATTCCATTATAGTGAAGCTGATTACTAGTCATTATAAGTCAAATTTCTAGCAGTAAATTTTAGTTATGCTTGTCTATGATCGAGATACTGTGCTCCAAGTCGTCCATATCCGCGGACACGACTTTCAGAAAGTTTTACCCGGCCGGGGTGCACCAATAGCAACACACGCTCGATCAACCTCGGAAAAACCAAATCAAAACCCAACGAGGCTTTCACGACTGAACAATCACAGGATTCAGAAATATTTCAGGGGTCCACCCTTGAGTACACCCGAACGGAGTAAGCAAGCTCCGAGACGGACTCAAGGTTTGCGCCGATGGTCAGAACGACAGAGGTCCCCAATCGGGGACTGCCGATAGCAAAACATCCCGCTTACCTAAATAGACAGGTGCGGTACTCGCACAATTTAAATACGTAAAGTAGCATGGCATAAGTACAGGATAGTAAAACACCTCAAACTAGTTTGTGGCCCCAAGAAATAAGAATGAATCAAGCTCGCCTGGGGGTCCCATATACCTCCCGGATGTGGATAGCGCGATAAATCAAGGAACATGTATCAAGTACTCGGGGTCTTACGGGACACAAGTGGGCGTTCGGAAACCAAATATTATCTATCACCCACCGATGCCTCTGCTTATTTCAATTTTAGTTGTTAAACAGAAATTAAAATGACGATAAGTAAAACTAGAATCATCTCCAACCTCAACATGCGGCAATACATCAGCAACTGTGGCATATGACGACACACATCAGCACTTGAGCAAGCCACTACGACGCGCAAGTCCAACTATCTACCAAACAACAGGTAATAGGGTGTGTCCAAGGCAATATAGGGCTGCAAGGAATATCACGGGTACGGAAACTAGAGCATCGCAACACAGATAGCAATAGATCAACAGGAGGGAATAAATACTATAAAAGTAAGATAGGTAGAAAGGGGGAGATGCTCGCCTGAAAACATTGTCGAAGGGTTCAACCGAAGATCGGGGCGAAGCTCACATCAACTCAACGGCATTATCCACGAAGAAGCAAAACACTAGAAGAAACACCGGATGCAATATTTAATAAAACGGCAGAAGATCGGCATGATACATGTATGATGGATGGCATGGCAAAGGTGCGATGCAATTAGGTCATGTTAAGTGGAACCGGGGTCCCGACAATTATTTAGGTGGTTCATGTTATTTGGCTACCCCGCATATTAAATGTTGTATTAACATGGCCAAAAGATGATACGGGTTCGCTACTCAAGTTTAAATGAGGCCAATATAAGGCTAGATTTGCCCGCATATGGGCCCCATATTTAGTTATTAGGTGAATCGGCAAAAGGCCCCCAAACCACAGATATGCATGCGGGATGAATGACAAGTTAATATGCAACAGGTTTTATGTTTAACATTCATAAAATAGTGCTCGGGAGAAAGGGGTCACACATTTAGGGTTCTCGACGATCTTGGGGGTCCGGGGTTCGGGGTCGGTCTCAGGGTTCGACGGATCGGCGAGGTTCGGATCTAGGGTTCGGGGTTCGACGGATGCGTTCTCGTATAGCGGGGGTAGATCTTGTTGCGTCCGGGATCTTCGGTTCATGTCGACGATCATGGCGTTCGGGAAGATGTACTCGGCGTTTCGTGATGATCTTGTTGATTCCATGTCGGAGGTCTTGGCGCTTCGGATCAGTCTGCGGATCGGGGCATCGGGATCTTGGGTTCGCGTCCATGTGGAGATCTTGTCGTTCCGTGTAGGCGTCCTCGGTGTCGGGGAAGATCTTGGGGTTCGGCATCCGAAGAGGAAGGCGACAGTACCGGGGTTCGATGTTTCGCTCCGGGAACGGCCTCGTGGACTGCGTGGACGATCTTGTCGTCGATGAAGTACTTGAATAGATGACACCGAGTTCAATAGGGCCCCTCGGTTTTGGGCTCCTCACATCACCAACGGAAGATCTTGGCGTCGGCGTTAGTACATCTTGGGAGCCTCACAACTACTTGCGGGTCGCACTTGTCACATGGCACATATCATCCGGGACCAGGGACGCATTGGAACACCTCTTGGTCTCGTCGGAACATTCTCGGACTCCGGGTCGAGGCAGAGCACTTGGAGGATGTGGGCGCGCGGGGCGGAGACGCTGGGGGCGAGGCGGCAGCCCGGGCGGGCTCGTAGAAGCTCGGGAGGTCACGGGTCCTCGTGGTCGAACTTGCACGCACGCCAGGTCAAGGCGACGGCAGAGGCGCGGCGGGCGGCTGGCCAGCGCTTGGCAGAGCAAAGGGCGGAGGCATGCGCGACGAGCCCGTCGGAGCAGCCGGGCGACGAGACGGAGGTCGGGAAGGGCGGGGGCTGCGAGGCCGCAAGGGCGGCAGAGGTCAGGCGGGCCGGTCGGGCGGGGCAGAGGCCAGGCTCAGCGAGCTTGCAGGAGCAGCTCGAGGCAGAGGGACGCGGTGGAGGAGGACGTCCGGGGAGGCGGAGGGAGGGCTGGCGGCTTGGAGAGGCGACCGGAGCCAGGCTGAGCGTCCAGCGGAGGCGGGAAGGCGCCAAGACGGAGGAGGGAGTGCGAGGCGGTGGCGGTGGAGGCGAGCTGAGGGGTGTGGCGGAGGCAGCGGTGGCGGGAGGCTGGGGAGGTTGAGCGGAGGCTGGAGGCGCGGTGATGGTGGTGGGGCGGCTGGCGCTGAGGGGGCCGGGGAACGAGCGAGCGGGAGAGGTCGCGAGGTGGGAGACGGGGCCGAGCCGGGTGGGGCCCGCGCGGGGGAGGGGGCGCCAGAGGGAGGTGGGATCTGGGGGAGGGCAGGCTGTGGCCAGGGAAAAAGGGGCCACGCGGGCTGAGAGGGAGTGGCCAGGGGAGGGTTGACTGGCGCGTGGGTCCGGGGCAAGGGCGGGCCCAGCTGGCAGGGAGAGGGTGTGGGGTGGTGCGTGTGTGCTGGGTGCGTTTGCTGAGTGGGTTTAGAGGGAGAGGGAGTGGGGGTTGGACAAGTGGCAGGACAGGATTGGTTAGGGGGGAGGGGGTAGCTGAGGTGGCGCACAGGGATAGGAGGGAGTGAGGTGGAGAGATTGGGTGGTTAGAATTCTGGGTAGGTTTAGGTTTTAGGAAGGGCGGTTGGTGGACCGATTTAAAATCCTGGGGCGGTCGTTCGGGTCAATCGGCCCGTTCGACTGCCCCTACTAAAATAATTTAAATTTTTATTTATTCTAAACGGGCCGTTTGCAACCCGATAGCAACAAACAAAATAACTCCGGAGACCCGGGTTTTGATGTTTGAAAATAAAGAGGGGCGTTTAGAAAACAACACGGGCTTTGCAAACATAGTTTTGACAAACAATGCATGATGATGACGATGCAATGCACAAATTCAACGCGATTTTCTAGTAGTGGTTTTGCGGGATGCCACAATACATCAAGAAGACGAAGTCGTCCACAAGGAGGCCACTACTACCACAACTCCCACTTCATATGAGAGGTATGACCAAGGTAACAATAAGGGTGTTGATGATGCCATGATACCACTAGTAGACATGATGAATTGTGAGAATATGCATGTTATGTATGATACTTGTAACATTACATATGCTTCGTTTTCTGAAATTTGGGTGTGGGCTTTGGCCCATTGCCTAATACAAATTCTGAAATTCTCATGGCCCATTCATGCCTAGCAAGGGATGGCACCAAAGTTTAGTCCCACCTAGCTAGTTTGGAGGGAGTTGGACCAGTATATATAGTGGAGTGTTTCACTACCTCCTAAAGAGAGTGAAGAGGAGTGGCATACACGCGCGCTCCTCCTCCTCCTCCGTCGCCCGTCACGACGCGCCACGCCTCGTCACGAAGCACGCGTGCGCGCCGCGGTTTGCGGAATTGTGCCTCGGTGCCGATCTTATCTTTTTGCTGCTCGGGAAAATTATTGTGCGAGTTATTTTCATTCAGCCATTTCCAGTCTTTCCGGAAACGTGGGCTATTACTACTCGGACGTGGGCTGTGCCCCACGTCTTACCCGACCGACGCTATATATAAACTGCTCAGGCGTAAACCCTAATACGAGTTACACACATCTTTCTCTCTGCCTCCAGAACCTTGCGCTGCCGCTACACCTTATCCATCCCCTCTTCCGGCGTGCACCGGACGAAGGGACAGTAGGCCTCTGGAATCACCGCCTCTCGTGAACCTGTATGGATGAGGGGCGATCAGGTTTTTGGGGAGCGCGCCTACGCGACTACTGACGGCATCACGTCGACCAACCACTCCTTCCCCGACGAGGACTTCTTCACGGACATCAGCAACCTCTACATCGAAGACATGGGTGACGATACTGGTGTCAACACGAACCTCAATGCCAACCTGAACGCGAACCCGATTCCTCCTCCAGCACCGTACGCAATCTGCCCCTATCTAGTTTAGTTTCTATTACGGTTTCTTGTACTAGCTTTTGGAATAGATGTGATCGGCCTATTCTGGTTGGATGTGATTTGTTCGTCTATTCTGCTAGTATACATGATTAGGTTAATTCCTGCACTTATATTCATGTTTTATTATTGTTTATTTCGGATTAAATACTATGGTGATTTGCTTATATTTTCAACAATCCAAAAACCTGATTATAGGCAACTGAATTCAACTGGTTTATCCGCGGCTACAAGGACGCCTCCCTTTGACAGTGTCAACTATAAGAGATGGCGCACGAGAGCAGTCCTATGGTTGAAAAACCTAGGTTGCTATAGCGCCACTCTTGGCAAACCTGAGGGAGACCTTTCTCATGTTCAGGAGGAAGCATTTCAGAAAGTCAACATCATGTTTATGGGGGCTTTGTTCAATATTCTTGGTGACAACATTGTTGACACCTATATGTCATTTGATAATGGCAAGGATGCGTGGGATGCACTCGACGCCAAGTTTGGTGTTTCGGATGCTGGCACTGAACTGTATATCATGGAGCAATTCTATGACTACAAGATGACTGATGACCGTCCCATCGTGGATAAGGCTCATGAGATACAGTCCCTTGCCAAAGAACTCGAGCAGTTCAAGTGTACCTTACCAAACAAGTTCGTAGCCGTAGGCATTATTGCCAAGCTTCGTCCTTCCTGGAGGAACTTTGCTACCTCTCTGAAACATAAGAGATAGGAGTTTTCTGGTTCGTATCTCATCAGATCTCTTCATGTTGAAGAAAAGGCGAGAGTAAAAGATACACGTCCTCGAGGTTTCAACGGAAGTTCTAGCGCACATGTAGTGTAGAAAAATAACTTCCAGTCCCACAAGTTTAAGAATAAGAATAGGTCTGATGGCAAAGGAAAGTTTGATGGCAAAAACAAGGCCGCACAGACTACCAACTTCAATAAGAAGACCGAGTATAAGAAGAAAGGATCCTGCCATGTCTGTGGTGATCCTAATCATTGGGCTCCTAGCTACCCCAATCGCTTTGACCAGCGTTCAAATGGAAACAGTGGCAAGTCCGCCAATGTTGTTCTTGGTGATACTGAGATGAAGGATGCTGGGTACGGTATATTTCCTACTATTCTTTCAGTTTGTAATTCACCTGATTGGTGGATAGACACTAGTGCAAATATACATGTATGTGCTGATATTTCCATGTTCTCTTCTTATCAGGTCAAACGGGCTGGCTCCATGCTGATGGGAAACGGCTCATGTGCTTCTGTTCAAGGTGTTGGTACGGTGGATCTAAAGT